>JAESUZ010001885.1:0-692951 GCA_017311185.1 Proteles cristata cristata | reverse complement strand
AAAACAAATAAGTAGTATAAGCAAAGAGATGGAAATTCTATGAAACAATTAAAAAGAAATGCTAGAAATCAGAAACACTATAATAAAAATGAATGGCTTTGATAGCGTAGTAGATAGTAGACTGGAAACAGCTGTAGAAGGAATCAGTGAGCTTGAAGATAGATCAGTAGAAATGTCTAAAACTTAAATGCAAAGAGAAAAAATATTGGGGAAAAAACCCCAGAACAGAATATCCGATAACTGTTGAGACTACTCCAAAGAATATAATGCACACATAAATGAAATACCAGAAGAAGAAGAAAGCTTCCTCACTCCTTGGTTGGGACCATATGAGGCATATTCTATCCCAGAGTTCTTCAGTGGGGTCCAGGCTTCATGCCCACAAGAGGACCTTGCACTATCACATACCTTCTGTTGCTTTCCTTCCCTTCCTCATTTCCAGCAGGGCTTCTTGGGATCACTTTCCAAGGCTCACACTCAAATCCTTGGCCACAGGATTGCTTTCAGGGGTACCCAACCTAGTACATCTTGGTATGTTCATTACAATGTATTTCTTCCATAATAGAGGAAGATTTGAAAAAAGAATCACCCCATCTATAAAGTGTTTTTAAGCATGAACCTAACTAAAGACAACATTTTAGCCAGTGTATTATCTATTTTTTTTAATTTTTTTAAAATGTTTTTATTTATTTCTAGGAGCGAGAGAGAGACAGCGTGAACAGGGGAGGGTCAGAGAGAGAGAGAGAGGGAGACACAGAATCTGAAACAGGCTCCAGGCTCTGAGCTGGCAGTCAGCACAGAGCCCGACGCAGGGCTCGAACTCACGATCCGTGAGATCATGACCCAAGCGAAAGTCGGACGCTCAACCGACTAAGCCACCCAGGCACCCCTAGCCAGTGTATTATCTAAAGAGTCAGTCATTTGATGTATTTGGAGGGCAGAAAATGGAGGAGTTACATGAGGGAGAGTTCTTTAAGTTGGATATTTGATATTGTGGTGACCAGGCCCACCGTAATGCAGAAACAGGATAGGAAAACCTGTAATCTAGTTGTGGCCCCATTATCCATTGGACCCTGTGCCATGTTTTTTGTACCTAAAGAATAGAGAAAACAAAGCATTGTCCCTTTTATGCAAATAAATCAAGAGTATAAACTGCTTTGACGTATTTGGAATTCAAGATATATTGTTATGCTATTGTTTGAACAGCTAGGTGAAGTTTACTTTGTATTTTTATTTGACATATATTCACATTGCTAAGTATTTTAGAGATGATCTTAAATGCTGGGTAAATATTAGATTTTAATATATTTTTAAATTATAGAGAAAGTGACTAAAACTCTGAATTGGGAAAGAATTATCTCACTAAATTTAAGACCATCTAAATGTGTGTGAAGGAAAATAGATTAGAAGAACATGTATTAAAATTATAAAGTAATTTGTATTTAAATTGATAAGATAGGCTAGGGGTTTTCTGTTTTTAAAAATTTTGTATGATTACATTATTTTCATAATTAATACAATATTTTAGAAGAAAATTTGCTTCTGCAAACAATACAAGATTTAATTAAGGAAGAGTTACTTTAATATTCAGCTGTCTGCTTATTTAATTTGAAATTTCCACAATAGGAACAGAAGACTCAGGAAACTGCAAAATGTTGTCAGTCACTGGGTTATTAAGCAGGATCTCCTCATAGATTTTTTTTTAAGTTTATTTAGAGAGAGAGAGAGAGAGAGAGAGAGAGAGAGAATATGAGGGAAGGGTAGAGGAAGAGGAAGAGAGAATCTCACTGAGTGCAGAGCCCAATGCAGGGCTTGAACCCATGTACTCTAAGATCATAACCTGAGCCAAAATCAAGAGTCAGATGCTTAACCAACTGAGTCATCAGGTGCTCCTCCTCATAGATTTTTTAAAGTGTATTTTTAATAAACTGTTATTTTAAAAAAAAATTGTTATTAAATGTTTATTTTAGAGAGAGAATCAAGAGTGTCAGAGGGGGAGGGGCAGAGAGAGAGGGAGACACAGAATCCAATGCAGGCTCCAGAACACAGAGCCTGACTTGGGCTTAAAACTCACAAGATCATGACCTGAGATAAAGTTAGATGTTTAACCAACTGAGCCACCCAGGAGCCCCTTAATAAACTTCTAAATGATGTATAATATAAAAGGGCAAAAATTGGACATGCAGAGCTCAGTGAAATTTCAGTCAACTCATCTGTGTAACAGCCATCCTGTTGGAGAACTAGAACATCCCCAGCACCCCAGAATTCCCCATCGTGCCTCCTGCCAGTCATTACTACCCAGTCATTAGCCTGACCGATAACTGAGTGGCAACCCTATGCCTGACTTCTAACATCATAGATTAGTTGGCTGTTTCCGAAGTTTATGTAAATGGAAATTTACAGTGTGAATTCTTTTGTGTCCTGCGTCTTCAGCATATTTTGTGAGATTAACCATGTCATATGTATAAGTATAGCTCCTTCTTACAGTTTACGACTATGCCACCATTTATTTATTGGACTGTTCTGGGCATTTGAGATGTTTCCGGTTTGGGGTTATAGTTAATAATGCTTGTATATTTTTGTGCACGTCTCTGGATGCACATATGCATATGCAGGTCTATTAAGGAAATACCCAGGAGTGGAAGTTCTGGATCGTTGGGTATGTGTTATGTTCAGTTTTAATAAATATTCTCAGTTTTCTAAGAAGGTTATACTAATTGCCACCCTCACCAGCAGCGTGTGAAAGTCGTAGTCGATCCACATTCTTTGTCAGTACTTGATATTTTCTAATTGTTGCCTTTCTGGCTGGCAGGTGTGGTATCTCGTGGTGAATTCAATCGGCATTTCCTTGTTGACTAAGAGGTTAAGCACCTTTTTTCCACCTTACAGACTATTTGTATAACTTACAAAATGTCTGTTGAAGTGTTTTGCTCAGTTTTCTATTCAGTTGTAACTTTTTCTTATTGATTTGTAGGAGTTGTTTATATACCCTGGATGCGAGTCCTTTGTGGCCTGTATCATGTAAAAACCTTCCTACTCTGTGATTGTCACTTCACTCTCTTTGTGGGGAATTTTCATAAACACATTTTTTTTCTTAATGGTTAGTGCTTTCTGTGTCCTGTTTAAGAGATCTTTGCCTACCCTAAGATATTGAAGATTGTTTCCTATATTATCTTCTTGAAACTGTATTATTTAAATTTTTACATTTAGATCTACCATGTACATAGAATATATGTTTGTGTTACGATGTGAAGTAAAGGTCAAGCTGCTTTTTTTATTTTTAAACATAAGGATATCCACTGGACTCACCATCATTTGTTGATGACTGTCCTTTCTGCACCATTCTGCTTTGCCAATACATAAAAAAGTGATTGTACATATGTGAATTTGTTTCTGGATTCGGGCTCTTTTCTGTGCCAGTAGACTTCACAGATTTTTTTTAATTCATGAAAGACTTTCAGAAGGACAAAGGGAAAGTTTAGGGGCATTCATTTTAAACATATATAAATCATAAAATCTATTACTATCATTTTATTTGTTTTAATTTCAAAGTTATTTGTTTTCTCTTTAAAAACAAATATTCAAAACCATCAGTCACTTATTTTGTTGTTGTTGTTCTATAGATGATTATAGATAAAGGGACACTGAGGTCAAATCGAGCAAACTTCAAAATGATTCTTCATTGGGGTGCTTTGTGCCAACTGTTTAAGGCACTGAGCTTTGCATATAATCTTTTCTTTTCTTTTTTGAGAGAGAACATGAGCAGGAGTGGGGGAGGGGTAGAGAGAGAGGGAGAGAGAACCCCAAGAAGGCTTCCCACTTTCAGCCCAAAGCCTGGGGCCCCATCTCATGATCTTCTAAACTGTGAGATATGACCTGAGCCAAAATCAAGAGTCCAACACTTAACCAACTGAGCCATCCAGGCACTCCTTGAGTATAATCTTTTAAAATTATTCCAACAAAGGTTAAAATGTTTTATTAGAAACTTATTTGTCTAGAAAGCATTGTATATACAAATAATTTTTAGATTCCAATAATGATAGTATACATTTCATAGTTTAAGTGTATTGGGATATGAATGTGGAATTCAACTTGGGTATCTTTGTAGGGAAGAATCAGCCACTTTGTTCTGCTCTGTTTTGTTTGTTTCATACTAGTTTACTTAGGGGTTCCATTTTCACTCTTCAATAGATTTTATGTATTTCTCATATGCTTCTTCACTCATTAATGCCTCCAGTTCTGAAGCACTACTGACTGTTCTCTTGATCAGCCAACCATCTTCGTAGCAAGATTTGTTGATAAGTCCTGGATTTTCTACAAGAGCTCCATTAATTTCAGTTACTTCTGATAGAGAATAGAATTCACTAGCAGCTTTCACACTTTCCAAAGCACCAAACTCATCTTGTTTGGTGAACTGTGTCCCAAGTTCAGGCAGACAGCAGTAAACAACATCTCCCAAAGCTTCCTGTGCAAAATTGCTGGTCCCCACTGTTCATATACCGTTTTCTGTTCTTATCCATTCATTTGTGAATTTACACACGGACAGCAGAGCGGAGCCCAGCAGAGCTTTCCAGGCAGTGCCCCTGCTCAGCCTCCAACCTCCATACCTCTTGTAGCGTCATTATTATATTTTTAATGTTTTTTTATTTTTGAGAGAGAAAGCACAAGCGGAGGCGGGGGTCAGAGAAAGATGAGGACAAAGGATCCAAAGTGGGATCTGTGCTGACAGCAGCAAGCCTAATGCAGGGCTCAAACTCACAAGCAGCAAAATCATGACCTGGACCAAAGTCAGAGGCTTAACCGACTGAGCCACCCAGGTGCCCCCGATCTCTCAATTTAAAATTTTTGTTCACGTTTTTGAGTATATCATATATATTTGTGGCTCAAACATTAAAATGTATGTAAAGTTATACAGAGAAAAGTCTCTTTATATTTTTGTTGGCCATTTAATTTCCATTCACCTTAAGAAGTAACTAAAACTATTAATTTCTTATTTTTCCTTCAGATATTTTTATTTTTTAAATTTTTTTCTTTTACAAATAGTTTATTGTCAAGTTGGTTTCCATATAACACCCAGTGCTCATCCCCACAAGTGCCCTCTTCCCTGCCCATCTCCCCCCTCCCCCCCGACCCATCAGTCCTCAGTTTGTTCTCAGCATTCAAGAGTCTCTCATGGTTTGCCTCCTTCTCTCTCTCCCACTGTTTCCCCCTTCTTCTCCCCCTTGTTCCTCCACTAAGTTCCTCCTAATCCTCCTATATGTGCAAACATATGATATTTGTCCTTCTCTGCCTGACTTATTTCGCTCAGCAAAACACCCTCAAGGTCCATCCATGTTGCTACACATGGCCAGATTTCATTGTTTCTCATTGCCATGTAGTATTCCATGGTATAGATAAACCACATCTTGATCCATTCGTCCACTGATGGACACTTAGGCTCTTTCCATGGTTTGGCTATTGTTGAGAGTGCTGCTATGAACTTTGGGGTACATGTGCTCCTATGCCTCAGCATTTCTGTATCCCTTGGGTAAATTCCCAGCAGTGCTATTGCTGAGTCATAGGGGAGTTCTATTGTTAGTTTTTTGAGGAACCTCCACACTGTTTTCCAGACGGGCTGCACCAGTTTGCATTCCCACCAACAGTGTAGGAGGGTGTCCATTTCTCCACATCCTCACCAGCATCTAGAGTTCTCTGATTTGCTCATTTTAGCCACTCTGACTGGCACGAGGTGGTATCTCAGTGTGGTTTTGATTTGTATTTCCCTGATGAGGAGGGATGCTGAGCATCGTTACATGTGTCTGTTGGCCATGTGGATGTCCTCTTTGGAGAAGTGTCTGTTCATATCTTCTGCCCATTTCTTCACTGGGTTGTTTGTTTTTTGGGTGTGGAGTTTGGTGAGTTCCTTATGGATTTTGGATATTAACCCTTTATCTGATATATCATTTGCAACTATCTTTTCCCATTCTGTCAGTTGCCTATTAGTTTTATGGATTGTTTCCTTTGCCGTGCAGAAGCTTCTAATCTTGATGAGGTCCCAATAGTTTATTTTTGCTCTTGATTCTTTTGCTTTTGGGGATGTGTCAAGTAAGAAGTTGCTGCGGTGGAGGTCAAGGAGGTTGTTTCCTGCTTTCTCCTCTAGGGTTTTGATGGTTTCCTGTCTCACGCTCAGGTCCTTTATCCATTTTGAATTTATTTTTGTGTACGGTGTGAGAACATGATCTTTCAGATATTTTTAAATGCATATATAAGCTACCATGAAACTATATTTTACTTTTTTTTGCAATGATAGTATGTTCTATACACTCTTCTGCACCTTGCTTTTTTAAATATAACAACAGATCTTAAATATTTTCCCAAAACAATGCAAAAGAAAGACTCCTTATTCTTCAATATGGCTACATAGTGTTCTATTTTATATATATAATGTGTATATATGTGTATATACATATGTATATGATCATTTAATTACTCTGGTGAGGGGCATTTTGTTTGTTCTTAGTCTTTCACTATTATAAATAATACGACAAAAAATAATCTTGTGTGAATGGCATTTGGCCTGTGAGGGACTGTAATTGTGGGATAAATTTCCAGCAGTCAAATTGTTAAGTCAAAGGGTTTCCTTGAGCGATACTGACAAATTCCCATAGAGGCTGTTCCAATTTACACTCCCACCACCAATGGATGAAAGTGCCTCTTTCTCAAGAACTTTGCTAGCATATCATAACCTCACAATTCCAAGACAGGGCACAGAGCCTTCCATCCCAGATCACGCTGATGAATTCAGAGAAGAGGTCACAAGCTGGGTCAAAGGAAAACATCCATGGGCTTTTCGCTCAAGATAGCTGAAAGGAAGTCCTCTCTTTTCTCCAAGATTGTAAGGTGGAAGAATCAAATAAGCCTGGAGCTGCCAGAGTAGCCTTCTGTGAGACCGAGGGTAAGAGCTGCCTGGGAACCAGCCAATCCAGGGAGAAGAAGAGCCAAGAGAGGGAGAATGATGTGAGGGAGCGCCTGAATCCAGTAGGCTGTGTGTGTCAACAGTAACTTCATCAGGCGTGCCTGCGAGGCTCCATGGGTTAAGCGTCCAACTTCGGCTCGGGTCATGATCTCGAGGTTTATGAGCTCAGCCCCACTTTGGGCTCCTCGCTTACAGTGCAGAGTCTGCTTGGGATTCTCTCTGCCGTTCCCCTCCCTCCTCCACTCTCTCTCTCAAAAGAATAAACAAACTTAAAAAAAAGAGTAACCGCATCATTTGTTCCTTCTTTTTCTTGTTCTTGTTCTTCCTCCTCTTTTTCCTCTTCTTCCACTTATTCTAATTTTAGGGTTTTTTCCCCCTACAACTTGCAGTCTAAAGAGACTCAACTAGGAAAGGGAGGCAAGATGGCGGAGAAGTAAGGAGCTCCGTACTTGCACTCGCGCCCATACATCACACAGAAAAGATCTGAAGCCATTGGAAACCATACAAAACCTGAGAGACTGGGAGAAAAAGGACGCAGAATCCACTGAGAAAGCCTTCTAACATGAGTGCGAACCGGGGAAGGTAAAATCGGGCCGGGATCGGAGCCTCCAGGGTGGGAGGCGATCCCCCTCTACCCTCTACGGGGAGTGAGAGGGGAAAAGGAGAGAGTCCGAGACAGAAAAATCTCCGCTCGCTGCATAGAAAGACCGTACTTGCCAAATACCTGCATACCGGGTCCCCTCGCGCCAACTGGTCCTGGGGGAGGCTGAGCACACAAACTGCTTCTTTGTGCCGCTACTGGAGGTTGGTTTTTAAAGCGGCGCGGGCGTGCCTGCCGCCATTGTAGCTCCAGGGCTGCTGGGACCCCTGAAAGAGACGCGCAGACACCGGGCGTCCGCGCTCCTGGCTGGCTGGAACTCGAGAGGGAAGGCAAAGAGCTAAAAACTGGGAAATTTGCCTGTGAGTTCGTGTTTCGGGTGACGAGCCATAGAGAGACCCGGTTTTCCTCACTCCAGCGGCGGCGCGCCTGCCGCCATTGTAGCTCCAGCGCTGCTGGGACCCCTGAAGGAGACGCACAGACACCGGGCGTCCGCGCTCCTGGCTGGCTGGAACTCGAGAGGGAAGGCAAAGAACTAAAAACTGGGAAATTTGCCTGTGAGTTCGTGTTTCGGGTGACGAGCCATAGAGAGACCCGGTTTTCCTCACTCCAGCGGGCTCAGGCTACGCGGACCCGGCAGGCAAGCCCCCGCGCATGCGCACCAGAGCCGACCCAGAGAAGGAAGCAGCGATCCTGACTCCGCCCCCAGAGCTCAGCAGGGAGCCTGGAATAGCCCGAGGGGGTTGTCTGGGAAGCTGTGTCTAAGGCAACTTCAGCGGGGCGCGGACTGGGATTTGGAGATTGGAACTGGCCTGGGTTGAAGAGTGCAACCAACTTCGGCTGCGTCCCCGGAACGGGGAGTTGACACACCAAAAAAAAAAGCGAGCTGCAGCGCGGGGTTCAAGAAGGGACTGGAGCACCGTCACTCTCCTCCCCACAATCGCCAAGGCAGAACCCCCGCCTGAGGCATCGGATCACACCACGCCCATCCCTGCCTGAGAGGTGCCCTCCTCCCTTTTTTTTTTCCTTTTTTTTTCTTTCTTTTTTTTTTCCTTTCTTTTCTCTTTTTTTCTTCTTCTTTCTCTTTTCTCGCTTTTTTCCCCAAAACACTGACCTGATTAACTCTGGTTGCCAGTTTGCTTAAACAATCACAAGTCCATTCTGTAAATGTAAATTCTACACCTACCGACTTTTTCAGCTATTTCTCTCAGGAGTAATTAGACTATATAGTTTCTCTGGATAATTCCAGCATCCTTCTCTCACCTATCCAACCATATTCTACCCTTTACCTCTTTGAAAAAAGTTTCTTATCCCTTCTGCCTGTTCATTCTATTTCCAAATCTGCCTTGTCTCACCCTGCCTTCTCTCTTTTTCTCTATGCTCTTCAACCAGCACTGCATACACACGGCTATTTAACTGTAGCTGGGAAATCCAGGTATATGCTTTAAACCGTTCTTTGTCCATCGGTTTTCTTTTTTCCTTTTCTTTTCCCCTTTTTGACCCTTTTATGTATTTTATGCTCCCTATTATTCGCCCTCCCTCCTCCGTCTTTTCTATTAACTTTTTCCTTTTCCCTCTCACTTTGCATGTTAGTTGAATCAGCCTGTGCGTTTGTGTGCTCCTGCTCCCTGTGTGTTTGTCTGTCTGTTTTCTTTTCCAGGGCTACCTCAAGAAACAAGCTAGAGTACACAAGGTGAAGAGTCCCAAATATCACTACGAATAGGAAAATAAAATAACTAAGGTCCCAACAAGAGTGACCGAGGGATACCATTCAAAAAACAATCTCTGAAAGGATAGGCCCTGGAAAGTCAAAGAGTCTTCTTGGATATAGCAGTGCTCATAGAAACAGAGAGCATAACAGGTCTTTAAAACCAACAAGAGCCGGAAAGCTAACTAAAATGACGAAACGAAAGAGCTCTCCTCCAAAGAAACTCCAAGAAGAAATGACAGCTAATGAACTGCTCAAAACAGATATCAGCAGCATAAGTGAACAAGATTTTAGAATAATAATGGTGAAATTAATAGCAGGGCTTGAAAAAAACATAGGGGACATCAAAGAAACTATGGCTACAGACAGAATGGAAAATAAAAATAGGCATGAAGAATTTAAAAATGCGATAAATGAGATACATAATAAATTAGAGGCCTCCAATGCACGGCTTGAAGAGGCAGAAAGGAGAATAAGTGATTTAGAAGACACCATTATAGAAAAACAAGAAGCTGACAAAAAAGAGACAAACTGATCCAGGAACAGGAAAGAAGAATTCGAGAGCTCAGCGACACAGTCAAACGCAACAATATCCGTATCATAGGAATCCCAGAAGAGGAAGAGAGAGGGAAAGGTGCTGAAGGAGTCCTGGAACAAATTATAGCAGAGAACTTCCCCGACTTGGGGAAGGAAGTCAATGTGGAAATACAAGAGGCTCAGAGGACTCCTCTCAGACGTAACTTGAATCGATCTTCTGCACGACATATCATCGTAAAAATGGCAAAATACAAGGACAAAGAGAGAATTTTGAAAGCAGCTAGGGAGAAAAGGGCCCTCACATACAAAGGGAAACCCATCAGAGTGGTGACAGACCTATCTACTGAAACGTGGCAGGCCAGAAAGGAATGGCAAGAGATCTTCAATGTGATGAACAGTAAAAATATGCAGCCAAGAATCCTCTATCCAGCAAGCCTGTCATTCAAAATAGAAGGAGAGATAAAAACCTTTCCAAACAAACAGAAATTGAAAGAATTTGTCACCACGAAGCCAGCCCTACAAGAAATCCTGAGGGGGATGCTCTGAAGGAAAGGTTGCAAGGAACAAAGATTCCAGAGACACCACCACAAACATGAACCCTACAAAAGATACAAAGACTCTAAACCCACATATTTCAATAATAACACTGAATGTAAATGGGCTGAATGCTCCAATCAAAAGACATAGGGTAGCAGAATGGATTAAAAAACAAAATCCATCTATATGCTGTCTACAAGAAACTCATTTTAGACGGGAAGATACCTTCAGATTAAAAGTAAGGGGATGGAGAAATATATATCATGCTACAGGAAATCAAAAGAAAGCCGGAGTAGCGATACTTATATCAGACAAACTGGACTTTAAATTAAAGACAATCACAAGAGATGAAGAAGGGCACTACATAATAATTACAGGGTCCATCCATCAGGAAGAACTAACAATCATAAATGTCTACGCACCGAATATGGGAGCACCTAAATATCTAAAACAATTAATCACAAACAGAAACAAGCTTATAGATAAGAATGTGCTAATAGCAGGGGACTTTAATACTCCGCTTACAGCAATGGATAGGTCAACCAGACAGAAAATCACTAAAGAAATAATGGACTTGAAAGATACATTGGACCAGATGGACCTGACGGATATATTTAGAACTTTACATCCTGAGGCCAGGGAATTTACTTTCTTCTCAAGTGCGCATGGCACATTCTCCAAGATAGATCACATACTGGGACATAAAGCAGCCCTCAATAAATATAAAAGAATAGAGATCATACCATGCACACTGTCAGATCACAATGCTTTGAAACTTGAAATCAATTACAGGAAGAAGTCTGGAAAACAGGAAGAAGTCTGGAAAACCTCCAAAAACATGGAAGTTAAAGAACACCCTACTAAAGAATGAATGGGCCAATCAGGCAATTACAGATAAAATTAAAAATATATGGAAAAAAATGAAAATGAAAACACAACAATCCAAAATCTATGGGATGATGCAAAGGCAGTCCTAAGAGGAAAGTACATTGCTCTCCAGGCCTATTTCAAGAGATTAGAAAAGGCGCAAGTCCAAAATCTAACAGCTCACCTAAAGGAACTAGAGGCAGAGCAACAAGAACGCCCTAAACCCAGTAGAAGAAGAGAAATAGTAAAATTAGAGCAGAAATAAACAACATAGAGACCAAAGAAACAATTGAACAGATCCATGAAACCAAGAGTTGGTTTTTTGAAAAGGTAAACAAAATTGGCAACCTCTAGCCAGACTTATCCAAAAGAAAAGAGAGAGCACACAATAGACAAAATTATGAATGAAAATGGACTTATTACAACCAACCCCTCAGAAATACAAGCAATTATCAGGGAATACTATGAAAAATTATATGCCAACAAATTGACAACTTAGAAGAAATGGACAAATTCCTAAACACACACTCATTACCAAAATTCACACGGGAAGAAATAGAAAACCTGAACAGACCCATAACGAGTGAAGAGATCAAATCAGTTATCAAAAATCTCCCAACAAATAAGAGCCCTGGACCTGATGGCTTCCTGGGGAATTCTACCAGATGTTTAAAAGAGAATTAATACCAATTCTTCTCAAGCTATTCCAAAAAATAGAAATCGAAGGAAAACTCCTAGACCTATTTTATGAAGCCAGCATCACTCTGATTCCCAAGCCAGACAGAGATCCAGCAAAAAAAGAGAACTACAGGCCAATATCCTTGATGAATACGGATGCAAAAATTCTCAACAAGATCCTTGCAAATCGAATCCAGCAGCATATAAAAAGAATCATCCACCATGATCAAGTGGGATTTATTCCTGGGTTACAGGGCTGGTTCAACATTCGCAAATCAATCAATGTGATACATCATATCAATAAAAGAAAAGATAAAAACCATATGATCCTGTCAATAGATGCAGAAAAAGCATTTGACAAAATACAGCATCCCATCTTAATAAAGACTCTCGAGAAAGTTGGGATAGAAGGAACCTACTTAAACATCATCAAAGCCATCTATGAGAAGCCTTCAGCTAACATCATCCTCAACGGGGAAAAACTCAGAGCTTTCCCCCTGAGATCAGGAACACGACAGGGATGCCCACTCACCACTGCTGTTTAACATAGTGCTGGAAGTCCTAGCATCAGCCATCAGACACCAAAAGGAAATCAAAGGTATCAGAATTGGCAAAGAGGAAGTCAAACTTTCACTCTTCGCAGATGACATGATACTCTACATAGAAAACCCGACAGACTCCACCAGAAGCCTACTAGAACTGATCCAAGAATTCAGCCAAGTTGCAGGGTACAAAATCAACGTGCAGAAATGGGTTGCATTTTTATACACCAACAATGAAGCAACAGAAAGAGAAATCAAGAAACTGATCCCATTCACAATTGCACAAAAACCATAAAATACCTCGGAATAAACCTAACCAAGGATACAAGAGATCTGTATGATGAAAACTATAGAAAACTTATGAAGGAAATTGAAGACGACACAAAGAAATGGAAAAACATTCAATGCTCATGGATAGAAGAATAAATACAGTTAAGATGTCATTACTACCTAAAGCACTCTACACATTCAATGCAATTCCAATCAAAATTGCACCAGCATACTTCTCAAAACTGGAACAAACTATCCAAAAATTTGTATGGAACCACAAAAGACCCCGAATAGCCAAAGTAATCCTGAAAATAAAACCAAAACGGGAGGTATCACTATCCCAGACTTTAGCCTCTACTACAAAGCTGTCATCATCAAGACAGTATGGTATTGGCACAAAAACAGACCCATAGACCAATGGAACAGAATTGAGAACTCAGAAGTGGGCCCAAAAGTATACAGCCAACTGATCTTTGACAAAGCAGGAAAGAATATCCAATGGAAAAAAGACAGCCTTTTAACAGATGGTGTTGGGAGAACTGGACAGCAACATGCAGAAGAATGAAACTAGATCATTTTCTCACACCATGCACAAAAATAAACTCAAAATGGATCAAGGACCTGAACGTGAGACAGGAAACTATCCACACCCTAGAGGAGAAAGCAGGAAACAACTTCCTTGACCTCCACCGCAGCAACTTCTTACTTGACACATCCCCAAAAGCAAGGGAATCAATAGCAAAAATAAACTGCTGGGACCTCCTCAAGATTAAAAGCTTCTGCACAGCCAAGGAAACAACCTAGAAAATTAATAGGCAACCAACGGAATGGGAAAAGATAGTTGCAAATGACATATCAGATAAAGGGTTGATATCCAGAATCTACAAGAACTCACCAAACTACACGCCCGAAAAACCAACAACCCAGTGAAGAAATGGGCAGAAGATATGAACAGACACTTCTCCAAAGAGGACATCCAGATGGCCAACAGACACATGAAACGATGCTCAGCATCTCTCCTCATCAGGGAAATACAAATCAAAACCACACTGAGATACCACCTCACACCAGTCAGAGTGGCTAAAATGAGCCAATCAGAGAACTCTAGATGCTGGCGAGGATGTGGAGAAACGGGCACCCTCCTACACTGCTGGTGGGAATGTAAACTGGTACAGCCCCTCTGGAAAACAGTGTGGAGGTTCCTAAGGAAACTAACAATAGAACTCCCTATGACCCAGCAATAGCACTGCTAGGAATTTACCCAAGGGATACAGAAATGCTGAGGCATAGGAGCACATGTACTCCAATGTTCATAGCGGCACTCTCCACAATAGCTAAAACGTGGAAAGAGCCGAAGTGTCCATCAACAGATGAATGGATCAAGAAGATGTGGTTTATCTATACTATGGAATACTACATGGCAATGAGAAAGAATGAAATCTGTCCATGTGTAGCAACATGGATGGACCTTGAGGGTGTTATGCTGAGCGAAATAAGTCAGGCAGAGAAGGACAAATATCATATGTGTGCACATGTAGGAGGATTAGGAGGAACTTAACAGAGGACCAAGGGGGAGAAGAAGGGCGGAAATGGTGGGGGAAAGGGAGAGAGGCAAACCATGAAAGACTCTTGAATGCTGACAAAAACTGAGGACTGATGGATGTGGGGGGGAGGAGGGGTGGGCATGGAGGAGGGCACTTGTGGGGATGAGCACTGGGTGTTATGTGGAAACTAATTTGACAATAAACTATTTGTAAGAATCACAGGAAAAAAAAAAAAAGAGACTCAACTAACACAATTCCCCACCTTCAAGTTCTTAAAATAATTTGACACTTTAGTTCACCGAGTAAGATGCTCTGTGTTCTTTTACTGTCAACTTCATTCAACTCTCCTTCAGTTGTGGTTTTCTGTTATATAATTCTCATTTCATTAATGAGTCATCCAACATGGAACATCATGCCTGCAAGACCCACATTGTAGGGACTGTGGGAGATGCTAAAGCCTGGGGTGGGAGCCAGACATGCACATAGGGAAAGGTGATCGGCACCATGGGGAAGATCATCAAATGCCTAACCTAGTGAATAGGAAGCCAAAGTGGAAAAGCCTCACTCTTCCCTGGGGTAGTTAGAAAAGAATTCCCTTTTTAAGCTGTATAATATTCCATTGTGTGTGTCTACCATACCTTGTTTACACATTCAGGCTTTTCAGAGTTCTTATTCTCCTCATGTCCCACTCCTTCACGATTTGTGCCACCAAGCACTTTTCTAGAAGTAAAGGCCTTACGTGACTCTTCTCTATTGGGCAGAAAGACCTACTGGCATGACTGTCTTTTCCCAGAGAGCAGGAACTGACCTCCAGCACCTCCAGAGGCTAGAGGCCTTGTCTCTTAGTTAACTTGGTTTCTTCCAAGAAACACGTCCTTTTTTTTTTTTTAAGTTTTTTTTTTTTAAGTTTTTTAAAATTTATTTCTAGGAGAGAGAGAGAGAGAGAGGGAGCGTGAGCAGGGGAGGGTCAGAGAGAGAGGGAGTCACAGACTGAAACAGGCTCCAGGCTCTGAGCTGGCAGTCAGCACAGAGCCCGATGCGGGGTTCGAAGCCACGAACCGCGAGATCATGACCTAAGCAAAAGTCGGACGCTTAACCGACTAAGCCACCCAGGTGCCCCAGAAACACGTCCTTTTAAAGCCCTTCAGGTTGTCGGTGCTCTCAGCCCAGATGCCGTCTGGGAACTGAGCGTCCAGTGCTAACCCGGAGCCCATTAGCAGCTTCTGGCAAGGGCCTCTGAGTGGATTTTCTCCAGAGCCTTGGCAGGGAGCTTCCAGAAGTGCTGCCTGTTTTCTCCCTGCCCTACTCACTGGGTGCCTGAGGCATGTCATTCTTGGGGTGGGAGGGCACCCTCAGCTACATCCTTTCAGACGCTTTATCTTCCACTCAACTTGACCGTTTGTGTTACCTGGGGCCTTTGCTTAGTCTTTCACAGGAAAATTTGGGGGCCACTCAGACTCCTTAATTCTTTTTCCATTGCTTTTTCACCTTCTTAAAAAACAAACAAACAAACAAACAAACAAACAAGCAGGGGAGTCTGGGTGGCTTAGTCAGTTAAGAGTCTGACTTCAGCTCAGGTCATGATCTCAAGTTCATGAGTTTGAGCTCTGCATTGGGCTCACTGCTGTCAATGCAGAGCTGGCTTCTGATTCTCTGTCCTCTCTCTCTCCCCCTCCTCACTGGTTCTATCTCAAAATAAATAAATAAACTTAAAAAAGAAAAGAAAAGAAAACAATCGTGCTGTAAGAGAACGCCCTTGTTCTTAGGAAATACACTTACGTGATACACGTGGTGAGTGGTCCGGGCTGCTGATGAGCTGCAGGCAAGCCCAGTTCCTGGATATTTAGGGGTAAAGGAGTGCAGTGTCTCCATTTTACAAATGATTCAGAAAAAAATACATCTATATAAACATATAAAGGAAAAGGGTGATGGGGCACCTGAGTGGCTCAGTCAGTTAAACATCCAACTCAGTTTCAGCTCAGGTCATGATCTGGTGGTTTGTGAGTTGAAACTCCACATCACTGTCAGCACACAGCCCACTTGGTATTCTCTCTCTCCCTCTCTGACTCTCCCCTGCTCTTGCTCTCTCTCAAAATAAACTTAAAAAAAAAAAAAAAAAGAAAAAGGATGATAAAGCAAACGAGGTAAGATGTAACAATTGGTGAATCTGGGGCTATGGGTTGAGTGTTGTGTTCTCCGAAATTCATGGGTTGAAGCCCTAGTCACCAGTGTGATGACATTTGGAGGCATGCTGTTGGCAGCTGATGAGATCCTCAGAATTATGACAGGCGGAGCCCTTGTGAATGGGATCAGGGCCTTTAAAAAAAGAGACGCCAGAGAGCTCCCGCACCTTTCACCATGTAAGGACACAGAGCAGAGAGAGTCATCTGTGAATGCGGAACTGGGCTCTTGCCTGACACGCCATCTGTCAGCACCTTGACTTCAGATCTTTCGGCCTCCAGAACTATAAGAAATAAATTTCTGTTTTTATAAACCACTCAGTCTATGGTATTCTGTTATGGCAGCCCAGACAGCCTAAGCCAGAGGGAAATTCTAAACACAGCAGATTATCGGAGATGTTTATATGAAAAATTGGATTGAAAGGCTTTTGGAGGGTTTGTGGCAGAGAAAACAAAGTCAATGAAAAACCAAGATAGATATTAACTTGGGGGGGGTGGGCGGTGGTGGGAGGAATTGTACAAACAGTAAATCAATAGGCTCAGCATTCATTCACTGCAGGTGTTTCCCGATGACCTTCTACACGCCAGGAATGTTCTTAGGCCCCGGGGGACACAGTGGTTAACAAAGCCCCTTCCGTCAATAAATATATAATCAATATTTACATCATTAAGTATATAATGTAATGTCAAAGTATGTGTGTGCGTGTGTGTGTGTGTGTGTGTGTGTGTGTGAGTGTGTGATAAGTCTGTGAAGAGAAGTAAAGCTGGGAGAATGGATGAAGAGGGGCAATTATTTTGGATAGGATACTCTGGGAAGACTTCTCTGATCAGGTGATATTTGAGCAGATCCATGAATGAAATAAGGAAGGTTTTCAGGCAAACATCAGGGAGGAGAGTGTAGCGGGAAGAACACGTGTGAAGGCCCTGAGGTGAGAGTGCACTCAGCCTGGTCGCCTGCCGGCGGAACCAGGGACCCCACGGAGGCTGGAGAGGAATGATGGAGAGTGACGCAGCAGGGGAAGGGAGAGCCCAGATCCGTGGGGTTTTATGGGACACGGCAAAGACTCGAATGCATAATCATAACGAAGTACACGCTGAATGCTGATTTAACTAAAACGTGTGGTTAAGAGGATGGAGGTGGTGCAAAAATGTCAGATCCTCACCTACCATATGAGAGAGTCAGCAGATAACAATGGTAACAAGAAATGTGAGAAGCAGCATATTATTTGGGAAGGTGGACATAAACACCAGAAACAACAGCTAGAAGAGTTGGCCATTGTGGCCTGCGGAAAGGAGCCTGGCTGAGTGGCAAGGGTAGTGTGGAGGAGACGCTAGTGATCGCGACGAGCATTTTCGTATGACTCGTATGACGTCGTAACGTCTCAGACCGTAGGCCACATCGCGCTGACAAGACCACAAAAACAAAACAGGAAACGAAACCCACCGAAAAAACCAAGGAGTGACCTCCCATGTCCTAGTTTCACAGGCAACGGCGGGGATGACCCTCTTCTGTTCCGCCGAAGTCCACGGTGATTGCCCCCTGGGGCCTGGCTCAGCTGTTTGGACCAACCCGGGCAGGCTGCTTCCTCCCGTGCCCTGGCGGCAGGTGTGTGAGGCAGATCTCTCTGGAAGTGCCCCCTGAGCCTGCCCGGCTGCTTGGACTCTTCCTCTTGAGACGAGGTTTGTGCACAGAACCAGCTCGACTCAGTGATAAGCGGCAGCCAAGGAGGCGGCGGGCTGGGGACTGTGACAAGGGATGGACAAGGTTGGAACTGAAAACCACACCGAACACGCCATTCTTGCTCCGCTCCACACGCTGTGGGCCACGTTCAGTGGGAGAAGTTACGTGACAGGGAACTTCCGTTCGCGGAGTGTTCACTGTGCCTTCGTTCATGTGCTGAGGCTGGATACACATGGCTCCGTCTAATCCTCACAACCAGCCCTGTGTGCGTAGTGCCACGAAGCCATACGTTTAAAAATGGTTAAGATGGTAAATTTTATGTTACGTGTATTTTACCATAATCTGTCGCTTTTTAAAATTTGTTTTTTTTAAATGTTTATTTATTTTTGAGAGAGAGAGCACACAAGTCGGGGAGGGACAGAGAGAGGAGGACACAAAAGTAGGTTCCAGGCTCCGAGCTGTCCTCTCAGAGGCCGGCTCTGCACTGACAGCAGTGAGCTCAATGCGGAGCTCGAACCCATGAACTCTGAGATCATGACCTGAACCAAAGTTGGATGCTTAACTGACAGCCACCCAGGAGCCCCTTTTATTTTTTATTATTATTTTTTAATGTTTTATTTATTTCTAGGAGAGAGAGAGAGAGAGAGAGACAGCGTGAGCAGGGGAGGTCAGAGAGAGAGGGAGTCAGACTGAAACAGGCTCCAGGCTCTGAGCTGGCAGTCAGCACAGGGCCCGACGCGGGGCCCGAACCCACGAACCGCGAGATCATGACCTAAGTGAAAGTCGGACGCTTAACCGACTAAGCCACCCAGGCGCCCCCAGGAGCCCCTTTTAAAATGTATTTTTGAGAGAGAGAGAGAGTGAGCAAGCAGGGTAGGGATGGAGGGGGGGACAGAGTGGGGTCTGTGCCGATGGCAGAGAGAACCCAATGCAGGGCTTGAGCTCACAAACTGCGAGATCATGACCTGAGCCGAAGTCTGATGCTCCACCAACTGAGCCACCCAGGTGTCCTCTACCATAATTTAAAAAGAACAGCAACGACTTTGTGTGGAAGGTATTGCTTTTTTGTTTTCCAGAAGAAGTAACAGAGGCTCAAGCAATTAAAAACCGTGTCCAGCTAGTAGGTGTCTGAGCCGCGTGCATCGGGCTTCTGCCCTGTTGGGAGGACTCGGTGATAAGGAAGATGCTAAATGAAATGGAAGGAATGGGCACTAGCGGAAAATTGTAGTCTTTCTTCAGGGCCTCACAATTTTGCCCGCTACCAGCTTGGCACCCCTCCCTGGTGCAGTGAGCACATGCGGGAGTGAGGTGCACTGGTGACACTCCCCAGCTCAGCAACTCTGGGAGAGGGGCTCGGGCAGGGAGCCCCTCACTGAGGAAGGAAGGCCGTGCAGGGGAGAGGCTGCATATGTCTGCAGCAGGTGAACACTCGGCTCCCAGACTTCTTAGATAACTCCACAGGGGGTTCCTTTCACTCGATTTCAGGTTCTGAATTAGCTGAATTTTTAGATGATGCAAATCTGATTCTTTGCAGGAGCTGGAGGAAATGACAAGTGCTTGGCAGAGGGCAAAGAGAGCATCAGCATATCATTAAGATGCAGTTGGAAGAGCAGGGGTGCGGTGGTGGGGGGAGGGAGGCCTAAGAGGGCAGGTGAAGGGATGAAGGATCATTACAATAATAACACCATCAAACACTTCTGCAAAGCCTGCTGGGTGGCAGGCACTGTTCTCAGCACTTTCTGCGTATTAATTCATTTAATTCTCAAAATCATGCCAGGAGCTTATTATCAGTTAGCTAAAGAGTACACAGTTTGTAAAGCACCGAATGATCCTTTATGTCAATTTCTGCCTAAGAAAAGTATTATTTATAATAGACAAAACCTAGAAACGACCTAAATGTCCAACAACAGGAACTATTAAAGCCACAGAATCTATGGAGACACAAAGCAATTGCATTACTTCCTTTATTTTTTATTAAAAATATTTTTTAATGTTTTATTTCTGAGAGAGAGAGAGAGAGAGAGAGACAGTGTGAACAGGGGAGGGTCAGAGAGAGAGGGAGACACAGAATCTGAAACAGTCTCCAGGCTCTGAGCTGGCTGTCAGCACAGAGCCCGACGCAGGGCTCGAACCCACGAACCATGAGATCATGACCTGAGCTGAAGTCGGATGCTTAACCAACTGAGCCACCCAAGCGCCCTGCATTACCTCCTTTAATCTTTATAACAACCCTATAAGAGAGGTAGGAGCCCATTTTATAGGGATGGAGGCTAAGGCTCAGAAGCCTTAGAATGTTAGTTAGATCTGAAAGAAGATTTGAAACCCAGCTCCAACTAACTTCAGGACCCAAGCTCATACCATGTTCTCCTGCCTCGAAGACTGGAAGATAAAAGGTACTGCACAAAACCGCCGTTCAGCAGGATGACAGTCACATAAAACCTGAGGCCGTGGGCAAATGCCAGTCATGACTCCAATATATGAACCCGTAAGGGGGTAATTTGAGTGAAATGAGTGAAGCTGTTCTAAGTAAGATCCTCACAGGAAGCCCAGAACAGAGCATTCTTCCCCCCACATTCATCGGCAACAGCCCTGGTAGCAGTCACCATGCTCTGTGCCACTTTGAGCATCTGGACCTTTGCGTCCTGGGTCCCAAAGGGAGAGAGGTGGCAGAAACTAGTGCTCTTCCTTCTCAGGCCCCCTAGGACATGCAGACCTGGACTCTGCTGATGCCACACCTGCTGGGAGCAGAAGAACCTGGCCGGCTGTCCGCCGTGTCCCACGCCCCTGGAAGCCGGGACTCCACTCACACGGCCTCCTCTGGGCTGTGGACGCCTGCGTCCTCACGTGCACGGTCAAATGTCCAGGGGTCTCAGGTGAAACTCAGCCCCTTCGACCTCCACAGGGCAAGCCACTCAGCCAGCGCTTGTTAGCACCGCCGAGTTCAGAGGCGACTTCAGAGGGGAGGCAGAGAGGCTCGCGTGGAGGCCACACAGTGTCGTCACCTTTCTTACGTCCTCTGCCCTCTCTCACCAGGCTGGCTTCCTGCCACTGCTCTTGCTCTGCTCCGTGTCTTTCACGGGTCCCCTTGACTCTCCTCTCCTCACTGGTCTCTCTATAGGAGCCAAGGCTGCAATTCCTCCCTCCTCAAGCACAACAGCTTTCCTCCCCTCCAGGCTAGCGCCGCTCATGCAGGTCACACCCCCCTCATCCCCCACCTCCCCAGACTCGCCACAGCTTTTCTCCTCAAAGGACACCTCCTTCCTTCCTCCCTCCCTTCCTTCCTCTCTTTCTTTTCTTCTCTTTCTTCCTTCCTTTTTAATATTCTAATTTATTTGTTTGTTTGTTTTGAGAAAGAGCACACGTGAGCAGGGGAGGGGCACAGAGAGAAGGAGAGAATCTTAAGCAGGCTCCATGCTCAGCATGGGCCCGGTGGGGCTCGATCCCCACAACAGTGAGATCATGACCTGAGCCAAAATCAAGAGTTGGACACTTAACCAAAAAGGTTTTTTAAAAACCTTTTTAAATGTTTATTTATTTTTGAGAGATAGAGCATGAGCAGGGGAGGGGCAAAGAGAGAGGGAGACAGAGAGTCCGAAGCAGACTCCAGGCTCTGAGCTGTCAGCACAGAGCCCAGCGTGGGGCTTGAACCCACAGACCCCAAGATCATGACCTGACCCCAAGTCAGATGCTCCACCCACTGAGCCAAACAACCAGACACTTTCCGACACCTCCTTTTTAAAAAGGAATTCTAGTAACAACTGTTTAGGGGGGAAAAATGTTATTTTAAAAAACTTTTACATTTCCAATCATCTGAGCTTACCCAGAAAACAGATTTGATGGGACATTCTCTTAGAACAACGCCTGTAAGGAAATGGGGGAAGCAGGCCTGAATGGAGGGAGGCATTAAGCTTTTATGCAGTTGCAATGGGTCTTACCCTAACCCCACAGCCAGTCTGGGAGGTGGAATGGCCCTCGGAGTTACACCACTGAGGCAAGGGGGCCAGGCCTCTGCGTCCGACACACACACTGACTGGTCATTCACTGCGTGTGAGACAGCGCACGTGGCTCAGGACCAGACCAGCCAGGGACAGAGCAGGCCGAGGCCCAGCCACTGAGGGTATGAGCGCCTCCCTCCTCAAGGCGGGACGTGGATGATGCACCAAGACAGCTGCGGCGGTAATAATACTCTTGTAGAAGTGTGAACAATCTCAATGCCTATCGGGGATTTGATAAATAAATAATGGAACATCCACACCAAAGAATGCTATGTGGTTGTTAAAACTTGGTTTGCTGGGGGGCGCCTGGGTGGCTTAGTTGGTTAAGCGTCCGACTTTCTCTTAGGTCATGATCTCGCAGTTCGTGGGTTCGAGCTCCGCGTCGGGCTCTGTGCTGACTGCCAGCTCAGAGCCTGGAGCCTGTTTCAGCCTGTGACTCCTCTCTCTCTGACCCCTCCCTGCTCACGCTGTCTCTCTCTCTCTCTCTCTCCTAAAAATAAATAAAACATTAAAAAAAAAATTTAAAAAAAAAACTTGGTTTGCTGGGGCCCCTGGGTGGCTCAGTCAGCTGGGCGTCCGACTTTGGCTCAGGTCATGATTTCGCAGTTCAGGAGTTCGAGCCTGGCGTCGGGCTGTGTGCTGACAGTTCAGAGCATGGTTCCTGCTTCGGATTCTGTGTCTCCCTCTCTCTGCCCCTCCCCCACTCACACTCTGTCTCTCTCTCCTTCAAAAATAAACATTTAAAAAAATGTTTTTAAATTAAAAAAACTTTGTTTACTAACATAGAGTGATAGGATATATTATTTTTTTTTATTATTATTTTGAGAGAGAGAGAGAATGTGAGGAGGGCAGAGGGAGAGAGAGAGAGAGAGAAAATGAATCTTAAGTAGGCTCCACACTCATTGAGGAGCCCCGTTCAGGGCTTGATCTCATGGCCCCAGGATCATGACCTGAGCTGAAATTAAGAGATGCTCGACTGACTGAGCCACCTAGACACCCATCAGGATATATTAAGTGAAAAAAGTGAGTTGCAAAACAGTACTATCTCATGGCTCCATTTTTATTTTTAATAAATAAATAGTCTAAAAGTATCTAGTCCAGACTTTTGATACTGACTCCCTCTGGAGATGTGATTATACCAAAAAATGAACAATAAACATTTACTATAATAATCTTGAGAGTAAAACTTTTTATTAAAAGATTTTATTTTTAAGTCATCTCCACACCCAATGTGGGGTTTGAACTCACAACCCCGAGATCAAGAGTCACACGCTCCACCAAGTCAGCTAGGCACCCCGAGAGTAAACTTTTTCTGGAAAAAAAAAAGTCATAGCCAATTGAAACCAGGTAGCTGTTGATGAAACATAAGTCAAGGAGGTGACGTTTCTTTCTTTCCCCATCAGTTTCTGTAAGAAATGGCACTTCTCTCCACTTCCTGCCTTAAATTGTGTGGCAGCCCGTGCAGCTGTCGAGCAGCTGTCACATCCCCTTCCGACACCGAGGTGGCTGCGAGCACCTCATGAGGAGGCTGTTGGCTTTGCGCCGGGTGTGGGAGGAACAGGAAGAGCTGGGGTTGCCCAAATCCCACAGAGCCACGCAGCACATTCCCAGGCCGCTCCGTCCTCCTACCTCTCCTCCTCATTGTCGTTGCAATAAGATCCCGCCAACTGAGGGTTCACCAGGGGCCACGCGAGGTACCACGCACTTTAGATTCATGATCTCCTTTCCTCCTCCCAACAACCTTACGAGGTTATATATGATTGTCTCAGTTTCCACACGAGAAACTGAAGCCCTTGCCCAACCCAGTGAATATACTAAAACCCACTGAACCATATGCCTTAGTTGGGTGACTTCCACGTCACCTCAATAAAGCTGTTTTTAAAGAAGAGAAAACTAGGCATCTGGATGGCTCAGTCACTCAGTCGGGTAGGCATCCGACTCTTGGTTTTGGCTCAGGTTGTGATCTCACAGTTTGTTAGTTCGAACCCCACACTGGGCTCTGGGTGGACAGTTCGGAGCCTGCTTGGGATTCTTTGTCTGTCTCTCCCTCTGCCCCTCCCTCTCGCTCTCAAAAAATAAATAAACGTTAAATAAAGACAATAAAAAAAGAGAAAACTAAAGTGCATAGACGTTAGATAACTTGCCCCAGAGCATAGAGGCATAAAGTGGCAGGACAGTGTCAGGAAGAAGGAAGCAGGCAATGGACGCTGTGCAGTGTCTTTTACACCAGAGCTTCCTGACTGTGTGAGGCAGCCCCTGGGTGCTCAGTGTCACCAGCTCAGCCCGTGGAGGCGACGGGTCTGGAGTGGGAAAGCCCTCCGGGCAGCACTTGCAGCTGTGAGCAGCAGTATCTGGGCTCCTCACAGAGTGGCCCTAGCGGTGGGAAGGGGCTGGTATGAGAGGGAGAAAAATGAGTGACATCTGTCACTGGACACCCCATGCCAGAAATGCTTGAGTTGTGCGCGAGGTGGAGCAGGGACCCGAGGAACTGCTGGGGTTTATTTCCAGTGTTCTGGGAGCCCAGCCTTGAGCCAAGGCAATGGAGAATGGATATGGGGGGGGTGGGGGCAGAAGGCAGCTGATAGAGGGGCTGCGTCAGGCGGGGTCCCACGTCTCTGTCCTCCGCCATGCTGGAATCTGTCCTTCTGCAGCCTGTGTGCCTGTAGAGTGACATCCAAGCTAGGGGCATGTTCTGCTAAAGAGACCTAACGAGACCATCAGCATTCTCTTGAAATAGTTGGTGTGAAAAAGTTTGATGGGTTTGAAATCCTTTGCCTTATCACAAGAAATTTCCATAAGAGCTGTTAAACTCTTTAAAGATAATTTCAACTGCTGCAAAAATTTGAAGGGTGATAAAAACACTTAAAAATTTTTTATCTCCTGCTTGGGCAAAATTTCTCATTGGTGGTGATTACCAAGGACTTGAATAGATCATTATCTTAAAATCTCCACTGGCAATTATTTATTGCCATCATGAGGCATATAAAAAGTTTTAAAAGGGGTGCCTGACTGGCTCAGGCGGTGGAGCATATGATTCTGGATCTCAGGGTTGTGGGTTCTGGCCCCATGTTGGGTATAAAGATTACTTAAAGTAAAATCTGGGGGCGCTTGGGTGGCTCAGCTGGTTAAGGATCCGACTTCGGCTTAGGTCCTGATCTTGTAGTTTGTGGGTTCAAGCCCCACGTCGGGCTCTATGCTGACAGCTCAGAGCCTGCAGCCTGCTTCAGATTCTGTGTCTTCCTCTCTCTCTGCCCCTCCCCCTCTCTCTGTCTCTCATATAAACATTTTAAAAAATTACATAAAAATAAAATAAAATCTTTAAAAAAAGAGGTTTAAAAGAATTACTCCCATGTTAGATTTATTATCCTCACTACAGAGCAGTGCTGTGCAGTCAGGCGGCCACTGGCCACATGTGGGCACTGAGCACTTGAACTGGGGCTGGTCCAAATGCAGATGTGTTGAATTTCACTTAGAAGTGAAAATATGCACCAGACTTAATAAGAAAACAAGAATGTAAAGTATCTCACTATTAATGTAATCATTTAATAAAATGTCTCAGTATTTAATTTTTATAATATTGTGAATATATTGTTAAATATATGGTAAAAATTTTTTAAGTATGTTCATGGAAACAAGCTCAAGTTTCTCATTAAAAATTTGAAAATATTTTATTTGGAAAATTTTATACAAATTCAGTTTTTAACATGTTCTCTAATGACGTTATGTTTTATTTTTATACCTCTGTAATATAAAGAAAACATAATTACTTTTTCCATCAAGCCCCACTCAGATGTCCCCAAATCCCCTCCAGTTTACCTCAACATGCCATAAATGTTTCCTATAAGTGCGGCGATGTGAAATCATTTTTAAAAAGGTAGTTTTGAGCATCTGTATTATTTAGAAAGATATTTTTGAGTATCTTTAAGGTTTGAGGAGCACCTGGGTGGCTCAGTTGGTTAAGCGTCCAACTCTTGATTTTGACTCAGGTCATGATCTCACGGTTGGTGAGTTTGAGCCCTGCATCGGGCTCTGCACTGGCATTGCAGAGCCTGCTCGAGATTCTCTCTCTCCCCCCCTCTCTCTGCCCCTCCTGTGCTCTCAAATAAATAAACTTAAAAAAAATTTTTTAAAAAGGGTTTATAAAAGGCATCTTTGTGCATCTCTGCCAGGTGCCGTGCTGGGTTCTGGGGATACACAACTCCACAGCCGTATATACGGTACCGCGAACGATAGCGGCAATTATGTGGGGGAAATCTTTGTTGTCTCACTAAGGACAGAAGCACCTGGCAAGGAGCCCCCACAGCCTGCTCTGTTGGCTGCAGAATTCATGGGCACGTTGGTGAGGCCCAGACCAGCAGGTGAGCGGTGGGCCGGGAGGCCTCAGTCTGAACAGACTGGCAAGGAAAGCAGGGCCCTTTGCGTGTGGAGCTGCAGGGCCTCCAGCAGGCTCCGCACTGCATGTTTCTGCTCCGAGAGGCTCTCTCTCTGCACCGCGGCCTCCCCCCCCCACCCCCCCCACCCCCGCTGCCCCTGCAAACTCGAGCAGCCCTGCCTCAGCTGCACAGCATCTGTGTTCAGGTTTCTTCTAATCCATATGCCTGAGGCGATGCGTGTCCTGAAGTCAGAGGCCCGGCTATCCTGGTGCTTGTAAACTCGGTTGTTTTTTACACGTGTGACTTTGGCAAACCACTCAGTTCTCGTTACAGGCGAGTCTCATGCCAAGGCTGACTTTCTGTTCCCAACTTCACCCCCCTGCGTGGAATCCTGCGTTCCCCATCCACGCAGGAAGCCAGCACTGTGCCCTCACCGGCATAATTTGAGAGGCTGGCATTATCTCGGCTCTTCCAGAGTGGAGCCTAGGACATCGTCCGTCCAGAAAATCATCCGAGAGCACTGAAGGTGACGGATATCAACAGCAGATCCCAGACTATGGGATCACTTCCTGGAAACGCAAAGAAACAACATGGCATCTGTTCAGATGAATATTACTTTCTCAAATTCTGTGTTGCCATGGGGTTGCTCTGTGACGTAACTCTGCTCTGTGACATAACTTTCTCCATCTTTGCCCCCAAAACACCCATGTCATTGTGTCGAGGGCAATGGATATACAAATGAAGGTATTGGCGGGGCACCTGGGTGGCTCAAACAGTTAAGTGTCTGACTCTTGATTTTGGCTCAGGTCATGATCTAACAGTATGTGGGTTTGAGCCCGGTGTTGGGCTCCTCGCTGATTGCTTGGGAGTCTCTCTCCCTCCCTCTCTCTCTGCCCTTCCCCCACTTGCATGTGCACACACTCTTTCTCAAAAATAAACTTAAAAAAAACAACAAATGAAGGTATCAGCATACACATTTATCATAAAAATTATGTAAACGTATGGATGTACAGGGGAAGGGATGTACTTAGCTATAAGAAGTGTCATATTTTATACATGTTTAAGAAGGAAAGAATAGGGGAATGGCAAAGTAAATTCTAATACTTCTATACATGAACTATTTGGGCAGCTTTCTTAAAAAGCAGCAGTTCCCTATGTAGCAATAAGGAAATGTCTCCAAGCTATGCTGGGACATGAAAAACCCAGTTGGGGCCATTAGTTAAAAAGCTGTTTTGTATGAGTGTACAGAGAAAGGTCTTCAAGGATAAGAACTACACTGTTAAAAGTGGTTTACCTCTGAGGCATGGGGGGAGAAGGAGGGAAGGGAAAGTTTTATCTTTTCCTTTATATATTTCTGAATTGTTTTAATTCTTTACTGTGAGTGGGTATTACTTCTGTAATTTAGAAAAAAAACTCATATGGAAAATGTTAATGTTTTCAACCAAGTTTTAATGATATGGGAAAATACTGTAACAAGTGAAAAAAACTGGAGCATGGAATTTTGTATACAAGTATGATCTCAGCTGCAGAAAAATGCATTTAAACTCTAGAAAGGAAATATATCAAAATGTTAATAGGGACTGCCTCTGGGTGGCAGGATTATAGGTGGATTTTTTTTGCTTTACTTTTCTATACATTCTAAGTGTGCCTTATTATTTTTATAATTGGAAAAAAATTAAGCAGGTCTGCCAAAGGTGTGTGGCGGGTTATAAAACCAGAGCAGCTGCTGCCCATACTGGGTGGCACGGTCCGAGATTCCTGACCACTGAAGGAAAATGTCCTAATTACAAGGGGATGGATGAGGAGCCAAGATGGGTTTTCTTCATTTTGATTTTTCTGATTAAATTGCAGGGGGAGGGGGCGGCTGAGTAGATCAGGTGGTTAAGCATCTGACTCTTGATTTCAGCTCAGCTCATGATCTCACACTTTGTGAGTTTGAGCCCCACGTTGGGCTCTGCTCTGACAGTGCAGAGCTTCCTTGGGATTCTCTCTCTCTCCCTCTCTTTGCCTCTCCCTGCACACACACATGTGTGTATGTGTGTACTCTCATTCTCTCAGAAATATAAAAGCAAACATTTGAAAAAAAAAATTGCAGGAGGAAAACAGAGAGGGAAATATCAAAGGAAGGGAGAGTCTCCTGGCAGAGAAGGTGAGACTTCTCTGAGAAGGTGAGGGCACTGGGCCTCCCATGGGAAGGTTTCCCATCCTGAAGGTCAGTGATGGGTTTTGCAGAGACTGGGGTCACTGTGGCTTTAATGGCATGTGCAGTGACTGGGCACGGAAGGTTGCTGTGACCCAGCAGCACTGTAGGGGATGGGGGGTGGGGGGCAGTGGGTGAGGCGGGCAGTGCACCGGAAGGACTTGTGTGGTTCCCAGACTGGCTGGAATGCTGTATGACACAGTGCAGAGGTTGGGGTCACAGTGTTGGTGGCTGCAGGGAAAGCAACTGTGTCACTTGATCCATACGACCCACTTCTTGAAGTGTCTGAGGCCGTCCGGGGTACTTCATGGAGCAATCATAATGGCAAGGTCTCTGACTCTGGAGGAAAGTATCTTGAAATAGTATCTCTTTTAAAAGTAATTCTTTTGGTAGAGAGCTCTTGGCCTTTGGGCCAGTTCCAGGCCTGTCGGTCATCCCTTTCTTGCTCTTCTCTTGCTCTGTTTCTGTGATACAGAAAGTCTGCTTCCCGAAGGCTGGGTTCCCACACCTCCTGTGCCTGCTGAATTCTGGCTCAACATAGCTGTTGAGAGGCTGAAGACCAGAGGCTGGGAGACGTTGAAGTATTTTTCCTCCTCCCTCTCTGCCTCAGGTGACATCTCTGGCAGCAAATGAGCTTCCTCCATCACATCAGCTCCCACCAGGAAATCCTGGGTTCCAGTTAGCCCACCTCCTCTCCTTCTCCCCTTGAGGGTTGGGGCAGCCGTGCTTCCTGTTGCTGCTGACCTCCGTTTGGCTTCCCATCTAACTCTTCTATCACGTATGTAATCAATCCCTTGCATTCAATCCTCTCTACTCAAAGTACTCGAAGTGGTTTCTGTTTTCCTGGCTAAATCCTGAACCAATACCTTCTTGGTCTAGGACCATCCCGGTAAAGAGAATCTCAAGATGGCAATATTGAAGAAGACTTATTACATGAAATTGGCTTACCCTCTCCCTTACTATGTCCCCCAGGAGTGCGGGATGTTTCTCAGCCTTAGCTTAATATGCATATAACCTGGAGATCTCATTCAAGTACAGATTTGAATTTGATAGTTGTGAGGTAGGGCTGGAGAACCTGTATTTCTAACATGCTCCCACATGGTGCCAATGCTTTGCTGCAGACCTGAATGGGTAGCCAGGCACAAAGGCATCTAGAACGCTGTTAGGGAGGGCAACAGCGCCCTGTAATAGCTCAGAGGCAGCAGCCCTCTGCAGCACTACCACTAGGGGGCACGACACTTGGTGGAACTCTGTCTCTTAGAAGCAATAGAATTCCGCATTTGAATATA
This sequence comes from Proteles cristata cristata, assembly GCA_017311185.1. Classification (NCBI taxonomy): domain Eukaryota; kingdom Metazoa; phylum Chordata; class Mammalia; order Carnivora; family Hyaenidae; genus Proteles; species Proteles cristata. Next base: position 662,997 of record JAESUZ010001885.1, on the reverse strand, counting down.
CTGTCCTGACACACTTACTGAGTGGGAGGTGGAAGCCAGCTACCTGATGGCAGGTTAACTACATTCATGTAGCTGCAAGCATCGGATTCCTTTATTATGACATCGAGATTTGTTGTGCCTGGGTATTTACTTATTAAAATAAGTTTTATTTTTTCCTGACTCCCTGAGTCAGGAGGAAAGCCATTACTGAGGAGGTGATATTTAAGCTACGTTTTGAGGGATAAGTAGAATTTAGAATTTCAACAGGCTGGAGGAATGAGCAGGATAGATGGATCAGAGAGTTGGGTGAGCGGGCAGGCATTCCAGCTATGGCAAAGGCGGGAGTGTGGAGATACTTTAAAATAGATAAAATTCTATTAATTTTACTCATGGAGGTTGGCCTTGGAGAGAGGTCAGAAGACCTAGGTTCAAATATGGATCCAGCAGAGAACTCGGTTGGTTAAGCGTCTGACTTTGGCTCAGATCATGATCTCACAGTTCCTGAGTTGGAGCCCTGAGTTGAGCCCTGTGTCCGGCTGAGCGCTGTCAGCGGAGGGAGGCTGCTTGGAATTCTCTCTCTCCCCCTCTCTGTCCTTCTCCCACTCACACTTTCTCTCTTTCAAAATAAATAAACTTAAAAAAACAACAACATATGGATCTTGCCTTGATTGACCTTGGGCAAATCCCCGGCCTTCTGGCCTCAGTTCCCTTATCTGGGAAAAAGGGTCCTCCTCCTCCTCTCCATCTGCCATCCTCACACGGTTGTTGCAGGATCATGTGAACATGAATGTAAACTGCTTTAAACGGGAAAGCCCAAATGAAAATTAATAACTGTGAAAAATGTAAGGGGTGGGATACACAAAATGAGAGTCCAGGTCCAGGCTAAGAGAAATTAAAGGAAAATCAAGGCTGAGGAGGGATCTGGCCAAAGACCACTCTTCCCAAAGTGTGGGTGGGGCTGGGGGTGAACAGAGAGCAAACAGCCAGGAAGCGTTCACAGCTGCGTAGCTGGCAGGTGTCAGGAGGAGCGCAGATACTCAGCCAGAAAAGGGAGGACACTTGCTTTTCTCCTCTTCTGGGGCAAGGCTCGTCCTGAGTGTCCCCGAGGTTCTGGTCTGATGCTGTCAACCGCTGAGTGGGCGTTTCCAGTCTTTCAGCCACTCTTGCTACAAATGCCTTGCGTTATTTGCTTTCTCTGGTTGGCCAATGTCTTCTGTCATGTTCTGATTCTTAATTTTCACCCCAGAAAGTAACTTTAATTTCATTTGGAGGAGTTTTGCCGACTCCCCCATGATGTCTCAGACGGAGCACGAGGTACGGGGTAAACAGCCAGTCAGCCTGGTGCAGAAGAGCACTGAGGCTCTTGTGCCCAGAGGCTGCTTGTCGGCCCTGTCCACATAAACGGCACACGAGTGGTCCTCAGAGCCCTCAGGGTCAAGCCTCTACCCTGCTAGTCAGATTGACAACACTTCCTATTTGCATTCCAGACCACCACTAAACCTTGATAAGGCAGGAGGCCTTTGGGAATTCACAAATTAAGGAGTCAATGGTGTGACTATTTGGGAACAACTCCAAAGTCCATGACCTCCAGCCCTTTGGAATGTGATCACCATTCACCATGTAGGGGTGTTGTAAGGAGTCTCCTAGAAGGTTCTGCAAAGCCCAGCAGGAGGTGAAACTGCACGTGAGAGCAGATAACCAGCAGCCTGCCACCCCTTCAGCACAGTGAATGATGCTTTTAAAACCATAGATTCCAGAAAGTCTACAAAAATATGCCTTCTATGACAAGGATCCATTCCCCGCTCTGTAACATCCACGGGTCCCTCTCCTTTCCAACCCCCTGCCCCGTTCCGGTGCCATCTCTGTAGCACCTCCTCCGGTTCCCCCCGTCCCCAGCACAGGCTGCCTCCGCGGATCCCAGAACACACCCCTGGCTGCATCCTCCTGGGACCTCCTGAGTGAGCCTCCCTCCTGCCTCTCAGGTCCTCACTGCCAGGTGCTTCCATCCAACCCCTCCCCCTGCCCCCCACCAAGGGCCGGCCCTCCTCTTCCAGCCAAATTCATCTGTGCCATGACTCCATGACTGAAAAGGTGCCCACGTCACATGATCTGTCCAGTCATTGTTGCCACTGTCCTGTGTGTCCTATTGTTACTCTTACTGACATTCGAAACTACACCTGATCAGCTAAGGCAGGCATGGCCCAAAGACACGGAAATGGAGCTGACGGTTCAGGTGGGATAAATGAAGTGTACGGGGGAGAGGAAGCGGCAGGACAGAGGGCCGGAGCCCCAGTGGCCCTGGGCTGGACGGCTGACCCCGCCCCCCAAGGGCCTGGAGGGCTAGGGAGGAGCCCTGCAGCTTCAGGAACCCAGAGCCTTGCTAGATTCCAGCAGGGGTTGCAGTGAGGGATAGGCAGGGAACGAGGTCAAGGTCCAGTCCTTGATCCCGTCCTGGGCCCGGCCTTGGGCTTTAGAGGAGGGGCGGACGAGGCAGGAACCGGAGAAGAGCTGTAAGAGGAAGGCAGGGAGAGAGGCAGGCAGGAGGCGAAGCCCAGAAGAGGATGTCTTCTTGCAAAGGAAGAATTTTTTCCTTTTTTTTTTTTTGTTTTTATTCGGGCCAAAGGATCAGATGACTGCCACAGAAAAATACTTTGTTACTCTTTCTTGTCCATCTTCATGGAAGTGGCTCGGGTGGTCACAGTTCAGTCCCCGACATGCAGCTCTTTGTCCTCGCCCAGAAGCTACGCGCCCTTGAGTAGATGGGCCAGGAGATGGGTGCCCAGGTCGAGGCACACGTGGCCTTGCTGGAGGGTGTCGCGCTCCCAGCCAGCACGCCGCTAGAGGATGAGGCTACCCTAGGTCAGTGTGCAGAGGAGGCTCTGAGCACCCTGGAAGCAGCCGGCCGCACGGTGGAGGTAAAGTCCATGGTTCCCGGGCCCGTGCTGGGGAAGCGGTGCTGGGCAAACAAGAAGGCAGACTCCCAACGTGGCCGAACAAGACAGAAAGAAGACGGGCTGAGCCAGGCAGTGGATGCAGTACGACCAGCACTTTGTCAGTGTTGTGCCCACCTTTGGCAAGACGGGTCCCCACACCAACTCTTAAGTCCACTGTAATCCTGGCTTTCCCCAAAAAAGCCGCTTAGTCCAGTAAAAACAAAAACAAGAAACAAAAAAACACCAAAACCTCTGTTACTCACAGTTCCCAAGAGGAGGGGCACACGGCTGCTCAGCCCTCGCTGGGAGCCACCAGCATCAGGAATGAGGGGAAAGCGAGGGCCAGGGCGTTTATTGTCGTTTTTGCTGGAAGGAATGGACGAGGCAGGGTGTGTAGGCACACAAGGCAGGATGGGATGGTAGGGTAATTTCAGTGGGTTCTGGCTCCAGTCTGGTCGTCTGGCATCTGGCTCTGGGGTGATTTAGGGTAGGACAGTGTCCTGACTGTAGGAACTTGATAAAAGGAGACAAATGCTGGGGGGAGGGGTGGATTGGGTGGTCTGCATATCAAAGGTAGGCTCACAGGCAAGTTGTTTGCTATTTCTAGAAAGTAACCATGGGAGGGGTGGTCCTCCTCTAGGCCTGCAAGGCCCCAGGGATGTCAAAACATCACAAAATACAGAAAATAGAAGGCAGAATGTCAAAATGTGCCAGAACATCACTGAGCCTTTGAGATGGTGTAACCGTGCTATGAACTCCACCCAGTGAGGTTGGGCCCAAGAGACAAAAGAGCGATATGAAAGCAGGAGGCTCCCAGGTTCCAGCAACAGCCCCCTTGGATGGGCAGCTGGTGGAATGGAAACTTCCACTCTCATTCACATGGCGGGGGGACTCAAGCTCTGGCTTTGGAATCAGACCTAGCTGAGTACCTCTGTGTGACCAGGGGTAGGTTACCTCACCCTTCTGAGCCCAAGAGAATCCTTGGGAGAATTAAAGGAATATGAGGACAGAAGCATCTCTACTTCCCTACCGAGGCTCCTTGCTCTGTGAGTTGCACAACTCCTGCCTCAGAGACTTCTCTGGAACTGGCTAAGAAAAAAAATGCTGATTTCTTGGCTCCACTTAGACCTTCAAGTGAGAAGTGCCTGGGCCACACTCAATAAAGTGAGATAAACTGAGTAAAGAGAGCAAGACCAAGAGAAGTGGGGGGTGTTAGGGAGACGGTTCAGGTGACAGTTAGGGGGACACTGGGGCAGTGCAGAATCGCTCCAGGCACGCAGAAGCCAATGCCATTGATGGGGAAAGTTGGCCTGGCGTGGGGGGCTGTCACCGCTAACAACTGGAAGCAGGTAACCAGGGCCCTGGGTCACAAATACGAGCCCCAGAGTGTGAGAAGCTCTTTCTGGTGCCACGCACAGGGCTGGCACCCCTCGGCTGGGCCCACAGACCTGCTCTAGCCCCGGCACTTGAAGTTGGAGGTGTCCAACCTCCCACGACACTATCTTCAGTCACCTGTGTGAGGCCCAGAAGGAGAAACAAATTCACATCCTCAGAGGAAAACAGAAGTGTCCTATCCTTTTCAAATTCCTAGTAGTACCTGTACATTCCAAACTGTGGCGAATGAACCCGGTTTATTTTTAAATGGCCATTTTTGTTTCAAGCAAGTCAATTTTTTCCTGGTCATCTCCATTCTGCAAATTCCATGAAGGCTAAAAATCAAGAGTTCTTCTCTTGGAACACTCCTTACTCCTGCCTGCTCCCAACACAACACATCTTTGTAGGATTTCTGATGGAGGCACATTTTGCTGAGGTGGTTTTGTTTTCTCCCCCCAAGGTGATTTCACAGAATTCTGCAGCCTGCACTCTGCTGTCACCCATCTTCCGGGCAGCGCTGCGACTGAGTCCAGACCTCGGACTCCAGGGCCCCTCTGTTTTCTGAAATGCCTGACTCCTCTTTCCCAGGCTTTCTTGAAGAAAGCAAAGTGAAATTAAGCCCTCCCACACTCCTGTAAAAATGTATACTCTAAATTCCAGTTGTCGTAGTAACATCTTCACTCTGCCCCGCTGCCTCGTGTATATTTTGGTGCTGATGGGCCATCAGTTACCATGAGAACGGAGCGTCTCTAAACAGTGAATCTTGTGAAGCTTCGCTTTGAGTCTTGTGAAAAACAAAGCCCTGTCCACACGGACAGCCTCGACAGAGCCCCGACAGTTAACAACAGAATGGGACCTGGAAACCACTAGGAGTTTTGCTGGGTTTTCTGAATTTTATTTTGAAAAGAAGACGTAATTTTTGAAAAGATTCAGTTGCTCTCTTGTCACTCTGAAGTGAGATTACTTTTAAAAACATATTACTTCCTTCAGACTTGAAGACAGATCTGTTCACTCTGGCCACAAAGCTGTAATCGCTTCCTGAGCCCTGCTTCGCTCCACTCCCCCAGCCAGACCCAGTAGTGATGGGGCAGTGACCAGGCATTCCCTGCTGTTTCAGAGCCAAGGATTATTCTCTTTCAAAGCTGAATGTTTGAAAAAATGTAAGCTCTCTGAGTTCAAGGACATGACACGTGCTTCTTCAGAACTCTCTGCATAGTCCTTTTTGTTTTGTGTTTAAATTTTTTTAAATGTTTGTTTATTTTTGAGAGAGAGAATGTGAGTAGGGGAGGGACAGAGAGACAGGAAGACACAGAATCTGAAGCAGGCTCCATACTCTGAGCTGTCAGCACAAAGCCCGATGCGGGGCTCGAACCCACAAACTGCAAGATCATGACCTGAGCCGAAGTCAGACACTTAACTGACTGAGCCACCTAGGCGCCCCTGCATAGTCCCTTTTATTAATTGATTTGACTTTAAGATTTCCATTCTGATATACAGAATGAAGTGCTGGCTGGGAATTTAAAATAGTTAATTTTAGACAATTTGTGTGTGGGAACAAACTTGAAGGTAGGAAGAAACCAGCCCACAGCCTGAATAGCAGGCTGGGTCAAAAACACATCCTTTAATAAGTCCTACTGCCGTAACTACGTAACATGCATTGTGTGTTTCTCATGTGTTGGGCACTGGGCTGAACACGTGATGTGTTATCTCATTTCATCTTCACAATACCCTGTGAAGGAAGTTCTGTTTTTAAGCTTTCATTTTACAGATAAGGAAACAGAGCCATGGGTATTAGGCAACTTGACCCAAAGTCACACACCTAACTGCCCAGTGGAGCTGGGATTTGATTACAGGCATCTTGCTCCACATCCATGCACTTGACCTCCAAGCTAAGTAAGCTTACATTTTACAAAGACATCCTAAATCCAGAGCCAATTAGATGGCCTGCTGCTGTGAACTTGAGCAGCAGATGACAGCCTGAAGACCCTGTTTTAACTGGTCATTCCCTGAATTCTGCCCTGCATTTCCACTCTGCCATGCCTTCTCCAGCTGAAGCAAACCACACTCAAGTGCAAGTGTGAGAATCAAGTCATTATCAGTGGCCCTGTAAAAATCAATTCCTGGTCCTTTGGAAAACAATGCACCCCATTTTTGACCCAGTAATCCCATTCATGGGAATTTACTGTAAGGAAATAATTCAAAACAAATCTATACACCAAAAGGCATTCATTCAGCATTATATACAACAGCAACAAATGGAAGCAATATAAACATCCCACTATAATGGATCGTCAGGTAAATTACAGTGAGTCAACTGAATAGAATACCACACAGCTCTTGACAGCTGTGAAGACAACAAAACCACACATTAAAAAGATTATAATTCCACAAACATTCAGTTCAACATCTGAAAATTACCCTTCACTAAGACTATGACAGTGCCTTTTTTTTAAGTTTATAATAAGATGGTCAACAGACACATGAAAAGATGCTCAACATCACTAATCATCAGGAAAATGCAAGTCAAAAATATAATAAGCTATCACCTCACAGCAGTTAGAAGGGCTAAAATAAGAATGACAAGAAAAAACAAGTGTTGGCGAAGATGTGGAGGAAAAGGAACCCTTGTGCATTGTTGGTGCGAATGTAAATTGGCACAACCACTGTGGAAAACAGTATAGAAGTTCATCAAAAAATTAAAAATAGAAATCTCATGATTTAGGGGGACCTGGGTGGCTCAGTCAGCTGAGCCTCTATTGATTTCAGCTCAGGTCATGATCCCAGGGTCATGGGATTGAGCTCCATGCTGAGCATAGAGCCTACTTAAGATTCTCTCTTTCCCTCTGTCTCTCTTCCCACATTGCATGCATGCTCTCTAACACAAAAACAAAAACAAATAAAGAAATCCTGAATGATCTAATAATTTCACTGTCCACAAAGAAAATGAAAACACTAATTTGAAAAGATATATGTATCCCTATGTTTATTACAGCATTATTTATAATAGCCAAAGTATAGAAGCAATCTAAGTGTCAATCAATAGACAAATGGATAAGGAAATACACACACACTAGAATATTACACAGGCATAAAAAAGGATGAGATTGTGACATTTTAGACAATATGGATGGACCTAGAAGATATTATGTATGTTAAGTGAGATAAGTCAGACTGATAAAGACAAATACCATATGATTTCACTCATAAGTGGAATCTAAAAAAAAAAAAAAAAAACTAAATGAATAAACAAATGAAAAGCAGAAATGGATCCATAAATTCAGAGGACAAACTGATGGTTGCTAGATGGAAGAGGGTTGAGCAAAATGGGTGAAGAGGAGAGGGAGATACAGGTTTCCAGTTATGGAACAAATAAGTCATGGGAAAAAAAGGCACAGCATAAGGAATACAGTCAACAATACTGTAATGGCGATGTAATGAGACAGATGGTAGCTACCCTTGTGGTGAACACAGCATGATGTATAAACCTGTCAAATCACTAAGTCATACACCTGAAACTAATGCAGCACTGTGTATCAGTGATACTCAAATTTAAAAAATGATAATATTAAGCAAAAAAATATAAAATGTGTTTGTGTTATTACAATAATAAATATATAATGATAAATTGACTGTATTTGCAGAGGACCTGAAAAGACTGGGAAAAATACCCAAAATGAACAAAGGTCAAGTTTCATTTATCTTGATATTGCCAATACCCAGGTAGTGCCTAACACAATGAGGTATTCAGTCAATATTTGTGGATAAATTCTAAAATATGAAAACTAAAGTCAGGGGGTATATTAGTATGAGAATCCAGCTTTTTTCCTTAATAATTAATTTAATGCTATTATAATTATGTTAATAAAATTTTTTAAAGGTGGGGTCCTGTCCTAAGTGTGTCTTCTGGATCTGGAGGTTGAGCAATGTATTAGTCTGCTTGGGCCGTCATAACAAAATGAGTGGCTTAAACAACAGCAATTTATTTCTCCTAGTTCTGAAGACTGGGAAGCCCATGGTCAAGGTGCCAGCAAGATAGGTTTCATTCTGAAGGCTTTTCTCTTGGCTTTGTCTCCTTCTTGCCATGTGCTCATGTGATGTTATCTTTGTGCCTGTGCAGGGAGAAAGTGAGCTCTCTGATATCCCTTCTTATAAGGACACCAATCCTATCTGACAAAGACCTCAGCTTCATGACCTCATCTAACCTTAATTACCTCCCAAAGGCCCCATCTGCAAACCTTATCACACTGGGAGTTAGGGCTTCAACAGACAAATCCAGATGTGGGGGAGGGTGTGACATCAAAATTCTGCCCATAACAAGCAGTTCTTGCCCATAAGCCTCCTGTACATGATAGCAGTTGAAGACCATTCTAGGCTGGGCTGACCCCAGCACTGGTGGGGTCACTTGACTTCCTTGACCACCTATGGAGCCCACAAAGGGACAGAGTCAATATACAGACTCTAGGAAGAGAGTGGAAGACCCCAGTAGTGCCAGTGAATGAGGGATCTGGATAAGGCAAAGATCTGGGGCAATGGGTAGGACAGATGGCCCTTGGTAAGCTCTGACTGGGCATGATGGGAAAGAGCAGTCAACAGGTCGCTTCACTTTGACCAGAGATTGAAACTAGAAAAGAACTTTAAGTTGATCCATCAATCACAGCAAAGCTGGGTAAAGGGATTCTTCATGACAATGCTGCTCCCATAGTAATTCCTTCCTCATACATCCTGTGCAGCCTCCTTTCACTGTCTCTCAAGGCTGCTATCTGTGGTAGGTTCTCAGAGGGTGACTTCCGCAGTGGGGATAGAGCTCAGCAATCTTACAGAACAGAAGCCCATGGGCCGCACACAGCTGGGTGCAGACTTTCAAAGAAGTCCAGGCTGAAGGACATCTGGAGACAGAGAAAAAACCAAATGGCACTGGACGATTCAATGCCCATTGCCAACAGGTGGACCCAGATGGGTGGACACTGTTGTTGATAGCTCTCCCAGGGACCTAACTGTATAAAATAGGACCATGTCGGATGGTGGCTGGTGCCCCAGAAACAACAGGCTGAGGGTCACCTAGTGGCCGGGGGCCTAAAACTGATGAGCTGGCCTGAGTCTGCCCAGCCCCCAGATTCCTGCATGCTGTCCTTGTGCTGAGCCTGCCATGAGCCTGAACTTTCATTCATAGTTTCTCTGTCTCACTTATCATTAAGCATTTTACATCCTCAAACAGGAGAGAAAGCACAAGTTTGATTTAACTGGGAAAGGCTGTTCACAGAGTAATAGAACCAAGGTGCAAATTAGCAGGTAGGAAGTACAGACTCTGAACCAGGGAATGTCAAGCAAGGCCAGGGATGAAGTGGTTTTTGTGGGAATTAGGTCAAGGCAGGTGGAGGGTGAAGGGATGGGTGGTCCAGTGGGTAGTGGCATGTGATGTGGTTTGGGGGCCTTGAGATGAGTTGTGCAGGAGGCCAGAAAGAGCATCCAGGTTTCTCTGAGTTACAGGAAAAAGATGAGAAATAAAGCTGTGTGCAGAGGGAGGGAGCTGGGTGAGGGAGGAGTCCTGGCGGGGGGGAAGGGCTTCCCACCCCCCACCACTGCTCAACTGCAGAGAGAAAGTCTCTTGTGGGAAGTCTGTGCTGCATAAGCTGTTCCTTCCTTCCACTTCTACAGGAGATCTAGAATAAAGAGCCTTGGTTGATTTTGTGTTTTATTTTTTATAACTTAAATTTTAGTTAATTAACATACAGTGCAATATTGGTTTCAGGAGTAAGAATCTGGTGACTCATCACGTATAAACAGTGCTCATCATAACAAGTGTCCTCCTTAGTATCCATCACCCATCTAGCCCATCTCCCACCCACCTCCCTCTGTCATCCCAAAGTTTGATCTCTATCATCAAGAGTCTCTTGTGGTTTGTTTCCCCCTTCCATATGTTCACCTGTTTTGTTTCTTAAATTCTACATGAGTGAAATTATATGGTATTTGTCTTTCTCTGGTTGACTTATTTCGCTTAGCATAATACATTCTAGCTCCATCCACAGCATTGTAAATGGTAAGATTTCATTCCTTCTTTCTTTAAAGATTTCATTCTTTTTGATAACTGAGTAATATTCCAACGTGTGTGTATGTATGGCCACATTTTCTTTATCCAATCATCAGTCGATAGACATTTGGGCTCTCTCCATAGTTTGGCTATTGTTGATAATGCAGGTATAAACGTTGGGGTGCATGTAGCACTTCAAATCTGTATTTTTTGTCCTTTGGGTAAATACCTAATAGTGCAAGTCTTAGATTGTAGGGTAGTTCAATTTTTAGTTTCTTGAGGAACCTCCATACTGCTGTCCAGAGTGGCTGTACCAATTTGCATTCCCACCAACAGTGCAAGAGGGTTCCCCTTCCTCCACCTCCTTGCCAATACCTGTTGTTTCTTAATTTTAGCCATTCTGACAGGTGTGAGGTAGTATCTCATCATAGTTTTGATTTGTATTTCCCTGATGATGCGTGATGTTGAGCATCTTTTCATGTGTCTGCTAGCCATCTGGATGTCTTCTTTGGAAAAGTGTCTATTCATGTCTTCTGCCCATTTCTTAACTGGTTATTTGTTTTTTGGGTGTTGAGTTTGATAAGTTCTTTACAGATTTTGGATACTAACTTTTTATCAGATATGTCATTTGCAAATATCTTCTCCCATTCTGTAGTTGCCTTACAGTTTTGTTGATTGTTTCCTTCACTGTGCAGAAGCTTTTATCTTGATGAGGTCATGTTTGCTTTGTTTCCCTTGCCTTCGGAGACATATCTAGTAAGAAGTTGTTTCAGGGGCACCTGGGTAGCTCAGTAGGTTAAAGATCTGACTTCAGCTTGGGTCATGATCTCACAGTTCATGGGTTCGAGCCTTGCATCAGGCTCTGTGGTGACAGCTCATAGCCTGGAGCCTGCTTTGGATTCTGTGTCTCCCTCTCTCTCTACCCCTCCCCCACTCATACTCTGTGTCTCTTTCTCTATCAAAAATAAACAAACTTTTTAAAAAATTTAATAATAAAAAAAAAGAAATTGCTTCAGCCAAGGTCAAAGAGGTTGCTGCTGATGTTCTCTTCCAGGATTTTGATGGCTTCCTGTCTAAGATGTAGGTCTTTCCTCCATTATTTTTGTGTATGGTGTAAGAAAGTGGTCCAGTTTTCCCAACACCATTTGTTGAAGAAATGATCTTTTCTCCATTGTATATTCCTTCCTGCTTTGTCAAAGGTTAGCTGACCATATAGTTGTGGTATGTTTTCTAATTGTGGTAAAATATATGCAACAAAAAACATCACTTTAACCATTTCTAAGTATCTGGTTTAGTGGCATTATGTCCATTCACATTGTACAACTTTCATCACTGTCCATTTAAAACTTTTTCATCATTCAAACAGAAACTCACTAAACAGTATCTTCCCATTCTGCCCTCCCTTCAATCCCTGGCAACCACTATTCTACATTCTTTCCCTATGAACTTACCCATTCAAGAGAACTCATGCAAGTGAACCATATGACATTTGTCCTTTTGTATCTGACTTAGTTCACTCAGTATAAGGTTTTCAACATTCATCCATGTTGTAGCATGTATCAGAATTTCCTTCTGTTTCAGGCCGAATAATATTCCATTGTCTGTATAGACCACATTTTACCCATTCACCTGCTGATCGACATCTGGGTTGTTTCCACCTTTTGGCTGTTGTGAATAATGCTGCTATGAACATTGGTACAGAAGTATCTGTGGGGTGCCTGGGTGGCTCAGTTGGTTAAGCGTCCGACTTCAGCTCAGGTCATGATCTCACGGTTTGTGGGTTGAAGCCCCGCATTGGGCTCTGTGCTGACAGCTAGCTCAGAGCCTGGAGCCTGTTTCAGATTCTGTATCTCCCTCTCTCTCTGACCCTGTTCATGCTGTCTCTCTCTCTCTCTCTCTCTCTCAGAAATAAATAAAAAACATAAAAAAATTTAGAAGTATTTGTTTAGCTCCCTGCTTTCAATACCATCAGTGAGATTGCTGGATCATATGGTAACTCTATGTCTAACTTTCTGAGGAACCATCAAACTATTTTCCACAATGGCCACACCAAGCCTTGAGCTATTTAAATGAAGAATGAATCTATTCCAAAAGTCTCATGTCACTGTGAACTGGAAAGATGGTCTAAAGTTCAGCATTCAGGAGGCCAGAACCTGGCCGGGAGGTGACATGTGGATGCCCCATCTTACTACAGAAGAAATGACACACTGGAGGTATCCAGAATAGTGTGACCAAGAGGATTATGTTAAGTAAAAAGTGGTAGGGACTGTAGTGCTTGGCCTGGAGCAGAACAGGTGTTCTCTCCACAAAGAACTGTCACTAGGAGTATATAAGGCTGTCAGGTGGCAGAACAGATGGGCCTTTTTTTTTTTAATTTTTTATTTATTTCTGAGAAAGAGAGAGAGAGAGAGAGACAGCGTGAGCAGGGGAGGGTCAGAGAGAGAGGGAGACACAGAATCAGAAACAGGCTCCAGGCTCTGAGCTGGCAGTCAGCACAGAGCCTAATGTGGGGCTTGAACCCACAAACCATGAGATCAATGACCTGAGCCGAAGGTGGACGCTCAACCAACTGAGCCACCCAGGTGCCCCCAGATCGGCCTTTCTGTAGCCCTGGAGGAAGAAGGGCGGAGCCAGGTGAAATCCACCAGGGGGCCACGTCTGGCTGAATGCTGCTGTGAGAGCAGTGGTGCCAACCCCCCAACACCCCTCTTCCAGGGCAGTGGCAGCAGGCTGTAGTCGGGGTTCCTGTGCTGGGTCACTGCTAAGGCTCCATGACTCGGGGAGGCCACTGAAGAAGACAGAATAAAGCAGGAACTCCTGCTTCATGGGATTCTTTCTTTGTTGTTCTGTCTTGAACAAATGGGAAGGTCGAGCTCAGGAGATTTATTTTTATTTTTTTTTGTCAATTGACAAAATCTGAGGTTTTTACATAGGAAAATCAGTCTCAATACAAATAGTGTAACTGCTGGAATAGTTTTATTTTGATAAATTTAAACACTAATCAAAATAAAATATTTAAGAACAGTCGTCTTACTTGAATGGTCTATTGAGAAGTTGGAGGAGAAAATGTGATCAGAGGTAAGAAAAGTTTTGAGGCTTAAAACCCTGCTTTGCTCAGGTATCCTAACACCTTTGGACACCTTAACGGGTGGCACAATAAACAGAACACACGAGCACAGATGCAGCATCCTGAGGCTGCGTTTCTTCTTGAATCTGACTCTGTACCGCTTGTTTCTCAGCCTTAAGTATTGTGTTTCCTTTTTGTTTTCTGGGTCTTTTTTTATTACAAAGGTAATGCATGCTTCGGGTGGTCATTAGTGCTGCTCGGCAGATATTTCTGGTTCCCCCCCGGGGATGGGGTGGGGGGCATGTGTGGCATCACATTTCCCCACTCCCTTAAAGTCGGGTGTGGCCATGTGACTTGTTTTGGCCAATAAAAAGAGAGAAGTGATCTGTCACTTCCAGGTGAGAACATTAAGAACCCATGTGCAATTTATACTTCCTTCTTTCCTTCTCTCGGCTTGGCAACCTGCAATACTCCAAGTGGTGGCTGTACTGTAAGCCTGGGTCCCTAAGTGAGGATGTCTAGGGGCAGACGCCCAGCCTATGATCAATGGAGATGGATCCTGAAGGAGAAATAAGCCTTTGGGTAGCACTCCATGAACTGATGCTTTAATAAGAAATAAACCTTTGTTACAGCAGCTAGCTGGCTCAGTTGGAAGAGCGTATGACTCTAGATCTCAGGGTTATGAATTTGAGTCTCACACTGGGTGTAAGAGATTACTTAAATCAATCGATCAATCAATCAATCAATCTTTAGGGGTGCATGGATGGCTCAGTCAGTCAAGCATCCAACTCTTGATTTTGGCTCAGGTCATGATCTCATGGTTTGTAAGTTTGAGCCCCACATCAGGTTGTGCTCTGACAGTGCAGAGCCTGCTTGGGATTCTTAATCTCTCTCTCTGTTCCTCCCCCATTTGTGCTCTCTCTCAAAATAAATAAATAAATAAACTTTTAAAAATAAATAAAAAAAGAAATAAACTTTTGTTGGGGTGCCTGGCTGGCTCAGTCAGAAGAGTATACGACTCCTTGGCACAAAAACAGGCACTCAGATCAATGGAACAGAATACGGAATCCAGATATGGACCCACAAACGTATGGCCAACTCATCTTTGACAAAGTACGGAAGAATATCCAATGGAATAAAGACCGTCTCTTCAGCAAGTGGTGCTGGGAAAAGTGGACAGCGACATGCAAAAAAATGAACCTGGACCACTTTCTTACACCATACACAAAAATAAACTCAAAATGGATGAAAGACAAATGTAAGACAGGAAACCATCAAAACCGTAGAGGAGAAAACAGGCAACAACCTCTTTGACCTGGGCCGCGGCAACTTCTTATTCAACACATCTCCGGAGGCAAGGGAAACAAAAGCAAACATGAACTGCTGGGACCTCATCAAAATAAAAAGCTTCTGTACAGTGAAGGAAACAATCAGTAAAACTAAAAGGAAACCGATGGAATGGGAGAAGATATTTGCAAATGACATCTCAGATAAAGGGTTAGTATCCAAAATCCATAAAGAACTTATCAAACTCAACACCCAAAAAACAAATAATACAGTGAAGAAATGGGCAAAGGACATGAATAGACACTTCTCCAAAGAAGACATCCAGATAGCCAACTGATAAATGGAAAAATGCTCAACATCACTCAACATCAGGGAAATATAAATCAAACCCACAATGAGATGCCACCTCACACCCATCAGAATGGCTAACATTAACAACTCAGGCAACAACAGATGTTGGCGAGGATGTGGAGAAAGAGGATCTCTTGCACTGCGGGTGGGATGCAAACTGGTGCAGCCACTTGGAAAACAGTACAGAGGCTCCCCCAAAAATTAAAAATAGAGCCACCCTACAACCCAGCAACTGCATTTCTAGGTATTTATCCAAGGGATACAGGTATGCACACCAATGTTTATAGCAGCACTATCAACAACAGCCAAAGAATGTAAAGAGCCCAAACGTCCATCAATGGATGAATGGATAAAGAAGATGTGGTGTATCTATACAATTGAGTATTACTCGGCAACCAAAAAGAATAAAATCTTGCCATTTGCAATTACGTGGATGGAACTAGAGGATATTATGCAAAGCGTAAAAATTAGTCAAAGAAAGACAAATATCATATGACTTCCCTCATATGAGGACTTAAGATACAAAACAGATGAACAGAAGGGAAGGGAAGCAAAAATAATATAAAAACAGGGAGGGGGAGAAAACATAAGAGACTCTTAAATATGAACAATGGAGGGTTACTAGAGGGCCTGTGGGAGGGGGGATGGGCTAACTGGGTGAGGGGCATTAAGGAATCTACACCTGAAATCACTGTTGCACTATATGCTAACTTGGATGTAAATTTAAAAAATAAATTAACAGGAAAAAGAAGAGTATATGACTCTTGATCTCAGGGTTTTGAGTTCAAGCCCCACATTGAGTGTAAGAGATTACTTAAATAAATAAATCTTAAAAAAAATTAAAAATGGAAAAAAATCCTTTGTTGTCTCAAGCCACTGAAATTTGGGGGTTGTCACTATAGCATAAATAGCTTGTCAGAAAAGTCCTTCAACAAATATTTATGTGCCAGGATGCTGGCAATTTGACAGGGCACAAGAAAGTCATCAACAAGCCGACAAGCCCTGTGCTCACAGAGCACGTTCTAGCAGGGAAGATAACCTTTAAACCATTAGCCACTTGAACTGTAAAAGTATGAAGAAGTACAGAGCACTGAAGAGTGCATACAGCACATGACCTGCTTTGGCCCAGGGCCAGGGAAGCTTCTCTGGGAAGACAGGAAGCTGGGGTCTTAAGGATGGCCACGTGTTAGCCAGGGGACAGGAAGAAGAGTGTCCCACACAGAGGGAACAACAGGAGCAAAATCTCTGAGGCAGAAGGGAGCTGGAGTGGCTGGAGTGCCGAGAACAGGGTGCAGAAGGTGGGGAGGCGGGGAGGCAGGCAGCACCCTGGCCACCTAGCATTTGCAGACCTTGCTGGGAAGTTTGATCCCAGCCTAAGAGCAGTGGGTCACCATGGCAATATTTGAGGCAGAAAAGTAACACGATCATATCATATTTTTAGAGGGCAACAGCCAACACAGGATTTGTATGAGGTAGAGAATGTCAAGTGAGGAGAAAATCAATCTGAAATTGACTTTGACCAGTAAGACAAAACATGATGCAGCCCCCAAAGGCACCAGCAGGTGGCTCTGCCTGCACGTCTGCCCAGCCACCAGGAGCACCTGGCCGCCAGGGTGGCCCAGCTTCAAGCAAGGGCCTCTCTGGGGTCTCACAGAAACTCAGGGACATACGATGCGTTTTCCCACCACCAGGGGGAGATAAGGACGCACGGCAGCAGGGGCGACCTGGATTCTGACAGGAGGAAGACTGAATGTGTGCACAGACGAAGCCCCTCTTTCCTCCCTTCCACATTCATGCCCATCCCCTATTATATAGAGGATACTGACACAGGAGGACCCTTCACGCAACAGATTATGGTCCCTGTTCCCATTCTCTCACCCTCCCTGACATCTTTGCAGCATGCAGTCCCACAGATCACCCCCTTTTCTTCCAGGTTTCCTCTCCTTTCTCCTCCCCCTCCTCTAGCCATGACAGTCCTGGGGGACCTGGGTGGCTCAGTGGATTGAGTGTCTGACTTTGGCTCAGGTCATGATCTCATGGTTTTTGAGTTCAAGCCACACACTGGGCTTACTACTGTCAGTGCAAAATCTGCTTCGGGTCCTCTGTCCCTCTCTCTCTGTCCCTCCCCTGCTTGCATGCTTTCTCTCAAAAATAAATTTTAAAAAAACATTTAAAATATTGTAATTCTGGGGCGCCTGGGTGGCTTAGTCGGTTAAGCGTCCGACTTTTGCTTAGGTCATGATCTTGCGGTTCGTGGGTTCGAGCCCCGTGTCGGGCTCTGTGCTGACAGCCAGCTCGGAGCCTGGAGACTGTTTCAGTCTGTGACTCCCTCTCTCTCTGACCCTCCCTTGCTCACGCTGTCTCTCTCTCTCTCTCCTAGAAATAAATAAAACATAAAAAAAAAATTTTTAAAAATATTGTAATTCTGTGACAGTCCCCCTTCTTCCTTCTGCCCCTAAGAAAGGAGACTGTCCCCAAGGCTCCTAACTCTGCGCTCCTTATTTCTACAACTGACCAGCCTTTGATTCCAACTGGGAGCTTCCATCAAATATACCTAAACCTACATTCCTGGCCAGTATTTCTCTTCTGAGCCCCAGTTCCAAATCCCCAGTGCTTGCAGGACCTCTCCCTAGATTTTCCAAGGCCACCTTATGTCTCCCAGGGAGAAGGTCTGATTCAGCAAGCTCACGGCTTATAGGCTGGTGCCCAACCCTGGTGTCATCGCTGAGGGTGAGGAGGGTGGGGAGTGGGAAGGACAGAAGTGAGGACAGCCAAGGTGGGGCAGCATGGGTAGAACCCAGTGGGCAGGAAGGAGAGAAGCACAAACAGATGGAGAAGCACAGTCAAAGACAGGAGAGATAGCATCAAAGAAGTCAACAGAGGGCATCTCAGGAAGGGAAGGGATGCGAGCACAGCATTGGCTTCAACAATTACCATATTCTATCCCTTCAAAGACACTTTTTTTTTTCACATTTGGACACAATGTATCATAAAACTGATGGTATTTCATTGTTAATTGGTGATGGGCTCCTCCCATTTCTTAGTGGTATATAAAATGATAGTGTGGCTTGCAATCCATGGATTTGAGCATTGATGGAACAGCGCTTACCAAGTGATTTTACCGGAGCTGTACAGGCAGAAGTCTCAATGTAGTGGGTTGAAAAGAGAGGACATCCCAGATATTTCAATGTCATAAAAGACCAAAAAAAAAAAAAATGGTGGGGAACTTTTTCAGATTAACAGAAACTACAGAGACACAACTACATGATCATGACAGATATACTGCTGACCAAAAATCTATAAAGAATGTTATTGAGATAGTTAGGAAAAAATGAATACAGGCTATAAAATAATGTTGTATTGATGTAAATTTCTTGGCCATGATAATCTGATTGTGGTTACGTACTGGAACATCCTTGTCCAAGGAGCTTAAGTATTTAGGAGGAAGGGTAATGATGTATGCAACTTACTTTGAAATGTTTCAGGAAAAAAGTATGCATATATATGTGTGTGTGCATGTGTGTGTATAAAATATACATTTTAACATGTTGCCACATTTGCACTCTCTTTATATGTATGTAAAGTACACACACATGCATACATATGTATACTTGTATGATATAATTATAGAGATCCATAAAATTAATATTTTGCCACACTTGCTCACTGTGATTATATGTATATAAAAATATATGCATACATATATGGATATTTACATGTATATACATATATTTGTATTACATGTATATAGCATATACACATTTATGTATGGGTACATGTATACACACAGTATGTGTGCATATGCAAATATGACAACATGTTAGTTCCTGAATCTCAGTGGTTATCAACTGAAGGCTATTTTGTGTCCCAAAGGACATTGGGTGAAGTCTGAGATATTTCTGGTTGTCTCAGTTGAAGGGATGTTACTAGCATCCAGTGGGGAGAGGTCAGGAATAAACATCCCACAATGCACTGGACAGGCTCCCCCAATAATGAATTATCCTGCCCCAAATGTCAACGGTGCCAAGGCTGAGAATCCTGGTCTAGGTAAAGGGTCTGTGTACTTTTTTTTTTCAATCTTTCTATAGCCTTGGGATTTTAAAAAATACAAAAATGTTGTTTAAAAAAAAGGTAAGAGGAAAAATTGTGACAGAAAGGTGAGGAAGTGAAGAAAAATGCATAAGCAAATTCTTTCCAGGATCTTGTCTAAGAAGGGATGAGTTGCAGCGAGGAGGAAAGAAAGCACTCCTGTCACCCACACTAATACTCACCCCCCCATCCCATCCCATGAAGAGTCATCTTGCGTTGTTCGTGTTTAGTAATACCTGACCAGTAATACCAGTCCTATCCCTCAGGCACAGCTGGCTGGACCAGCGGGAGGCCCCAGACCCCCAACAGCTCCATCCACTGGCTGCTAGAACAGAGCCAGGTCTGTTGCAGGACCAGGTGGGTCCATCAGAGTCTGCCCTGTAAAGACCCAGAGAATGAGGCATGTAGGAAGCTGATGCTTGAAGGAAGCATAGAGAGAGACCATAAGCTCCAATTGGACCCACAGGGGTCCCAACAAGCTGAAGTTGGAGAAAAGCAGAAACCTACAGGAAGCAGAACTCAGGAGGCAGGGCTGTGTGGAGCGCAGAGGGAGGACACAGCGGCAGCAGCCGGCCTGATCAGGCAGGCACATCATTCCAGATGAACCGGAAACTAACTGCCCTCCTCAGGATAGAACCTGTGCATCAGCCCCCTTCGTTTGGCGTCAACTGTGCCCGATCCAATCAGACTAGTGCTTCCTCGGTTCCAGTGCTTACTAGCCTATCTGCTCATCATTGAACTATGTCAAGAGAAGAAAGCACTCCCGCTTTCAGTTATCTCCTTAGCCTTTCAACGTCTGCTGCCTGGCATGTCTCTGTAGGCCCCTAAATAATGTCATCTATGCTGGGGACAAGATCAGAAAGAAGACGCCACCTCCCCGGCACTCCAATAAACTGCTCAGATACTAGCGCCTACCCAAGCGAGGCAGAGAAGGGCCTTAGACATCCTACGAGTTTAAAGACTCAACTAGCCCCTTAGCACCTGGTTCGGGAGCACTAACTAGAGCAGCGCTTCTCCAAGGCTGTGGTCCAGCAGCAGCACTACCAGGAGGGTTAGTGGGAAGGCAAATTCCCGACCCTCACCCTTCTGCAGGGTAGGGCCCAGCGGTCTGTGCTTTGACATGTCCTCCAGGTGACCATGATGCATGCTCATGAAGGACTGAACAGGGTTAGTGTGTTCACAACCATAAAGCACCTGGATCCACCCCAGCAGTGTCTAGGCGAGTGGGAAGGAGCTCCTTTCCAAAGCCTCAGCAGAGGACTGAGAGGGCCCCCCTTTAGGTTACAGCAGCACCAACCTTCAGCCCAGCAAGCGAGGGCTGCTCTGACAACTAGCTAAGGTCTCACAGAGTCTGCACAGATGCAGCAGCTGGACGAGTGTCATTCCCAACAGACGCACCCAACTTCTCTAGTACAAGGTTTCGCATGATTTCCCTTTTTCTCTGATATTTATGAAATCCCAAGTCCTAGGTAGCAGCCTTCCTTGGCAGACTTCGTGAGTCTTTGAGATCCTCACAAGGCAACCTGTGGAATCATTATAAGCAATTCAGATGAGCTAGAGCGTCCCCGGACAGGTGCTGCCTTTGAGGAATCAGCTTCGGGCTCACAGCTGTGACTGGAGACCAGTGCCGGTGTCAGTGTTGGGGGGTTGGGGGGGTGACACCACATGCCAGGAAGACAGAGCAGAAGCAGGGATGGAATGCTAAGTGATCCAGAGATGGTGCTTATACTTCAAAATGCCTTTCCTTCCAAGTGTCACATTTGGCGCTTGGAGGCCTTTTGGACTAAGGAGAAAGAGCTGCAGTTTTATCTCCTAAGTGTCTCGGCACAGACTGGGGAGGCTGTGAGAGATGAGCAGCATGCCCATGGTAAGCTTCGAGCACCAATTCCATAAACCAGGGCCAGCCAAGGTTAAAAGAAAGGCTGCAGAAAGTGGAGGAGAAGATGTAAGTGTGGAGGAGAGCACGGTGAAGAGTCCAGTGAGACAGAAAGAAGGGAGAGCTGTGTGCTGATTTGCTCGTTTCCTCCCACTGGAACACACTCCTTTGAGTCATTTGTGTATATGTCCCAGCAAAGTCAGAGCAGGGGTGACAACCTCAGTCTCCACGGCTGCCCCTGGCTAATTAAAAGCAGCCAAAAGTCAGACTGCTGAGAAGAAAATTATAGAAAAAAAGTATCTATTATTTTTCCTGAAAAAGATGGGGAAAGGAAACAGTGCCTAAGAGAGGGACGTTCATAAGCAAATCCTATGCCTTTTGCCACGCCTTTTCTAAATAACAAACCCTGTTGGGCAAAAGAAAACAATTCATGCAAGCCAGAACTGCCTTTTGGGAATGAGGTTTAATTTTGACCCAGAATTATAATAATTTAAAAAATCCTACCAATGCCACCGCACAATTCCCGAGTAGGAATTACTCTGACTCTTTTTCCCCCTTAACTTCTTCTGAAAAACCAGGTTGACTAATGATAGCTGAATTTAGCTGGGAAGTAAAATGCATTTCTTTATCATTAACTACCACAGAAAAGCACACTTAGCTTGCGTTTCAGGTTGTCTTCGGCAAAGTCTATTTTGCTTGCAGTAGTTGTGTTATCCTGATTTCTCTTCCCCAAGTTCCGCTCTCCATGAAAAACGCCATTAAGTCTTGTTTGTCCCCTTCTTTGATCTGGGAGCACCTGGCCAACGGAAGCCTCGCAGGTGCAGGCAGTCAGCAACGTTGTGGGCGATGTAGTAGAGGTTCAGCATGGCGGCTGGGCTGAGAATGTCCACTTCCGGTTTCTTCTGTTTCTTCCCCTGAGATTTGTCCGGGCCTTTTCCTTGTTTCGCTTTACCTGGCTTTCAAAGACAAGTATATTCACGGGGCATAAATTAGTTTTTGTAACCTTGACATAATTTTCAACATTTCTTATTGAACTGAGTGGGGGGCAGGGGTGTGGAAAACCCACGAAAGGGAAAAACTGTAACAACAATAAAAACTTTTGCTTGGAGTGGGAGGGGAGGTCACACGCAGTCGAATTCAACAAATGAAGCACCAGGATTAAAAAGAGACGCAGCCTAAGGTAACAAGCAGGTAGACCTTGTCTGCATTGATTTGAACAAACCATAAAAAGACATTTTTAGGCCATTAGGGAAATTCAGTAACGTCACGAAATTATTAATTTTGTTAGGGGTGATAATGGCATTCTATTGGGTCACGGAAGAAAATGTTTACACATTTCAGAGATGCATGCTAAAATCTGTGGAAATGAAATGAAAGAAGGCCTCAGATGTGCTTTAAGATACTGTAGCTCCAGGGGCACCTGGGTGGCTCAGTTGGCTAAGCATCCAACAATTGGTTTCGGCTCAGGTCATGATCTCATGGTTTGTGAGTTCGAGCCCCACATCAGGCTCTGTGCTGACGGTACAGAGCCTGCTTGGGATTCTGTCTTCCTCTCTTTCTACCCTTCCCCTGCTTGCTCTCTGTCTCTCTCTCTCTCTCAAAAAAAACCAAATAAACATTAAAAAACAATTTTCTTAATTAAAAAAATACTGCAGCTCCCTCTTGCACCCCACCCTGCAAAAGGAAAGGTGAAGCAAATGTGGCAAAATCATGACAATTTTTGAGTCTGAGAAATGGATATATGGGGAATCATTTACTATTCTATTTTTGTGTGTGTATACAATCTTTCATAATAAAAATGTAATTAAAAGCATTAGCTAATCAGGATGCAAACACACATTTTGTTTGGCATTTCTTATGTTGTAGTCTGGACCTCATTAAGTAGTCATGATGGTGGAGACATGAATGTAAGGTGCTTAGCATAGTGTCTGACTTGAAGGAAACAATAAATGATTGTTCCCATCACTTTACCACCACTAATCCTCTAGGCTGTATTTTTCAGAGAGAGATATACAGACAGAGAGAAGAAAATACAGGAGAAAACCTTTATGACCTTCGGTTAGGCAAAAATTTTCCTGGATATGACACCAAAGCACAATCCATAAAAGAAATTGATAGATTCACCACCCAAGTTAAAAACTTGTGGTCTTCAAAAGATATTAAGAAAATGAACAGCTGGGGCACCTGGGTGGCTCAGTTGGTTAAGTGTCTGACTTTGGCTCAGGTCATGATCTCACGGTTCATGGGTTCAAGCCCCACATCAGGCTCTGTGCTGACAGCTAGCTCAGAGCCCGGAGCCTCCTTTGGATTCTGTATCTCTCTCTCTCTCTGACCCTCCTCTGCCTGTGCGCTCTCTCTCTCTCTCTCTGACTCTCAAAAATAAATAAAAACATTAAAAATTTTTTAAAAAGAAAATGAAAAGCTAAGCCATAGACTGGGAGAAAATATTTGCAAATCAAATCTAGGATAAAGCCCTTATATCTAGAATAAAGGGCTCTCAAAACACAGTAAAAAAAACAAAAACAAAAACAAAAAAAAAACAGCCCCATAAAACATGGCCAGCAGATCTGAACAGATCCTAGGATTTAGAAAGCAAACATAGATAGCCACTTATCTGAATTTGAAGAGGGCCTCCTTCATTCATTCAACAAGTATTTAACAAATATCTACTGAGCACCAGGACCTGCAGTTCTGGGCTCCCGTCTTCATGAAGCTTACCGTCCAGTGAGGGGGAAATTACAAACACATTTACTCCCTTGTGAAGGAGATGCCAGGAGAACTGGCATTCTGATGACCCAGGATGGGTAGGGTGTGATGTCATCTGGGACATGAAGGGTTCCTGAAGAGCCACCTGTGGGCTGAGGATCAGGGACTTCCCACACAGCTTGTGCAAAGGCTCTGAGGTTGGAGGGAACATAACGAACTGCAGGGACCTCACAAAAAAGGTCAGTGTGACTGGCCTATAAGCAACCATGGTGCGGGGTGCAAAGTGAGAGGAATTTAGGCTGGAGAAGTAGGCAGTGTGTAACTCTGGCCTGCAGGCCTTTGAAGCTAAGGTATTTAACCTTTATGCAAGGAGCAGTGGAAATCCATTAGCTTAAATGGCTTTATTAAACCGTTTTTGCTTCAATTCCCTGGGCTCTGAAAGCGAATGACAATACCAACCATGCAAAGCAACCGTAACCTGGGGAATGACACAATTTAAATCAAGAGACATCTATTTAGTGCCTATACTACGGTCAATGCGGGTGAGGAGTGAGGCTTTCCAAGGTGAAACAGGTGAAGGTCTGGGAGGTTTAGAGGGTCCTAGATGCTTAAGAAGCAATAAGGCAGCAGGAGGGCCCATCTTGAAGAAAAGTAGATCAGTAGCTTGATGGGAGATGGGGCAGGAGGCTTCAAGAAGAATGTGGGTCTAGTGTGGAATGTGTTTTTTTGTTTCGGTTAAAGCAGAGAATATAGTAAATAAAGTTCAAGAGGTTGGGGCCCCTTTACCCAGAGCTCTGAGCTGTACTTAGTTGAGCAGACAGTAGAAATTTCTGAGCACCTGGGGCGGGGGTTACAAGGTCACAGCCATGTTGGGACCATCAATCTGGCAAAGAAGGAAGACCAAAGGAATGGAAAGCCCTGGGACAGAGGTAGTGAACTGCTGCCGGATTCCAGGTAGGTGGTAAGGAGGCCAGGACGTGACTGGTGGCAGTGAGGGTGGGCAGCAGGTGAATGACTGGATGAGGGCTGATGAACCGTAATGCTTATGAGTTTGAGGCCAGGAGAATGAATGTACCATTGGAAAAATGCAGAGAAGGTAGTGGTTAAAAACGGGCTGGATTTTGAACACAGTTGGGAAATGCTCTCTGGTGGAGAGATCCAGTAGGAAGCTGGAAATAAGGTTTAACATTTCAGAGTGGTTTGGCTTAAGATGGAGCTCTGTGAGCCAACGACTTGGAGGGGAGATAGAAGTTTAAGGATGTTGCAAGCCTTCTGGGGCATAAAATGCAAGAGTTTCCTGCACTAAAAAGGTTTCCTCCAAAGTCCTTCCTCAAACTAGGGTTGGAAGAGAGAATCACTCGTTAGAGCCGGCAGTCTGGATCGCACCAGGGCTCATTTTCTACTTCTTAATCCGCAAAGAATCCTGCAAGGGACCCAGGACGGCAGCGGCAGCAGGAGGTAAGTGCCGGGCCAGTCGCTGTTGACACGTACTGGCACCCTGGGGTTTCACAGCACTGGCACCAGCCTCTCTTTATTGCCCACACATATGGTTACGGATGTGCCTCAACAGAACCAAAGAACGAAAACTAACTCACAAAAAGAGGGCTCTGCCTGATTCTACTTGGCTGTCCGTTTGATGCGCGGAGACCACCTGGGTAACCCCGTCTCCCCCGTCATCTTTTTACCCCAAGTGTTCAAATCACTAGGTTGGACAACCACCTACAACGACAGGAGACGAAGGCGCCAATCTCGTGGCGCGGGTAACCGACCTTGGTAAAGCGTGCCTCGATGAGGCAGAACGGTATTCACTAAGCGAGAGCCTCGGAATCTCTTAGACTTAAATAAGTATATTTAAGTGTATTACCATGGTAATTCCTCAGTTGAGCAGGTGAATGCGGCATGGGTTCCCAATCCTGAAATACAGAGAGAGAGCCCGGTTCTCCGCCTCACTCGAGGGCGGCGCCCCCGCGCCCATCCCTGCCGCGCACCGGGCCGCCTCCGCACTCCCCAGCGAACCGTCGCAGGCCCGGGACCTCGCCACACTTCTCAGGACCCCAGACGCTTAGGGGAGCCCGGCGGGGTCAGGGGGCACCCACCGCACGGAGGCCGCTGGCCGCGCGACTCACGGCGAGCACGCCCGGGCTCACGGGCGTCTGCCGGCCGCGCGCACGAACGCCCGGCGCCGCGCGCCGCGGGAGGCGGGGCGGCTCAGTGTTTACCTGTTGCCAGGACACCGGGGCCTGGCGCTCTGCCGTTGGGCCGCGCCCCGCAGTCCTCGCGAGCGCGGGAGTCCGCGCCAGACTTGTTGGGAGCGTCCGCCGTCCCCTGCGCTGCTGGGCCACTTCGCTTCTCGCAACGTCGACGAGGGCTGCAAGTGTCCGGAAGCCCTGCCTCGCGCTGGGGGCGCCTGACCCGGCAGGGCAGGGGCGCGGGGCGGGTGCAGTTCTGTCCTTAGACTGGGCCGATTCCGCTGGTTCAGCTTGGCCGCTCACTGGCTGACCTTGGAGAAGTCCTCGAAGACTCCATGACCTCTTTTGGAAAATGAGATAACGCCTTCGAGGGTTGAGGTGACAATAACATGGGGGAAATGTTCATCTAGAGCCTGGTACAGGTCCCAAGAGAGAAAAGGCCTGAAAAAAGGTTCTTAGGTTCCAAATGGGAGTCAGGAAGGCCACAGGAGGCGCAGTTCCTCTGCCAACCTTGTGAGTTCATCCCCATATATGTTTACTTGTGTTCTCCACAGTGAGCAACCTTTCTTTCTTTTTTTTTAATGTTTATTTTTGAGAGACAGAGCACGAGCGGGGGAGGTGCAGAGAGAGAGAGAGACAGAGAGAGACAGAGACATAATCCGAAGCAGGCTCCAGGCTCTAAGCTGTCAGCGCAGAGCCCAATGAGGGTCTAGAACCCTGGAATAGCAAGATCACGACCTGAGCTGAAGTCAGACGCTTAACTTTCTGAGCCACCCAGGTTCCCTGAGCAACCTTTCCTAGACTCATTTTTGTAAGCTGCAGCAGTAGTGAGAGACACTAATGGACAAACTATCATGATTGTGTATGAAGTATTATCCCCTCCGTTCTACCAACCCTGGCGACTTCTTTGTTCTCACTGATGTCTGAGCTTAAGTTAATGCTGCTCCCCACTTCCCCTCCTCCTGGTAAGTCTCCCCACTTGTTTCCAATTTGTGCATCACGCTCCTTGCTCATCCAGACCTCAGTCATCTCCTGTCTGTCTGACCCTTGCTGCACTCCAAGTGTTGGCTGATTTCAAAGTCCAGTCCTTAGTTCTCTGCTGTTCTTCCTCAGTGTCTCCTCACCTGATGGCTCATCTGATAATGTCAGTGACTACCTCCCTTAAGGCAGATGACACAACCACCATCTGGAAGAATGGCCTCCATCTAAGCTCCAGTCTGCAGGCCACACTATTCCCTGGATTTAGGGCATCTCTCCCTCTGTCAGCATCTCCATTTCCGTTGTCAGTGGCAACACTGCTCTTCCAGTCTCTTGCCCTTTGTCATTGCTAAGTCTTCTCTCCAATGATGAGTCCAAGGCCTAAGCATCTTTTGTAAATTCTTTTATGGCTCGTCTCTTTCACATTTTTATCATCTAAACTAGGCCTTCATAGACCTTCATCATTTCATATTGCAAATAGTAGTTACCAGTGAAGGAGTGCTGATGTCCAGCACCTTGCTGAGCACTTTGCACACATATGGCATCATTACCTCACTACATTTAGTGTGATAGTTTCTCTTATGTTCTCCAATTTGCGTGAAGTCAGGGAGAGTAAGCAACTTGCCCAAGTCCCCACAAGCAGAGTCAAAGCCAGCAATGTCCATCTGTCCAGCTGGTACAGTAAACACTAAAATCATTCAGGAAGGCACCCTGGGCTTGAGGCCAAAAAATGTAGGTTCAAAACTTATTAGTTATGCAGTTCTGAACAATTCTCTGAGCTTCACTTTCTTGCTTTGGGTTGCTGTGAAGGTGGTATGATAGAATGAATGTGAAAAAGCTTTGTAGATTCAAAGTATCTCCAGTAAGCCTTGCTTTAAACGATATAAATTTATTCCCAGGTTAGGAATAAAAATGGAAGGTGGAGAGGCTGGTTAAAAGGTACAAATCTTCAGTTATAAGGTGAATGAGGTCTAATGTATAATATGGTGACTACAGTCGATTATACTATATTGTATAATTGGAAATTGCTAAGAGTGGAACTTAAGTGTTCTCACACACACAAAAAAGTGAGGTGATGAATATGTTAACTCAGTTGTGGTCATTCTTTCACAATGAATATGTGAGTCAAGTCGTCACACTGTACACTTTAAATATATTACAGTTTTGTCAACTGTGCTCTAATAAAGCTGAAAAATAAAAAAGCATGCCAGTGGACAGGCAGGACATAAAATAAATGGTCTAGTGACAGTCAGAACAACTCCAGTGGCAGCACCATTTTCCACTGACCAAATGGGCCTTCAGCCCTTGCACTAGAGAGAGGCTTAGCACTCAGCTGAAGGGAGGGGAGGAGGGCTGCTGAGGTGTGTGGCTGAAAGACTTTGTTATATAACACAGTGCAGGCTGTTTTTAGAATAAAGTCATTGACAACGGATACAGTTTTCTTAAATACTAGTCCACTTATGAATTAATGATTAGTACTTAAGATAGATGTGTTTATTCTCTAAGAGCTGAAAAAATCTTCCTGTGTAAATTAGAAGATGAGTTAAATTTAGATAACTATTCAAATTCACATTACAATAGCACTACTGGGGTGTCTGGCTTGCTCAGTCAGTAAAGCATGTGACTTTTGATCTTGGGGTTGTGAGTTCAAGACCCACACTGGGTCTAGAGATTCTAAAAAATAATAATAAACTTTAAAAAAAGAATAGCACTACTTCATTTTATCTGTTTGTGAATATACATCCTTATGTCTTCTTTATAAATAGTAATACAAACTGTGCTGTTCTTTTAAAAAAAAAAAATAACACTACCAGAATTGAAGCATGCATTCTTAGAACATCCAAACTTAGAATATTCTATCATTATCTTTCTTAGAAGTTACATTTAAAAATTCCTATTTCCTCCTTTCTACTCTTGTCCCTCCCTCTCTTCCTCCTTTCTTTTTATCTCATTAAGTTCAACAGTATAGCACTGCATTCACTTCATCCTTTAGAGCCGTAATATTGAAGAGGAAGTTATAGAAAAAAAAAGAAAGTTCTTTGTAGGTAATTTCCTCTGGTCAGCCACTAGGGTATCAGCAGTGAGAACCTTAGGGTACAATAAAGACCAGCTGGAGCGGATTCAGGAGACAAAATTATCTAGAGCAGGGGTCGGCAAACTCAGTAACTATTTTAGGCTTTCCAGGCCTTATATCCTCTTTTGCAACTACTCTGCTGATATAGAATGAAAGCATTTACAGACAACATGTAAACGAGTGAGCGTGGCGATGTTCCAATAAAACTATTATGGAAACTGAAATTTGAAATTTCATAGAATTTTCATGTGTCATAAAATATTTTTTATGGATGCTTTCCCTCAACCATTTAAGAATGTAAGAGGCAAAAGATTTATTCGATCTGAAGAGAAACCAGAGTATCCAAACATTTAAGAATGTAAAAACCATTCTTAGCTCATGGGCTGAATAAAACCTGGCAGTGGGCCTGATATGGCCAATGGGGCTGTAGTTTGCTGATCTCTGAGCTAGAGGGTTAAAAGGCTACTAATTATTCTTGCGCTGGACACGGGCTCAATCCCATGACCCTGGGATCCTGACCTGAGCCGAATCAAGACCCTCAAACAACCGAGCCACCTAGCTGACCTTAGCAAGCATTATTCTAAGCACTATATGAGCCTTGACTTATTTAATCCTTACAATTCTAGAAGGTAGGCAGTAGTATTATCCCTATTTTACAGATGAGGAATCTGAGGCAGAGAGAGATGAAATAAATAACTTGTCACTCTTCACTTGGTTACTAGATGCAGAGCCTGCATGTAAAATTTCACCAAGCTGGGTTCAGCACCCTCAGTCTGAGCCATTATGCTGTGTGGCCTTTCTGAGTAAAATATCTCCCATCTTACTGTGAAGACATATTTTCACAGGCATCCACATGGAGCATCTTTGTCCTGCCAGCTCCATTAAGCATTTGAACAAAAAGTTACAGAATGTTCAAACTAATGTTTCCTTTTGGAGGCAAGGGGACAGATGGTATTGTCATATTTAGTAAGGAAGTCACTGTCACCAAAGGTGTTTGAGCAGAGATGAGATGACTTTTGTACTCTTGTAGTTCCTTAGAAAGACTTTGGTTATTTCCTATAAAATATGTAAAAGTAAAAATTTTAAATACTTGCTTTTTGAAGTTTAAATCTGGCTAATTACTTAAGAGGCAAACAGCCTGAAGACCTCCCCGTAGCCAACTGAGGCACAATCTTATTGCATTTATAGGATCTGGGAGTCTGAATGGCCAGAGGAACTGCTGGTAGGAAATTATATTTCAAATTGCTTTGGGCTATTGCTATGAGAACTGAGTAAATCTCCCATTGCCTCCCCCTACCACACACACACGTATGCATGTGTGTGCATACACACATGCCATTTACCCTTTCTTCTAAGCTGAAACATACTTTAAAAAGCAGTTAGGAGAGAATGATTTCATTATTAGATATACTGAGGTTACAGTTATTTAAGAAAATATTAATATGGAAAGATAGGTCTCTGGAATAAATATGATAGAAGCAAGTACAGAACAGAATATGTTGTGCTCTGATGATCTAGAGGATTAAAACTGTTGTGGGGAAGAGATGGGTATTATCATGGAAACTTTCTGAAAGGATAAAAAATAGAAAAATAATATACTGATTACTTCTGGGAAATGAGATAGGGATCTGGGGTGGGAAATTATATTTTTCATTGCGTACTCTAAAAAATTACTTTGAATCTTTCACATGTATCTTCTTACCAAAAACACCAATAAATACCTAAATGTATTCTTCAATTTACACCTGCTTCCTCAAATCCTATCTTCTACCTAAGCTTGAAACTTTTACTTGAATCTCCTTTGACTACATCAATAGCTGTAAGCATTTTTCAAATAAAAATAATTTTCTTCAGGTCTTGCCTTACACCTCTAATAATGATAGAAAAGGAAGAGTAAACTAATCAATTTCACTGCTACGTGTCTGATGAGTGTTAGTGGGTATAGCAGGTTGAATGGTGGCCTCCCAAAAGATATGTCCATGCCCTTATCTTTGAAACCTGTGAATACTACCTTATAGTAAGAGTGAATATTACCTTATATGGCAAAGATGTAATGAAGAATCTTGAGAAAGGAAGCTTATCCTGGATTATCTTGATGGGCCTTAAATTCAGTCAGAGGTGTATCCTTGGAAGAGAGGGGAGAGGGACTTTTGAGAAGAGGAAGCAATGTGACCAAAAAGGCAGAAACTGGAGTGACATGCCACAAGCCAAGGAATGCCTAGAGCTGCCAGAAACTAGAAGAGGAAAGGAACAATTAGAGCCTTTGGAGGGAGGGAGTCCTGCTGACACCCTGATTTCAGACTTCTGGCACACAGGACTGTGAGAGAATCAATTTCTTGTTTCATGCCATGGTAACCTGTTACAGCAACCCTAGGAAATTAATACACTGGGGAAGAAAAGTACAATTAATAGCTAGGGTTAGTTTGTATTCCATAGAGGTATTCATGTTTCTTCTGGCTCACCTAATGCCATAAGTTGACTGTATTCAAATAGCTAATTCTGTTGCAGACATTTCAGTTATTACTACTGAAACTATGATGCAGTGAGATTCCTGTTTGTGAAAATATGAAGAGACTGGATAAATGTGAAATGTGTAGGGGATATCAGTTAAGGCAATTCTTGCACTGGATAGAGATTGTCCTAGATGATCTCTGATCCCTTTCAACTTAAGAATACATTTCCTGGGGCGCCTGGGTGGCTTAGTCGGTTAAGCGTCCGACTTTCGCTTGGGTCATGATCTCGCGGTTCGTGGGTTCGAGCCCCGCGTCGGGCTCTGTGCTGACTGCCAGCTCAGAGCCTGGAGCCTGTTTCAGTCTGTGACTCCCTCTCTCTCTGACCTCCCCTGCTCACGCTGTCTCTCTCTCTCCTAGAAATAAATAAAAATATTTAAAAAAAAAAAAGAATACATTTCCAGGGGTGCTTGGGTGGCTTAGTTGGTTAAGAATCTGACTTTGGCTCAGGTCATGATCTCATGGTGCATGAGTCTGAGCCCCACATCAGGCTCTTTGAAGACAGCTCAGAGTATGGAGGCTGTTGTGAATTCTGTCTCTCTCTCTCCCTCTCTCTGCCTTTATCCTGCTCACACTGTATCTCAAAAATAAATAAACATTAGGGGAGCCTGGGTGGCTCAGCTGGTTAAGCGTCTGACTTCACCTCAGGTCATGATCTCACAGTTCATGGGTTTGAGCCCCACATCGGGCTCTGTGCTGACTGCCAGCTCAGAGCCTGGAGTGTGTTTCAGATTCTGTATCTCCCTCTCTCTCTGACCCTCCCCTGCTCATGCTATCTCTTTCTCTCTCAGAAATAAATAAAACATTAAAATAAACATTAAAAAAATACATGTCCATAGAAAAATCTTCCAAATATTAAGGCTTAACATTAGATAACATTAGAATAGTCAAACATTTAGAAAATACATTCACCTGGAAAAAGTGAAGGTATAAAGTACTCGGGATTTACCTTCTATAAACATTCCATACCAGGACTTCTGAAGGAATACGAGGTTACTGAAAACTCATTAGTTGGAAAAAAGTAATATAAGGTAACTCATGTGTTTCCCCAAAATCACCAGTTAGGACTTACCCATGCCAACATTTCCAAAAGTGTATGCATACTGCCACCATATAAATAGTTCATTGTTGAGTGGTAAGATTGAGGAGTTAATTTTCTTCACTATTTCTATATTCTTTTTTTTGATTGAAAGAAAATGGAAAAACAAGAGGCCCAGAGGCAGACGAAAGTTATACTTTATGTACAGATAATAAAATCATGCTGTAGACATTTGTACTCTAAAATATATTTTTGAGGTGTCTCATGTTAAAAGCATCATATAAAATATTCATTGAAATATATATTAGTATTAAATACATGTAAGAATAGTAGTAGCTACTCTAAAACCTACTGGATATTTCACAAAAGTTGTTTATAAACTCTACAATATCTTGTAAACATTTTTATTACAGAAAACATTTTACCATACCATTACAGAAAAGTCTGGCTTGGAATCATAGGCAGACGTTAACTGACCATTGCCCAGTGTTTCTGGAATAGTGGCAGGACTTTCTTTGCCTCTGCAAATTGGTCTAAACACACTTAGCACCTCACTTTTCAGAGTGCCAAAATGTTGCAAAGTTCATACTTGACCTAGCCTGAATGTTAAGGTGGTTACTTATCTCATGAATAATAGCACTGAGGAGCACCTGGGTGGGTCAGTTGGTTAAGTGTCCAACTCTTGGTTTCAACTCAGGTCATGATCTCATGGTTCATGGGTTCGAGCCCTACACTGGGCTCAACACTGAAAGTGCATAGCCTGCTTGGGATTCTCTCGGCCCCTCCCCCAGTCATGCACGTGTGCTCTCTCTCTCTCAAAATAAACAAAAAAAAAAAATAGTTTTGATGAGATCAAGGTCATGAGTCTGATTGTTGTGTGAACCAGTGTCATTTTTGTTTCAGAACCATAGCTGCATTTTTTTAGTCTCAGCTAGTTTTATCATAAACATGGGTAATTAAGAAGGCCTAGAGGAAAGAATTCAAACTCACCACAACTACTTGTGGGAAAAACAGAAGCTATCAAGACACTCATTTATCGAATTGTCTTTATATAACAAAGATTATTGGTCGGTGGAAGAATTAGGGGAACTATGAACATAAAAGGTCAAAAAAGTCACAACTGAAAATATCTACATAAAGCACTGAAATGGGTAGTTTCAAATACTCACTGGAATGCTGTTGAAATTCTCAAGAATATCTAAGAAAGCCCAACCACCAAATCTCAAGAGTTCACTGAGAAGCTGCTGTGACTCACTGTCTACCCATATGTCTGGTTGCAACTGCCCTCTTGTAGGTAGAATATACTCCTCTGGCCCAATGTTAGGTTTGCCCATGTGAATTGTTTCTTGCCAGTGGAATAGGAACAACTTGACTTATGCCACATCCAAGCAGGAGTTTTAAGCACCCTCCAGGTACCTGCATAGGATGGTTTCATGCTTGCTCCTGCCCTTTAGCATGAGAATAGTATCCCCAGGTAGGAGCTATTCCAGCAGCTTTGTGCCAGAATAAGGAGGGTCAAGCAGAGCTGCATCTGATCCCCAGACCCAGGCACAAGAAATAAGGGTTTGTCATAAATCACTGAGATTTTGCAGTTGTTGGTGTTAGTCTACCCCCAGGAAATACTACACAAGATTTTATATGTTCATCCTCTTCATATATTATTCCTTATATCTGTTTAAGATTCTTTTGTCTCGAAGAATTAAAGACCAATTTCTAACTCCAGTTCAATTTATTTTTATTAAAGTGCTTTAGTAAGTAAACAGTGTTATCAACAATCAACACAACTTTACTGAAATATTCACAAATAAAAATCCTCTATAAGTCACTCAAATAATGTTCTTCTAAGTAACAGTAATCACCATTGGAGGCTAGTTAATCTGAATTTATTCCTAACCACACACATGGATTCTCAAATTGGAAGATTCAGATCAGTTTAACATATGGGGCTGGCTATCAATACCTGAATGCTATCACAGCAAGTCAGCGAAAAAATGTTGTGATTGGAAGCTAATCACTTTTCTTGGTGTCTCAGTTTCTCCATCTGCACTGAGAATCTTCCCTTAGAGAAGTTTTGTAAAAAGTATGAAATGTTAAAGCTTAGCATACTTATATGCCTCAGAAAGCGTTCATGTGCGTATTTTTAAAAGGGCAACTTATTTGTTCTTGACACAAATTAAGTACTATATCGCTTTAAGAGAAATAGATTGATGACTGCTCTTTCCTTGAAAATTGTCTTTTCAGTTAAACCACATTAAAATAGATTAATAGGGTTCTTATATGATATGCTCAGTAAATTATTTTGATTGCAGTGAGGATAGCTCTCTGTCCTATTGAGGTAAACTTTAATTTTTTATTTTTTAAAATTTTTTTAAAATTATTTTAAAAAGTGTCATCCGTTACTTAAACATTCTCCATAGCCTTTCCATAAAAACAAAGCCTGCTACTCTACAGCACAAAGAGGAGAAATCCAAGTTTTAGTTAGAATTCTGGTTTAGTTCCTTTGGATATCATTGGTAACTGTATAATAACTTCCAAATGAGATGGCGGTTGACAGAGCAAATAGTAATTTTTTTACTAGACCTCTGGCACAGTTAAAGTGGCCTGGTGCTATCATAAAAAAGACTCAGTAGTGTCTATACTGGTGGAGAGGGCATTTAAAACAAAAAAGTTGAAAATATAGATAACATAACTATGGGGACAGAGAGAAATAAAATGATCCTGATTGAATCAGAAGCTTTTCTAAAAACTTGTTTCTGTTGAGAAGTATGTGATTTTGCTGTAAAAGAAGTTTAAAGAGGTTGGTAGATCCACCCCTGTATTTTCAAAGAAATGTGCAATACTTTTAGATAGAAACAGTATTGCTAAATTTCCACATGACACTTTGAAACCACTAGCAGTAAAAAGGAAAAAAAAATTATTAATCAACATAGGAGAAGAAAAATGGTAAGCTGTGATGCTCTTGCTATTCTATTCAATTAAAAAATAAATCGATCACAAGCACAAATGGACATGCCATCTCAATAAATAAAACCTCCTGTAGTTACTTGTCACTTAAAAAGTGAATTGGATGAAAAGGATAATTTTCTACAGTGTACTCAATCATCTGAAGACTGAAGTAGTTTCAGAAAAACCTGAAACATCCTTAGAGGAGGCCTATTTCATACTGGCTGTGGCAGAGCACTCCATGCATTATACAGAATACACAAGGAGATAATTTTCAGACTGAACAGAGATCTCTTCAGAAGTAGAGAAAATACACTTTACACAATATTCCTTACTATAACATGCAGTATTTAGGTAATAGCAAATCATCATCTGCAAGGTACAGGTACTCTAAAATCATCTTTGAAGTAATAATTTTAGAAAGAGGTGTCAAAATTTTAAATTTAAAATACAGACTTAATTTCAAAGTTGGTTTTACCAAACCTCTCTTAAGTCCTTGGAATCCAGGGTGAGCAAGAAGGAAATGTTCTCCCTTTATTTTTATGACTTTACCTCCCATTACCTATGATGAACATCATAGGTCAAATATCATAATAAACTGATTCTCACTCTTGGGGCCAGCAAAGGCTAGGCTTGTTCTAGGCAAGACAAAAGCAGGAAGCAGTCCCGCAAAAGAGCCTGTCCAGGACTTGATTCAGCAGATTTTCAAGACCAACCAGGCACCCAACTCACCCTAGGGGAAGTTGACCAATTTGTTGTGACACTAGATCCTAGCCTTGTACTATCTCTAGGAACAAAGCCCCCAGAATGGCCCTGCACTAGCCTGGATGTCCTTGGGCTAGGCTAGCTCTCCCCTAGACAAGCATTCCCAGGGCTAGAAACAAAGGCCGAATGGGCAGGGTAGGCACAGCACCATTTATTGGAGCCAACACCCATTTGTCAGATGCTTTTTAAGAAAGAGCTCAGTCAGTGATTCTGGAGCAGCTCCTCCCAACAGATGGGTTGTGAAAACACCTCCCTCTCCAGCCAGAGCTCATATGAATAGTGGAAATCCTCAGGCAGATCCAACCTCTGCCCTAGCACACTCTGCAAGCAGTTATCCACAGGTGAAAATTCAGAGTCCTGGGGTTTGTCATATCGGCGGCTGTTAAAAGCCTCAATGTTGGCCCTTAAAGTGCATTCTTCTGCTTGGAAGTCCCATGGCCTGGCATCAATGTCTGTGTTGGGAAGAGAGGAGAAAAAGATATATACAACTCAGGACACTGCTCCTCTTATCACAGACCACGGTCTATGGGATAAGAACAATGAAACTGCTCAGAATTTCCTTTTTATGTGGGGCAATATACAAAGTAAGTATAAACATGGTTTAAAAAATATTCTTGGGGGGCGCCTGGGTGGCTCAGTCGGTTAAGCATCCAACTTCAGCTCAGGTCATGATCTCACAGTTTGTATGTTTGAGCCGTGTGCTGGCAGCTCAGAGTTTGGAGGCTGGGCTCAGATTCTGTGTCTCCCCCTCTCTCTCTCTCTCTGCTCCTCCCCCACTCACCCTCTGTCTCTCTCTCAAAAATAAAATAAACATTAAATAAAATAAAAATAAAATACTCTTGTACATACAGAGACTATCTTTGGAAGAGGAGTCTAGAAATGGTTAACTGATTATCACTAAGAAGGAAATAAGGCTCCTGAGGGAAGTCGACTTCTTTTTTTTAACTGTACTTCCTTTTCATTATTCTACTTTCTTTTTAGTTATATATATTATATTTTCCAAAACAACAACTCAGTTCCCTTTACTGAGCTTTCCTAGGGGGATGGGAGTTTCCCACTTCAACGGAATCACTAGCTCTCAAGGAATGGAAAGAGGCAGGAAAGGGGTACAACTAAGAATCAGAATGGACCAATTATTGAAGATTTCACTGATTCCCTGCAACCTCTGCCAGCATATGATAAATGTATGTACCAGCTTATGTTAAAATTGTGTTAAAATTAGGGGCGCCTGGGTGGCTCAGTCGGTTAAACGACTGACTTCGGCTCAGGTCATGATCTTGAGCTCGTGGGTTCGAGCCCCACAACGGGCTCAGAGCTTGGAGCCCACTTCAGATTCTGTGTCTCCTCCTCTCTCTGCCTCTCCTCCACTCGTACTCTGTCTTCAAAAATAAATAAATGTAGGGGCTCCTGGGTGGCTTAGTCGGTTGGGCGTCCGACTTTCGCTTGGGTCATGATCTCGCGGTTCGTGGGTTCGAGCCCCGCGTCGGGCTCTGTGCTGACTGCCAGCTCAGAGCCTGGAGTCTGTCTCAGTCTGTGACTCCCTCTCTCTCTGGCCCTCCCCTGCTCATGCTGTCTCTCTCTCTCTCTCCTAGAAATAAATTAAAAATAATAATAATAATAATAATAAATAAATGTAAAAAAAATTTTTTTAATGTTTTAAAAAACTGTGTTAAAATTATGAGGTGAAAACTTCCATGAAGATAAAAATAGAAAGTAGAGAATCTGCTTTCTTCTATTTATCCCACTCAGACACTTATTTCAGGGCTATAGACACATCATTCCCAGATCTCTTATGTCCCACATAAGTCAATGGCTTATCTTTTTTTTTTTTAAGATTTTATTTTTTAAGTAATCTCTAAACCCAATGCAGGGCTTGAACTTATACCACCTTGAGATCAAGAGACGCACACTCTACTGACTGAGCCAGCCAGGCGTCCCTTAATGGTTTATCTTTAAGGAGTACAGATTGGGTTTGGGCTCGTGATGGCAGCAATGACGGACATGTCATTTGCAGGATAAAACATTTTCACGTTTTAAAAATCTACAAACATTTAAATAGTTAATTGTGTTTTATGTCTCATAGAAGTTGTATCCTGGCTTATCTGCTAATCATATATTTCCCTTAGTTCTCTGGGTTCTTTACTGCAGCATTCTCTAAAATTCAGGCAGGTTACAAATCTCCGTAAAGATGAGTCATTAGTCTTCTTATCAAAAACTCTTAAATACAATTATGCAAATAATGGTCAAATCCCACTATAGCAATTGGCAATACAATGAAAAAGCTCTCCAAAATAAATTCTCCCAAACTCTGGTCAATCTATCATATCTTGATAGTAAACCAGATATTATAATGTCTCCTAACATGAGGGAATATGTAGCTCCCAATGTTACCTAGAATGTATTATGGCTTAAAAGTTTTAAACTGAATCCATCAAAATTTCAGACCTAACTTTCATTTACAGGTGATACCAGAGGTAGATAGATAAGGTAAATGATGACACAAAGAAGCAAGAAATAAATCCAGAAGGTGGATATTCTGCAGGACAACTGGTCTAGTTCTTCAATTAGTCAGCATTATGGGAAAAAAAACCCTGAAAACAAAAGATGGCTAGATTTAACAAATAAAAAGATAGAACACTCAGATGGAATTTGTGGCCCTGGGTTGAATTATGACTTGGAAAAAATAGCTTTAAATAACATTTGGGGGCAAAGGAGGAATTTTGAAATTGGATAAAATGAAAACATACTGATATGGAAAGACATAGATAATGTTAACTGAAAAAAGATGATAAAATAGCATGTATGAATTGCTTTCACTTAAGTAAAATGTGTGTATAAATAAATAAATAAATAAATAAATAAATATATATATAAATATATATGTAAAGAAAAAGACCTAGAAGAATATCCAATAAGATGTTAACATTGTCAATCTTTGGGTGGTACAAATAGGGCATAAATATGGTGATATAATAAAGTTTTCTGACTTGTACTTTCAAACTGCTTTTTAAAAAGTTTATTTAAGCAGTTATTACATCCAACATGGGGCTCAAACCTACAACTCCGAGATCAAGAGTTGCATGCTCTCCCAACTGAGCCAGCCAGGCGCTCCTCAAACTGCTTTATAATAGTAAAAAGTTATTTTAATTTTAGAAATCTTTTGGAGAAACCTGTCATTTAAAAGAATGTTTTACAAAGGGAGTAATTATCTCTTAATTTACTTGTTTCATAAAATGGAATTTTTTTTTAAAGTAAACTCCACCTGCAACACGGGGCTTGAACTCATAACCCCGAGATCACAGTTGTAGGTTCCACTGACTGAGCTAGCCAGGCACCCCTATAATATGGATTTTTATAATCAATATAGGACCAGGGTGCATGCTAAAATTTGGGGCAGTACCTTAAAGTTTGTTATATCAGCCCCTGACTAAAATCACATATTTTCTCATCCAAAATACGTAACAATTCATACAAAAGAATAGAGATACATATTTATTTAATTTTGCTTAAACTCTGGGCAACTCCTGGAGGTCAAGAGCTCTAAGAATACTCACCATTCCCATAAGCCCAGTCATCATTCATGCGGTGGCGCACTTTCTGGTAGATGGCTGACATGGTTTTCATGTTGCTTTTTCTCCACTGGCGCCCCAGGTACTTGGTCTGTATTTTTAGCAGCTTCAGAACATAAAGTTGCAACATGGCCTGTTTGACCTTGAGGGCCCGCTTTAAGATTGGAGCTGATTTGAATACCACCAGCATCTACCAATTTAAAGAAGGGTGGGAGTGAAGAAAGGCAGATAAGGATCTAAAGTTTCTTAGAACTTCCAACTCACAGACAACTTTTTTTTTTTTAATGTTTATTTTTAGGGGAGGGGGGCAGGGGGGAGCAGAGAGAGAGGGAGATACAGAATCTGAAGCAGGCTCCAGGCTCTGAGCTGTCAGCACAGACCTTGATATGGAGCTCAAATCCATGAACTGCGAGATCATGCCCTGAGCAGAAGTCAGACACTTAACCA
Organism: Proteles cristata cristata; assembly: GCA_017311185.1. NCBI lineage: Eukaryota > Metazoa > Chordata > Mammalia > Carnivora > Hyaenidae > Proteles > Proteles cristata. Next base: position 622,793 of record JAESUZ010001885.1, on the reverse strand, counting down.
ACTGAGCCATCCAGATGTCCAAATCACAGACAAATTAAGCCAAACCTGACTTGCCTTAGTACTCCAGGGAGCTTTTGGGAATCTATCATCCAGGTTCTCTTTACATTTAGTCTTCAAGAATATAGAGGAATTGGGTGCCTGGGTGGCTCAGTCAGTGAGTGTCCAACTTCGGCTCAGGTCATAATCTTACAGTTCGTGGGTTTGAGCCCCGTGTTGGGCTCTGTGCTGACAGCTAGCTCAGAGCTTGAAGCCTGTTTTGGATTCTGTGTCTCCCTCTCTCTCTGACCCTCCCCTGCTCATGCTGTCTCTCTCTCTCTCTCAGAAATAAATAAAACATTTAAAAAATGTTTTTTAAAAAGAATATAGAGGAATCACTCCATTTATATGTCACAATTCAAAATTTCTAATATTTAAAGTACATGATATAAACAGCAAAATAATTCTGTCAGCCACACATCCCATTTCTTCTGTTAAAATTTCTCAAGAATCTTCTGGATACATAATTCTATGTATAGATATATTATTTTTATTAACAAAAACAACAGCTAGCTACATATCCTGTCATATTGTTCCATACCTTGCTTTTTATTTAATGTATCTTGAAAATTATTATACATCAGTATAGAATTGCCTCATTCTTTTTAATGGTTGTATAATGTTCTATTATAAAGATGTACCAAAATTATTTAACCAGTTTGTCCTGTATTAATAAGCTTTAGGTTGCTTCCAATTTTTCATGATTCATGCTGCAATGGATAATCTTAAGACTTGCATCATTTGGGATGTGTGATTATAATCCAAATAACAATGCTACCTTTCCAATCAGAGCTGCTCTGGGGGAGGGTCCATATTGAGTTCCTTGTAAAGAAATGGACTGGTGAATAATTATCTCATATAGAATAAGTGCCCAGAATTAGGAAGTGTTTACCTTATGTAGCATTCAGTGTCTGTTTATAGAGTTCATAGATATTTACGACTAAAAAAATTCAGACGGACACCTCCAAGATCTGAAGCCCCACTACTCACCATGGTTCTGGAATGCTTCCATTTGGTCAGTTTATTGAGCAGCCTCAGAAGGTTGATGCAGGAAAAGAGGTTCCTCCAGCAGAACTGGTTGTTGTCTCCAGCTTCCTGTAATAAGGCAGGCCCACCATTACCTCAACACCTATAAGGCTTTCATTCCCACAGAAACCTGGAAGTCACAGTTGGTCAGTTTAGGTGAGGCCTTCCTTATGAAATGCTACCTCCTCATCATTTAGCTCTTCACACACCAAGTCCTCAAAGCATGTAATACCCTTCATCTGAAAACACACAGCTGCCAATCCTGGAAGACTGTACCTAGAGCAAGTATTGGTTAGGAAGAGGACACATGAACATAGGAACTTCACTCATGCAAGCCTTCTTGTGTAACTTTCTGCTTTAGAATCAGAAAAGAGATGATAGAATTTTACCTCCATATACTTTGCACTTATATAAGCTGTTTATAATTGCTAGGACTTATTCTGGTAGTTTCTTTCTCTCTTTTTTTAAAGTAGGCTCTGTGCCCAACGTGGGGCTAGAACTCATGATGCCAACATCAGGAGTCGCATGCTCTATTGACTGAACCAGCCAGGTGCCCCTATTCTAGTAGATTTCAAACTATTTTGGATGGATTTGATATTCATTATGATTGAATTTTTTAATCACCCCCACCCTTCTTTATCAAACCCTATTGCGGTAAATAGCTTGATTCTCTAGCACAGAAGCAAAAATGGCAGATGGTTAATTCTAACCAGGTGTTTCTCTTACACGTTCATTGATAGCTTGTGAGCACCCAACCAGAGGTAACAGATGGATGTCAGATTAGAAACAGGTATCTACTCACAGAAACATCTTTCAGGGACAAAAATAAGAGTGCTTCTGGATTTGGGGACCTGTAAATATACTGGTGTCATAAGTTATATAAATCATTAAGTATGCACGGTTGTCAAACTAACATCTTGGAAATTACTCATGTCTACAACAAACTGATAGGAGAAAGTAGGAGTAGGAGACAATATGTAGAAGTGAGCTGCTGTCTGAAGAATGGAAAATTATCCTCTCCTTTCCCAAATTAACCAGAAGCAAGCAAGACAGGCATACATCTAATGTGGAATGAACCTCCAGGAATTTTGAGAGTATTAGAATCTACTAAGAAATAAATAAGACTAAGGGTCAAAAAGTTTCAGAGAAACCTTTTAGAAATATTATTTAAAAACAATGTTCTCTTTCCTGTAGTAAGTATTGTGTTTAGAACTAGTCCCTAGAGAACCATTTGTTTCCTTCTAAGAGAAACTTCCATGGGAGTTTCCATTCTAGTGCATCAGCTGGTCAGCTTGCCCAAAACAGATAGGTTCTACAGATGTTCCAACCTGTGTGGCTAACAGAGGAATGGACTCTTAAATGTTTATTTTATTTTTTTAAAGAAGCAGGGGAAACAGAGAGCATATGGGAGAGGATAAGTATATCTCCACTTCTCTTATCTTGATTTCTAATATGCTAACAGCATAAAAAGCCTTGCATTCCTTAGCACCTCAAAAAATAATATGGGAGGGGTGCCTAGCTGGCTCAGTCGGTACAGCCTACGACTCTTGATCTTGGGGTCTGAATTCAAGCCGCACGTTGGGCATAGAGCTCACCTTCAAACAAATAAAACAAAAGTATGGGAGTAGGGGAGTGGCCTCGTAGAAGCGACATTGGAGTAGACACACTAGGACACCTGGATTATGGCTTTGACCCTGGGTGTATGATGACAGATAGATCATTTCCCCGTTTCTTTTAAGAGGTTGAACTAGATCATCTTTAAGATTCTTTCACCTCTGATCATTCAATAATCATGTGATTTACTCCAACTTTCTCCAGTTGGCTCAAAAGTGAAGTTTTAAGTGAAAGTAAGCTGATCGTGGCTGCCTTTTCCTCAAAGCTCAGTCTCAAGAGTCCCAGGAAAGACATCTCAGTTCCCTCCTGAAAGAGTCTCCTCTGCCCAGGGCCTTGCTCTTTTTTCTTTCTGATAACGCTTCCCCACTGACTAAAACTAGCCCCACTTCCTGCATCACCAGATGTTGCCTGAAGTAAGCACTGAAAGAGCACGTGCTGGTCAATGGCTCTCTCAGGACCTCCGTTCCCAGGCTTGCTGTCTGTTTGTAGCAGCAGGCTCTACATGAAGCCCTGCTCAAGCCTTTTGCCTTGTTCCAACCCAACAATCATTTTCCAGCAGACTTTTAGTTCCATGGGGTGCCTTTTCAGATCTGCTAGACTTGTGGGCAAATCACCTTCTTTCTCTTTTTGGGGAGGGCAGGACTCAGAGGACTCAGCATATTGAATAAGATGTATACTTCTGTGGGGATATATTGTGAATAGCAGCCACTTGATCATATTCTCTTGTTTCTGATACTTCACACTATCCAAAGCAAGACCTCACCTTTTACTCACCTTCTACCAGCAAAAGTTAAAAAAGAAAACATTTGCCCATATTTCAGTAGCATACACAAACATTTGTTTACAAAAATAATCCCATGTACAATTGTACTAAAAATAATAAAATATCTAGGAATAAACCTAACCAAAGAAGTGAAAGACTGTACTCTGAAAACTATAAAACACTGATGAAAGAAACAAAAGAGGGCCAAAGAGATGGAAAGGCATTTCATGCTCATGGATTGAAAAAAACAATTATTATTAAAATGGCCATACTACCCAATGCAATCTACAGATTTAATGCAATCCCTAACAAAATACCAACAGTATTTTTCACAGAACTAGAACAAACAATCCTAAAACTTTTATGGAACCACAAAAGACCCTGAATAGCAAAGTAATCTTGAAAGAGAAAAAACTGGAGGTATCACAATTCCAGACTTCAAGTTATATTATAAAGTGGTAGTAATCAAAACAGTATGGTGCTAGCACAAAAACAGACACACAGATCAATATAACAGATACCACATGTATATATATATATATACACACACCACATCTTCTTTATCCATTTATTTATGGATGGACACTTGGGCTGCTTCTACATCTTGGCTATTGTAAATAATGCTGCAATAAACACACAGGTGCATGTATCCCTTTGAATTAGTATTTTTGTATTTTGGGGGTAAATATCAACTAGTATGATTACTGGATCATAGTTTAGGTCTGTTTTTAACTTTTTGAGGAAACAGTTTGCATTCTTACCAACAGTGCAAGAGAGTTCCTTTTTCTGCACATTCTCGCCAACATTTGTTGTTTCTAATGTTTTTTGTTTTAGCCATTCTAACAGGTATGAGGTGATCTCTAATTGTAGTTTTGATTTGCATTTCCCTGATGATGAGTGATGTTGAGCATCTTTTCATGTGTCTGTTGGCCAGCTATATGTCTTCTTTGGAGAAATATACATACACACCATGGAATATTTTTCATCCATAAAAAAGAATGAAATCTTGCCATATGAAACAATATGGATGGAGTTAGATGGTATAATGCTAAGTGAAATAAGTTAAAGACAAATACCATATGATTTCACTCATATGTGGAATTTAAGAAACAAAAGGAATGAACAAAGGGAAAAAGAGAAAGACAAATTAAAAGACTCTTAATTATAGAGAACAAACTGATGGTTACCAAAGGAGAGGTAGCGTGGGAAATGGGTGAAATAGGTGATGAGGATTAAGAGTACACTTCTCATGATTAACACTGAGTAATGTATAGGATTGTTGAATCACTATATTGCACACCTGAAATTAATGTAATACTGTATATTAATTATACTGGAATTAAAAACAGTTTAAAAATTTTATTTACATACTCCTTAGGTCTAAAACTTCAGTTCAGGGATCACATCCTACCCTTTCATAGCATCTCTAAGGCACTACAAAGATTCTGTTCTCAAGATCCATCTTGGCCCAGCTGACTGAGCCAAGCCAAATAAAAACAGAGGCTTACACCAGTTATGTTGATAATTAACTCAAATGACTGAAAGAACAGAGTGTTTCTTCCTTTTGTACTGAGGAAATCAAATTGGTTAGAATGTGAGCCTTAGAGGAGACTTAGCTCTTAGATTTGGCCAAGTCTAGTCCAATTCTGTCATCCACAGAAGCAAAACCTGCGGCTCAGGGAAAGGAAGGACTTGCCTAAAGTCACAGAAGTGCTCCAACCAGAGCTTGAACCTCTATCTCCAGTAACTGAATGAATTATAACACTCTGTCCTTATTTACTGTTCATCTTCTGGTTGAAGATTCACCTTCTGGAATCCTAGACACAGAAGATGATTCCTGAGAGAAAATTTGATCTGATCCCCTGCTTTCTCAGCTTCTTCAAAGCCTAATGGTAAAGAAACTCTTTCTTATGTCCTATTATAATTGTTATTCCAAACAAACAGAAGATAATAGTTTCCAGAAACAACAACAACAATAATGAGGTTTCCTTTTCTAAAGGGGAACATCTGACTGAGTTTGGTCAGTCTATGATCAGACTGAAACTTTGAAGTGCTGCTAGGGGTACCTGGCTGGCTCAGTCTGAAGAGCATGCAACTCTTGATCTCAGGGTTGTGAGTTCAAGCCCCATATAGGGGATAGAGATTACTTTAATAAATAAATACATACATACATACTTTACAAAAAAATAAAGAAGTACCACAAAGTGTTAAATCTAATATATCTCAAACCTTCTCAGCTTAGTAAAGTCCCTAGTGATGACTCTTATTTTCAGATTGATAATCAGCTCTTCAGTGAAAATCAGAATTACTAATATTAACTTGGTTGTTATGTAATGAATCTATGGGAGTTTTATAGTCCAGGAAAAGTTCATGTTCACCTAATGGCCCAACCTCTTCCTTTTATAGATAGAACTCCTACAACCTACTTGATCAAGGTAACTTAGAGCTGTAGTTCTGTCTGCCTTTTCTATATTACAAACTAGTCCATTTCTTTGCTGTGTGCTTCAGGTATTCCATGCTATGTCAGCCTTGTATTTACTTGAACCTATTTGAAAATACATTTGCTAGGTTTTAACACTGATTGATAAGAATAGCCATTTCTCAGTAAATGATTTTTTTATTCATTCCATTATTGTGGTTCACACAACTGAAAACTAATTCATATTTTTCACTTAGAATTTCTTTTCCCAATCATTATAGTTCCCTTATCATATGCATTTCTGACAGTTAAGGTACTGCTGGATTAAAGACCTAGATATCATAAAAGAGAGCTGTAATTCTTAAGTGGTATGAGTAAAAAAAGGAGGAAAGAGAAAAGAAAATCTCAGAGTCATTTGGGGAGCTTTAGCAAAACAAACTATTATTTGCACCCTGGAGATGGATCTGCACATTTGAGTTTGAAAAATCATTCTATAGATTCTAATCTCCTCTAGTACCCATTACAGAAATGGCAATTTAACAGCAAAAATGATAATATGTTAAAAAACCATTTACCAATGGTCCTTCCTGTATCCTCTATATAAATATACCTCCTAGAAAACTGGATATCTACCTTATGATGTGTTTGTATTATATCTAAAACAGAGAAACAACAATGCTAAAGGCAAATTTTGGTTTTAAATACTGATGGTCACAAATCATTGGTTAAATAATGTCTGAAATGAACGTTAGAGACCTTAATACTTAAACATGATTATATTCCAATTAAGAAAATAAAAACTAAAAAAACAAACAAAAATCTTCTGGGACATCCAAAAATATCTGGATTAGGAAGTTATAAAAACAAAATTTAATAAGGATAGATGAAAGGATCAGGTACATAAATTTAAGTGATAATAAACGTATTTTTATAGATCTTTCTGAATGTAAATTGAACCCAAATTTGAGGACTTTGGAATGAACTACCTTTTAAAAATTAACTTAATAATTTCACTTGCATATATCTAAAAGGAAATGCCAAATGTTTCTTTGCAAATGGCTAGATCATGTAAATTCTGACCCACTGTTTTGGCTCTACCCAGACAAAACTTCATCACTCCACCCATTTCCTCATCAGTAAAGGATGCGATTTGGCAAGATACTAAGAAACGTCTAGCTCTGATACTCAGGGATTCCACATAGACTACCTTTTCTCATTCCTCCATTCTTAATCTATAGGCCTACTTGAACATCTACATTGTTCAAAATATGCCCTTCTTTGTATGTGATGCTGCTGTTATTAAATCACCCTCTGTAGAAAAAAACCAGCATTTTGAATAGAGTTGGCTTGGCAGCAGTGACAATGGATTTACACAGAACTTGCTACATATTTTGGGTCCAAATATCTGTTAAGATAAGAGAGGAAAGGAGGATGAGGTGTAATCTGTATGATTTGTCTTTAGGGCCAACAGGCCCACAAAGAAAGCTGACCTATAACCTTACCATCATTTCAACATACTCTACAGCAGTGGTTTCTAAAATTTTTTTTATTGCACATATCTCTCAGTAAATAATTTTTGTGTACAATCCTAAATACACATTTACTTATAAGTTAGAAATACATTATTGTAATAACATTATATATGTCCTAATATACACAAATATAGAAAGAGATGTTAATACACATAAAAGATCAAAATATTCCATCCCCCAAAGCATCATCTTGCACACTTTTTATACCACTGCCTTAAATAACTATTCAAAATGATGAGTATTTTATAATACTTGCTGAAGCCCTATCACTGACTTTTCTAGCAACCACCTTCCAAAGACCACACCTATCTTCTACACAACCATGCATTCACTATCCTTCCCTTATGTTTGGAATTTAACTTTTTCCCCTACTTTAATGGATTGGATTTGAATATAGACATTTGGAGAACCAAAAATTGTAAGCCTTCAAACACCAGGTAAGTAGGGAAACTTCTCAGTACATGCGTAAGACTCTAGAAATTAATGTCCTTTAACTTTGACCTTATTTCATGTCCATTAAATGTGCAACTGGAGTTCCAGGTGAAGTTGAACTCAGTTCAAATTTAAAAAACTGAGAAAATTAGAATCAAGACTACTTCAGCTGAGTAATTCTACTTCTAGGAATATATCTTAAAGAGATAATCAGAGGGGCACCTGGGTGGCTCAGTCGCTTAAACATCTGACTTCGGCTCAGGTCATGATCTCACGGTTCATGAGTTCAAGCCCTTCATTGGGCTCTGTGCTGACAATTCAGAGTCTGGAGTCTGCTTCAGATTCTGTGTTTCCCTCTCTCTCTGCGCCTCCCCCAATCACAATCTGTCTGTCTCTCTCTCTCAAAAATAGATAAACATTAAAAAAAAAAAGATAATTAGAGATGAAGTCAAAGATTCATGTGTGAGGACGTTCATTTGGAGTTACACAGAAAACCCCAATAGTAGTAGAAAACGATCAAGTAAAAAAAATTAAGAAGAGGAATATTATGTGTAGCTATTAAAAATTATGTTCTTGGGCGCCTAGGTGGCTTGGTCAGTTGAGTGTCTGACTCTAGGTTTTGGTTCAGCCTCATGGTTTGTGGGTTCGAGATCCACACTGGGCTCCATGCTGGCAGTGTGGAGTCTGCTTGGGATTCTCTCTCTCTGCCCCTCCCCAGCTTGCTCTCTCTCTCGAAGTAAATAAGTAAACTTAAAAAAAAATTATGTTCTCAAATATGTTTAAAGTCACATTGTGATTTAAATTTTATTATGTAAATTGAAACATAACACAAAGTTCTTATTCTCTTAAATAGTGTGTATGTATATATATATGAATGTATATGCACATACATACAGTAATTGCAGCAAAACATTAACAGTGGTTACATGTAGGTAGTGTGATTAAGGTATTTTTGTTTTCTCCCCCATTATTTTTCTGTATTTAGCCAATTTTCTACAATAGTATATACTGATTTTATATACCAGAAAAAATAGTATATACTGATTTTATAACCAGAAAAAAACTTGAAATATGTTTTAAAGAAAACCCTACACATTCATAAAAACCCAGTACATTTTCTGTTTACAATTAATTCACTGAGCCTGGAAAGAGATAAATCTTACTCATATAAACATTAGTCTTTTCTGAGTACATAAGCCATCAGTTTAGATAAACAAATCATTATATTGAAAACCTATGTGGAGTAAACTTGCTAGTTACTTAAGCTCATGATTGGGCTCATGGGAAGTACTTACACAGTAAATTCAAGCAAACAACAAACAAAAATCTGTGGTTACAAAACGAAACCACCAGGTGCCACTGTTGCTTTACACAAAGGAGAGGCCTACCTAGCATGAACTGGTTTATTTAGAATAGATATGTGCTTTCACCTGCTCATGGATAACAAAATTTTCTGAGAGGCAAAACAATTATTTCAATAATTTTATGCTCATATCACCAACGGTCCAGCCAAAGAGATCTGAAGGTATAGTTTCCATCAATTTCCTATATATGGGATTGAGAAAAGAGAACATATTGCATTAAGAAATAGATTTCAGCATTAAAAGCTGACTTTATGTTTTGAAGTACCCTACTAATAGTAGCATTTTAATGCTATATACCACTGTTTTCTGTGAGAAAGTGCATTCCTCATTCTAACTCTGAATGGTAGGGATGTAAGTCTTCACGCTGGCTCTGCTACTTTCTTTTTTTTTTTTAAATATTTTATTTATTTCTAGGAGAGAGAGAGAGACAGTGTGATCAGAGGAGGGTCAGAGAGAGAGGGAGTCACAGACTGAAACAGGCTCCAGGCTCTGAGCTGGCAGTCAGCACAGAGCCCGACGCGGGGCTCGAACCCACGAACCGCGAGATCATGACCCAAGCGAAAGTCGGACGCTTAACCGACTAAGCCACCCAGGCGCCCCAGGCTCTGCTACTTTCAACTGTAAGGTTTTGGCAGTTAACTTCTCTTTCTATAAAACAGTAATATCAAGCTTATACAGTTATTTTAAAGTTTATTTATTTTGAGAAAGAGAGAGCATGCAGCATGCACACATGAGCAGAGGAGGGGCAGAGAGAGAGGAAGAGAATCCCAAGTAGGCTCCGCACTGTCAGTGCAGAGCCTGACACACGCTTGAATTCATGAACCATGAGATCATGACCTGAGCTGAAATCAAGAGTTGGATGCTCAACTGACTGAGCCATCCAGGCACCCCTTACAGTTATTTTAAAGATTGACTAACATCATGTGCATAAACAGGGGTATTAGACAACTTACTGCCTTTCTCTGTAGGCATAAGAAGCTCCCAGCTTCCTTGGCTACTGAGACCACATCTAAGTGAGACAGGAAATCTCTGTCCTGATGCTAAAAAGGGTGCTAGATTTATTATCTTAGGACATGGTCATTTTCTAATTCAGGATCTGTCATCTATGAGGAGTGGACTATGACAAGTCACTTCATCCACTGGGCCTTCTGGTTTTTCATCTTTGAAATAGGGGGTTGGGCTAAATGGCTCTCAGTTCCCCTCCAGCCAAGAATCCTATGGTTCTATACAACTTGTACCATAGAAGGTATCATTCTATTTGTGCATAATATACTTATCTGATACAATTACAATGTTTTACAGGTAAAAAAGTTGGGGGACATGTGGGTGCTTTCACCCAATCATTCAGCATTTGAGCTCCTTCCATGTACCCAACATAGTGCTAGGCTCTGGGGATATAAAAATGAAGATGATGTCATCTCTTCAAGGAGTTTTCAGTCAAATGGAGAAACAGATATAGATAACTAAGTAAATGCAACAGGGTGAGGGTATGGATTCAGTATATCTAAGGAGGTATATCCACACAGCAGACAATGGATCTTCAATACGTTGTTGATTAGTCCATATCAAAATAACTCTGAAGAACTTTCTGATTTGCCTAAAGTTGTTTCCAGGATGAAGAAATTTCTGGGTCAATTTCTGTAGCTATTACCAACTTTTGGCTTAGAGGGACCAAAAAGCAAGGTATTCTCTGAAGTACACACTTCTGGGTTTTATAATCTATATGAAAATGAAAAGTGAATAGCCAGTGACACAGCAGAAAGGAGACAGATTATTGTGTGGAACAGACCAGTAGAGATTGTCCTGCCATTTAGCACAGATGTTCACATTCAATTTCAGTCCCATTATCTTTCTAAATTCCCTCTCCTCCTTAGTGTTTGTCACTGGCCCTTTTCTCTTCTCTGCAATTGCTATGTGCAGTTTTTCCCAATTTTGCTCAGCAGGGTTAGCAGCTCTAAGCCCCCCCTGCCTCTGTGCTCTTGCCAATATGCCTTTATTGATCTGAGACTCCCAAACCGGCGGCATGATGAGGCTGAAGAAGAAATGGAAGAGTAAATATCAGCCTCTGCCACCTGGCAAGTTCAAAAGCTACCAAATCCCCCTCTGCTTACCAGACTCTCTGTAGTAAGCTCCGGCAAATCCTGGATGGTACAGCAAGGGTAATCCAGGGCTGAGATGCTGCAGGATGCAGAGAAAGGGACAGGCTTTAGGGAACTAGCAATGGCAAAAAAATGGTAGTATCTGAAATGGCAGGAGTTATTTCTCTCCAGCAGGCCCCATCTATTTCCCAAATTGCTTAGTGACCTCAGCTGAACCTCCAGCTGCAGTCTCCTCTCCTCACAGTCATGAGAGGAACCAACGGAATTCCTTCAGGCTGGCCCCCATCTGGCAGATGCAAAAGAGAGCAGCAAGAGAGCCTGTGGGATAGCCACTTTTCTCCCTTCTTTATAGAGTACGGACACTTGTGTGCATTTGTGTTTCTGCACTTAAGTGTATGCTTGTGTGTATGTGTGAACTGTGTTCCCAGAGATGCTGCCCAAACTTCACCCAGTTACTAACAATCTGTGGATGTGAGGGTAAAATGAAACTCTCTCCTGTGTCTTTTACCAGATGTTTCTGAAAGCCAAGAGCTCTGGGAAATGATCACAAAAGCCACTCCTGAAGGAAGTTTAAGACAAAGGCAGCTTCCTGCAGCAGGACCGATCTAGTCCAAGAATGAGTACAGGCATCTGCCCCAAAACCCACAGTGGGGGACTGCAAGGGAATTGGAGGCTCTGCAATGAGCCCAGAGAAGCAGGCATGACTAGGCAGGGAAAATGAGGCACAGCATGATGACAGGGACAGAACTACTCAAAATTACAGTTCTTTTTTCCTTTTCTCCCTTCTTCGTTGGTACAATGCAGAATTTAGCTCAACTCTAACGCTCCTTCTGCTTCTGACATTCCATAAGGTTTATAACCAATCTATCTGAACTAGTGCAATTGGGTATGGATAAAGGATGTTGGCAAAGCAGGGGCTACAAAGAGGAGTATGGGGTTTCTTGGACCTGACTCTACGTTTCAAAAGTCAAAACTCTATCCAAGGGGGCGCCTGGGTGGCTCATTCGGTTAAGTGTCTGACTTCGGCTTATGTCATGATCTCACAGTTCATGGGTTTGAGCCCCGTGTCGGGCTCTGTGCTGACAGCTAGCTCAGAGCCTGGAGCCTGTTTTGGATTCTGTATCTCCCTCTCTCTGACCCTCCCCTGCTCATGCTGTCTCTCTCTCTCAGAAATAAATAAAAAACATTTTAAAAAAATTTAAAAAAACAAACAAACCTCTATCCAAGCAGGGGCACCTGGAGGGCTCAGTTGATGAAGTGTCCCACCTTGACTGGTTGTGATCTCATGGCTCATGAGTTCCAGCCTTGCATTGGGCTTTGTACTAACAGTTCAGAGCCTGGAGCCTGCTCCAGATTCTGTGTCTCCCTCTCTCTCTGCCCTTTCTGGTTCACGCTCTGTCTCTTTCTCTCAAAAATAAATAAACATTGGGAAAAAAAAAACCTCCATCCAAGCAAAAAGCAACAATTTGTTTACCTACAAATATTTACCTTTGTTCAAGAAACTCACATGATAACCTAGGGGAACCAAGGCAGGAGAGAGGGCAGTGGAACAACCTATAACATTGCTCATCATCTTAATTCACTCTACCGGATTCTCCCAGGGTTTCCCGTTCTGCACTGCTCCATTAGGACAAACCTTTTTGGCTGGCATATCCACTTGTCTACCCACCTCCCACAGACAAAGCCCCATGGCTAAATTCATGCTGGCAACCACGAAATGGGGGCGGGAAATCAAAGATGGATTTGTTGCAATCTCAGTGAACTGAATTCTAGCCTAAGGGGGCCAAAAATAAAATTACACGTTTCTGGAGTATCTATCTGCATTGTATGAGCCATGATAAAACTGTGCAATAAGGAGCTAGGAGTGCTCCAAGTTTTCAGGGCTCATGCAACAGTAAAGCTTACAGGTGATGCAAAAGAGGACCATCTTATCCAGGCCAATCTTAGTAAATGATGTAGGCCAGCACTACCACTCTTCCAATTCCAAATGGACCCTAATAGACACCTATCAGATTGTCTGCCCATCCCCTTCTAGGCCCATGTTGCAGGGTAGGTATTTAGTTCCTGAACCCCAGCCGTACCTGATTGATCCAAGGGTGGATCTCTAACCCTGGAAATGTGGAGCAGGACTCTCGTATGTTTCTCTTATGTGCTTATATAAAATCTCTATGATATAGTCAGAGGATGTATTATTTTCATTATAAGGCGAAAATACTGTGGCTCAAAAAAATAATGTCCTTACTTAGATTACATAGCTAGCAAATGGCAGGTCTCATGACTTCGGGTTCCATGTGTATGTTTTATTTTAAACTATGTTTAAGTAGGCTGCCTCTGTATGGTGGACCTTCAGGCAGTACTGACAAGACTGGTGAGGCACCATTGCCTGGTGCTCTCCAGTCAACCCAAGTAATCAGATCAGCCTTCTTACTTCTACTTTAGGAACACTGCCTCTGGTAAAAGCATTTCTGCTAAACTTTAATTAGCATGCTTCTAGTTCTTGTGGAAGTAGAAAACTAAAGAACAAGGATTTACTCTGTAACCCCCAAGTCCCCATTTGGCTGAAGGAGTGGAAAGCAATTTGTAATCAGAGCGATTGTGATCAGAAAACAATTTTGTGTTTTGATCCTGCCTCTGCTGCTTACTTAAGTGGTCTCATTAGCATGTTAATCTTGAGCAAGTCAATTAACCTTTCTGAATTTGTTTCCTAATTGGTGAAACGAGAATAAAACTTGTAAAACTCTTAGCGCTACTGAGATTAAATAAAATTCCATATATTTGTTTTATTACAAACTGATCTCTCTAAGTAAGGGTCTATTATTTACCTTCAATGACAAATTCTGTATAACACTACAATTTACAAAGAAGTGTAATTGATCCAACTTATGATTTATACTAAAATCAGGGCTGGCCAGATAAGAAGGATGTTTCACAAAAAAACATCTTTTGGATCCTTCTGCCATAGTGGTAAAATTTCAGTGTTGCAGTTTTATTTATTTGAGTCATGACATTTTTCAGTTTTCAAAACTATTAAAATACAAATACCTCTGTGAAGACACCAAATCACACACCCCGTCATCAACTTACAGTTCAACGAAATTAAATTTAAGAGTGACAGCTCTAAGATTGTAGGGACGAGGGACACAAGAACTGAAAGGCTCAGAGATGTATATTTCTCAACCCATCCCAAAACAGACCTATGAAATAAATGTCCAGAGTCCATACCTGTTTTTGGCAGTGATGTAGGACAAGATATTTTGATTGAAGAACTTCAGGATCAATGGAATGCAGTTGGCAAACACCAAATGTTGTGATACATATTCAAACTGAATTAAAAGACCGAAGCAGAAAGGGTTGCTTATTTGGGAGAGAATAGAAAGTATGTATGAAAAAGACAGGCAAGTATAACTCTAATATCAATTCCTAAGAATATTCACTTTCCACCTGTGTTATCAACCGTCCTAAAATGGGAGAAGCATCATCAGCCACCTCATCCTACATGGAGGACAGTCTGCAGTGTGTATATGTTGTTGCAAGAAGCTGACCCAAAGCACAAAACATAACTAAGCCAGAAAGAAAATCCCACTCCAGATAAATAGAAGGAACTGCTGTGATATTTCTTCCTAAGCTCAACAAGAAAGGAAGGCTCCCTGAGGGAGTTGTCTTCCATACCAAACCCCTGGCTCATAGTGTTTCACCAGTGATGGATATAGCAGGAGCAGGTGCGACTTCCTCCCGGCAACTGTTGGCATCACTCAGTCAGGATGGATATGGCACATAGTAACCAAGTGAACCACTGGAATGTGGGCTCCAGCATGAGTCTGCATGGTTCACTATATTATCCCTGTACTTACAATATCACTATGTTAATGAATATATAAGATCAATAAGAGCCCTATACTGACAATAAGTCCAAGATCTTTTTGATGGCTAAACACCAGAACATAGGGGTTCCATTTTGCTCTCTTCAATTTGGGTGGGGTTTGTGTCTGGGAAAACCTAGTGGGCAGTGTCATGGAGTGGCATCACCTGAATTTTGCCTATGATAGTGAGGAGTATCAGACACAGTGTGCCTCCAGATCCAGAACCCAGACTGCTGGGACAGTACAGAAACTGTGTTGAAAAAGCAGAAAACTATGGTGTTTTAAATCCCTTAGCTTTTCCTGGTCACCAAGAAGTAGCCATGCCAGCAAACCAAGCTGTCCTCTGCCTCTGGGCGTGTGGTTAGAGGTGAGGAGTCAGCTTGTGCTGCCCATTTCTTTCTTCTGCTCAAATATTTTCTCCCTGGCAGCTGACCTGGGGCATTTTTCCAAAGTTCCAGATGGAGCAGCCAATACATACCCACTATGAAGTTATGGAAAATGTTTTTCAGTTAGAGATATATCTGTAGACTTGTTGGGATTCACGGACACTGACACACACTGGCAAGGCCCATCATGCCACCCACCTGTCTGGCTGTTGATCCACACACTGCCCACCAAGAGAAGCAGACAGAAAAACATATCCACAGTTCTCTGTTCTTTCTACTAGGAACACCATCTCCCACCCACCCCTTCTCCTCCCAGCCCTGCTGTTGCTCAGCAAACATTGGCAGAAGAAGTGTGAGCACCCAGGACACCCATAATACACCCAAAGATGTCTCTGAATGTACTAACGTGGAGAAATATGCTGATTGTATAGTCAAACCTGCATGGACACAGACCCTGCAGGAGCCTCTGTGCACTCGGAGAACCTGCTGTTCTAGCAACAAACTTGGTTCTGACTATTTAGGATGAATGGAGCTGAGACACTGAGCAGTCGTGAGAAGCCTCTCTCTCTTCCCCATGTTCTCACCACAGAGACATCCATTCCTGCTCCCAGGGTCCCCCATATCTTGGCAATGTCCACAGTACCAAGTCCAAACTCCTTAGCATGGCAAACAATGCCTTCATGGGGAAGCGGCATCTTAATCTTTCTTAGGAAACCTCGGTTTCTTCATCTACAAAACAGTGATAATATAAGACCTACCTCATAGGGTGA
Organism: Proteles cristata cristata; assembly: GCA_017311185.1. NCBI lineage: Eukaryota > Metazoa > Chordata > Mammalia > Carnivora > Hyaenidae > Proteles > Proteles cristata. The sequence continues at coordinate 606,492 of JAESUZ010001885.1, read as the reverse complement.
AGAGAATTAAATGAGACCCCACAGGGACTTAACAGAGTGCCTGCTCATTATAAGTGCTCGATAAATGTGTGCTATCAACTGTGTGATCTGCTCCCTGCCATGTCTCTAGTTTCATGTAGCACTAGGCCTCTCCATCTCCCCCAACCCCAGGCAGAACTCCAGCAACATTTAATCAGTTTCCAAAGGTACTTTGCGCTCTCGCTCTCTCTCTCTCTCTCTCCTCTGGACTTTTACAAATTAACATTTCTTCTTGAAAGGCTTCCCATCTTCCTTCCCTGACAACTCCCATATCCTGGCTAACATCTGTTTCTTTAGGACTCCGGTTAGAAGTCACCTCTTCTCCATCTCAGGTTGGATTACCAGCTAATGCTTACTTGTATCTTGCACTTACCATTCCATAATTAGCTATCTATATATCCATACCTCTTATAAGACATCAAAGCCCTTAGGAGTCAAAACGGTGTATTCAGAGTTCTATCTCAAATGTTAGATAAGTGCTTCACATATAGAAAAGTATGCTCAACATAATTTCCCCCAACCCCCCTTTTTTTGGTAGAATGCTTGAATCCTGTCTTCCACTGCTTCAAAGCTGGCTGGGCACATTCTCAAGAAGCCAAGGATTCTTACCTACAACCTTGGATAATATTCAAAGGTCAAAGATATCTGCACCTCACATCCCAATCCAAACCCCCCACCCCAGCCCCACGCAAGCCTGTGCATCAGGTATATGGATTCCCTGAGGAAGACAAAAAAAAAAAAGGCTGAAAGACATTCAACTGGACTAAAAAGGCCCCTGCATTCTCTCTTTGGGAGGCAGGGCCTGGAGGACCCCTGAAACCTGTGGAGGAGCACTGCTAGCTGCTCACCTGGTAGATATGGTTCAGTTTGAAGTGTTTGAGGAGTAGCAGGAGCAGAGCAGAGATACTCTTTACAATGATCTCCTTGTGCCTGTTCACATCGATGCCCAACTTCATGCTCTGGAGAACAGTGATGCTACAATGGGGAGAGGAGGAGTCAGTGCAGAGAGTAGCCTTAGAGAGAGGCCTACAAGGACCCGTGTATTTGGGTCAGAGACAACATATACAAGAGAACCAGACCTTGGCAGATCTGAACTTCTGTGCTCGGGAAATCCCCAGAACTCACCAGCCTGTCTGGAGAAAAGCTCCTCTGTTCTCTTTTTCTCTTTCCTTTGGCAAGCTCAGCCCTTGACAATGTCCACCCATATACCTGCACAGCCAGTCTCTGGCACTGATGCTGCCCTGTAGACCCTTGATTCTGAGCTAAAAAGAACCCACCAGAGAGCACCAGTGGAAAGGGGTTACTGGTAGGGGAAGGGACACATCTTTAGACACAATCCCTATAAGTGTCACCAAGGTGGGGTGGGGACTAGAGAAACACTGTAGATGAAACAGCTAGACAGCTAGACAAAACAGCTAGCATTCAGCAGCCAACCCAGTTGAAGACTCACGGCATCTCCTCAGGCAGGACATCAGCTAGGATATTGATAGAGTCGGTCTTAGCCTTGGAGGTTGGGGCTGCAGCCAGCAGAATCTTAAGCAGGGCAATCTAGGAAGCAGAAAATGAAGGGATCCATCTCTGTCCATTCCATTCAACAGGCTATTTTTCCACACCTCAACAGCCCTGTGGGAAGTGTTGTAAATGTTTCCTCTATGTTCGTTCCTCAATGACCAAATCTTGTCCACCTCCAGAAGGGCAGACAGGTGCCCAGGCCTGAGAGGCCTGCCTGTGAGGCTATAGACCCAGAAGGGAGCTTATAGGCTATTCTGCTTCAAAATTGTTCTTTCTAAAGAAGAGGATAGAAGCCAGTGAGAGAGGCAATGCCTAGAAATAAGGTGAGAGGTGTAAGCATGATCTCACCTCCTCTATCCCTTTCCTCCCTCTAACTCTTACCATCAGCATCCTCACTGCTCAGCCTGGGGCTACCTAGGACATGACAGACCATGGCAGACTTCAAAGGGTCAAGGATACTTACTTAGAAGGAGAGCCCCCAATGAATCCTGCATGGATCCCACCTTATTCTCCACCCCTCCCAAAGAAGAACCTGTGAATAAAGCCAAGTCCTCCTTCCTCTTGGAAAAGCCCTGAGGAAAGCTCAGAATTTTAATGTTTTAGAGAGTGCCTTGCATCAGAGGTGAAGGCTCAGGAAATAAGTTCAAATAATGGACAGCTCAGCTTGAAATGGCTCTCAGCTGTCTGTTCCTTTGCAGCAGAGAAGGGCAGCTCTGGCCCAGCAATCTCCTTACCATATACTGGGGGAGACTGTACAGCATGCCTTGGTAGAGGATTTCACATGGTGTCTCTGGTACAACCTCTTCCCCCTATGGTAGGAAACATACAGTTTGCCCAGGCCATTTTCTGGTTAACCAAAGGCTATGTTTTCCTGGTTATGAAGGGTGACATGAAAAGAGCACTGAGCTGGGAGTCAGATCTAGGTTCCTATCCCAGCTGTGTTAATGACTCATTGTATCACTCTGGGTAAGTTACTTTTCCTTTCTGGGTCTAGTTTCCTCTTCTTTAGGATCACTGGGCTCATCTGATGTCCTCTGAGGGCTCTTCCAGCCCTGACAATCTGATTCTGGTTTTCCCATTATCTGGAATCAATCCAGAATTCTTTCCACATCAGGAATCAGAACACCTACCCAGGAGTCGGCTCAGACCACTGCTTTGCTGGTCACACAGCATCTTAAGTCAGGATGAATGTATGTCTGGGACACTAGAACAGATATCCCACACAGAAGCACTTCCTGTGGTGTCAGTTTGAGGCCATCCAAGAGCTCTAGAATGCTCTTAAGTGAGAGGTAGTTAACTCGGTAGAGAAAGTTGATAAGGGAGCTGGGTAACCCATAGCCCAGAAAGGCAGGAAGGAGTATTAGCAGGGAAGCTTTTAGGTAGAAGCTATTTTCTTTCCTTCTCCAGTAGCCCCTACCACATCCCTTCCTCCTTTATAATGAGGCCCTTCATGCACAACTCTCCTTGTCTTTTGATGACCCCATCTAACCCTTTTATAAGAGTAGGGGGAAAGGGGCCTCCAGTGCTCAAGGGGTTACTCAGGCCATTGTCCTCTTTGGCCAATGCAGTCCTTCCTCCCACAAGGTACCTCTATTCCAGGGCAAGGTTCACGGCCTTGAGGCACCTGAGGCACTGCCTTGAGGTCCACCCTGAGGCAGGAAGGAATGACCTGACCCCTGCCATCCCACATAACTCAGCTGCTGCTTAAATGGGCATTCAATAAACTCAGGCAATCCTGTAAGGTTACCGTTCTGCTCTCCAAAAGATCTGCCATACCTTCCCTTTTCCCTTGTCCTCAAACCAATCCCCTCAGCCCACAACCCCTCAATAGTTGCTAACTCGGCCTCATACTTCATGGGGGAAACAGAAGCAATCAGACAGGCACACCTTCATCTTCTCAACACCAAATCTACTAGGGTATCTATCTTCCTTCTTGACATGAACAATGAACCACCTGTGCTCTATTAAAGACCAGCTCTCCACTTGTGCTGGGGTTCTCTCACCCTTTTGCTTTGTCAAATGCATCAGTTCTGCAATCGTCTCTTCTCTCCCAGATCATCTCTTTTAGGACATAAACCTACTCTAGGATCTCTAGCTATAAAACACTTTCCCTTGGCCCCACATCTTCCGTCAGCTACCATTCCATTTCTATCCTGTTTATAATGAAACTATGTTGTCTGTGTTGACTGTCTACCACCTTTCTTTACATTTTTTTTTTTTAACATACTCCATCTAGGCTACTAGCCCCACTTTTTCACTTGAGGTCACCAGTTATCTTCATGGTGCCCTCTCCATTTATCAGCAGCATTTGACACAGCTGATCATTCCCTTCTAGAAAAAATTTTTCTTAGTTTTTATAGTTTCACAATCTCCCACATTCCCTTCTACCTCACTGAGTGTTTCTCTTACTCTTCTTTTCTGACTCCTTTCCTGACTCATCCTACCCTCAACATAGGGGTGTGCCCCAGGGCTTTGTCCTGGGTTCCCTCCTCTATTCCTATTCCCTTCCTGGGTTATCTCAGTCAGTTCTACGGTTTTTAACACTGTCCATTAAGTCAACAGCTCCCAGGTTTATCTCTCTAAGCCACTCCTCTCTCTTAGAATTCTAGATTTATACATTCAATTTGCATGACTGCCTAATGGATATCTAAAACTGAGTATGATCAAAATAGAACTCTTGATAAAACAGAACTCCTCATGCTGGCAAATGATTCTTATTCTTGATTCCTCTCTGTACCTTTCTATCCACATCCAATTGACCAGCAAGTCTTGCCAGCTACACCTCCAAAATATAACCCAAATTCATTCCACTTTTCCCTATTTCCCCAGTCCATGTCACCATCATTTCTCACCTTGACTATTTTAAGAGCTCTCTAAGTGATCACTCTGCTTCCACTCTTTTCTGGTAAAGTCTATACACAGCGGCCAGTGGTTTTTGAAAAGATAAATTAGATCATGTCACTCCCCTGCTTAAAATCTGCAAGGGCTTACTTCTGTACTGTGAAACAACTTCACACTCCCTATCTATGCTTAGGGGTCCTTTCTAAAGTCACTCCAGGCTACTCCCTGACTCCATCTCATACAACCTCACCCTCCTCCCCTGTGCTCCTGCCACAAGTCTTCATTTGCTATCCCTAATACACCGAGCTTGCTCTCCCTTTGTTAAGGCTATTCCCTCTGCTCAGAATTCTCTTTCCCCAGATGGTCCTATGGCCAACTCCTTCTTGCACCCCACATTTTATCTTAGCTGTCACCCTCTCAGAGGTGCACCTATCCTGACTGCCTAATTGAAAGCAGTCTATTACATGATAGTTGCCTCTACCATGTCATCCTATTTAAATTTTTCTTCATTGTATCTCTCATTCTCTGATAGTCTTGTTTCCCTAATTACTTATTTTCTTTTTCCTCTAACTTGAATGTATCATGAAAGTAGGGACCTAAAAAACAAAAAATAAAAAGTAGGGACCTTGCCTTGCTTGGTACACATAGTAAAAGCCCAACAGCAAGCATGCATGCTCAGTGAAAGCAGTGTAGACAGATTTCCTCCAGCCCTCCTCCTGTGCAGGACCCCCCTGACTTACCAAAGACATGGGGCACTTCTCCAAGTCCTCCTCATTCTTGATCTGAACATCTGCAATGGAGATGTACTTGTGCTGGGGAAGAAAGAACATTAATTAAGAGGCTGAGGCTACTAAAAAAATAAGATAAATAAATAAATAAATAAATAAATAAATGTAACTCTAGATTTGGGGTTGTGAGTTTGAGCCCCATGTTGGGTTTAGAGATTAGGTAAAAAAAAAAAAAAAAAATACTGAGGGCCTTGATCACATATGTACCAGCCCCTTGCTTAACTTCCTCAATGATAAGGAAATGTCCTGCATATGGGCTGTTACTCCAAATAGGACACGAACTCTTTGAGTCTTATTCACCTTTGTACCCTCAACAATTGAGCCAAGTGCTTCATATACAGTGTTTCTGCTTATTCTGTGTTTCCATACTTGTTAAAGAGCAGCAAATACCTAAGTATTTACCTTCAACCAAGGGCAAGGGGAAGTAAAGAAAAGGCCCATGCCCCTGGACCACTGCTCTGAGAGTTTTGCCACATGTGAGTATGCTTGTGTGTGTGTGTGTACGGAGTGCTGATGATGGGGTAAGGGAGAGCTTAAGGTCTGGGCAAGAGATGACTATTCTTACTCTTTGTGCTCACATACACTTTGGATGCAGAGCAGACTGCTACTAATCCTGGGCCTTTGGAAGCTAGTGGTCCTATAGGGACACGAAGTGAGAGGAAAGGAAGCAAGGAGTGGGAGGAGGGAAAAGGCATGAGAGGAAGAAAGGACAACTTTTCCCCAATTTGAATGTAGGAAAATGCTTAAGTAGGGAAAGAACTAATTTCTTCCTCTCTGGCCAAAATGCCTGCAAGGGAAATATAGAATAATTGGTTCAGAATGTGTCTGGTAGAAGAGCCAATACTCAGGACTCTGGTAATCCCCTAACTTGCCTTGTTGGCTCCCTATCCCTGAAGACTGAGAGCCCACCCTGGTCACCTGCTTTAAAGTCTTCACACTCTCGTGGATGGGCCTGGGTAATCCAACCAAGGTGTCTGTGTCCCTGTGAAATGGGAGATATACCAGATCATAAGCATCAAAAGTACCGAGAACTACTGATATCCCCTGGAGTTACATGGACCATGCCACTTTCAACATGCTATATTCTGGATCTTTCTCTATAAGCTTCAGGACCCCCATTATTGCTATAAGACACAGAAAGAACAATGCTACACAGAAGTACTCATGAAAATTTGGATTTTTGTATAGTTTTTTGGGGATTTACTTTGTTAGGGAGCAGTAAGTTCCCCCAAAAGGACATGTAGCCCAACTACAGTGAAACACTAGTAACAATGCTTTCTCAGTTTTGTAGGGGCCAGCCAGTGTGAGGAATTTGTAAGGGAGGAGAAATGGAGGGACATTGAATCTGTTCTGACCATGTCGCTTCACACAATGCTGGCCCATTAAAACAGGAAGGTTTCCTAGGGATCATCTAATCCAATACTCTCATAAGGAAATTGAAGCCCAAGAGGAAATGACTTGTCAGGTCCTGTACCTGGCTAAGAACATAAGAGTTCTAGGAAACTGGAAGGAAAAAATTTCATGGCACAAGCCCAAAGTAGTCACTAGGAGATGCCCATGGCCTAGTGGCTCTAGGTTACATGCTGACTACCAGGCAACATCTCTCATTCCAGCCACCCATTCCTCTGGCCCCCCTAAGAACTACTCTATAGCCAGTTCTGACCATCTAGTCACTTACTGCCCCAGAGTGAATCCGATGAATTTGTTCCTGCTCATCTCCAAGAAGTGCTCAATGTCCTTCTGTCTGAGAGGACAGTGGAGAGACAAACCCCAGAAAAGGAAACAAACAAACAAACAAACCTTGAGAGACAGAACCCTTCTGGGCACTTAACCCCTCAATGCAATTGGAGCAGTGGGAGAAGATCACAGCTAAGAGAGAAAACTTCACACCCGGGAGTTCTGACTTCTAGCTGAGCTTATTCAGACTTGAATGCTAGACCACTGCACTCTGGGCCTTCAGTGATTCTAACCCCAAAACTCAGGGTCCTGGAGTTACCAAACCTACCTGACCTTTGGGGCCCAGGGTAGGCCCTTGGGAAAGGCCACCCGTTCGGCAGAAAGAGGTGCCTGTGAAGGTGGAGGTGGCACCAGGGGGTCTTGCTCTAGCAGGTCTAACTCTCCATCCAAGGTTCGTTCTCCATCACCAACAGACTCCTCTTCCTCCTCTGTGGCTGGTTCCTCAGTCTTAAAGAGATCTCTTTCATTGTAGATGTCCAGGCTATCCTGCTTAGTAAGGAGTTGCTGGGCGGAGGTTGGGAGGGTAGAGAGAAGGTATATAGAGACCTCACTCCGAGCATCCTTGTCTGAAGTCACCCTCTACCCATAAGTTGCTAGACTTCAGGATACAAGAGCTGGATATCCAGCTCTTCTGAGAATATCCCCTTTCCCATCTCAACCCTAGTATCCCCATTAAGCCCTATTCTAGGATAAGCACCTCTCAGGCAACCAAGCTGGGGAACAAAAGCATAGTTAATCCCAAAGTCAGTTACTTCGCTTTCAGAAAGCATGGATGTTTCTCCCCACCCCCCACCCCCCGCCCAGCACTTTCCTTCCTAATTATGCTCTGCTTAGGTGAACATTCAATTAGTTTGCCTTCTGTGAGCAGACACCAGCTGGCTGACTGAGGAAGAGGAGGACAGAGGCTTGCTGCTAGGCAGAGGGAAGCAAGTTTGGAATTTAAAATCTTGTTGCAGAAAGAAAAAAAAGGTTGGACAGAAATAGGCCAAAAAGTTAAAGAGTGACTGCCTCTGGTTTGTTACGCTTGTGGGTGATTTTCTTTTTTCCTCCCTTCTTCACATTTTTATATTTGCTCCAAATTTTATACAATGAGTAAGCATTATTTTATAAAACAAAAAAATAAAGTCTAAAAAAAATAATCACATTGTAGATTATGTAGACCAGATTATTTAACATGATTATTTGGTCCTGTCACCTATAATTGGTGAGCTCAGGTATTTCAGGGAGGTGAGTTCATGGGTACATGGTCAAGTCTCAGTGCAACTTGTCATTCTGACCTTTCCAGAGATGCAGACTATACCTAGAACACTAATCAATCACCTCCTAAATGTAAGCGTCTGGTTCCAGGGCCAGACAAGAGCATGGATGGCTCACAATAAACCTTCTTGCTGTCAAGAAAATGATAAAGTGTCTCACCCCGGGCACATAGATTTGCTGGGAGCTCTGCTCAGGTGATCTGGGTCCCTATCTACAGGATTATGCCCTGTCATCCAGGATGCTAAGGTACTCCAGGCACACTAGGTCTAGGTCAATAACCCTGTAGCAAAACATGGATCTATGATGTGATACCACAATGTTACAGCATGATAGCCCAGGAACCTGCTGCAGCTGGGAGACAGTGACTAAAGTACAGACTCCAAGGTTGGTCTCAAGGTTAGACTCAAGGTTAGTTTCAGGTTAGTTACAGGGCCAACCAGAGGCAGGATAAACTGGGTCATTTACTGGGTCATTTTCCTTCTACATTCAGAGTAGCTCAATATCTTAATTTTTAGACAGCTAGTATCACAACACCACTGTCTGCTTTAGTTCATACCCTTCGAGAACCACGGCGGCCTCGCAGCTTAGAGGGTGGTGGTGCCAGTTGAGACTCCCCCAGGTCGAGGGTGTAAGAGGGTGGGGAGGCGGCACGCATGCTCTTCACCACCTGGATACTATCTTCAGCCAGTGGAGGCAGCCCCAGTTCTGCCCGCTTCTGTACTTTGAGAACCTGTAGATGCTCAAATCCACCAAGAGTAAACTAAGGTGTAAACAGGAAAGGGGCAGAGGAGAACAGAGGGAAGTCAGTAGGAGCAAGTTCAGGGAAATGTGGATAGAGAGGAAGAGCCACAATCTCCAGTCCCCCTAGACTCCCTTCTTAATTAGGAAGTAATAAAACTGCAAGGGGCAAATGTAATTACCATCCCTAGTTTTAGGAGCTCAGGGGTCAGGATGAAGCATTATTTACTGACACTGACTCAGGGCTGGCAACATCACCAGAAATTAGGAAAGGACTCCTAGGGCCTTCTACTGGAAAAAAAAAAGTGGGGGAAACTATGTTTCCTTTTGTTAAGGAGCACACCCAGATGCTATAGAGCCCCAGAGTCACTCAATTTTTTCTGTTGTCAAAAGGTGGTTCCCCCAATGGAGCTTGCCCTGCAGGGTATGTTGTTCAACCACTCCTGTGGAGTGGGTGCCAGAGATGAAGGATCAGATTTAATAATTCGTAACAAAGCTATAACCATACATTTATAAGGACTTCATTTTTTTTAAACAAATCTTCTGTTTATCTGAATAGAGAGCAAGCATCAAGCCCCACATTTTATAGCTAGAAAAATTGAGGCACAGACAGTTGCCCGAGGTTCCTCAGTATCAGCAGAAGCTAGATCTCCCAACTCTCAACCAGTGTTCTTTGCATGAAATGTCAGCTCTATCACAGGAAGGTACAATGACACCCCATTCATAGAGTGACATTTCCTGTCAGTCCAACAGAAATAGGTAACCTGCTCTGACACAGAACATCTGATTCCCCTCCATTGGCTAACAGCTGCCTTCTGCCTAGCTCCAGCCTCCTGGAACCAGACTAGAAGAAACTGAGGTGGTGGCAGAGGGCACTGCTGGTTTGATGAGATAGGAGTGGGGGTGGGGGAATCAGCCACTCACCATGACTACCTTCCAGAGCAAAAGCAGGACCTTCTTTATGGGGAAGTGGGGAGCCAGGCCACTGCAGAACTTGGTAACCATGGAGAAAAGCAGAAGGGCAAAAGGCTCCTCATTATGCATTGAGAAGCCTAGGGGAGAGGAAGGAGAAGAGTGACGAAGTGAGGATGAGGTAGCTGTAACCCTGCCCTTGTGACCCTGATTCTGGATGCAGTGAGGAAGGCTCTTACCACCCCCAAAGAATTCGAGTATTTGTTCCTTACAGTTTCCAGAGGGAAGGGGCAGGAAGGAAGGTCATGGAGGCAAAATGGCTTAGCTCCCAAGCTTGAGGGTTGATACTGAACTAGAATAGTAATATAAAGATGTTGCTTTCCAGTCAAAGAATTCAATGCATTTCATGGATCACAACTCACTTTTCCACATCAGTGATCTATTTTTTATTTTATTTATTTTTTAAAAATGTTTATTTTTATTTTATTTGTGTTTTTTTTTTTTTTTTTTTTTTGAGAAAGAAAGCGAGTGAGGAGGGGAGGGGCAGAGAGAGGAAGACACGATCCAAAGTGGGCTCCTTGCTGAGAGTGGAGAGCCTGATGTGGGGCTTGAACTCAGGAACCGTATCATAACCTGAGCTGAAGTCAGATGCTTAACCAACTGAGCCACCCAGGTGCGCCTCAGTGAATATATTTTAAAAACCCCACAGGCCTTCATATCTTATCCCTGTCTGATGACATTACCAACTAACATTTTCAAGTTGATTCAACTTCTTTTTTCATGTGGGATTGATGATGAAACGGTAGATGGATGGCTATCCCCATTTATAACCAAGGAAAACAAGGCACAAAAATGACACATAATTGGTCCTAACTCATAGACACAAGGGCAGTCAAGCCAGGTCTTCGTGTCTGCCACATAGTATCTCTGCCTTAAAAGAATGGATGCTAGGAATGCCTGGGTGGCTCAGCTGGTTAAGCATCCAACTCTTCATCTCAGTTCAGCTTGATCTCAGGGTCGTCAGTTCAAGCTCCACATTAGGCTCCATTCCCTGTGAGGAGCCTACTTTAAAAAAAAATAAAAATAGGAGCAACTGGGTGGATCAGTTGGTTAAGTGCATGACTCTTGGTTTCATCTCAGATCATGATCTTGGGGTTCATGAGATGAAGCCCCACGTTGGGCTTTGTGCTAATAGTACGGATTCTCTCCCGCCCACTCTCTCTGCCCTTCCCCTGCATGTATTCTCTCTCTTTCTATTTATCAAAATAAATAAACATTTTTTTAAAAGTAAGAATAAAAGAATGGATGCCAATTCTGAATGAGGAAGTAAGGAAGAATGGGAGGAAGGAAGGAAGGAGGGCAGGTAGGAAAGGGAGCTGTTTCTACTAGGCAGAGGCTCAGATGCTATGCTTCCCCTCCATCACCAGCACCTCATCCCCACCCTTCCTCAAATTCCACTTCTTACTCAATTCAGTGCGGAAGGTCTCCCGTGCTGTCTTCCACCGGCAGGAGTCTGTTTCTCGCTCCAGGCGGATATTTTCCACCAATAGGTACATGACACTCAGTAGCACCCTGGGATTATAGAAGGGTTACAAAAGGGTCCCAAAGCAGCTCCTAACCTGTAGTCAGAGACCTCAGAGATGATTTGTGTGGGAGCTCAACCCAGCAGAATTAGCAACTACTAGTAGTCTGGATGTATCTTGGGGACTTGGGCAAAGGGTAACCCATTGCTGACCATCCCTTGTTCCAATCCTAGGGCCAGCTCCACTCACCTGAGCTCTGTGCTATCAGCAATGGAGATGGCTGGTTTCCGAAGAGCACTGCTACAGGCCTGGCTGTTGCTGCCAAGGGGAGGAGAGGGAGAACAGGAACTCAGATATCCTCTTTATGCCCGGTGTCCCCATTTACCATATACGCAAACCTGAGTACCTGCTATTCCCTGGCTATGTAGCTAAAAGAAACTGGTCTAAGGTAAATGAGCCCACAGAATTCCTCTGACATCTCAGCAAATGCTTATCCGTGGTAAAGATGGGCAAGGGCAAGGTCTGTGATAATCCCTCCTATAATCCACATTGTGCCTAGTGCTGTGCTGGACACATAGTAGATGCTAAACAACCCTTTAAACGTGCCCTATTTAAACTCCCAGGTAACAGGCTTGAGATAAAATGAGGGATCACTACAGTGGTAACAGCAACCAAGGCTCTCTAGAGCTATGACCTACAAGGAAAGAACTGGACACAGCAACAGAAATTGGTCCTGTCCCTCTTGGGTCATGTTCTCAGGTAGAACGGTCTCCTTCATAGATTCCAGTTACGCTGAGTTGAGAAGGTGTTGAGATACAAAGGGAACCCACCTAGGATGGGGCCCTGAAGCCCAGGATTGAAGCTGTAAGTAGGGCAGAACCTGTTGATGAGACCACCTTCAGGAGGAAGACAGAATATCAGAGAGCATGGCTGCATAGATCGGAACTGTCAGTACGCTTTGGACTGAAATGTGAATAGACCCTGCTCCCATAGAGGTCGCTATAGGGAGGCAATCAGCCCAGGACATGAGGCACCCTGCAAGAAAGGGGGTTGTCTAGGCCAGCCCTCCCCTAAGGCTTCTCACTCGATTTCCATGTGGAGTAGCTCCAGGAAGGCCGAGAAGGTCCCCATCTGATACAGCAGGAAGCAGTTGTACCTGGACCAGTGTAGCACATCGACCTCTGAATCACATTCCCCAAAAGTGCCTAAAGGACCAAACAGTGCCATGGAGTTGAAGGTGAGAGGAAATATCCCGGTTCTTTCCACTCTGCCCCATGATCTTAAGACTATCTTCCAACACCTTGCCCAACAATTAGGCTGACAAAGATAGGGCAAAGCCCTCCAGAACTTCCTTGAATGAGCCATTTTCAAAAGAGGAGAAGCAGTCTCCAGAGTCAGGTCCAAAGTGCTTATCACTGGTCTGTCTTAAGTTTGAGTTCCTGGAGGAGCAGATCCAGAGAGAAGGATTCAAATGAAAGTAGTTTATGTGGGAGATTGTACTAGTAGAAAAGTGGGGAAATGAGATACAGAAGAGAAGGCAGCCAAGAACTGAAACCCAGGTTGGGGGAAGCTCTGGGAAACAGTATATATTTTACACACCTCAGAATCCTCCCCACCCAAGAAGGGTGAGGTAGTTGGGGTATTTATCCAATAATTCCTGTCAGTCAGTGATCAGTGCTACTGGACTAGGGAAGCATATTAATTCCCTAGCACTTCCTGGTTACCCCATATAGGCTGCAGACAAAGCTCTCAGGTAAAAAGTTGAAGGTACTAGCAGCTGGAAGTTGGCCAGAGCACCAGACCCAAGAGAGATGCTTAGGTACAGCCTTGTTTACTACAGTCTTCCCTTCACCACTCTCTTTCTTCTCCATTTATTATTTTCTTTTATACTTTTTTTTTTTTTTAAGTTCCCAGCTAGTCGGTTCTGCCAACAGTCCTCTTATTATGATCTGATGGCTTATTTTTACTATTCCAGTTAGGCAATCTCATTTCTCTTTCTAACACCTGGCTAATAGGTCTCTTCTGAGGTTTCCTCAATTAATCCCACTGAGTTCTCATCATCTCCCAGCTACACACTGTATCCACTCCTGCTGCTATGCTGGCTTGAACCTTCTAAATGCAAATAAGAAATAATGCAGAGGGTCCACCATCTGTGACTTTGTGATACTCCACTGCCTCCCCTCAGTGGAGGCCAGTGACATAGCTGATGATGATGCCGGTGGTGCATCACCAACTCTAGCCACACTGACTCTTTTGCTAATTCTCCACATATGATTACAGCCCATGTGAAAGAAAAAAACCCTATAAGAAATCTTGGCATGCCTGGTAAGATGAAGGCCAATTCCAAGGGATCCGGAATAGGACACACCTCTATCTCCTTAACTTCCTCAAAAGCACCAGATTACTTCTTTTTTCTTTTCTTTTTTGGCACCAGTTCACTTCGACCTTGATAAGATTGGTCTTTGAGAGGCAGGGACCTCACTTTCTCAGCTTGGCTTGCCTCATCCTAGTCCTGATAACAACACTTCTTTCCCTGGTTTTCACCCATTTCAAGCTGGCAAAGGTGGTCACTTGCCTTGGGCCAGGTAGAGAACAGCCCGGGCCACCTTCAGTCGCCGTTCCCTACTGACCACCTCCAGTCGGTCTAGGAGCCCCATCACATAGGCCTTCTGAGCATCTTCCTCCAATTCCAGCCACTCCTTGCCCTGCACTGGGGACAGAAGGCCATATAGATCCAGTGTCAACTTCTGCCTCCCCTTCCATCTCTGATCCCAGCCCCCAACAAATTTTTCTCTTAAAAGCTTTTCTTATTTAGCTGAGAAGGAGTAAGAGATTGGAAAAGGACCCAAAAAGTTCTGGCTGAACCTATTCTGAAGCCTTATCTTCCACCATATTCCCTCCATTCTCCACACATAGTCTATTCTGTCCTTTCTCTGCCTTTTCAAGGAGTTCCCTCTCTCTCCCCACCTATCCAATTCCTATTCATCATTATAGGTCCAATACTAATAATCTCTTTCTCATTAGTGCTCCAGCCAGCTCTGTCCTCCAAGATACTTTTTACTTCTCTTACAATACTTACCACTTTCCCCTGGCCTCAGTTTTGTGATGTACACACCTCCACTCTGCCACTGGACTATAAACTCTTTGAAGATACTACAAATTCACCTTCACCCCTGCCCCCTGCATCTCTGGCACAAAACAGTACTTACCACACATCTGTTGAGTTGCAAATTGAATTCACTGACCAAGTTAGGAAGTGGAGGTCTGAGAGGATTGCAGTGTGGCACATGAAATTACTATTAGATGTTATTAGGAGTAAGGCAGAGTTGGAGGCAGGGGTTGAACGTTAAGGTCAAGGACTACACTAAGCACAGGGTTTTACCATGTAGCAGAGCACCTGCCCAGGACCCATTCCTCTGCTCTCTGGGCCCTTTACATCAGTGAAAGGGACCCAGCACAGGTTTCTCTTGCTTCCATTCCATGGCCTCTCCACTTGAGTTATAGGAAACTCTGTGTCCCATATGCAAGGAGGAATAGAGAAGTTATATGGTTATGCAGAGGATGAAGACAGGTTTTGGGCTTTGTTTTGGGCTTTTTCTAGATCAAGCTGGGATATCATGGAAGGAAAAGCAGGTTTCTATGAATAAGAATCTGGGATCACCTTGAGTCTTGAAATCTTCTTCAAAGCACCTCCTGTTAGTGGTGAATTCCAGGTTTTCAGTGTAGCTATACAATTCTGTGGCAGAAAAGATAGGACAGAGTCACAAACATTCAGCAGACCCTTATAAAAGGGGCCTGAGGTGGAGAGGGTGGCATGAAAGAGCTAAAGCTTCCAACACATTCCTGTGTCCAATTCAATCCAGAGCCGGCTTCCTCCCTTTCGGAGTAGTTAAAAATAGCCACTTGTGTCCCTGGGTGATTAAACCATCAAACCTGTCCTCCTCCTGCCAGCTGGCTGCTACAGCAAAGTAGGCAGTCTTCAGCACTTGGTGAGGGCCAGGAGGAGGGCTGGAGCAGAGAGGGCTAAATGCCATCACTCCTGTTTCTTAGGGCTGCAGCTCCTTCTGCTTGTCAACCCAGACTGAGGCTATCCTGTCTCTAGGGAAGAGAAGGGCAACACAACGCCTGAAATTTAGACGCAAGATCCTTGGGCTATTCAAGGAGCCAGAGTAAAAGCTGGAGAGTATGTGCTAGATGGCCCTTTGGGGTTAAAGCCAGTTCATTCCCTACTGAATTTCCTCGAAGGGTACAGAGTTTAGGTTCCTGCCCATGGCCACCCAGGTAGAGACAGCTTCAAACCACTTAGAACTAGCTACTGTTGCCAAAGGGCTGCTTAGGCCCAAGAACATCTAACTTTACTGACAAAAGCCTCTAAATACAAAATGTAGAGCTTAAGCAATAAAAATGCCCTTTCCTCCACACACACTCCAGGACATTATACTAGTCCCTTCATCCTACAGAGGATGAAGAACTGAAGCTGAGAAGTCAACAGGTGACAGAATAGATTTCCTCAAAACTTTCTTCCAAGACCCTTGCTGGAAATTTAACTAGGTCACAGATAGTTCACAAAGAGAAATTCACTTATGTTCTCAGTTGTTGGACTGAGAAACACCTTGTCCGGGAGGCAGGGCTTTTGAGTACTGAGTTCCAGAATCCTGGACTGACCAGAAGCAAATCCCAGCCCTGACTCTGATATTCTTCAGTGCTCAGTGGGTAGTGTTCATAGATGTTTTTAAAGAGTGCAGCACAAACCCAGTCAGAAAAGGGAGGAAGGCTGTGAGGTACTAAACTTTTTTGTTATTTATTGTTAAATTTTAGATCATGAACTTTCATATAGGGATAAATACAGAATACATATGAGATACCTTTGTATCTTCTACCCAGATTAAACAAATGTTCATAGCTGTCATATTTGCTCCCGATATCTAAAGCCTCCCTTTTCCTCCCAATCAATCTTATTCCCCCTTTAGCATGAAATTGGTATGTATGCTTCACATGTCTATTTTTCTACTTTTACTGCACACATATATACCTACAAACAACATGATACGTTGTTTCGAAAGTTTTTATCCAAACAGGATATTATATATTATTTTTTCTAAACATCATTTTCTAGTATGTCTTTCAATAGTTTTTTACATGACAGTTTGACTTACACATCCATTTGCTTAACTGACACTGTTCTCAATCAAGTGTGCAACCAGTCTTCCCAGAAACACCTTTTTGGTTTGTGTGTTTAAACAGTTTTCTGGATACACATATAAATTATTTTGTCACTGTTTCTTTCCCCACTTAACATCGTGCTTTTAATTTATCGATATCAAAACATATGACATAGATCAACTATTTTAACATCTATACGGTAACCTACTATATTGACCAACTACAGTTCATCCATTCCCCTAAGTTGTTTTAAATTTTTTCACAATGGCCAAAATAAACATCTTTATATGTGTTTTCTTGTGCCCAAGTGTTCTTTAAAAGGTACATGTAGAATCACTGGGTTATAATATGAGTGCATCTTCAACTTTGCTAGAAGTGACCAAAGTGTTTTCTAATTTTTATGCTCTGTTCTCTAATGCCAATCAGCATATAAAAGTACTCGTTTTTCTATACCCTCACCAACTTCAGGTTTTTAAGTTTTGCAATCTGATAAACATGAAATATCTCATTTTAATTTGCTTTTACTCATACTAAAGTAGTTGAACACCTTTTCATATATATATTGACCATATGGTTTTCTATTCTCTGAATTCCTATTCATATTCTTTGACTACTTGTCTATTCCTCTCTTCTCTCTCTATACACAGACACATGCATACATATATGAAATTTATTTTTTTGTATATATTATTTGGAATTCTTATCCTTTGTTGGTTATTAAACTCAGCTATTTCTGTCACTCATCACAAAATTTATTCCCTGTGCTCATTCACAAGAACTTCTTTAAAATTGCTTGTCTCTTTTCTCTGAAAAAGCATGTCTCAAAGTGTCACTTCCATGTGACAGAATATTTAATTTCACACCATCTCCACCCAAAGCTCGTTTATTAATAACTAGTATTCATAACACGTGTAACATGGAGGCTCTTAATGTGAAGGGATCACACTGCCTAAGCTAAAAATTCAGACAAAGAGACAGAAAGGGAGAGGGTGGCAGAAAGAAGGGGGCATGCATGCAAAGATATTAGTGAATATGAGAAGAGAAACAAGAGTGGGTAAAAAATGGAAAGACAAAGGATTTAAGAGTACACCAAAAGAGAATAAAGAAGGGTGAGCAAAAAAGAGTGAAAGAATGAAAGTGGAGAATACTGTAGCCAGAGGAGAATTCACAGAAAGAACTGTAAAAGCACACATATTTACCACTGGAGGCTGGAGAAAGAAGGGAATGTGGAGAATAGATAAGCTGCCAGGAGAGATCATGGACTCAGGCCCTCTCCTCTTGGCTATCCCTCCACTCTCCACAGACCCATCTCCACCTCATACCTGACAACTCTGCTGCGTGCCCATCTGCATCTCCATACTCAAATTCCAGAGTGGGGCAGTCCACAGAGCCCTGTAATAGAGAAGTGTTTGCAGTAACGTGGAAAAAGGGATGAAAAAGGAAATTATACTCTCACTTAATCTTCTTCCTCTCTTGGAGGCCAACATTAGATCGGGGAGGCAGCTAGGAGAATCCCATCTGGGCCTTTAATCCAAGAGGTACCCTCCTCCAAGCCAAAATGTGAGGCTCAATGCAGGACAGGGCTGAAGATTCCTGTATAGAATCAGAAACTCTGAGTAAAGGGCTAGGATCGTGAACAGATATGAAAGCTATGAAATCTGTGCCTGTATCTGACCTACATAAACACAGACCAGAAGAGCTTCTAGCTGATGTCTAGAAAAATGAGATGGACAAAAACAAAAGAAGTGAGCCGGATTCTAATATTAGCTCTGTCATTAACCCACTGTGTGATTTTGGGCAGATCTCGTTCTTTGGATCATAGTTCCTCATATATAAAAGGAGGTCCCTCAACGCTGAGTGTTCCACAACTCTAGGATTATCAAATAAGGTTGTATTTCTACTCCAAGTTGTATTAAAACTAGATTTCATATGTTGTTGTAGGTATAATGTTACAATCGTATATAAAAAACATCTTAATGTAATCCTATCCCCTAACCTAAGCATTTTGGAGAATTTCCTACCAGTGTACATTAATATATATAAATTTAAAAGTTTCTGAATCTCAAAAAAATGTATTTTGAGTCTCATCTGTCACACACTGAGATCTTGAGCAAGTTACTTACTCTCCCTATGCCCCAGTGTGGTAGAAAAAATGTATTTGGTCTTTGTCCCCTGTTCCAGGCACAGAGCTCCTAAAACCTTTGGAATTTCCTGATAGGAGTGTCTATAATTTAAAAGCCCCTGTCAACAATACTAGAGTTTATGCTAGTGAGGTGACTCCTGGTGAGCCTTTAAGAGTTTCAAAGGAGGGAATGGCCCCACTTCCAGAGAGTTGAAGAAGCTGAAGATTAAGTTCAACTACCGGCCAATGGCCAATGGTTTAATAGCCTGAGACAAACAATCATGCCTCGGTAATAAAACTCCGTATAAAAGCCCTGAAACAATGAGGTTTGGGCAAACCAAAGTGCTGAGGGGGTGACACCCAGAGGGCATGGAAGCTCTGTACCATCCTACCCCCATATCTTGTCTTTGCTCTCTTCATTCTTTTTTTTTTTTTAATATTTTTATTTATTTCTAGGAAAGAGAGAGAGAGAGAGACAGCGTGAGCAGGGGAGGGTCAGAGAGAGGGAGACACAGACTCTGAAATAGGCTCCAGGCTCAGAGCTGGCAGTCAGCACAGAGCCCGACGCGGGGCTCGAACCCACGAACCACGAGATCATGACCTAAGCGAAAGTCGGACGCTTAACCGACTAAGCCACCCAGGCGCCCCTGCTCTCTTCATTCTTGAATTGTATCCTTTATATTAAAATTGTAATAATAAGCACAGCAGTTTTTTGTTTTTTTTTTTAATTCTGTGAGTCATTGTTGCAAATTATGGAATCAAGAGATGGCAGCAGGTGGGTAGGATGGGGGTGGTCAAGGAACCTCTGAATTTGCAGTTGGCCAGGTACAGTGAATGCGTGTAGCCTGGGGGGCCCGGGGTGTGGCTGGCATCTGAAGTGGGGACAGTCTTATGGCACTGTGCCCTTAACCTGTAAGGTTTGTGCTAACTACTGATAGTATCAGAACTGAATTGGTGTCAGGGAATTATTGGAAAATGACATGCTCAGTTTTCTCATCTGTAAAATGAGGATAATTCATAGAGTCATTATAAGCAATAGATGAATTAACAGAGGACAAAGAACTTAGCACACTTACCTAGCACTTGATAGCATTATGTAGGTGGTTATACTACTTAGAATTTTACTCACTGTACTTACAATTTTAATATTATAAAGGTGTTTTTCTTATATTCTTATGACTATCATTTTAAATAGCTAAGTGTATAGCAAAGCAGGCAGATAACTAACTGGTTTACTTAACCAGTTCTCTATTGTTGATCATTTAAGTTTTAATTTTTCTTTACTATAAACATAAAGTTGTAACACACCTATACATTTTTTCATATTTAGGATCTTTCCTAAGGATAGATTCTTTTTTTTGTTTTCCAAAACCACTTTATCAATTTACACTGCCAACAATGCAAATTATGTTATGTTTAAACCCACTATTGCAAATACTTCCAAATACATCTGGGTTACAGAAACCAGTAAGAAAAAAAACAGATGGGGGCGGGGAATGACATTAGGTAGTTGAGGTTTTATTCTGATCAGTAGAGACTTAAAAAAACCTTTTTAAAATACAATTTCATAAAAGAACAGTTTAAAACCCCAAAAATGAGGACGCAATGTTAGAATAAAAGAGGCATTAAAAGTAATGTTTTTCAAAGCTTTTTGATTGTAAATCAAAGAATAAATAAATTTTACATCATGCTCTGACAGATACACAAAACTGGAACAAAAGTTTTTAACAAAATAATACCACCATTACTATGTGACATAGATACTTTCCATTATTCTATTTCTTTAAAAAAAATGTTGGTTGTTGGTCTCAACTCACAGTTTGAAAAACTGTTTTAAATTGCATACATGCTGTGGCAAGGCCAAGGGCCAGCCTCCCAGTGACAAGATGTTGCATGTCCCCAGACATGATGTGACAAGAAGGGCAGTCACCTCTGTGGTCTTCCACCTGAAAGCCCAAAACCTGGCCTCATGTCAAACAGACCATGGACGAGGCTCACTGAGAAATTCTCACAGCCCAGAGGAGGTTCAGAAGAACTGCTATGGGTGAGGCGGGGCCAGGCCAGGCCTGAGAAGGACTCTCAGGGAACAGAGCTTTGCATGAGTCAAAGGACCAGTGCTGCTTCCGTGGTTTGGCTAAAAGCACTGTGGAAACCTGAAAGGCTGGCATCAGGGGAAACTGAGTGAGGGGTACAGAAGCCCTCTGTACCATCTCTGCAACTTTTCCATAAACCTAAAATCACTCCAAAGTAAAAAGTTTAGTAAATAAATAAATAAATCACACACATCTGTTTGTTGGTTGGTTTACTAAGCTCTTCACCCAACACAGGGCTTGAACTCATGACCCTGGATCAAGAATCGCATGCTCAACCAACAGAGCTCACCAGATGCTCGAAATTGAACACATCCTTTAAATTTATTGTCTCAAACTACATTTTATGAAAAACTTACTTCAATGCCCTGAATTTTCCTCCTTTTTCCACAAACCAGTAAAACTCTGTCAAGGACTTTGGGAACCAACTAAACCAGGGGATCTGGCTGAAAGAGGCCTGAGGTAAATCGTTTGGTTAAGAACTCCCTTTTTCTTTTAAATTTTTAAAAATGTTTATTTATTTACTTTGAGAATGTGTGTGGGCACATGTGAGGGAGGGACAGAGAGTGAGGGAGAGGGTCAGAGAGAGGGAGAGAATCCCAAGTAGGCTCCTTTCTGTCAGTGTGGAGGCTGGGCTCAGTCTCTAAACCATGAGAGCATGACATGGGTGGAAATCAAGAGTCAGACGCTTAGCTCACTGAGGCACCCAGGCGCCCTAAGAATCTTATTAAGCAAACAATTAGTCTCTAGCTTCCTATTTTCGTTGGGATATTCATACACTAAACCATTGGGAGAGGGCAGGTCAACCAGTGTCCCCCACAGGCACAATGATGGATGAGGAGGCTCTCTTGAATTGTGCCAACAGTAATTCTCTTCCAGTAATCCTTTAGAAGTCCAAGAGAGGGGGGAAAAGATAAACCATCTCCCCCGAGGACTGTCTTTCATAGGAAAGCAAAAGGAGGGAAGGAAGGAAAGGCAGATAGTCATCCGAGTCTGGGAATGTACTGACAGGTAAAAGGCAGCTTTCCTGCTGCAGTGGAAGGTGGAGGAAAGCTAATCTTTCCAGCCAGCCTGTTGGCAGGCAATGAGCCCAGATGGAGAGGATCACTGCAGTTGTCCATTTGCAAGCATAAAAAGTACAGCTGCAGACAACCAGGAGGTAAAACTGGGGGCAGGTGGAAAGCTCTGAGTCTCTGGATACTGGACTCACTGGCAAAACGAAAGTACTATTAGAGCCCTTTTCCTGGTGGAAAACTTGATAGGCAGGGAAAAGCCCTCCAACATCAGGAGTTTTAACTCTCCCAAAGAACATATCATTCTGAAACTAATTATTTTATTTACTTGCATATTGTCTCTCCACCCTGGCTAGAATGTTCGCTCCACAGAAAAAGACCTTGTCTTGTTCACCACTGCATCCCTAGCACCTAAATAGTGCTGGGCATGTAGAAAGGACTCAATACTTTTTGAAATAATGAATGACCCACCCCCTCCTCCCAAAAAAACATTTAAGCAAAAACAATGTTGCTTTGGGGGGAAGGAGGTACAGGGTGCTCTAAAAGGCGAGATTCATAGTAAGGCAGGGAGGGAGATGACGAGGATAGGACCCTCAACTAGCAAAACAGTAGAGCTGAGCTCTGTCTCTGAAAGATGGTGTGATTTTTGGACTAGTCTTTTCATCTCCACTTCCCGCTTTTATTTTTTATTTATTTTTTTTATGTTTTTTTTTTTATTTATTTCTAGGAGAGAGAGAGAGACAGCGTGAACAGGGAGGGTCAGAGAGAGGGAGTCACAGACTGAAACAGGCTCCAGGCTCTGAGCTGGCAGTCAGCACAGAGCCCGATGCGGGGCTCAAGCCCGCGAACTGCGAGATCATGACCTAAGCGAAAGTCGGACGCTTAACCGACTAAGCCACCCAGGCGCCCCATCCACTTCCCGCTTTTAAAAAATGGGATGGAGGGGCACCTGGGTGGCTCAGTAGGTTGGGCGTCCAACTTCAGCTCAGGTCATGATCTCATGGTTCGTGGGTTCGAGCCCCGCATCGGGCTCTGTGCTGACAGCTAGCTCAGAGCCTGGAGCCTGTTTTATATTCTGTGTCTCCCTCTCTCTGACCCTCCCTTGCTCTCTCTCTCTCTCTCTCTCTCTCTCTCTCAGAAATAAATAAAACATTAAAAAAAATAGATGGATTCCTACTTTTCTGTATCAAAATGAAAAATATACATGAACTCCCTTTGGAAACTGTGATGTACAATTCAAATGGTAAACCGACTGGGACAAGTAAGACCTTGCTTCTAGTATAAGCTCTGGCCCTATGAGCTACTATGTACTGACGAATTACATACCCTGTGCCTGCACTGAATTAAACATCTGACATCCAATGATCTCATATGACTTTATCACAATCTTCTGAGGTGGGTCGCATTAACCTCCTTTACAGAAGAAGAAACTGGAGCTCAGAGAGGTTTGGCAATTTGCCAAAAGTCACACAGAGAGTAAGTGATAGGGCTAGGATTCAAAACCTGGTCTGGATGGGAGCACCTGGATGGCTCAGTCGGTTGAATATCGGACTGCAGCTCAGGTCATGATCTCATGGTTCAATAGTTCGAGCCCCATGTCAGGCTCTGTGCTGACAGCTCAGAGCCTTGAGCCTGCTTCCAATTCTGTGTCTCCAGCTCTCTCTGCCCCTCCCCTGCTCACACTCTGTCTGTCTCTCTCAAAAATAAACAAACATTTTTTAAAAACCCGGTCTGGATGATCCCCAAGCTCGGTGCTCCTGGCCACTATGCCAGATGCATGATCTTGGGCAAGTTACTTCTGTCTCTTGTGTTAAGAGAAAGGGCTAAAGCGGATGATCGCTAGTCTGTTTCACACCTGACCTTTCGTGGTCTATTCTGATCCCCGCTCAGATCCATTTCTACTCTTGCCTAGTTAATGGACACTGGCTGGATGAGGGAGAAGGAGACTAATACTTCACTCCTTTCATTCTCCTAGTTAGGATTCCTTAGGTAACCCAAACATTCATATTCCTGTCTGTGGGTTTGTATCCTGAGCAGTTCCATTCCCCGTCCTCTCCCCCTCACCCCAGCTGAAGCCTCTCATTGACCCTCACTGGTAGGGGTCCTGATGTCTGGGGAAGGCACTCCCTAAACAGCCTGCCAACACGCGGGGGCAGGGGACGCGCAGAAGTCACTCGGCACATCTGGATCAGCTCGCTAGTCCAGGGGTGGGAGCGCGGCTGCCCCCCACGCCGGCCCCCGTCCACTGCGGCGGAGCTCTGGCCCCTCACTTAACCAGTCGCTTAACCTCTCCGCGCCCGCTCCTTCCGTAAATCGAAAACACGAATCCTCACTTCAAGGGGCTGCAGAAATTAAGTGCAATAAATATTTGAAAAGTACCAGGTATGGTCTCTATCGCGCTACATCCCCGCGTTCCCAGAGGAGAGGCCGGGGGCTAAGAAGCCCCCGACAGGGAGACAGGCAGAGAGGGCTCCTGGGCTGCAGAGCCAAGAGTCCGGGCTGCAGAGGACCCCGCAGACGTCCGCTCCCAGGGGCGGCACCGAGAGCGCCGGGGGGGTGGCTCCGGAAGGGGAGGAGGACCGGGCCGAATCACCTCAGCCACCGCTTCCCGCCCGCGGGCGTCTCCCGGCCGCAACCGAAGCTCCCCGGGTTCCTCACCTCCGACTCCCGCCGCTGGCTTCTGAACGCTTCCCGGCCCTTGGGCGCCGTCTGCTTCCCTTTGCCGCTGCCGTTGCCGTTGCCATTGGTGGACGCGCTTCCGGCCCCGGGCGCCGCGGGGTCCTCCATGCCACCCTAACTCAGCGGCTACCTCAGCCGCTCCGCGATCTCTGCCCGGGGCGACCCCGCTGCCGCGCGCCGGGATCCAGGCCCCGCCCTCCCCACAGCTATTGGCTGCGGTCGCGCTCCGCAGCCCCGCCCCGCAGCGCGATTGGTTACTCGTCTGTTCGAAGCGGGACTTGGAGGCGGGCGGGGGAGCTCATTCACGGGATGTTCCCCTCCCCTCCTATTTTTTTAAGTCCTGCCGCACTGCTGGTAGCTTTAGGCTCCGGGGTAGGCTCCGGGCTCTACTTCCCGAATTCTGGTCCTCGAGCTTTGGCGGGTTATCTTTTAGCTTCACTCAGCACTCTCCCCCTCCCAAATAGCGACCTTTTCGGGGAGCTCTAGTCTCCGCCTCCTGCTCCACTGCAGTCTCGGTTTCCCCATTACCACAGATGTCTGTCCTAGCTCCCGTATTACGCCCCCAGTCCCGATTCCGTCGCAGGGGAGGCATGGCACCGCCGGGTGGCCAGGGACACCGAAGGCAACGAGAGATTTGCCCTCTCAGATTTCTCGAGAACTCATCCCGCCTGGAGTGAGGGCTAGACTGGGAGATAGTGGGCTGTGGGATGGGGTGGGGCGTTTTCACTTCACTGAAATTGCTGGTGCCCTTCATGGCTGCTTCTGGTCATCTACCTTTCTCTGCTGAAGTAGGGCACCTTCCTCAAGTGTGAGCTAGAGAAAAATGTTGAGTGCAGAGCAAACCCCCGTGTGCTCCCTAGTACTTTCCTTCCTTCCCCTAAAATCCTTCCTGAGGGCTCGATACAAAGGAGGCTGTGTGGTCAGCCAATTTATCTTAAAAAGTTGTTTACAGTAAATAATCCCAAACAAGCAGCCTGAGGGAAATGGGTGGGATTGGGGGAATTGCTGAACTGCCACTTTCTTCCTGGCATTGCACTAGAAACTTCTCAGACATCATTTGCTCTGACAGGCTGTTTCCACTAATCCTGTATTACTGTTGAGAAAACCAAGGCTCAGAGATTACTTCTTGCAGTTCCCAAGGTATGGTGTTCTTTTTTTTTTTTTTTTTTTTTAATTTTTAACGTTTATTTGTTTTTGAGAGAGAGAGAGAGCACAAGTTGGGGAGGGGCAGAGAGAGAGGGAGACACAGAATCTGAAGCAGGCTCCAGGCTCTGAGCTGTCAGCACAGAGACCCGTGTGGGGCTAGAACACACAAACTGTGAGATCATGACATAAGCCGAAGTCGGTCACTTAACCCACTGAGCTACCCTCCCCCCCCACCCCCAAGGTATGGTGTTCTATTTTATTTAAGTGTATTTGCTGTTCTTTCTGGAAAAACTTTCTGCTCTTCTTCTTGGCTAACTTCTATTGTTCCGTAATGATTCTATTTCATTATTACCTCCTCTTCCAGAATGCCTTCCTTTTGGCTGTACTCAACCCGCTCAGGCTGTGTGGGTGTCACGCCAAGTCTGCTTGGATTCAAAATTCTTGTATTTTCTACTATATCCCCCAAATAAGAGGCTCAAAGGAATTACTACTCCCCCTCCTTATATCTCACAAACAGCTCTGTCTCTTTCTTAACCATATTTCTCCCTCAGACTTTCCTCTGCTAGTCAGTAGGTAACGGATGAAGGCACAGTTGAGAGAACTCCTTGGAGCTTTCTCAGTTACTTTCTTTTCTGTCCCCAACATTTCCTTACTGTACTCACTTATTGTACTAATTTTCCCTTTCCTCTCCCATTCCCAACCTTTCCCCCAATGTGGTAGAAGTTCCCTGAAAGTAGGGCCAAGTTTTGTTCATTTTGTATACCTCATATATGTATGTTTAACACAAGATTTCTGGAATAGTGGCTGAAAAATTTGTTGTGGGGAGCTGTTCCATGCATTGTAGGATGCTTAGCAGAGTCCCTGGCCTCTCCCTACTAGATGCCAGTAGTACCCTTCCCTAAGTTGTGACAGCCAAAAGTGTCTCCAGATGTGGCAAAATGTTTCCTGAGGGGCAGTTATCTTCTGCAGTTGAGACCTACTGGTTTAACAGAATTGAAATGACCTGAATTTCCAAGAAAGTCCATGGCTTGAGGCCTAAACTATTTGATTTTGGAAAATGGTTTTAAGGGTATAATTTGTTAAACTCTAAAACATTCACACTCTGCTTTAAAATTCACAACCCACGCCTAGCTCATCACTGCTGCAGTGTGGTAAACCTGCCACTGTACAGCCCATTAGGGTTTCTTAATAAAAGAATAATTATTCTATTTCCTCTTCTCAATTCCTGTCCTCCTAAGCAGTCAGAGTTCTAGGATTGATAGGCCCAGAACTTCATTGTCTCTTCTGTGAGCTTAGTCAATCATTAGGATTCCTGAAGTGGTGGCATCTGATAGGAGTGGCCAGTTTTGAGGCTTTGTTCCTTTTCCAGTGTATACTTTGGGCAAAGGAACAAAGCCTCAAACTGGCTTTAGTTGGGAGGGAGGACTGAAGACACATCTCAAGTCCTCTCTGGCCTCTATGCAAAGCTAATTGCTAAGCCTAGAGCTCCATCTGGCTTCACTTTCAGAGAAGGGGTTTGAAAAACTGGTGTTAATGGAGATGTTGTGTTGCAGAGAATCAACACAAGAGACCTCAATCCATTATCTTCTCTACACCCCATGAAATGGGACACAGTAACGATCAGACATCTGTCTGCTCATTATAGGCCCACTTTCAGAACTAGTCATAAGAAAAAAGGTATCTGGAAACAACTCCTGGAAGAAGTAACAAGAAACCACAGATGAACCGAAAACTTTGAAATTATAGGCCATGGACTTGGTACACACTGAACTTCTTTTTTTTTTTTTTTAATGTTTATTTACTTTTGAGAGACAGAGTATGAGCAGCGGAGGGATAAAGAGAGAGAGGGAGACACAGAATCCAAAGCAGGCTCCAGGCCCTGAGCTATCAGCACAGAACCCAATATGGGACTCGAATCCATAAGCCGTGAGATCGTGACCTTAGCCAAAGTCAGAAGCTCAACCTACCGAGCCACCCAGGCGCCCCTGAACTTCTTTTAGCTTATTTGTCAACAAAGATGTGCTAGCCCTCAATACCATTCACCACAGAGGCATCCATACATATACCTGAGGGCTAATTAGTCAGGGGCTGGTCTACAAGTTTTTTTTTTTTTTTAAATGTTTTATTTATTTCTAGGAGAGAGAGAGAGAGAGAGAGAGACAGAGTGAGCAGGGGAGGGTCAGAGAGAGAGGGAGTCACAGACTGAAACAGGCTCCAGGCTCTGAGCTGGCAGTCAGCACAGAGCCCGACGCGGGGCTCGAACCACGAACCGCGAGATCATGACCTAAGCGAAAGTCGGACGCTTAACCGACTAAGCCACCCAGGCGCCCCGGTCTACAAGTTTTTCTATCTTACAGAGATGGCTCCAGTGCTGAATAATTTTTAAATTAACACTATCACTTTTCCTTGTCCCCAAAGTCAGGCATTTGGGGGCTGCTGGCAGAGGTATAAATGGGTATAATTATAAGGACCGAACATATTCCTTTAATCAGACACTTGATTAAATTAGACAGCCCTTATTATGGAGCTTAAAAATAAGATGCAGACTGGGGCGCCTGGGTGGCTCAGTTGGTTAAACGTCCAGCTTAGGCTCAGGTCATGATCTCACGTTTGTGGGTTCAAGCCCCGCATTGGGCTCTGTGCTGACAGCTAGCTCAGAGCCTGGAGCCTGTTTCGGATTCTGTGTCTCCCTCTCTCTCTGACCCTCCCCTGTTCACACTGTCTCTCTCTCTCTCAGAAATAAAAAATAAAAATAAAACAAAAACAAAAATAAGATGCAGAGGGGTACCTGGGTGCCTCAGTTAAGAGTCCACTTCGGCTAAGGTCTCGATCCCGTGGTTCATGGGTTCAAGCCCCGTGTTTGGCTCTGTGCTGACAGCTCAGAGCCTGAAACCTGCTTGGATTCTGTGTGTGTGTGTGTGTGTGTGTGTGTGTGTGTGTGTGTGTGTGTCTGCCCTTCTCCTGCTCACGCTCTGTCTCACTCTCAAAAATAAACAAACGCTTAAAAAAACATAAGGTGCAGGGGCGCCTGGGTGGCTTAGTCGGTTAAGCATCCGACTTTCGCTTAGGTCATGATCTCGCGGTTCGTGGGTTCGAGCCCCGCGTCGGGCTCTGTGCTGACTGCCAGCTCAGAGCCTGGAGCCTGTTTCAGTCTGTGACTCCCTCTCTCTCTGACCCTCCCCTGTTCACGCTGTCTCTCTCTCTCCTAGAAATAAATAAAACATTAAAAAAAAAAAAAACATAAGGTGCAGAAAGTCTTATAGTATCTAATTTTTGAGGGCATTAGGCAGCCAGAATGATGTGGTTGAAAAAGGACAGAATAGCTTCCTCTCCCATCAATGCTACACTTGTGGGTATAATGAGGCAACAGAGGCTTTAGGACCCTAGA
Source organism: Proteles cristata cristata (assembly GCA_017311185.1). Lineage (NCBI taxonomy): Eukaryota > Metazoa > Chordata > Mammalia > Carnivora > Hyaenidae > Proteles > Proteles cristata. The sequence continues at coordinate 577,565 of JAESUZ010001885.1, read as the reverse complement.
CTGAGATAAGGAATTGATGTTTGTGTAGCACACTGTGTGTGCCAGATTTTTAAGCAGCATTTTAAAAATTAAATGAGATCGTTAAATCCTTACCCTAGGAGATAAGCATTACCCATTTCACAGGCAAGAAAACCAAGGCTCTGAGTCGTTATATAATATTGGTCAAATAACGCAACTTGTAAATGGAAGAGCTAGTCAAGTGAACCTGACTTAAAAAGTCCAGTCTCTTTCCACAGGCCCACAAGCTAGAGAAATTGCATAGCAGTGCATAGTCAGGGCTCACCCTGTGAGTCTAAAACTAAGAGCCAGGCACCCAACCTCCCATCTTTCACAGAAGAAGAGCCAAGCCCTGCTGTCAGTGGGGGTGACACCTGCCAGCTGGCTCATAGGCTTCATTGCTAGCCACTGCACTCTCCTTCTCCTGAACTGGAGTGGCACCAGCTTTGACCCGTTACCAACTGCCTGGACTGTTTTAGCCCTTAAGTAAACATTAAGTCAAAGTAGCAGAAGGTTCTAAGAGGGAAGAAAACATCTTGCATACAGGAAGAACTAGTTTAGTTTGTCAACGAAGAGAGGTGGCTATTAGAAAGCTGCTCAAAAATGGCCACTCTACTGGTAGTTGAGGAAGAAGAGGCAGTTGGATTCACCCTTTAGTTTCTGACTTATTCAGGTAAAAGCTGACTTGGAAACAAATCTCTGTCAGATTAATTTATTTCTTCCTTTTGGTTGGACGTAGTCAAGTTCTGGAGGTCAGGACCCTTTAATCCCAAACCATGGATGTGGGCTTCTTGTGCTGTCTAGCTAAGGGCAACACACAGAGGGCTTGGGGGACCTAGAACCACACTTTAGTTTCTCTGTATGCTTCAACTCCCCAGGGTGATGGTTCTGAGAAAGCAGGTTCTTTACACACATAACCAGGGGTTGGGGTGGGGGGAAGAAATTAGTGGAATGGCCTACCTTGGAAGAAGGAACCCCAGGCTAAGGCCATTCTAATATGCTATTGGTAACCACTTGAACTTTTCACATCTTTACCCTGCAGCAGGTTCTCCAGCCTGTTGCCAAGAACCATCGCTCATCTTTGTATTCCAAGTTCACAGAAGGAAGCAATACTCTCAAGATAAGAATCCATTTTAAGAATATTTTATTTATCTTTAGAGATTACATAGTCATTATTGCTGATCTAATACAATCACTTAGACATAAAGATTTCCAAGAGCCTCTCAGAAATGGCGATCCTTAGAGGTTTTATTTCCTTTCAGTAAGATGACAATGAGAACTAGATGATTATATATATAATATATACATATTATATATATATAGTTTAGTTTATTCTCTACATATAATTTGCTGGTGTTGCCTATTTTCTTTCCATGATTTTTCTTTATTAAAAAAGCTTAATGCAACAATGCATTTTGATTTCTTTTTTTTAAAACCATGACAAAGTTAATTTTGAGAAAAACCACAGGAGCAGCAATTTCAGATCTGTTTAGAGAAAAGCCAAGCAGCAAAAAAGCTTTGCAGGAGTATGTGGCCATGGGGAGCCGTGCTCATATGGGAGGGTAGGGTGAGGAGGTAGGAGGGCAGACAGAAGGTAGACCAGATACTTTTTTTCTTTTTTAATGAGAAACAAAACAAAACCCTGAATTTCCATTAAGAAGGCAAAAGAGACCTTGAAAACTAGCAGAAATTCATTGCAGAGAAAATGGTAAGTATCCCCACCAGCCAGGGTCATATACAAACAGATAATTAGTCTTCTGTCCTATGCTTCCAGATACCTAGGATGCATCTAAGGTGAGAGCTTGAGGGAAGAAGACACATTTGTTCTGATTCCAAGGGTAGAGGGAATAATGACCAAATTCCAACACTAAGGTAGAACTCAAATACTCAGGAGGCCTGGGCCTCTTTCTTCTTAATGGCTGATGACATGGGGTCCCCAGAGAGAAAGGAAAGGAGGTCATCTGAAACAGAGGCAAATATCTCACCATGGGCAGCAACACTGGCAACCAAACGTAGAGGCCCAAAGGTGGCTCCTTTTTTATTCAGAGTGGGTCTCTTCACTGTAACAAGGCAGGGTGTGCTTGGTCAGGATCAGTACACAGTAATACTGCTCCCTAAAGAAGTAGGCTTTACTGAGAAACAGCAAGTTATGCTTTTTGGCTTACGAACATAACAGGCTAGAGTCCAAATATCTACCTAGTGGAATCTGCCCTTAATATAAGTTACAAAGATCTGTATCCAATTAACTAATACAAAAGAGATGCTGGGTAGGCAAAAGGAAGAACGGAGTGGACTAGTAGAATTTTCAGCATTTACAGTCTTCCTCAATATAGCCATATATGTGGCACGTTTCCGGTATGGGCTAAGACAGAAAGCCTTTAAGGAACCAGACTCTCAAGGAACAGCCATTTATCCGAAGCCCCACCTCTCTACCTCCAAAAGGAAGGTCACTTCCAGACTAGCTCTGAAAGTGTATGTGAAGACCAGGGCAAGTTGAAGAAAGTGAAGATAGGAGAAGAGAATCAGGGTGGGAAGGTTATAGTGATCCTGGGTGGTCTGGTGGTGTTTCCTTGAGGCACCTTCGTCTTGAGACTATGAGGCAGACCAGGGTAGGAAAAAAAAAATAATGGGAAAACAAACGAACGAACATGAGAGTGTTAAACAAGGTTGTCAGTGGGGAAAGAGACTCACTTCATTCAAGATTTCTAGGGCCACTCCAGACTTAAACTCTTAGAATAAGTCTGGTCCCAGTGAAACCCTTAAGACTGACAGGTCAGTCTCTAAAAGGTATCCAACTCTTAGGTGGGACATAAAATTTCAGGCTGCTCGGATTACTAGTTTTTTTGTAATGTTGGAGTTACTCAAGAAGCTACTTCTGAATTATAGAATCTTAAGATGGAAGAGGCAAGAACATAAAAACATATCCCAGCAGAAAAGAAAAACCACAGACTAAATCGTAGAGCTATCGATCCCAGTTTCATCAATGGCAATGGCCAAAGAAATGAAATGCCTGATGAAGTTCAAACTAGTCAAACTAGCTTTAATCATTTGGACACAGTTTACAGTGTCATCTCTATATAACTTAGCCAGTTTAGCTGAAGAGCTCTTCCCAGGAGACAAATCAATACATTCTGCTTCTTTAGAGTGTCAAGCTGTGGGCCTGAGTGATCTGTGCCACTTCCAGAGCCCTACACCCCCAAATCCATTGGAAGGTACATCTTTCCTTGCTCACTTTTAAAGTCAGTTTTAGGCAATAAGAGGAAATTTCAGGAAGCAGTTTCTTTCCTTTTCTGAGACAGTGCCAGTCTAGAGGGAACTTCCCAGGAAACTGTCCAGTTAAATGACAAGTAAAACTATGGGCCCCAGTGGGCTGGCCACTGAACAGAGGTTAGTTGGGTTAGAAAGATGTCAAAACAAATGTCTGACAAACAGCAGAGCTGCTGAGGAAATAATGGAGGCACATCCCTGTTGGAAACAGAAAGTGTTAAAATAGACATGACTATTCAAGGAAGAAAGGAGTCCTGGGTAAGGAAGGAGACTCCAAGTAAGCACAGGCATAGCTTCGTTCTTGGTGTAGCTTGCCAAAGCCACAACATACACTCCTTCCTTCTTGGTCATTTTATAAAGAAGGCAGTGATAGTGACGGTCAAGGCTGGGAACCCAGGCCATCTTAACTCGGTAGCTTCCAAAAGGCCTAACCCGGCGAAGGGCCAAAGCTGAGAAAGGCAGCTGCTGAAAATTTATTCTAAAAACCCCAGGGAACAAGGAGTCTGGAATCCCTGGACTATCTCCTGAACCTGGACAAGAGACAAATGACCATTGCTGAGGATTCCAAGTCAATAGGGAATGATGCAAAAGATGCACTGGGAAGGATTACCCCATTTCTTTCCTTCCTCAGCCTGTCCTTTGTGGCTCTCACAGCCCACGGGGCAGTAACCACACTCTGGGCCAAGGCAACAGGCACAGGATTCTAGGTTTTAATAAATAAATAACCTAACATATAGGGTGAGCACGGCAGGCAGCTGATTGGAGAAGCAGCTTGCTGGGTTCTTTTCTGTATAGGAGTGGAGAAAAGACTTGGAGTTCTATTCCTTAAAACTTCTTCTGGCTTGAATTACAGGAACTTAATACCTAGAGGGAGAAAGAAAGATGAGACTGTGATGTTATCAGCTTGTGAGGATGCTGGGACAGGAAGAGCCCACCTAAAGGTACAGCAGGAAGACAGGGACTTTTCTGGAATGGATGGTGAGGGCAAATACTTGTGGTGCTTTTTCACATCAGTGAAAATGACCAATATTTCTCCATAAAGAGGTAAAAATAATATTACGAAGATGAAATGGAGAAAGGCAAATTCAGAAAAGGGAACCCTATATAATGTCTAGAGAAAGCCTCAAAGAGTCCTTTGGGGGTGGTACTGAGGGGGAGTGGGTTTATTTTTCTGAGTTCATGTAAATGTAGTAAAAGTTGTAAAGACCAATTCCAGTGCAGAAAGCTCTTTACCACCCAGGTTTCCCTGTTTGGGGGGCGGGGGGCAAGGCACCTGTAGTAATTAGGCTTGAAAGGCCCATTCTTGTTGAGTCCCAGATACTTGGCCTGTTCATCTGTCAGCTCTGTCAGGTGGGCATCAAAGGTGGGCAGGTGTAGGCTCGCCACATACTCATCTGGAACAGACCACAGAAGCCCTGGTATAAACATTCATGCCTCTTGTCTGGCTGTTCTCTCCAGGCTAGGCCTTAAAAAGTTGGAAGACAGGGGACGCCTGGGTGGCTTAGTCGATTAAGCGCCCGACTTCGGCTCAGACCATGATCTCATGGCTAGTGAGTTCTAGCCCCGCGTCAGGCTCTGTGCTGACATCTCAGAGCCTGGAGCCTGCTTCTGATTCTGTATCTCCCTCTATCTCTGCTCCTCCTCCGTTCACACTGTCTCTCTCTCAAAAATAAACATTAAAAACAATTTTTTTTTAAGTTGAAGACACCTTCTAATTCTCGGAGCTGTATGCTCAGCTTTGGCTCACTGGCCCAGAATTCTAAGGAGTGGTTGTTTGAGCTTCAAGCCCAGTGTTTTTCAAAACCGTAACACTTCTTTCTTATAAGCTGTTTCATCCTTGAATCTTTCCTTTTCCCCAGAAAGGTAAGGGAGACATGAAAGAAGCAATAGTTCTTAGGATCTAAAAGAAAGGATGGGATAGCAAGGGACTAAGAAATGGGAAACTCCAACTTTAGTTTTGCCTTAGACTCTGTACTTTGCATTACTCAGAAAAACTAATACCTGAGGAGACTGGAAAGGAAAGTCCAAGAATGATAATACACTGTTTTCTTTGCTTTTAGTGTTCTTAGTTATAGGTTCTGTTTACATTCTATTACCTGAATACATATTAGTCAGAATTTTATGTCATTTTCCTAAGTATTTATTTGGTCTTCCTAACATCATCATATATTCAGCCAAAATATAAACTGTTCTATTTCTTTTCTATCCTTCCAAAGGATATATTAAAGGGAAAATATGTCAACTTCTAACAGTTGCTATGCATCTTGTGCTAATGCAAAACAATACCAGAAGCTGATTTATCCCATGATCTTTGCCTCAGGAGTTTATAAACGCACTGTATCAGTTCAGGTGCTTAAAGCAGGTTCTTTAAAAATTCAAGAGTTTAATGTTCCTCTTATATGAAACACCCACGTAACTAGTCTTAACAGAAGCTATTTAGTCTTTCCTTTGGCCCTGACAGTGAGACCAGAGTTAGAAGATATAGTATGAAAAGTCTTGGTCAGGAAAGTCTGGAAGGGGCTATACAGCAGCCTAGAACCGGAATAAGATGTCACAAGGTGGAAGATGAGTCCTCTTTCTTAGGGGAAGATTTTTTTCTCCTTTGAGATCCTTGCATATAAGATACTTTAAGAGAAAAAAATCCTTAAAATTCACAGGTAGGCAAGCCAAATCAGAGCAAAATGTAATGATTTCACTAGGACAACTCATGTGGAAAATGTGATAAATCAACCAGGAATGGAACTTAGGAATCCTAGCTCCTCCTTTATAAGACACAGGTATCTTTTTCCCCCCATCCATAAGAAATTTAGTGCCCCAAACTTCATTTAGCCTCTAACTCTGAACTACTCTGGTAAGGATAAGGATGGAAGAGCACATGCTTACCCATTTTCTTGGGTAACAGGTAGACATCCTGCTTATAGCGACCCTCAGGAGCATTGTAAAGCTCTATCAAGGCAAGAGCCTAGAAAAGCAGAGAGATGGGTGCTGATGTGTCACATCAAGTGAAACCCTGATGGCCTGATGACCCTCTCCAGCCCCCTGCTTTCCCACTCTGGAGGCCCTACCTGAGTAGTAGCGGTGATTGAGAGCACAAATGTAGGCACTGTGGAGCAGCTTAGGTTCAGCAGACGGCCCTGAAGAGCAAGGGTTAGGACACAGATGAGTTAGGACAAAGTCTTTCCTTGAGGAGTGAAGGATGAGCACATTTCCCAAATACTTCCCAACTAACATTGCTGGACAAAAGGCAGGTGCTCAATGAATAGAAATGAATCGGTTGCCATTTAAGTGGAATTTAAAACTTCTGGAAAATCTGATGAAGGTAATAGATAAGAGATCTCTGGGATTACGCATGTACAAAGGAATAGAGATGGCCACATGATACTGAAGCTTATGCTAAGGAAGAATATGTTTCTCTTGAATTTTCTACTTTCTGCCACAGTTCTCAGGTACTGGCATTCCTTTGAAAGATTATTGGAAACAAGGATGTAGTCAAGTCCAGGGGTAACCTCTCCGGGTTGTGAGGGAAAGTATCTTTGGACTTAGGAAGCTGTGATGATTTCTGTGCTTCTTCCTCAGTTTGGTTCTCCTGAATTCAAGGGTATTCTTGTGTTTCTAGTGGGTGATTCAGAGAATACAAGGGCTGGAGGCTATTGGAGATTGCAATCCTTTCCTATTTTGTTTCCAGGGAAGCTTGACCACCTTTTTGCTCAAACACAGTACCCAAAAACAATTGTGGTGCTCGCTTCTGTCACCCAAATTACTAGATGTGACCTCCCAGGGCAACTAGAAATAAGTCACCAGACAGCTGGCTGATATAAAAGCAATTAATGAATATTTAACAACCTGCTCGTCCCTTCCCTGTACATGCTCCTTTCTTGTGAAGAAGTAATCCAGTCCCTTACAGATGCCCTAAAGTATGTGAGAAGGTGAGATAAGGTGAAAAAAGGTAAAGAGAACAGAAAGGATACTCAAGCATAAATTTAAGGGTCCCTAGGTGAAGATGGTATATCTTTTACATTTTCATATTCAGTTTCTTTAATTAAAAAAAAAAGGAAGGAAAACTGACTGAAAATCAAAACTCAAGAAAAGTATTATTATCGTTCTTGTTATTTTGGTATCTTTCTCTGAAGGAGAGAAACTGTCAAGGTAAGAACAGGAGGCATCAATATAGCTGTCAGGAATCTAAGACTAGGGAAGAGAAGCTTTCAAGGAAGGAAAAGTAGCCAAACACTGACACAGAAGGCTAAGTGGGATGAAAGTGAAGAATGAGTCTGAGCCAGAAGAAGTCAGGACAGGGAAATATTAATCACACAACCAATACATAGCTGTGTGCCTACTGAACATCAGGCTCAACTCAGAGGAATGTCACTCAAAAACATGGAGTCTATCTGCAAAGACATGACTTTCCTAGAGCTTGCCTCCAACAGTCTTAGGTACCGTCAGGAATATCTGCTTTGTGCTTACTGATTAAGCCATCCTGCAAATGACATTATCTCTTTGGAAGCATCACTCAAAGTGGCATTGGTTCTATCTGTTAATTCTTCCACATTAATAGTCATTATCTGACTCAACCCGTAGATTGACATAGAGAGACAGGATAATTGCTGAAAAGTAAGGAACCAAAATAGTTTCTTAATTGCTGAATGAAAAGACCTTTCACAATCAGATGTAAAATGCATTGAGAAAGGAGTTAAGCTTGTGCTCAAGAGGAGCTGAACCTGGGAAAGCCTGTGGAGGAGGGGACCTGGATATTACAGGCTCTCCTGGCAGGGTTGAATTTCTCTTACCAGTCTTCGGTCCTACCTCTGCCAGCAATACTATCCTCTTGCCATCAGGCCATATTACATGGTCAACTTGGGATCTCACTCGCTCCCAGGTCAGTTCTGGTGTCCGCAGACTCGCCTGGAACACATACAAACAAGTACATCATCGGCCCTGGCTTGTCCCACTTTGTGGATGGAAGAGGTCGAAGGAAGCCATTTCAAATAGCAAGTTGAAAGGAGCAACCAACATGCCAGATGGAGAATACCTGTCCCAGGTTGGTTAGGACTGTTCCATGTCAGGGTATTTAATCTTAGGCCCAGCCAGGGAGGGATCACTCAGGATGTCATTCCACAACATGTACCGTGCGCCCACTCTCTGCTGAGCACAGTAAAAGGTGCTATGGGAAATACAAACCGAAGACGTGGTTTCTGCCTTCAAAAAGCTCATCCTTTAGGTGGGGACACAAAACAATATGTGAGGAGGAAAAAGCCTCTAAAATACTTCTAAAGCAACGTGCAAACAAACGCAAATTAATACAAAGCAAACTGAATACACCAATGCTGAAGAGAAACAGAAAAAAGGAGGATCAGAGCTAAGTGAGACTTGTTAGAGAAGGCCGGTCCTCCTAAATGTAGCATGCTGGGGCCCGAAGTTCTGCTTTCGTATCTTCGTGCCCCGGGTTCCACCTTGTCAATGGTGGTGGTTCACCCTAAAGTTACAGAAGCTTTGTGACCTAAGTGCAAATGTGAGGCAGCCTTTAGAGAAATGCTTAATGGCGGAGTAAAGCTCCCAACAGCTCACCCTCTTTCCATTTCTGTATATTGTATATTCCGAGAACAAGAGAAGAAATGTTAAGTTTATTAACAGCAGCAATCAAATAAATAACAGTCACAGGGTTTAGACTTAAGACAACAACTTCCTTTTTCCAATAGGCCATTCCTAAAATAGAAAGGGAGTCCATATTCTAAAACCAACCTTTGGCTCAGCTGGTAAAATTGAGAGGATCTGCCAAACAGTAGTTGTCAGACAAAGAGAGAAATACTTTAGTTATACAATACTCATTTGCTGAGTACATTCTATATTGTAGGTGATGTAGTAAAGGACACTGTTATAGACAAAACTGGGGACTCCTCTACTAGACTGTGAGCTATTTATAGATGGGGACTATATTATCTTTTAATTACCAATCATGTGGGAAAGACAAATATAATTTCAGTATATTCAGGATTGTACTGATGATCTAGACCATTTCTTTATTAGGTAGATGGGAAATATAAAATGGCTCGAGATGCCAAGTTTCATAATTTGGTTCAACAGAAAGAGCAATTTGGTAGTAGCTAACAGAATTTTGTATGTACCTAATCTCTGACCAATCAGTTTCACCTTTAGGGCTCTATACTATAGAAACAATTGCTCAAGGTCATAAATATAAGTGCCCAATAATGTTCAATCCAGTGTTATCTGTAATAGCAAAAAATTTAATTTAACAAAGGAATAGCTAAGTAAATCTGGTAATTTCATACAATGGAATATTATGCAATTCTTATATTAAAAAGCAGATCTATGTGTGTTAACATGAAAACCATTCATTATTGTAAAGTGAAAACACAGAGTTGCAAAACAATATACTATAACCTCAATTTTGTAAATGTTTTACTTCTTAAACATATTTATGTTGCTTGAATTTTTATTTTTTTTTAAATTTTTATTTATTTCTAGGAGAGAGAGAGAGATAGACAGCGTGAACAGGGGAGGGTCAGAGAGAGAGGGAGACACAGACTCTGAAACAGGCTCCAGGCTCTAAGCCGGCAGTCAGCACAGAGCCCGACGCGGGGCTCGAACCCACGAACCGCGAGATCATGACCTAAGTGAAAGTCGGACGCTTAACCAAGCCACGCAGGCGCCCCTTGAATTTTTAAAATAAGCAACTATTAGGGCACCTGGGAGGCTCAGTTGGTAAGTGACTCAAGTCCGACTCTTAATTTAGGCTCAGGTCATGATCTCAAGGTCGTGACATCAAGCCCTGCATCTGGCTCCATGCTGACTGTGGAGCCTGCTTAAGGTCCTCTCTCTGTCTCTGTCTCTCTCTGCCCCTGTCTCTCTCTGCCCCTCTCCTCTGCTTATGCTCGCTCTCTCTTTCTCAATAAAAAAAGGCAATTATCACTTTACAGTTAGAATTCATTTTTTTAAACAAACACTGTAAATAGAATTAAAAAGAATTTAAGAAAATAGACCACTTTGGGAAGTTAAGGATATACAAAGTAAATCCATTAGCCTTCAGAAATAACAACATAGAAGGCAAGAGTCAAAAGATACTCCTTTTGACCCTGGCATTTTTTTTTATTGAGATGTCGGAACTTTAAAGTATTTTAGGTTTGGTGTCTCACACTTGTAATTTTCCAGAGGACAAGCAATCTTAGTGATTGGCAGTAAAGGGTGACATCATGATAAAAGGAGTCTCCTGTCGGGGCGCCTGAGTGGCTTATTAGGTTAAGTGTCCGACTTTCACTTAGGTCATGATCTCGCAGTTCGTGGGTTCGAGCCCCGTGTCGGGCTCTGTGCTGACTGCCAGCTCAGAGCCTGGAGCCTATTTCAGAGTCTGTATCTCCCTCTCTCTCTGACCCTCCCTGCTCACGTTGTCTCTCTCCTAGAAATAAATAAAATTAAAAAAAAAAAAAAGGAGTCTCCTGTCTTAGGATATGGTGGAATCAAGGAAGAGACACTTCTTAGGAACATCATAAAAGATCAATGCTTTGTTGAGGCAGTGTGCTGGGGCACTGGGATGGTGACTGCGCAAGCATAAGACCGACCCGAGGGTCAGTTTAAAACAGGGAGACACTAAGAGACAGTAAGTTAAATTATCTCTAACACTGCCCAGGCAGCTCCAATAACCTAGTAAGTTTATCTGGCAGTGACAGTCCTTGGGAGAAGGATTTCCTCAAGGAAAATGGCCAGCACAGTTTTATAAGAGTTTCTCTTAAAAGCATCAAATTATCTTTTCTGTTGATTTACAACCACTAAGCAGTCTATCAGGAAAAAGATTCCTTACGGAGACTATGTTCCCAAACAAGTGTATATCTCACTGTAAATTACCGTGCTTGCACAGACTGGTATTACATGATTTTTGATAGTACATATCAATTTTTTTTAGGGAAACAACTATAGTTCTAGTCCTGCAAAGTGCAGAGTCAATAGCAAGTCTCAGGTTCTAGTTCTTTTGCTGGCAAAAACTTTTAAAGCAGTGTACATGATGGTTTAGCCACTTGAAGTGTGAAGCTTACAATCATAAAGGCCATCTATGTGATGCATATGGGTAAGCAGGTCTGTTTTCAAGAGGAAAGGAAACATATCAAAGAAAGACATGGCCAAAAGGCAGCTAAGAGCACAATCCTATCACATGTTCCCTAAGTATTTACAGCAGGAAAAAATGCAGTTTTCTAAATGACCAATTCTTTTGATGAGCTAGTCCTTCCTAGAAATGCAGCAGTGAACATCTCAAGGTTAGGAAAAACTATAAATTCCTACAAACAAAACCAAACAAAACACCCTTATATTTTTGATTGCTAAAAATATCTGGCAAAAATTTACTGAATCATTCTCCTTTGCAATTTCACTGAGATAACACAGAGATTCTCCTCTTTTTTTCACTCTCTGCATTCAAGCCATTTAGCAAATCCCACTGGGTCTACGTTCACAATATACTACCTTTATTGCTTACTCATGTCATCCGAGCTACCACCTTCTATCACTGGAAATACTGAAAGAGCCTTTACTGTCCCTATCACTACTCAAGCTCCAGAAGTGTTTTCTTTATCCCATGCCAGAGTAATCTGTTAAAACAAGTCAGAGTTTTTCAGTTACCTGGTCAAAACTTTCCAATTGGAATGCTTCTTCTTCTTTTTTTTTTTTAAAGTAATCTTTACGTTCATGGTGGGGCTTGAACTCACAACCCCAGGATCAAGACTCACGTGCTCTACTGACTGAGCCAGCTAGGTGTGGCTGGAATGGCTTCCAATGGCTTCCACCATGCCCAGAATAAAATCTGAAGTCCTTATTGCGGCCTACAGTGGCCTACATAACCCACTGCCCTCCTCCACTCCTCTTATTCTCATCCCTTTCCCCATCCTGTTCCTGCCACAATGGCCTCTTTTCTGTTCCTCAAACATCAAGCATGTTTCTAACTCAGCGTCTTTTTACTCACCATTCTCTCTGAATAGAATGCTCAGATGCCTTGTTCCTTCCATTCATTCAGGTTTTTGTTCAAATGTTATCTCCTCAAAGAGACCTTCCTTGATCACCTTAACTAACTAGCATCCTCAATGTCCTCACCTTGCCGTTTTTCTTCCATACTAGGCACTAACTGACAAAACTGTCTTACCTGTTTATTGTCTGTGTCCCGCACTAGAATATTAGTACCATGAGAGCAGGAATACTGTTCACTATTTCTTCAGCCAATAAATACTCAACATAGAGCAGAGCAATTATTTAATACATTCTTATTCAATGAAAATTAAATAGGGAATGAACACTTTCAACTAGATGAGTTTGCTATTTCCTTAAATTTCATTTTATATGCCCTGTGACACTACCATCAAAGGTTGAGTAATTTAACTTTTCCAAAGCCCTTCTGAGCCTGTCCCTTTTTGGACCATTTAGTTTAGTCATACACCTTCTACTAAGAGCACAAAGAGAATTGAGACATGGCCCTTGGCTAGTGTCCATGCCAGATATTGGAGGCTACCTAGAAATACCTGAAAAACTAGGTCCAGTATCAACACAGCAGCCAGGGAGAGCCATTTTTAGAAGTCAGATTATTACAGATCCTATAATGGCACCCTATTTCAGAATATAATCAGAAGTTCTTACGATGGCCTGTGAGGCTCTATAAGATCCAGCCCATTCCCTCTGACCTTATCTTCACTTTTCCCTGCCTCTTGCTCATTTATTTAAACCACACTGGCCTCATTGTTGATCCTCAAACAGACTAGGTACACTCCTGCCTTAGGGCATTTGCTCTGGCTGTTCTCAAAATGTTCTTCACCTAAAAGTCTATTTGCTAATTCCTTCAAGTCTGCTCAAACATCACATTTTTAATGACGCTTATACCTTGATCCCACTCTTTAAAATTATAACCCGGCACTCTTGATTCCCCTTACTGTACTCTACTTTTTTTTTTCCATGTGCTTTTAGCTTCTAACATACTATAAATTTATTATGTTTATTGTCTTTTTTATCCTTTAAAATGTAATAAATTCTCTGAGGGCAGGAATCTTTGCCTGTTTTGTTCACTGACTCCAAGCATCTAGAATAGCACCTGGCATATAGCATCACACAATACACATTTATGATTGAACGTAGAGTTTCCTGGCCTTTATCCTGCGAGATTACTTCTATCTCGGTTGCCTTTAGAAGACAGATTACCATCACAATTTAAAATTAACCTAGAAATCATGAGGAGGTAACAGTACAATGCACAGGAAAACAAAACAGAATAAAACAAAAACTGGACTAGAATTTAAAAAACCCTGAATTTTGTGCTCCAGTTTAATTTTGAATCAATGTATATGACTGGACAATGGGCTTAACTTCTTAGTTTCCCAAATGAAAATCAGGGATAAGAATACTGCCTTGTATACTGTCAGGAGGATGAAATAAGATTAAGTAAAAATGTAAAAATTATATGATTACATTGTTTTTATTTAAGCACTTGAGGCTTTAGGAGAGAAAATTCCTTCCCTCTTCTCTTACTCAGAAGATTCTTTTTAGAGTTCAGAACATGACTACTTCCCTTAAGCCTTTTCCCATCTGGGGGCTCTATAAGCAGATTAATCCAGGAAAGGACAATCATGTGCTAGACAGTTTTAGAAATATTACTATCTTTGACTGTTTAGTAAAGGGGAGTATGGCATATAAGTGAAACTTAACAAAAAAAACCCCATTCAATATTTAAATTTCAAAATTGAAAGAAGAAATGACTCATTATGAGCAAAATATCATGATAAAACAGAGTAATGGAGCCATGCCACTCAGAAACCTTAGGAAATAGGCTTCAGTATTTCCAGCTATTTTTAATAACAGAAGAATAGAGCACAAGTTAAAAAGAGAAATCATTTAAAATAGATATTATCCAACAGGCTCTCAATAGATCAACTGATCCTTACCTGCCAATGCTGGAGCTCAATCAGAGCAGCCCTCAGGGGAGATGAAAGCATGCTTTGCTTGAGCCATTTACCCAGAGAGAAATACAGTTGTGTCAGAAAAATGCCATAAAAATTTAAAACCAGAGTGAAAGTCACACTGAGAGATACTTTGGTAAGTCTGAAAAGAAATAAATAACACTTCTATTAACTATTACTTGGGCAACTTAGTAGGACCAAGTATTATGTTGGACTGGATAATTTGAGGGTGAATATAATCAAATTAGAGAACCAAACTGATAGATAAAATGGCTTACGGTGGAAGAAGGTATCAAGCTGGGGTGGAAGGAAATAATCATTTGAAATGACTGAGGTGAAAAAGCTTGATAGTATCCAAAAGCACAGGTCACAGGGCTAGTACCTGAACAGACTATGGACAGCTCTGCTAGGGCGGTCATGTTCAGGATGGCTGGTGACTCTTTCCTTTCTTCTCCTAGTTCATGTTTCTTGGGAAGAAGAGGAAAAAAAAAAAAAGCCCCCAATAATGAGTAATTTAATCTTACCACGTCAATCTCTGTGTTGGAATGTCCCATGTTACAAACGATGCAGCTATTCTTCATACGGTCTAAGTGTTCTCTGGTTACCACATTCTTGTTACCTTAAAAACAGAAGAGATAGCCACATGGAAAGAAAGAAAGTTGGACCTCTACCGCATACTATATGTGAAATTTAATTTGACCAAATGTAAGAGCTAAAACTATAAAACTCGTAGCAGGGAGCGCCTGGGTGGCTCAGTTGATTAAGCATCCAACTCTTGATTTCTGCTCAGATCATGATCTCACAGTTTGTGAGACTGAGCTCCTCATCAGGCTCTGCACCATAGTGCGGGGCTTGCTTTAGACTCTCTCTCTCCCTCTCCTGCTGACACCGGCATGTGAGCTGTCTCCTTTTCTCTCTCTCAAAATAAATACATAAACATTAAAAAAAAAACCTCTTAGCAGAACATAGGAATAAATCTTTGTGACCTTGGGTTAGGCAAGGCTTTCTTAGCTATAACACCAAAAGCACAAACAACCAAAGAAAAAATAACCTTGTGCTGCAAATGATCCACCAAGAAAATGAAAAGACAACCCATATATCAGGATATTTATTTACAAATAAATAAATGGGACAAAATATTTACAAATCATATAACTGATAAGGTATTTGTTTCAAAAATTTATAAAGAATTCTTACAACTCCATACTTAAAAGACAAATAACCCAATTTAAAAATGAGCAAAGTGGGGGTGCCTGGGTGGCTCAGTCAGCTAAGTGTCCAACTGTTGATTTCTGCTCAGGTCATGATCTCACAGTGTGGGAGTTTGAGCCCTCCATTGGGCTCTGTATTGACAGTGCGGAGCCTGCTTGGGATTTTTCTCTCCCCCTCTCTCTGCCACTTTCTGGCATGCTTTCTCTCTCTCTCTCTAAACAAACAAACATACATATAAAATAAACATAATAAACAAATTCTTTTAGAGCAAAGGATCTGAGTAGACATTTCTCAAAAGAAGAAGTACAAAAGAAGATGTGCCAAAATGTACATGAAAAGATGTTTCACATTGGGGCACTTGGGTGGCTCAGTCAGTTAAGCGTCTGACTTTGGCTCAGGTCATGATCTCATGGTTTGAGTTTGAGCCCCATGTCGGGCTCTGTGCTGACAGCTCAGGGCCTAGAGCCTGCTTTGGATTCCTTGTCTCCCTCTCTTTCTGCCTCTCCCCCACTCATCTTGGGGTTGGGAGTAGAGATTACTCAGAAACAAAAGCCTTTAAGAACCAAAACCACAGCAGAACATCATTTCACACCTACTAGGATGGCTACAATAAAAACAACAGACAATAACAAGCATTGGCAAGGATGTTGAGAAATTGTAACCCCCACACATTCTTGGTGGATTGTAAAATGGTGCTGTCTATTTGGAAAAGCTTGCAATTCCTCAAAATATTAAAAATACAGTTATCATATGTTCCAGCAATTCCAAGGTATACATAGGCAGGTATATATATTCACAAGGATGGAAAACATGTTAACAGAAAAACACTCTGCACAATGTTCATAATAGCAACATTATTCAAAATAGCCCGAAGGCGAAAACATCCCAAGTGTCCATCAACCAATAAATAAAATGTGGTATATCCTTAAAATGAAATATAATTCAGCAATAAAAAGGAATGAAATATCGACACATACTACGATATGGATGAAACTTGAAAAAACACTATGCTAAATGAAAAAAGCATTACAAAAGATAACATAGTGTATGATCCCATGGATATGAAATGTCTAGAATAGGCAAATCTGTAGAAACAGGGAAATTGGTGGTTGCTTAGAGCTGGGGAGAGGTAGAGGAAAGAATAAGGACTAACTGCTAGTGGTGTAGAGTTTCTTTGTGGGGTGATGAAAAGTTTCTGGAGTCAGACATTGTACAACTTCACTAAAAACCATTGAACTGTATACTTTAAAAGGGTAAATTGTATGGTATGTGGTATCTCAAAAAAATTAGATTTGTGTGATGGTTGTATGACCCTGTGAATTTGCTAGAAAATACTGAGTTGTGCACTTTAAATGGGTGAGATGTATGATACGTGAATCTCATCTCAATAAAGCTATAAAAAAAAAGCTATGAGGGGATTGATGGGAAGCAAGAACAGTTTCTTCTCTGCCCCTATCTCACCCTAAGAGTACAAATATATTTTTGTTCTTTTTTTAAAAAATTTTTTTAATGTTTTATTTATTTCTGAGAGAGAGAGAGAGAGAGAGAGAGAGAGACAGCATGAGCAGGGGAGGGTCAGGAGAGGGAGACACAGAATCCGAAACAGGCTCCAGTCTCTGAGCTAGCTGTCAGCACAGAGCCTGATGTGGGGCTCAAACCCACGAACCGTGAGATCATGACCTGAGCCAAAGTCGGACACCCAACCAACTGAGCAACCCAGGTGCCCCTATTTTTATTCTTAAATATTCTGATTTTCCTCGTCTAAAAGATAATTACAAATAAAAACCAGTGTTCTATCAGTTTATGGTCCTGCCATAAAAACAAAGTAAGTGTCTCAGTGCAAGGAAACTAGCCATTTCTGAATATTCCTCCCTCCCTAAAACTCCAATCTAGCATATCCCTCCCTAAAACTCCAATCTACCTCTTTGGGAATTAATATAGCTATCTTTCCCACATTCTCTAACTGAATTTTGTTTTAGGCCTGCTTTAATTATAGAGACTAGAGAGAAATATACATTACTTTTGGAGGTCAAATAAAAAAATCAATGTACAAATATAAGATCTGGCTGCCCAAATAAAACTTACCTCTGGTCATCTCCTTGGTAGTTGACGACGGATGGAGGTATAGAACAGTTAAAAGGGATGGAGAGAAACTTTTCTCCAGGATGACCTAGATGACCTATACTTTTGGTCAGAGCTCTAAAGAGGTTGGAAGAATGTGAAAGATTGACTGGTTTTATAGAAATCTGCATCTGGCTTTAATTTTTTTACTTATTATTTTTTAAATGTTTGTTTATTTATTTTGAGAGCAAGGGAGGGTGTGCAGAGAGAGAGGGAGAGAAAGAATCCCAAGCAGGCTCCTTGCTGTCAGTGCAGAGTCCAAAAAGAGACTCGATCTCACGATGTGAAATCAAGACCTGAGCTGAAATCAAAAGTTGGACATTTAACCTACTGAGCCACCTAGGTGCCCCTGTATCTGGCTTTTATTTATTTATTTTTTTATGTTTTAATTTTTTAAATGTTTTATTTATTTTTGAGAGACACATAGTATAAGCGGGGGTGGGGCAGAGAGAGAGAGAGGGAGACACAGAATCTGAAGCAGGCTCCAGGCTCTGAGCTGTCAGCACAGAGCCCAATGCGGGGCTCAAACTCGTGAACCGTGAGATCATGACCTGAGCTGAAGTGGAACACTTAACCAACAAACCACTCAGGCGCCCCTCCCCCCCCTTATATCTGGCTTTTAGAGTTTAGTTTTATTCAGAATAGTTTCCAGTAATTTTTCACTTATTCCACGAAAGCATTCAAAAGTGCCAAAATGTATATTGTGTATGTCAAAATCATACCTGTACAGGTAATAACAATATCCACTTGTCGGATGACCTCATTTAATTTCACCAGTCGAAATCCATCCATACTGTAAAAATAAAGCATGATCAATTAACTTAAAAATAGCAGTTGGGGAGCCTTTTGCCACAGAAGGTCAAAAGCTATTACCAAGTTCCTCTCGTACCTACACTGTCACTTCACTTGATATAGCTAGATTATTCTTAGCAGTGAAAAATTCAGACCATTTCCTTAGTTCATACAGGACAAAATAAAGTTTCCTTCGTATCACTGCAACTTAATTCTTCCTGAAAATAAAGAGCCAGGGGTTACCATGAGTTTCCCTAACTGAGTTTCTAGAAATAGAATTTAGCCACTGAATCTTACCCCATTGAAACTACTCTCCCCAAGATCATCAACGATCTCCTGGATGTACCCCCTACCCACTCCCCTCTTATATTATTTAATTTTCTCTGCTACATTAAACATTATCTACCTTCTTGAAACTATACTCCTTGGAGTCCATGATACTGTTCTTTCCTGGTTTTCCTTCTACTTTTCTGAATATTCCTTTTCAACCTGAGTCTTTAAATGTTGGTGTTCTCTGTAGAGTTCTGCCCTTGACTCTTGTCCTAGCCTACTGCTTCTCCCTAATGGTAGTTTTCCCTTAATTCCTTATAATCTCTTGAGTTGGTCCCTTCCTCTCCTTATATTCTGGTCTTGCTTATGTTCAGGTCTTATTACTTCTTACCTGGATTCCTATAGTAGCCCCTAGCTCGACCTCATCATCCTAGGTTTATGTCTCATTTATTGTGCAGAGTAATTTTCCTAAATGCAATTTAGATCATGTCACTTCCTTGATTAAAATACTTCAGTGAGATTGCCTGTTCTCAGGTTAAGACCTAAATATTTATGCAGACATATGATTATGTTCACATATGATTCCTAACTCCGGTATTACCATTCCCTCAAATACCATCTTCTTAAATATGCCCTGTTCTCTCCTTCCTCAGTGACTATGCTCCTTGTGACACATTCCTTGAACCTGAAATTTACTTCCAAACTAAGAACTCACTTACACAAGTTTCAAGACTCAGCTCTATTAACATCTCTTTCTACGCTGCCTTTTTGCTCTTTAGTTAAATAATTCTCCCTTGGCTCCCAGAGAAGCATATGCTGTTTACCCCCATCATAGATCTTATTCCACTCAACGGTAGTTATTTGTGTGCTTCTAAAAGCAGGGAACTTGCCTCCTTCATATATTCATCTTATTCATCCTAAGCACAGAGCACAGTACGTAAGTGATCAGTTCATATCTCTAAGAATTTGAATCAGTGTCTCAGTCAGTATTAAAACATGTTAATGAACCCTGACTCAGAAAAGGCCGACAACTCTGTTGGGGAAACTTGAGATTCATGGCTAGGATGTATGAGGAGTAGAAAGACAGGGGAAAATGGGTACAACAAAATCTTTATGCCATGCCTTATTCTATCCTGGGGGCCCTCCTCTGGAGGATTAATGTAAAGGCTGGGTGGGTTATGGAGGCTACATACACTGGAGCTCTGCAGTAGTTTTCAAGGACAGTAGTATTTCCATCCTGATGAGGATGGCAGGAGACAATTTTAATAATATCTACATTTAGCAAGCATTTATTATGTGACAGCAGTTCAACACTTTATGGGATTATATATTCATTATAAAATGTATAATCATATGTAATAATTATATAATTATTTTACTGAACTTTTGCAACTCTTTGAGGTAGGTATCATTAGCCACATTGTGGATGACACAAGAGCTATTTTTTAACTTTAAAATTTGAAATAACTTCTAACTTAAGAATTAGAAGAATAGTACAAATTCCTATACACCCTTCACTCAGAGACAGCAGATTTTATTTGGATTTGCCCGATGTTTCCTCCTGATGAGATTCAGGTTATACATTTAGGGGAAGAATATCATAGAAGTGTTCTTTTCAGTTCATCACATCAGAAAGGATCTGATGTCAACTTATTTCTTTTTTGATTATCCTTTTTTCTGAATTTTTTAAATGCTTTATTTATTTTTGAGACAAAGACAGAGCATGAGTGGGGGAGGGGCAGAGAGAGAGGGAGACACAGAATACAGAGCAGGCTCCAGGCTCTGAGCTGTCAGCACAGAGCCCGACATGGGGCTTCAACCCTGAACCATGAGATCATGACCTGAGCTGAAGTTGGACACTTAACCAACTGAGACACCCAGGCACCCCAATCATCCTTTTTTTTACAAAGGGAGAACGGGAAGGGTTGGCATGCCTGTCTGGCTCAGTTGATGGAGCATGCAACTCTTGCTCTTGGGGTCATGAATTTGAGCCCCATGCTAGGTGTAGAGCTTACTTTACAAAAAAGGGGGGGGTTGCCTGGGTAGCTCAGTCAATTAAGCATTCAACTTCAGGTCAGGTGATGATCTGTGCTGACAGCTCAGAGCCTGGGAGCCTGCATCGGATTCTGTGTCTCCCTCTCATTCTGTCCCTCCCCTGCTCACGCTCAGTCTGTCTCTCTCTCTCAAAAATAAAATAAACATTTTTTAAAAAGGGAGAAGAATTATACATGGATAAGGGAAGGAACTACTTGTTCTCTGTCTCAGGGCATCCCCTCTTATTATTTCCACAGGAATTCTAAATTTTAGTTTCTCTGATAGTCTCTGCTCCTTGATCTTTGAAAGAGAGGAGCTTACATTCAACGGCAGCATCTCTCAGGATCTGGGCCTCTCTAAGATAAAATGTGGCATTAACTAGGCCATTCTTTGGTGACAATTACAAGACCCCATGTTAGATGGTGGCATTGAGGAAAAAGCAGGTTTCCTTTTGCATGCTTACCAGGCTTGAAGAGCACAGATGGGGTCAATCTCAGTTACATACACAATAGAGCCCATGGCTTTGAGAGCAGCACAGCAGCCCTTCCCCACCTAAAGAGGGAAGAAAGTACACATAATAAGGAAGTCAGTGAGAAAACAACATCTCAAAGCTTCTGGTAAACTGTACCCCATTTTCCACCCCCAGAAGGAATTTCACTGAATAGATTCGTGTTTGGAGGAAAAATAAGAACAAATAAATAAATGAATGCAGTTCACAAACTCCTAGCCCCTGTTTAGCACATGCATGTACATAAGAACACCCACACTCACGATTTATAATCAAAACACAAGCTAAGAGAACATCACAAACAGTGCACTAGAATTAGTCAGAAAATCAACTCAAGAAAAATGGCAAAAATGCAAATGGAAAAAGAAAGATTGTACTTTAACCAGAAGGTCTCTAAAGTTACTTTTTTCTCATCTAGAGTGGTAAGTGAATGTTTCTCACATCCACTGAATAAAAAAGTCTAGTATATTTCACCAGAATAACATTTTATACATCTAATAAGTGAAAAGTTAAGGTTTACCTCTCCATAGCCACAGACTACCACCTGCTTTCCACCAAACATCATGTCTGTTGTCCTTTTAAGTCTAGGGGAAGAAAAACCATTAAATCAGAAAAATTCCTCATTTCTCCTTGGAGATTAGATAGGGTCCCTCTGTTTTCACGTTTGTTCCATTTTGAAAGGAAGCCTGGTTAGTGTACTATCTAATGATTAGAAAGAAAGGTGGATAAAATAGGTGCTCTCTCATTCCATGCTATCTGATCTATCAATATGTGAGGTTTTTTTCCTTTTTCTTCTTGTTTTGGGAGTGGTGCAGAAAGGAGGAAACTATAGACTACAAAGTAACTTTTAAACAAAAAGCAGTATACTTTTATTATGTAATTTTTGGAAATAAAAAACAGAAGAAAATAAAAATAAAATATTTTTATTTAGGAGACAAAGTTCTAGCTCAAAGGGAAACATTATTCTAGCTTATTGAATGACATAGAAACATAAAAGATAACACTGATAAGTGAGTGCTACATTTAGTATTATCAGAATGGCCACAGGGCACCTGGGTGTCTCAGTCAGGTTTAGCATCCACTATTGATTCTGGATCAGGTTAAGATCCCAGGATTGTGGGATCAAGCCCCTCATCAAGTTCCACATGGAGCATAGAGCCTGCTTAAGATCACCCCCGCCCTGCTCTCTCTGCCCCTCTCCCACTCATTCTCATTCTCTCTCTCAAAATAAATAAATAAACTTAAAAAAAAAAAAAAGAATGGCCAATAGGTCCCTTAATAATTCAACACAGAGGGTAATGGGCAACTAGACGGTGAAGAGCTTTGAACACACCAATACCAACTACATAAGACAGTGAATTTTCTAGAACTGATTCTTTCTTAAACATGTTCTATTTCTTTGTCTCTGATTCTCTATGAAGCTAGAATAATGTCCTTATTGTTTTTAGAGCCTCTTGGAAGAACTTGTAGGAACAGTTTCTGGTTTCTCTTTAGATTCAGCCAGTCTCCCTTCTCTAGGAATCCCTCACTACGCAGAAGAAAGTTTGCAACTAAAACCAGTCTATTCTGAGATAGACAGTTCCTACAAATATTTGTGACTCTTTCTATTCACTCATCGGCTTACCTTTCCTATAGAAAACAGTCTGTAAATGCCCTAAAGGCAGCATAGGAATTGTCTTTTTAATGATTTGACAACGCCACTCAGTAGGAACTGAGTGGACTCCACGAACTGCAATGAAACTCAATAATATCAAATATTATTCAGGCATAAAGAAGAATGAAATCTTGCCATTTTCAACAACACCACAGGAGCTAAAGAGTATAATGCTAAGTGAAATAAGTCAGTTAGGAAAAGACAATACCAAATGACTTCACTTATAAAGAATAAAGTGATGGTTACCAGAGGGGGAGGTAGGTAGGAAGATAGGTGAAATAGGTGATGGGGATTAAGGAGTGGACTTATTGCAGAATCACTGTATTATAAACCTGAAGCTAATCTAACAGTGTATGTTAATATTAGTTAATTAATTAAATTTTAAAAACATCAATTAAGTATAGAGGCAACTCTTGTTGAGTGATAGAGTAAGTCTGGCTGGGCTACTACCATACTCAAAAGTCATAGTTTAGAAGAATGGTCCTGGAATGGCTATCACAGCAAAGAAAATCAATAAATCATATTTATGAGCCTCCTTTGCTTTACTCTCAGGCTTTTCTGCCTCTCTTCCCAAAGGAATATCGGGTGCCAAGCTATTCATATAAGCTATTAGCACTTCTATGTAGCCAGGGATAGTTTATAAACTGACTGATAGATTGATAATTCACTTAAATGTCCAATCTATGTGGTAATACTATTGACTCTATAGAAGTAATAATTACCAATAAATTGAATTTGCATTGAATATCTTCCCCCCCCCAAAAGATCTGAAAGCAAAAAGCTTCCCCTAAGATCTAACTCAATCCTAGAACTTAATGTATAGGGTTCTAGAAAGAAGGGCAAGGGAACTAACATTGAAGACCAGGTTCATACCTTATTTTCCTTTAATCCTCACAATAACTCTATGATGTAGCTCTTACTGTTACCATTTTACAGATAAGGGACCAGGCACAGAGAGAGTCAAATAACTAGTCCAAGACTAAATGGTCAATAGTCAAATCAGGACAGTCTTTCTGGCTTTAACACCTGTGGTGTTGCAAACTGCCTATGGTCCAGACTGCATAGTAATGTGGCCCGCAGCCCTTCGTTAGCTTTTCCATTAACCTAAACATGATGGAAACCATTTGGCTAGGCAATATTCTAAACCAACTTATTGGTTTTACATAGGGAATTACTGAGTCTTCTGAACAAGGCTGAAGGAGTATCTGGACACAAGTGTAGAAACAAAAACTGGGTATTGGAAGAATACAGTACAGTATTTGGTATATACCTAAGTAAATTTTGTCAGACTTGCAGACCTTACAGATTTGAAAAACTTGAAATGTTTCTGGGATGGACTCTTTGCTTAACACAGTTTTTCAGATGGCCAGCGAATTATATGCTAGTTGGAGTTTAAACTTTTGTTTTTAATGACTGTTTATTTTTGAGAGAGAGAAAGACAGACCGTGAGCAGAGAGACAGGCTCCAGGCTCTGAGCTGTCAATACAGAGCCTCATGCAGGACTTGAAATCACAAGCCATGAGATCATGACCTGAGCCAAAGCTGGACACTTAACCGACTGAGCCGCCCAGGTGCCCCATGCTAGTTGGAGTTTAAAAACTTGTAATGTGACCTAGAAATAGGAACACTAGGAACCTTTGCCCAAATCATCAAAGATATTCAGCTGTTTAGGACTTTAACTACTGTCTTGCAGGGCTGATAGGGTCACAAAGTAAAAGCTTTGCCACCAATAAATAGAGGCCCGTCTGATTTTTCAAGTAAAATAGATGTGCTTGTCAGGGGGATAACAATGGTAGATCTGGGTTATAAAATACCGAGTATTATATAGTGATAGATCCAGAGGTGCTACATGAATCATTTCCAGAAATAACAAAACCCAAAAAACTCAGAACCTCCATTCAACAACTCAAGTTCACTGCAAAGATAATAAAACATTACCCATCTAGAATTGATTCACGGCAACAGTAGAGGTTGTCAAATTTCTGTTTGGTAACAGAGTCATTTACATTCATGGCTGGAACACACAGCTTCCCGGCCTTGGATAGCTGGTACAGCCTGAGGACGAGGGGCATCAAGAAGAACACAAAACAGTGAGATAATGCAATCTACTGTCAGTTTCATAACAAATTACAGAAATATGTTGATTGGGTAGGTGTGACAGCATGGGACACACTAGTTTCATCCCAGTAGGTGTACATAGAGAAATAAAGACTACCTTTCTAGAGTCTGTATACAGCTTAGAAATAAAGATCTTAGTCACAAGGCATGTGAGGAAAATCTTTGACGCACCTCTAAATTTCAAGCATTAAAAAGTAAAATTTAAAATTGCTTATTGGGGCACATGGGTGGCCCAGTTGATTAAGCATCTGACTCTTGATTGCGGCTCAGGTCATGATCTCACAGTTCATGAGATGGAGCCCGCTTTGGATTCTGCACTGAGCCTGCTTGGGATTCCCTCTCTCTGACCCTCCCCTGCTCATGCTCGCATGTGTACTCTCTGTCTCTGAAAATAAAAAAATAAACATTAAAAAATAAATTCCTTATTTTTACTCCCCCCTTTATATAAACAGTAACTGTAAGTACTATTTAATTTCACTATTCTAGTACAACAATTTTAACTTTCAAATAGCCCCGATTTTATCATCTCAGTACAAATACCTATAAATATGTATATCCATACATAAGTTTCATTTTAATAACTATAAGTATGTATATCTATATATGTTTCATTTTAAGTTGAATCAACTAAAAATTAGAACCAGGTGTTGTATTCAAAATTCATCCCTTTCTAAGATTCTGAAGGTATGGTATATTAAAAAAGGTCAAACTAGGGGCGCCTGGGTGGCTTAGTCGGTTAAGCGTCCGAGTTTCGCTTCGGTCATGATCTCGTGGTTCGTGGGTTCGAGCCCCGCATTGGGCTCTGTGCTGACTGCCAGCTCAGAGCCTGGAGCCTGTTTCAGTCTGTGACTCCCTCTCTCTCTGACCCTCCCCTGCTCATCCTGTCTCTCTCTCTCTATCTCCTAGAAATTAAAAAAAAAAAAAAAAAGTTCAAACTATATTAAAGCAGTGATGGTGGCTTATTCAGAATTCACTTCCCTAAAACTCATTTCATACTTTCAGTTCCTGTTGAGTAAATAACAGTAAACAGAAATTATTTCAATTTTACTCAGGGAATTACTGCTCATTTGAGAAATAGAACTATAAATCCTTGTTCTCTAAGTCAAAATGTAAGCCCTATGAGGACCCAGGTTTTCATCGTGTTTTGCCCACTGCTAGATCCCTAGCATAGTTCCTGCAGAAGCTCCTGGCTCATTGTACAAGTTAACTAAACATCTATGGAAAAAAACGAATTAGTCTAAAAAGGACACACAGTCATTGTATTACAATGATTAGAAAACACGAGGACCACACTTGTTGCCTTACCTGTCCCCGCTCCCAATTGCAGGTTTGTTATTTGCATTGTTAATTAAAAAAACAAGTGTGCAGACTCAATCTCCTCACCTCATAGCAGGTTCCAATTTCTAACATAATGTATTCTATACGGTGTGTGATTATCAGAGTATATATCTCAGCAGCAAAAAACCAGGTATGCCCATGTCAAATCTTACCTATGGACTCCCGTAACGCTCTCCTCTACTATGCCCTTGATTTTTTTGAACATATTAGGATACTTCTTATAAATCCAGTGAGTAAGATCCCCTCCATCATCCAATATCTGCAATAAGCATCAATAATGTCATTTATTTTGCTGAAGGCTCAGGCCTTCCGGTGTTGCTCTGGGTCTTTTATCTCAATTTCTGCCAATTTACAGATATTTCAAATTTCCCATAGGTTTATGCAAAGTAACTTAAAGCCAGTCATTACACTGAAGTAAAAGCAATGAGGGGTGAAAGGCCAACTATAATTCTCACAGCCAAATGACCTTCCCACATAACCTATCTACTGTATCAAAATACACAGCAAAGCAATGAGGATTTTCTTATGAACTAACAGCTTAAGTGGTTATCTAGACAATTAGTTCTTGAATGCACTGTAGATATTTAGAAAGCCTGACCTTGATATTAGCATATTTCTACCAGTTACATTCAGGACTTCAGTTATATTCAGTAAAAGCTTAGTTTAAATAAAGCCAGATAATTAGTCTCCCTCCCAGAACAATGGCTTATAGAACTGTATTTGTTAATACTTCACTTCTTCCAAAGCATAGGCACTATCCTACCCAAAATATCAGGCAGCACTGAAGGGTTTTGCCTAGCGAAACCTCACACTCTTTATAAACCAAATTAAAAATAACCAGGGAACTGTGCAGCATGTAGGTGTGCAAGCATGCCTCTGAACAGCTCATCACTATTTCAGGTTGGGATTAAAGATAAACACAATGCCGTGCCCACTGGAGCTTTCATCAGCAGAGGAAAGTTTCTGAATTATAAATAAGCTAAAGAAAGACCAGCTTAGAATGCTCTTAGGCCCTAGGCTGTGGCACTTCATTCAGCCCTTCACCTAACTGTCAGAAAGGCTTAGCAGGGCTTTCCAAATCGTTATCCCCGTGAAGTCCCCACAGAACTGAATTGCTCCCTACTGGCACATACCCATTTTGGAGTCTCATCAAATATCAACTCCACCACAAGTGCCCCCAGTGCCTTGCTGGGCCCCTGGGTACACAAACTCCCCCACTTCACGTCTAGCACCTAAACTCTTTTTGCTTCTAGTCTTGCTCTTAATCTCTTTTCCTGACTTAACTAAAGTTTATTTGAGAGCAGGGATCCAAGACAAGACTCTCATTAAAATACATTCGCTTTATTCTATAAGTTAATGCTTCACTCTCTTCTAGTAGAAAGCCTTCCTCAGAACAGAGTTTCTGGGGGCACCTGGGTGGCTCAGTCGGTTAAGCGTCCGACTTTGGCTCAGGTCATGATCTCACAGTTCGTGGGTTCGAGCCCCGCATCTGGCTCTGTGCTGACAGCCAGCTCAGAGCCTGTTTCAGATTCTGTGTCTCCCTCTCTCTGACCCTCCCCTGCTCACGCTGTCTCTCTCTCTCTCTCTCTCTTTCTCTCTCTCTCAGAAATAAAAAATGTTAAAAAAAAAAAAAAAAAAGAACAGGGTTTCTAATCCCTAGCCACACAAAAGATCAGAGGCAAAAAAGCCTGAGCAACTAGAAACTCTTTGTCTCAAGTCCCACTATTCTGGTCCACTTTTCTTTTAACAGAGGGATCTACAGGCAGGTAGTTGTTATCCCTCGTATTTATTTAATGATGGTAGCCCATAATTCTATATCATGGTATTCTATTGCAGAAAACTCTTGCCACTAGGGAGTCTTCCTGAGATTGGAAAGCAAGTAAAAGTACTTGATCTTGATGGATCCCTACAGGAATGGGCTCTCTTTCTGGGGTTACAAAGGCTTTTATCCTTGCTTACTTTCTTCATCAGCTCTTCCAGCAGGTTGTGCTGGCTCTATAGTCTGTAAATGCGCCCTAGTTGCAATCCCATGTCCTCCTCAAGTTCTCCACTCTAAAATTAATGTTTTATTCCCCACAGAAACCCCCCAGCACATCTCCTTTAGGTCAGTCAAACTCCTTCCAGTCCCTGTTCAACTCTGTGGGAATGAGCTGACTCATCTCATAGCTGATTCCTCCCTCCCTTTAAGCAGGATATTAACCAGCTTCCTCACACCAGCACACGGTGCAATGTAACCTGGATCACGGAATCCAGAAAGAGGATGCTTCTCTCTTTGTGCACCAAGTGAGGCCTGCTCTGCAACCGGCAGCAGAAAGCAATAGCTGGAGCAGAGCCTTCTTTTTCCAGTTGATTCCCTAATTTCTCTTCTCTTTCATATACAGAAATGTTTATGAAGTAGGAGTGCCTCATATTTTGTGCAGCTTTTTGCTTCTCAGTGAAATCTAATGTGCTATCAGCCTTCAAAAACTTGATCAAAAACTTGATTTTCAAAAATGAAACACAAATAAAATGAAGCAAAATAAAAAACCCCAAATGTTTTGCCTCATCATCTTTCTTCAAGTACAGAATAAAGAGAAGAAATTTGAACTTGGAATCTCTTCAGGTTTACTATAAATTCAGCATGTAACTCTAGAGAACAGCTAAGCACCACAGGAGCTCTTTGTGTGTATGTGTGTGCACGCGTGCGTGCATGCCATGCACGTGTACATTTGGATTACTGTTGTTGGATAAGAGGTAAGCAGTAGAAGGGAATGATAACTCATTAACTTTGCTTTTGAAACAGCTATGTGTGAACCTGAGCAGTATTTTAATGTTGCTGATGAATATAAATGCTTCTACAATCAGCACCAACATAGCACTTTGAGGCTAAGTTCAATATTCTTGGGGTACCCTAATCATAAGCACACAGTTCTGCTGGAAGCACAGGTACATCAGATAGAAAAGGAAGCATTTTCAGTTCTTCATGTCAAGACACCCTCTCCCCTGCCACAGTCCCCTTCTCTGTCCCCAGCAGATCCCTCAGGAATTGTACTAGCAGAAATCTAACTCACCATGTTTGGCTGCCAGCCCTCCACATTCACACATCTATCAATGCACCACCAAAAGTCATCTTCTGACTCTCCTTTCCAGGCAAAGACAGGAAATCCTGAGAAAAGATAACAAAGAGAAACCATTAAAGCCTGATAAAAGGGCTGCCCTTAAATTTTGACAAGATGCTGGTTTTCCCCATCTCCAAACTCTCTCATTCTGCTTTACTCCTTGGCTTGACTTTCTTCACTGATTAGCATTGTCTTCAACCCCTTCATCCACTCCTTTGTCTTTGGTGGTCATTTTGCTCTTGATATACCAAGGAGGACAAACAAAAGGTACAAGAATATGATGGATGCTAAAAATATGACTTAAGGGAAAAAAGAAGAGACCAGAAGTTAAGTACTTCTTGATCCAGTCAAACTGGAAGTCTCACCATTTTCCAACTACACTTTGATCTTTCCTCCATCTAAACTTTAGTCATCCCATCTTCTTCATGGTGAAAACCCTTACACTCTTCTCCATCTGTTAAAATTTGTCATAGCTCAGTTAAATGTCATGTTCCTAACAAAGCCTGATTAACTCAGCTGTAAGTGATCTCTGATGGAATCTGAACTTTTATAAGCCACTTGCTTGTGCACTGAATGTAGATTTCTGATCTGTTGTGGCATCTATCATCTATATCCTTGTATTATCATTATTTGCATATGTGTCTTTTCTTCTCAACCACAATATAAGAATCTTAGGGCAAAGACCTGGTCTCATTTGTCCTTATATCTCTTAGAGCAGGTCATTAAATATTTGTTAAAAAGAAAAACAGAACGTATATATTTAATATCTCTGCACATTTATATACATATCTTGTACATTAATAAAAATTTTATAAATGAATGAATGTAAATGAAAGAAAAAATGAAATACTCAAGCGCCAGCAGGAGAGACATGCACGCACTACAGAGCTTTCCCAGCATTTCTCAAGAGCTCTGAAGCAACGAGCATCTGGTACCCTGATCTGTGCTTTGCTGCCACAGAGCAAAGGCAAGAATCTGGCAAAGTCTAAATATCTCTATTTCTTTCATCCTTCTGTGTCAGTAGTCATCGTGATCAAATATTAATCTGCCAGGTCAAGTCCTTTTTACTGCCGAAGCAGAAACACCAAACATCAAATCAGGGCAAACTGCTGTAAAAACCAGCAGACCCACAAAACTATGCCTGAAGCACTTTCTTTTCTAATCCATATGACCTCAGACAATGAGTAGTGCTCACTGGTGCTCTAATATTAGCAAGTCAAGGCAAAAAAGTAACTAATAAGGGAATATTAGACACAAGAAGATATATGCCAGCTGTAAAACAACAGAGTTACTTTCATCATGTTTAACAAGAGAAGCCCAGAGGAGAGCATACTCATCAAGAATCGGGATCCACTTCCCCTAAGACAGCAACTTTAATGTTAATCTTCCTTAAAGATTTATATTGAGTCCATGGAACTTTTCAGAGACTTACTGTAGCCAAAGGCACAGAATACAAGCAAAAAAACCTTACCACTTTCTGCTAGAGCAGCAGCCACTTCATTGAGAGTGGAATAGATGTTGCAGGCTGCCCATCGGCACTGTGCCCCCAGCGCACCCAGGGTTTCCATAAGCACCTGTATTCAAGAGAAAGCAGGAGATGAGCAAGGCTGGCCAAACAACTGGTCAAGGACATTAAGTTTATATATTTGACACTGAGAAAGTATATCAGGGAATAACTAAGGCCAGTGATTTTCACACTGTGCTCTATAATTCCTCTATATAATTCCTCAATGTTTTGAGTAGAGGGCCAGGGTTGGGGGTAGGCATGGGGGAGGGCTCCAGCTGAGCTCTGTGCTCTTCCACCTATGTAATATATTGGGCCTCCTTATAAGTCTTAATTAAACCAATGATTTTTGAGCCAAAACATTTTTGAAAAACCACCAATAAATGATTGTGTTTCTCCTTAAGGAAGCTGCAAGAAAAGCTCCTATCCTAACAAGAACAGCCAGATAATCTATAAAACCTTAACTTTTCTTGAGCCCATCAAAGCAATCAAGTGCACTGAACTCCCTTTAAGGAGACAAGGAACACACTGTCTTACCTCTGACAGAGCATGGGCGGAAGATGTGGGTGCCACACTTGAGGAGAAGAAAAAAATAGCTAGAATTTCTATGAATTGGTAAAGGCTGAGTGTGGGAAAGTATGTCCATTTGGAACTTCTAATAACCTCAGGCACAAGTAGATTTCACACTCTTTTCCAGGGGTTTCTACCCAGTGCTCACAAGAAAGACTGCGGAGCAAGGACCTGGTCAGCTGTGCTCAAAGACAGGCATGAAACCTGGGCACTTCGCCATGCTCTTCTCTCATAGGAAGCAAAAGTCTTAATTTTTGCTGAAATTTAAATTTCCTGACAGTAGTTAACTCAGGACTGGTACTTTTCATGTTGTAAAACTTGCATTTTCTAATATTTCAATGCTAAATTAAAAGTCTAATTACGCTCTAATTAAAGAAAAACAAACTTGGAGGTGCCTGGGTGGCTGAGTCGGTTGAGCATCTGACTTCGGCTCAGGTCATGATCTTACGGTTGAGTTCAAGTTCAAGCCCTGTGTGTCTGGCTCTCTGCTGGCAGGGCAGAGATCCTCTGTCCCCCTCTCTCTTTGCACCTGCCCCACTTATGCACTCTCTGTCTCTCAAAAATAAATAAATATTTTAAAAAAGAATTCTAGGGGCTCCTGGGTGGCTTAGTCGGCTAAGCATCTGACTTCGGCTCAGGTCATGATCTCACGGTTTGTGGGTCCAAGCCCTGCATCGGGCTCTGTGCTGACAGCTCAGAGCCTGGAGCCTGCTTCTGATTCTGTGTCTCCCTCTCTCTGTGACCTTCCCCTGCTCACGCTGTCTCTCTCAAAAAAGTAAATAAAACATTAAGAAAAAAAAAATTTTTAAAGAAAAATTCAAAATAAAATAAAATAAAATAAAGAAAGAATTCCAAGTAGAGAGTGCTAGCTGTTAGGGCTCAAACAGGAGTGAAGTTAGGTAGGAGTGGAAGGAGGACAGAGCTTAGAAGCTGATTTAACCTGACTTTCAATCATGACTGTTTAGAGAGAGTAACACAGGAACCTGGTTATTAGAAGGAACTAGGGAAACATGCCTAAAAAATATAAATAGATCCAAGTCTATTGGAAACATGGATAAGAAACCATTAACTAACGATGATAGTTATTTCTGGAACATGGGGTCATAGGAGACTGTCTTTATGTTACAGATTATGGTAACGCCTGAGTATTATAAAATAAACATTAACTACTTCTGTAATCAGAAAAAGAAAACAGAGGTTAAAAACAAAACAAGGCAAAATTCCTTTGTTATTATTATTTTTTTAATGTTTATTTATTTGTTGTGAGGGAGAGAGTGTGCAAGCAGGGGAGGAGCAGAGACAGAGGGAGACACAGAATCCCAAGCAGGCTCCACACTGTCAGTGGAGAGCCCAACTCGGGCTTCAAACTCACAAACAGGAGATCATGACCTGAGCCGAAATCAAGAGTCAGATGCTTAACTGACTAAGCCACTCAGGCACCCCTGTGTAATTATTTTTTTAAAGGGAAAAAAAAAAAAAAAAAAAAAAAACGCCGGGAGGAACAATGAAATGACGTTAAAACTGGTAAACTAATTTTGATTACTCCATTCAAGAGAAAGTAGAAGAGAGCCTTGAAACGTGGTAATATTTGCTGACCCAGGAGGTAAAAAGGAAACTAGATACAACTTAGCAACATGAGACAGTACAGAAGCACTTACTATTTTAAGCCACCACACTGAAGTCTCATGTCACTGACTGGGGAAGCCCAAAAAAGATTCCAAGAGTGTTTCTGCCTCGATTCATTAGGCTGTAGCTCCAAAAAGAGATAGCTTTTCAATTTATTATATTAATTTTGGGCACTCAAGGTGTTTTTTCCCCTTGGAGAACATGTAATCTGGAAAAGTCTCATGGTAAAGGTCTTAGCAGTAGCTGCCTGAGTCTTAAGGACTCTCTGTACTTAATCAGGAAGGTGACCGTATAAATAAGTGTTATGCTTCAGGAGACAGTCTTTCGAAAGTTGATCTAACCATACAGATGAACGGAGTCTTATAAATCATATAAATGACTTCAGACCATTTCTCAATACACCAATTTGCTGTAGTGTTTTCATTATGGTTGGCAATTCAATATCTCTTACATCTTTGATGATGGCTCTCAGTCAGTGATTCTCAACAGAGGAGCTCTGGAAAAGTGCGGGGGCATTTTTGATTGTCACAATAATTGGGAGGGGAATGCTAGTGGCATTTAGTGATCAGGACCAGAGATTTTGACATTTTGAAAATGCAGGACAGTCTCTTACAACAAAAAACATGCCATACTTAGTACAGTTTTCAAATGTTCCAATGAAAGTTCACATGGGTGAGAAACCTATTTATAATGATCTAAGTTCTAAACTTAGAATCTTATTCCATCTGACACATTAACAAAAAATGCTCTTGTAGTTTTAATACAAAATAATAATAGCTTTTCCAGGAATGCAACAATTGTGTAAATTAAGAGAAAACAGACACTTGTTGTTATTGTTGCTGCTCAGAGATTTGTAAAAAAGTTGTTTATAGTTTATTATGATTCATAAAAACGTATAATTCCGCAATGTCACTCTGATGCTCTAGAACCAGTAAAACATTTCTATCTACATTTGTGGCATTCTCATTCAAATAATGCTCTGAGGAAGTACAAATATCTGAGTATTCCACTATATTTGTGCCCAAGCATTTATATACTGAAATACACATTATTTCATTATAAATTATTTTTCTTTCATTCCTCCTTCATATTTCAGTTATGATTTTATATTAATAATAATTGTATGAACTGAGGTGTGTTATGTTCAAATATCATTTTAAGATAATACAGAGGCATTGCAAAAATATTTTTTAGAAAAAGCAGACACTACATCTGATAGGGGTAAGAGTCACTAGTCTGAATCAATCATGGTAACCCCAGTCTCCTTGCCAGAACTGGTAAGCCATGGGCATGTGACCCTGTTCTGTTCAATGACATGTGATGGAATGTCCTGGAAGACTTCTGGGAAAGGTTTCCATGCTCTTGGGGGAGAAGAAGAGATGGTTCTTCTTACTCTTCATGTCCATTTGTGATGGCTTAAAGAGCTGCAATCATCTTGCTATGAGCCTGAGGATGAAGTAAGCAAGTGAAGAGGCAGCACCGAGAAAATTATAGATAGATGAAACTGGAGCCCTGAGAGCCTAAATTTGAAATCCACCTTACCTCTGAACTCCTAACTATGTAGTATAATCAATTCCTTTATGTATGAGCCAGTTTGAATCAGGTTTTCTTTTACTTGCAACTGTAAGCAGTCTAAGAGAGCTGCCTTATAGAAATGACAAAGGAAGGGAAGATGAGGGGAAGCAGTGTCACACGCAGAAAGCATAAACTTGGGAGTCAGATACATTGAAGTTCAAACCTGGATTCTATGATTTTACTTGCTGTATAACCTCGGACAAATTAAACACCCTGAGCCTTAGTTTCCTCGTTGTAAAGTAGAAACAAGAATAGCTGCTTTACATGGCCATTATGAGGATTAATGACTTAATACCTGTTAAGCTCTTAACCTACAGCTTGGCATTTTGCAAGTACTCAATAGCTGGTGGCTATTATTAACTATTATTATGTGGAGAAAGGAAAAGGACTCACAGCAGTCTGAGCAGTGATGTGTGTGCAACCCACAATTTTGGCTCCAGCCAAAGGTTTTTCTCCTTGAGCTCTCTTCCTCAAAGCCATCAGTGCAGGCATTTCTGAAAGGGCACAATACGTACACAGCAGTATTAGAGAGGAGGGAATGAGAGAGAAAGAATAAACAGAAGAACTTATTCTCTTAAAGTAAGATTCTTTCCCTGATCAGGTTCTTTGTTAGACTGGGTTTCTCAAGGAACCAAGACATTGAATCTGATTTTTCTTTTATAAAAGACTTTCCAAGGCAAATGCTCCAGACTTCTTACTCCCAATATCCTAATCTTCCACTCTCTCTCCTTTTTCCTGGTACAGGGGTTCCTTACAGACCCACCAGAGTACACCCCTTCCCTACAGTGTTTCCTAAGTTCAGATTTCTTTTAAGTATTCTTTAAAACCACACTTTATTTTTAAGTTTATTTATTTATTTGGAGAGAGAGAGAGGGCAACTGGGGAAGGGGAAGAGAGAAAGGAAGAGAGAGAGAATCCCAAGTAGGCTCTGCACTACCAGTGCAAAGCCTGATTCGGGGGCTCCTACTCACAAACTGTGAGATCATGACCTGAGTGGAAATCAAGAGTCAGACGCTTAACCAACTAAGCCACCCAGGCGCCCCTCTTTAAAACCATGCTCAAATTTCACAAGCTACTAGACCCCAGGACATGAAAAGGGATTAACATGGACAAAAAGACATAGACAGCATGAAAAAGAAAAGGTGCTTGCTTTCTTTACCTTGTTCAGCGATTTCAATTTCTCTTCGTCCAAACTCTGCCTGTTTGATGTTCTTGACACAGAAGTCACTGCTTCCCTTAGAGTTCTTTTGCTGCTTATCCCTGGGAGATGTCTCATCATCAGAGCTATCTGTATATGAAGCCGCTGAAATGATAGATAAAAAGCGTCAGGGAAACAAATGGCTTCCTCTGAAATTCTACACCATGGAGTGAACTGAGGCTTCTGTAGTCATCCAGCACCACACAGATGTACACCTAAATGATAGGCACCTAAACGGCACTATGGAGCTAGCTCAACCACCTCCTAAGGAAAGTGCTATCCACAGGTCAGAAAGAGGAAGCTGAGAGAGGTTGCTAAAGACATTCCCCTTGGACAGCATTAACTATCTAGGGCTAAAGATCTTCAGAATGTGAGAGGTCCTTGAATATGCAAGAAGAGAGAACTTACACCATGATAGCAGTAGGTTAAAGTTCTTAATGCAAGATCATTGTCAGTAACCTATGGGTTTCTGGGATCCTAGCTGCCCTTCTTTGCTGCTTAGATGCCTGATGTAATTTGTGTTTTAGTACAATAATTGAGCAGATAAGACCTAGAAAACAAGGAACCCATGGGAAAGTAATTAAGAATCACACAAAAAGTGTTTGTCTGACATTAACAGGGCTTTCTTTTCAGAACTGGCTCTGATGAGGCTGAACTGTGCCTGCAGACCCAATTAGATATTGAAAATGAGGTATTCAGTGTGCTCTCCCTTCTTGCTGGCCTCAGTGGACCAAGCAGTAGGCATTTCAGGTTCCCAAAGAAGTCAATAAATCCTCTTTTGGTATACTTACATGCTCTGATGATTAATCCATTTAGCAGTATATGCTAGAGGGTGGGAAGTCTAAGGCTTGTGATTGTGGCTAACAGGCAGCTGCCGCCACTACTCACATGTTTAGCTGAGGCCGTTTCAGTCATTGTATAAATCTGTAGTTGCTAATCACTTGCCTCCTTCCATGATAGATGTTTAAGTTTCTGAGGATGGTTTCTTCCTAAGTAGTCCTCAAGGTTTGTTGTGGTGGTTGTTGTGCTATGTGTGTGTGTTTAAATGTTTATTTTTAAGAGACAGTGTGTGAGCAGAGGGTCAGAGGGAATGAGAGACACAGAACCTAAAGCAGGCTCCAGGCTCTGAGCTGTCAGCACAAAGCAGACCCAACGTGCGAGATCATGACCTCAGCCAAAGCCAGATGCTTAACCAACTGAGCCACCCAGGTGCCCTTTGTGGTTTTTTGAGGGGGAGGGGAGGTTGGGGGATATAAAGCTCTATTTATAAAGCATTACATATCTCTCAACGGGATAAGTACTTCCATCACTTTTAAGGGGAGAAAGCCGCAAATGCTCAGAACTCCTAAGGTCTATGGTGCTCTGATGTACTTACATCCAGAGAATTAAGGCATTTCTGGGATTTCTTAGCAAAGGATCTATACCTGGGAAGGCTGTAAAAGGCAAGTCTGACCCTGCCCAGCTAATCGGGCATGGCACTACAGAATGTTTGGGCAGCAGGGGCCCGAGTGTCTCTCTTGGAACTGGAAAACTGCCCTAGAGCAAAGTCCTAACACGAGGCAGCAAGAATGAACATGGGCACCAAGGGAGGTGAGGGAATTAGTAAATCCCCAAAGAGACTTTGTTCTTGAAAGGAACTAATCAGTACAAAAAGTCTGCGGTTCTCCCTCCTAGGGTGAGCAAGAGGCCAAAGTACCTTTGGCAACAGAGCCCAGAAACAGCTTCCTGGGGGGTCCTCTGTTTCACTAATCAATACTGAGAAATAGTTTATGTGTTGGAGGCTTAGGAGAACCATGCTTCTACCACCTGAGGGAGGAAAGTCAATGGCCATCCCTAATCTTAATCATAATTTATAGTATAATCACTTTTGAAGAGTGTTTACATTCAGAATGTCCTGAAATTTCAAATCCTTTTCCAAAAGCATGACAATTTCTATGTTCCTCAACTACTATTTAAATATAGTGGTTATGTGATCTGGAGTCAGACAGACTTTGAAGTCTCAGCCTCTCTTTCTGGGTATATAAAACAAAGGCATTCCAGAACCTGATTAATAAAATTGATTAATAGAATTAGTTAATAGGTTAATAGAATTCATTCATGAATCCAATCATTCACACATTCAGTTGTGCATTCAACAAATTTTATCAGGTATCTACCATGTCCCACGTACAGTCTAAGTGCTGAGTATACAGAACAAATATGGCTGTCTTCATCTTCATGGAGTTTTCAGTCTAATGGGTGAGTCAGACATGAAATAACTCATTTCAAAATTAATTATAGTTTTTCTTTTCCCATGGTTGTAATATGTGTTATGAAGCAGATTATAAATTGGAAGACATGACTTGTCAGAGTCAAGTTGTTGAGAAGATTAAATAAGATAATGTAAAGTGCTAATGCAATGCTTGGTATCAATAATTAAACACTCAATAAATGATACCTAATATTAGTGTTGGCTTTTGCCTATATTTTTAAGTCAATACCAGAAATAACATCTTTAAAGGTTCCTACTCAGCTTCAGGATTTTTAAGTATTATTTATTTTTGAGAGAGAGACAGAGAGAGCGAGTAGGGGAAAGGCAGAGAGAGAAAGGGAGAGAGAGAATCCCAAGCAGGCTCTGCACTGTCAGCACAGAACCTGATGTGTGGCTCAAACTTACAAACCATGAGATCATCACCTGAGTCAAAAATAAGAGTCAGATGCTTAACCAACTGAGACACCCAGGCACCCCATCAGCTTCAGTATTTTGAATGGGAAAAGAATGACATACA
Organism: Proteles cristata cristata; assembly: GCA_017311185.1. Taxonomy (NCBI): domain Eukaryota; kingdom Metazoa; phylum Chordata; class Mammalia; order Carnivora; family Hyaenidae; genus Proteles; species Proteles cristata. Next base: position 538,975 of record JAESUZ010001885.1, on the reverse strand, counting down.
TACAATATTATTTAGCAGTTTCTTTTTTTTCTACCTCTGTCATATACTAATCTAACCAAGAGCAGGTGGCTGGCTGGCAGTGATGAAAAAGGTTGAGACGAAGTCCTCACTCTACCCAGAATAGCATTCCTCCCCTTTGCCTCTCTAACTTCTAAGGATGAGTCAGGGTTAACAAAAAAAAAAAAAAAAAAAAAAACAAGCAAACAACAACAACAAAAATAAGCACAAACATTTCCTCTTAGGAGAAGCATTCCAATTTTTGGCTTGATTTGCCTTCTTCTATCTCAAGAAGAGATTATTATGCCACCTCCCTATTCTAACAAAAAAAAATCCCCAAATACAAGTATTTGATTTTCTTCACAGTAGCCAAATGGTTATAGCTAGTTCAATCAATGTTTTTATTTGAGCCACAATGGATTTGTTTTCAAAGAGCCTTTATACAGACCTGTTATCAGGTGAGAACCTAAAATATCAGTTGTCTAGATTGTATTAATATGTGAATGCGAAAACACTGACAGGCCCAGATCAAGAGAGTATTACTTCTGCAACACAGTGGAAAGATTATTCTGATCTAGCATGACGTTTGTTTTCTGAATCCATACTTCTTTCTGTCGTTATATTTAAAGTAACACATTCATGAAATTATCTGAGATAGTATTAAAGATTTCTTCCTAGGAAAATTTAGAGAAAGCCAACAGATATGTATACACATGCTGCATAATTTCTTAAGCATTTGTAATTATCACACTCTGAAGCTCAGAGTTATAATTCAATTAAAAATGAACAACTGATAATCAAGGCAATAGCCAACTGAAGCACAGCCTGAGACCTTAGCTCTAGCTTTACCTCTAATTGGTTGTGACCAATTTTCAATTCATCCAACTGTAAAACAGGGAGTATAACAGATCCACTCTCTCCCATACTCTCTCTTTCCCCTAACTACCACCAGAAAAACCTCATGAATAAACGAGAGTCAAAAAAGGATTCAATTTCTATGTAGAAAAGTTATAATTAAGTGCAATATAATTTTACCACGGATGTTCTCTTGTTTCATGATAACCCAGAATCAAAACATAACTTGATGAATCGCTAATCTATAGTCTATCCCATAGAACATGCACACACATATGTTCTATGGCTCAAGCCTGATTAAGCCTTACCTCCTAGCAGCTGTGACATTGTGAGTTATTGCTAGAAGAAGCAGTCAGACTCCTGGATTAGTCCTATTAGACTATTTTAAATCAGACAATGCCTCTTAGGCCCAATCTATCCATTTGGTAATGGAAATAACAGTAGAGACCTGTGTGTCAATGTGCAGCAGATTTCATTGATGAATAACACTCTAGAAATATGTGAAAAGCTATGTTAGCAACCAAGATACAAACAAACAAACAAAACTTTGTTACTTAGAAAAATCTGAAAATATGTTATAAGTTTTATAAGAACCAATTATGAACTAAGGGACTTCAGCTTTCCTATCTTTAACCAATTACTCACTGCAAAAACAGCTTTTTCAGAAATATATCACTGAGATTGATTTGATTTTGAAGAAAAGCCTCATCTGTTCATCTGTTTTTATGAGGTTTTGTGCTTAGGGAAAGTTTCTAGAAGTTCGTTTCTTAGAAACAATTTCAAGAATAATGCAGGAATTTCAGGAATTAATGTACCCTTTTTCGACCTGGGTTCCACTAGAATTAAGCCCTAATGCCTTGGAGCATCCATCAGATCTATCAATTCACTTCTATTCATCTGGAAGTGTACTAGTTATGAAACATCCTTTGGAGAGAAAATAGTCTCTCCAATCCTTTTCTGTGTTCTGTGACTCTGATGAGGAGCTCTGGTTGAGAAAGGCTGGTAGAGGCTTCGAAATGAAAGCATGACAAAACTTGGCCTACGATCTTTAGGCAGGGAGAGTAGGCCATAGACTACGCAAGCCTCCAGGTAACTTCAGCAAAACAAGCACTCTGGATAGGAAGGTACCTTTTTCTGAAATGTCGTAAGTCTTCTTCTAGCTGTTCACATACTATATCAGAGTGTGGGTATATATCAGAGGGTATATGAGGGTGTACCACAGACCTCAACAAGAATATAAAGTATATGTCTCTGGACACCTTTCATCAACATTTATTAATCAAGCACTTGTTAGGTTAGACATTTCTAAATGTGGGGAATAGAGCAGTACAAAAACAGACAAAAATCTCTACTCTCATGGGTCTCATATTCAAGTAAGGAGAGAAAGACAATAATAAATTATAATACATAGTATACATAATAAGTGCTGTGGAGAAAAATTAAGGAGGAAACTTTGATAGGAAGTGTTGGGTGGGATGTTTGTACAATTTTAAGAATAGCCAGAATAGGCCTCAAGGAGAATGTGACTTTTAGTTAAGAACTGAAGGAGGCAGGATACCCAACTAGGATATCTTAAAGGACCCCAGGCAAAGGAAATAGCAAGTGCAAAGAACTTAAAGCAGGAAAGTGCCTGGCATATTTCAGAATAACAAAACAGTGGTAAGGAGCCATTAGTGTGGCTGGGGTGAAACGAAGAGGAGGGAGGTTCGGGAATGTAGTGATGTGACTAGAAATGTAATGGAAGGGAAAGGGCTGCATAGGCCATTGTAATAACTTTAGCCTTTACTTAGAGTGAGACTGAGAAGTCATTGGAGGGTCTGGAACAGACACTTGATATGACTTGACTGATTGATTTCAAGAGAATGAATCTAGCTCTAATGCTGTGAATAAACTGAAGAGAGGCAAGCTTAGAATTCAGGAGCTCCGTTTTTAAGACATGGGACATTTGAGATGCCTATAAAACATCAAGTGAAAGGACTGAACAGGCAGTTGGATACATGGATTGAGTGTATAGGGGAGAGATTTGAGGTGGAGATAAAATCTGAGAATCCAATGTCAATACACAGTATTTATAACTAGGAGACTGCACGAGCTCACGTGGGAGAGTATAAGCAGAGAAGAGGTCCAGAGACTGATCTTGGGGCTCTCCAATGTTAATTTCTGTAGTCGCTTCAATGATAATGTATGCTGAAAACGGTTCCAAGTTTTTAATTGACATGCATTTGCATATCAAATTTGGAAAGCTATGAGTCAATTTCATTATTCTTGGTCTTCATTTGATAGATTAGGAGCTCTTTCTGTAGCACCTCGTATAACTTCTCACTGCCTCTGTTATGACATCACAAGCTATGAAAGTTTTCCAGGATCACACAAACAAATCACATATGGATCAAAGCCTAGAAAATCAGCCTCTCCTAACTGCCAGTCCAGGGCTTGCCAATTGTTTATGCAAAAAGACAAAAAACAAAAACAAAACGAGATACAGTGTATCTGAAACAGCTGTAAAAGAAGCAAACATCATCTTAGGTTTCATTTTATTTTTATTTAAAAATTTTTTTTTAAATGTTTTATTTATTTCTGAGAGAGAGAGAGACAGTGTGAGCAGCGGAGGGTCAGAGAGAGAGGGAGACAAGAATCTGAGACAGGCTCCAGGCTCTGAGCTAGCTGTCATCACAGAGCATTAGGCTTCATTTTTAAAGCACTGGGTTTATGGAAATATCACTTCCTATAGACTATTTCAGATCATACCTGGAATATTAAAGCCATAGGCATATTTTTAAAAGGATACTTAATCTGGAATAGATCCAGATGAAGACAACTAGGACAACGGGATCCCCTGAAAATGGTGATTTTTATTTCTATGTAAAACCATTAAATTCCAAGGATTATATAAGAGCTCATCAGAGCTAAATGACTAGATAAAGCAAGAATCATCCTATCATCTAAAATGCTCCCAAAGAAGCCAGATGGCCATTTGTCAGGGATACCATCAAGGTAATTCTAGCATCCAGTGGGAAGTTGAATAATTGATCTTAAGTTCTTTTCTTTTTTTTTAATTTTTAAATTTTTATTTATTTTTGAGAGAGAGTGCTCAAGGGTGGGGGAGGGGCAAGGAGTGAGGGGACAGAGAATCTGAAGCGGGCTCTGCACTGACAGCTCAAACTCACGAATTGTGAGATCATGACCTGAGCCAAAGGCAGACAGACACATAACCAACTGAGCCAGCCAGGCACCCAATCTTAAGTTATTTTATTATCTCCAGAATGTTTTGACTCCATGCTCCTGAATTTAATTTCTTTAAATGGATATATAAGGTTGACAATTTTTGAGTCGTTCAACCTAAAAGGTCCAAGTTTTTCAGAGTGACATCAATCAATACCACTCACTAATGAGGTATACTAGGCAACTATGTGTTCACTTAGAAACCAAGGATATCAATCATACTTTCTAGGTAAGTATTTGTTTTATAAGTACTCTCCCTACATATAGGGGTTCAGTAGGAAGGCAGGCATTGGTTTTCTCTGCAGGAACACAATTGGAAATGTGGCTCTAGTGTGTAGGGAGAAGACTGAACTGGTGTTAAAATTTAGCATAGTTATTGTTTAGTATCAATCTTTAAACAAACTCAGTCTAAAATTTTAACCACCATTTTATAATTCACAATTCACAATTAGTTTGGTTTCCAGAGTTACATTAACTAGTTCACGAATTTTCAACACTGGCTATTGCAGTAGAATAAGACAGGTACTCAAGTCGGTATCTTTACACAGAAATCCATAGGGATTTACATCATTCCATTATAGGGGTGGGGGGCAGGAGGGAATAAAAAGAGAAATATAACAAGTGTAAATAACAATCTACTCAACCTAAAAGCTTCCCAAACAAGCTTTCTTCAACTTTACATAAATACTACTTTCCTATTTGTGTGAAGAACAAATAAAATTTCAGGTCATGATGAAATATTTCTAAAGAATATTACTATTTATAATGTGAAGAGATAACTAGGGCAAACATTCAACTTCCTACTATATTCCAACAGAAAAGCAAAATATAATAGCTCCATATTAGATCAGATACATTCTAGGCTTTGTTGCACAAAAGGCCAATGCCTTCAAGGGGTCCTACGTGATAATAGCTGATCTGGCATTAAATGATAACACAGCTCCACAGCTCATATATTTGAATTAATGCTACTGCAGAGGAAGGAAGGAGTGACAAGCAATACAACGGCATAGCTTAGAAGAGAAGGCAAAGGGCTCACTAGAACTAGGGGTCTCTTGAATGTTTTCTTTGTTTCTTGGGGCAATTAAAGTTTCCTTCTTAATTTGTAAGTACTGGATGGAGGGATGGGGAACTCCTCTTATTTTCAAAGAATGGAAAAACACAAGTCTTTATACACGCTGTTCAATGAAGGTAATCAATGAGTTACACATGCTCATCCTCTGAATAAATCAGAATTTAGTTGTGTTAATCACCCTCTTCTGCCATTGTTGGAAGAAAAGACCTCTATTAGACTCCACCCTGAATCCGCAAGAGGAATCCCAAGATTCCATCCAGAATTTTGGTCTAAATTTTTACTGAAGAGTCAAAGTGTTTATTCCAAAGCACAGGTTTGATGGTACTTAATTAGCCTTGGATGGACAGGAAGGTCCATTGATCACACCAAATTAGCCTCCAGAGCAGCTCAGTACTCACCTGAGCTGTAGCTGTCAGTAGATGACTGAGAAATGGAACGAGACAAAGAGCGACGTCCAATTTTGGTGGGACGTTTGTTGAATTCTTGCTTCTGGTCAGCAAATTGGATCTGCTAAGAAAAAGAACTGTAGTTATATAAAGAAAAACAACCTTCACTTTGAGATTGCAGTTCAAGGCTTGCATTATAGGATATTATCTTCCTTTGCAGTTGATCTGATTCTACCAACCCATTTTTGGAATGTTAAGATTTTTTGGACTGAATGATTTTTCATTCTTTACCTACTCTGTTCCTATCAAATTTAAATCTTTGCTCAACTCTGTGGCCATATACCTTTAAAATAAAATTGTGACAAAAAAATAAAAAGAGAGAATGGGATGTTCTGGTTAAAATAAATTTTTAGAAAGTTGAGTCATATTCCTTTCTATTGTTTCACTGAAAATTAAAGCTGGAAAGAGTCTTTGAGACTATCTATTCTAATATTCATATATCTAGATGAGAAAAATGCAAGGTACAGGAAGGTAAAGTGATTTGTCTTCAGATTTTAAGAGTCTCACAGGAAATGGGATGAATAATAAAAAAAGTGGGGGGGGACTTTCCACTAAGAACTTTCTGAAGCTGCATTGAAATCCTGACTATACCATTCATTAGCTATGTGATGTCGGTCAAGGTGTTTTGTGATCCACATTTTCTCATAAATACAACAAAGATAAAAGTACTTACCTCACAAGTTTTAGAGAGTATTAAATGAAGCAATGCACATAAACTATTAAACATAGCAATAGATTCAATAAATCCACCCCCGACTCCTACCTCTGCAATTCACTGTTCTTATAACTCTTACAGGTAGTCACTCTAGCTTTTTAAAGGCTTTCTAGAAATATATTAATTAGCTTTTCAATACTAATAAGTATAGTAAATATACTATATTTATTATTTTTAATGGTTGGTACCATAGAATACCTAAAAGCCACAGGATTGATCATCTATTGACTGTAACACAACAGATGTAGAAGGAGCAGATGACAGGACTGAATGTATATAGACAGCAATGCTCTGGAGGTTGCATTTTGGACCAATACTGATGATTTTCTTACAATTTTATCCCTTTCTCCTGTTGTTGGAGGTTCCAGCTGAAAGTTCATAGAATTTATTCAATAAATAACATTTCTTTTTTCTTTTTAGCCCTAATTGAATGTATAATTACATGGATTATTCTGGATCCAAGGTGGCAGAGAGGCAGGAAGGATCAACAATCTCACAACTACCTTTCATGATAAAAAGATGATTCCCTGGGGCACCTGGGTGGCTCAGTCAGTAGAGCATCCAACTCTTAGTTTTGGTTCAGTTCATGATCTCACAGTTTGTGAGTCTGAGTTCCGTGTCAGGTCTGTGCTGACGGTGTGGAGCCTGCTTGGGATTTTCTCTGTCTCTCTCTCTCTGCCCCTCCCCCACTCCCTCCCCGTCAAAATAAATAAATAGACTTAAAAAAAAAAAAAAGATGGTTCCTTGATGGGGAGGACACAGACACAGTGTACCAGAATGAAAGCAGCAACTGACAGCTAGTATTTCCTGCAGTCAGAGGCAATTATTCGGTTGCCCAAATAACTATTGGGTTATTTGAATACTAATACTAATTAAGAGACTAATGCCAAACTGAATTAGCTTAGGGGAATTACCTTTTAGGGGAATTCCTACCATTTCCATAGCTATACCAACAAATGAAGCTTGGGTTAGTACCTTAGAGTTTGCAACTTGTTTTCAGTAATAGGAAAATTCTCTTTGCAAAGTGAAAAATGGCAAAATTGATTATTTTGCTAAAGTAGCAATTTATTTCAAAAGGATAAAGTGCTCTTTCTATGCACTCCCATGGGATATACATGAACTTCCACATACTTCTCCTAGTACAGCACTTAACACACTGAATATAAGTATCTATCTGTATTCTATAGGATACAGATCTGTAGGCACAAATGCCTGGCACGTAGAAGGCAATTGCATGCTAAAACAATGAACCTGAAGTAGCCTAGTCTATCTTCACTGTCTGTACTTGGTTGGATATTAAGTAAATGTAAGCCTAAGCCAAATCTAAAGTTAAAAAAAATTTTAGAGCAAAAAAAGCTGGGCCGGGGAAGGTGGGTGAAAAGATGGGGAAGAGGCTAACAGTCAAGCTGAAAACTCTGGCTTTCATTTCGCACAACCCTCGTTCAAGACAAAGATGTGTTTTTCCCCCCTCAGAGGCCATCTAGGAAAAGGAGCGTAATTGGCTTTCCAAAGGCCATGATGAGTCACTAACTTCAGCAGTGCCTCCTTTTAAGAAAGTAACAGATAAACCCTGCCTCAGATATGTTAACAACCCCCTCCCACCCACACACCACTAGAGGGGGCCAGCCACTCTGCTTCCGTAGATTTGTAGGATCGGGGTGGGTGGGCGCACACCACTTTACCCCAATAACACTAAACCTAAACCATCTGGCTGCTCATCTTCTGAATCCAGTTTCCTAAGCTGAGCTCTCTTCTCTACAGTCTTCTCCACTTACAGTAATTCTTCCCGCCACGTCTTTTGGCACCAAAGAAGACCAGGCTACGCTGGCTTTCTCCACTCAGAAGAGGGTCCTAAGTCATGTTTACTCATTAGACACTGACCTCCATTTTAAGACAGAAGAATATTAGGAAGAGACTAACCACTTATATAGAATTAGTTATATATACTTTCCCCAAGAAATAAATGTTTATCTTTTTCTGACAACGACAACACAGGACTTAAGTAGGTCATCCCTGGGGCCCAATTCTCAATTCTCCTTAAATGCCATTACACTCTTCACTCAACAGTTCATCTTGTAATACAGTAATCTACTTACCCCAGGTGGGGTACTCTGGAACCTTCTGAACCCCTAACTTTCCTACCTTGTTTGAAATCAGGGTCCTTTATGATAACCGTCCTTTTCCATTTCAGAGAGAACTGCCAAATTCCAGTAAGCAAGGGAGGGAAAGAGTCTGTTAGGAGAAGGGCAGCTCACCTTATGCCAGAAGCAGGGATGAAAGCAGCAAAGGAAGGAAAAAGCAGCTGACTTTTTACAAGAATGGCTATAGCAGCGGCAAGCCAGCTAAATAAGTGCTTAGCCTCACCTGGGCTTTAATCCCAGAGTTGCCATTGACAATGTATTTCTTCTTGTTGCCCAGCATAGTGACATTACCAGCCCTACTGCCACCTCTCCGGTCCAGGGACCCTTGTGGGTAGGCCTTTAAACTTTCCGCATCAGCAATTCTGTTGGCTCTGGTTCCAGCTAGCTTTTTTTTTTTTTTTTTGGAGGGGGGGGTACCCTTCCCTGGAATCCCTGAGGCAGCAGTAGAGCCCAATTTAATAAGGCATTTCTGTTAGTGGCTCATCAACCATTCCTAATTCTGGTAGCTGTTTTGCTTTCATTTTTTTTCCTAAACACCTAATTACACGATCCTCTGACCTCTAAACCTTAACAAGTCCCTTGACAAGGCCCAACTTGTATGCGCATAACAATAGCTTATTTATATAACCAGTGCACTTTTTTGCCTACTATAATTAACTTGCTAATTAGGTTCCTTTTTAACCTTACCTGCTCCTTTTCTATGTCAGATGATTTTGGTTAACCTAGTCTCATTAGAAAAAAATTAACTACAGAGCCACTAAAACAATGAGGGAATTTATTAAGAAGGTAAGGGGGGAAAATGGTGCCACATGCTGAGGCAGCCTCTCCTCTACACCGGGTGTCCTTGGGTTTGTCAGACTGAGGACACGGTTTCAGCTGTCACCAAGGAAATCAACTTTCTCACACCGTTGCTTTACTCTTAATTGTGCATCTTTTATACAGGTTTTGACATACGGTTTCTAGTCCCAACTCAAGATTGTTGCTGAATTAGGTGGTGAGTGACTTTGCTTTTTTTCAAAGTTTTTCAAAAAACTGCGTGTTTCATGGGAAGTGTGACTACAAAGGAGAATTTCCTATTTCCTCAGAGTTCCCAGAATCACAATGACCTTGTTACATAGCAAATAAAGAGTCAAATGAAAGGGGCAAGAATCACATTATTTATTTGTCAATTTCTCAAAGAGACCCACTAAAAAGGAAAGCCACATTCAACTATATGTTACAGAGACAGGGGTGGGAATGTGATTTGAGTTCTTCCTTAAAAATAGAGACTGCTTACTGAGCACAAGAGAGAACATAAAATGGTAGATTCTTTTTCTAGGATAATCTTTGAGAGAAAAGGACTCTGGAAGAATGGAATAAAGGGAGAAGAGCATATATTTATTAAGTTCCTACTATGTATACATAGCCCTGCGTATTTGTTACTTCTAGTAATCAGTATAAGAATCTTACAAAGTCAGCATCGTTATTCCCATTTGACAAATTAGGGAAGTGCAGCCCTGAGAGAACAAATGATTTGCTGGAGATCTCACAGCAAGTCGGTGATGGACTGGAATGGGAGCCTATGTTTATGACAGAGCCAAAGTTCTTTCTACGACACCACACCTTATGATATTAATCAGAAGATCAAAAACTCCCCTGGTCCTAATCCCAGGTGTCCTAGCTCCACCTCATTCCTCTTTATTTATCTTTAAACTTATTTGATTTAAAATTACTCTTTAAATTTACTTTCTTATTAGATCAAGTCTCAGAAATTATATCATCCCACATGATCTTAGGGGCTCTGATCAAATCACAATTCTGAAATGGCTAATCATAGAATATGGAATCTAACAGCTATTTAATTGGCAACTGCCCAATGTTACTACCAAAAGTTGAAAGAGAAATTAACTGAACTCAAATATGATGTTTGCCATCACCCATGACAGTCCTGATCCTTACTCATAATTTCACCAAGACAGACAGACCAGTCTTTTTCTGCATGCATGATGAATCTCTAAACTTCTGCTCTTCCTAGTACCCTCTCAGCTGGTTCTGGATTGTCCTCGCTCAGCTGAAAGGGAACTTTTTGGTCCATATTGCTTAACTGAATAGGTCTGAGCCAGAGGGAGCCGCAGATCTATACCAGATCCAACTAGAAGACATTTTAGAACACTATTACTGAAAGGAAAAGCCTTACAACTCAATAAGTTTATCTAACAAAGTAGTTCTCAAATGTTAGGTGCATCACAGTTACCCACAGGGCTTATTAAAGGGCACTGCTAAGCCCTATCCCCAGAGTTTCTGATTTAGTAAATCTGGCTGGGGCCAAAGATTCTTCATTTCCAACACGTTTCCAGGTGATTTAATGCTGCTGGTCTGGGACTACACATTGAGAACCACTGCTCAAACACTTTCTCCAAGCATGAATAAAGCAGCCCTAATGCTCTGGACTCTTTCCTTAGCCAACCATTTTATTCTGTGACGACAACCGTGGAGGCATATTCAGAGGCAGAAAAGAAAAGGTTACTTGAAAGGTCAGAGAATAGAATGAGGTGATCCTTTCTTTATACCCAACACAGGATATAAAGAGAACTCAGTCTAACTCTGATTTTCACAATTTAAAGCTGTTAAGAATAGATTGTTAATACATTAAGAAAAATAGTACTTGTGAGGAGGAAGAAGATCTATTTACCCTAAAGAGGATCAGGCCAAGGGAAAACAATTCTTTTTCAAATATATAAAGCAGTATTACAAAGGATGATCATCAATGGTTCTCTTTATCTCCATTTCTTAACATTTCAGCACTTAACACCAGTAATCCTCATTTGTAAAATGAGAACAATAAATATCTACTTTGCCTATGTCAAATGTGTGCTGAGTATATAAGAGGGTTTTGGAGACTACATAATGATACATAGGTACAAAATATTAATATCTCTGTCCTTTTAGTCACAAGTCCTTCACCTAGAGTGAATGGATGTCTAGACCTCCCCCCAACACAGAATGCAAACATTTGTGTATGTGGATATTTTCCTGGGGAGAAGGCCATAGTTTTCATCAGTTTCTCAAATGGATCTATGCCTTTAAGTGTCAATCCTGATCCAGATTTATAGTCAAGCGACCTCCACCATCATTTACTAGATGCCTTACAGATTTCTGTTCCACTTCCAAGGAGACATGGTTCAAGCATTCTTAGACACATCTCTATCTTCCAAGCCAAAGGAGCTGCCTGAACAGATTCTTCACCTAAAACAGAGATTATTTCTAGCCACAAGAAAACCGGGAAACCAGCTGGCTGGGTACTCAAGAAAGTCAATCAGATTTCCTATGGAAAAGTACCAAGTACTACAGACAGCTTGGATGGGAGGGGGAAATATTAAAATGTAAAAACTTAACAAAAAGGTTACTGTAGGGGCGCCTGGGTGGCTTAGACGGTTAAGCGTCCGACTTTCACTTAGGTCACGATCTCGCGGTTCGTGGGTTCGAGCCCCGCGTCGGGCTCTGTGCTGACTGCCGGCTCAGAGCCTGGAGCCTGTTTCAGTCTGTGACTCCCTCTCTCTCTGACCCTTCCCTGTTCATGCTGTCTCTCTCTGTATCCTAGAAATAAATAAAAAAAACAAAAAAACAAAAAAACAAACAACAACAAAAAAAGGTTACTGCTGATCTCCATACACATAAAAGGGGGTATTTCACCTACCAGCATAGACTAAAGATTTCTCAAGGGAAGTAAAAACATTAATAAGGACAGTCTTTAAAAGGATACATTCCCATACTCTGGTTTCTCTTCAGATCGTATAAATCTTTCACCTTTTACTAAAAGGATACATTTCCCAAACTTTTAGCAGTAAAATTCCTGAACAAGGCTAAAAAATCCTTCACATGGAAACAGCTGAGGACCAGAGCCTCCAGAAGTTTTCCAGTGACTGACAGAATGTTAACTTGAAGGTCTACCTTATCAATTTTCAAGATGGGGGTTCTTCGAACTTCATCCTGGTTTATTTATTTCCCTGATGGAAGTCAGAGATGTGAGTACTGGCAGCTGCTGTCTGTGGTCTGAGTCCTATTCTCTGAGGGGTATGCGAGTCTTACTGCTGTCCATCATTAACAAGGGGGGGACTTGTTACAATGCACCTCCTCTGCTAAATTTTCCTTCTGAAAGAAGGTTTGAAAGCTTTGTAATGTTTCCTTTGGAGTCAAGGACAGTCTCAATCGAAATTTAATTACAGTAATATATAAACTGGAACATGAGTCAGACATTTGATCAAAGCCTTTTTAAATTGAAATTTTGGCCCAACATGGGAGATGGTTCCAGGGTTTTCTCTTGGGGATTAAAAAGCACTCTAATATTTCATAGGCAAGGTCTATGGACAATATACACTAGAGAATGCTCGGTGGCCCACTTTGCTGGCTAAGCGGCTATCAGTGGCAGCCTAATGAAGTACTACTTCCTGACCAGGTCAGAAATTAATGACTTATGTGGTATCTGAAAGAAAGCCTCAAGAGGCTAATCTTTGGCAAGGAAAAGATAGATGAAAAAACTGACAAGCTCCTCCTTACACTTTCTTGCTGTTGTTAAAAAAATTGCTGATCAAAGGTATTTTCCTGGTTTTTGAGAGAGAAGCGCTAAGAAATCTCTAAGTGAGAAATGCCATGTTGAAAACAAAGCAGAGTTGTGCTTTATTAAAGAATGTCTGCTAAAAGTTGGAAAGTCCTAGATCATATCACTTAAGCAACAGTCACTAACTCGTTTAGAACAGTTTTCTTGTTCCCATAAATAAAAAGAAGTAAAAGTTTGGTAGGAGCTCCTGTGGAGAGGATGTACTGAGAAGATAAAGTAGTGAGGACTATTATCAGAATAAGAGTTGTATACTAACCCTTAATATAGTAACTCTATAAAACATTTATTGATTCTGAGTTGACATACTAATGTTCTATGGACTTCTTCTGTAATATTCCTTTATAGAAGTACTAAAGTTTAATATCTTACTGTGATACTTCCCAAAGAAAACCAAAATTCGTGCTCCTCTTTCTTATTATTAGTGAGTAGCTGGAGATTCAAACACAAACTTAAAATCCAACTAGAATTATTATGTGAATCCTTTCCATCAATTTTAAAACATTGTATTATTTGATATAAACCTGTAAATGGGAAGGATTTCTTTCCATCAAACATTTTAAAACTAAGCACAAGGTTCTGAAACAACACTAAGAACAGCAACAGCAAGGCATGCCTGGGTGGCTTAGTCGGGTAAGCGTCCAACTCTTAATTTCAGCTCAGGTTCAATCTCATGGTTCGTGGGATGCAGACCCGTGTTGGACTCCACACTGACAGTGCTGAGCCTGCTTGATATTCTCTCTCCCTCTCCCTCTGCCTCCCACCATCAAAATAAATAAACTCAAAAAAAAAAAAAAAAAAAAGAACAACAGCAATAACCCCAACACAAAAAATAAACAATAGTTGTGACAATGAGAGTTGAAATGCAGGCTCCTCAGTTCGGCTTTTGTCAGGCTCACTATACACGCAATCTCATTACTGATGGTAATTTCTTTAAGTCCATAATTCCGTAAACACTGAAAAGAACTTAGAATATGTTATATACTGTCTAACTAGTTTTCCACAGGTAAATCGTATATATAAGCATAAGACTGGTGTAGATTGTAACAAATCAGGCTAAACCAGGAGAGACCAGACAGTTAGGAACATGAGAATAGTTGCTAAAAGACTTTAAATCAAAAGTTGAAATTGGGTCTAAAACACTAGATGTTATGTACTAGTTCTCATCAATAAATAAATCCTTATATTTAAATTACATAAAAAATATCTATCGGGCAAACATTGCATTTTGAAGAACACGACCGAGAGAACTATAGTGACTGCCCTTTAGAAATATACATATAAAAAATGGGGAAATGTTTTGACTGCAGGGAAAGAATGGGCAGTTAGGGGAGAAACATCTTACATCTTCCCAGAGACTTGAGAGACCACCATTACTACAAATTCTGGTTTTCCCCCTCACTATTCTTTTTCTCTACCCCCATGAGAAAGAAACTAAGCATTGGCCTGCAAACAGAGCACAAAGCACTCCCAGGATAACACACTCCATGCAGTTTGCCAGCAGCACTAGGAGTTCTCCAGCCCAGCACACACAGCCAGGTAGTAAGCTGACTCTGGCCAGGCAGCTCCCAGACCTTTCCCAGTTTCACTTGCAATTAAGAAACAGGGGTGATCCAGGACACAGGAGCTAATCAGAAATTAGAGTAATAATTCCTCTCCCACCCACACATCTTGGTAGGAACTTTGTCACAGTTGATCCCTGTCCCCTGTCAGAAATGGTTGCCTCATTACCAAGAAACAGAAGGAAAAGCAAAGCGACCAAAGAACTCACCATCCACTCAGGCATGTGAAAAGCTGAGGTGCCCTCATTACCGTCCCACTTCTCCATAGTGCAGGCTTGGGTAATCTACGTCCTGAAGCAAAAGGGAAAACTGGTTTGGAAATGCCAGGGTTTTTTGAGTGCCCCAAAGCAAAACCAAACCTAGTGATTCAGAAATTCACAGTATCTAGCAGAAGCTGCATCCCCTTTCAAAGAGGCTTTCTATTCAAATTAAGATCTTTAGCCAACTGCCTGACAAGTCCCTTACCGGCCCTCTTCAAACCTTCTTGCTTTTGATTCAGTATCAGAGGTGATGCAAAGTTCTGCACCCAGGCACTGAACTTCCCACAGGACACTCACTGTTTAATGCTACCCACTCAACCACCACCTCCCCAGTGGACACCTTCTGCGGCAGTAGTCAGGCTTCCTCTCTTTCTCTGTGTGTAAAGCACTTGTTAATTTTCTCCCGCCCCTCAGGACACGTCACTGGACGTGCTGATACCAAGATCAATAAGGATCGAGGTCAAGAAGGCACTCCCATTTCTCAAGAGTTGCTTGATTTGGATCTGTAAACAGGCGTTTCCTTGAAATCAAGAGTTCCTTATGGCTTTCAAGTTTAAACAGCTATGCAGAACCTCCCCATCTGCTCACACCAGGGGTCTGGCACCAAACTCAGGCATATCTCAAGTTAAATTCTTATTGCAAGGGAGATTTGATTCAGATGATGCCAGGGAAGATCTCTTAGAAAATCAGAAACCAGAATCTCTGAAGAAAGTTCTGGGACCACAACTCCCTCTGCTGGCTCCCTGTGCGATGTACATGAAGGTCCAAGGGCCTTCAGCTGCAGAAACAACATAGGTCCCAACCGTAAATGAGCAGCTGACCTGAGGCGAGTCAGGAGCTACGACAGTGTAGGTTTAGAGGAAGCCAAAGTTTCCAATCAAGACTAGTGCTGCCTCCAAGTTCCTAGCCAAAGTGGGTTTTTATTCACCAGTCTGGTTTTGGGAAGAGACAGGATGCCAACACAGTAGCCCGATATACTATCACCTTAAGGGACCTCCGAAGCTGTTCCCTCTTTAGGTTCCTATACCAGTTCCCTCTTCTCTGCATACTTCAGAAGTTTGGAAATAAGATAAAACTAGAATAAAGGTGGCCTAACCTATTGTACCTGCTTTGCTCATTCCTAGGGCGTGTTATCCAGTAAGAGTACCATAGATTTCAGGCACAAAGTAAGCCCAATGAGATATGCCTGTTTTGGTCCCCTTTATGGGCCAGAGACCTTTTCAGTGTTAATTCCCATTGCACAGGATAATTTTTCTAGAGCTGATGGTTTTTATTAAAATTAGTATTATTAGTTCATTGCCCCTTAGGGCCTCCACTGCTTAAGAGAATGATCTTTTGGATGTGGAATGGAGAAGATGGTAATGTCTAGGGGAAGAGATATGGTAAGATGCCAGAGAAGACAGAATTCACATACCTGACCTGGATGTCTAGGCTAGAAAGAAAGGCAAGTGAAAACAGAATGGGACTGTTGGCCCAGATGAGTACAGAGGTGTCAAAGGATTAGCAGGGCAGGTAGAGATCAGATACAGTGAGAAGAGAGAACAGCAGAGGTAGAAGTAAAGGAAGCTGCGGCCACCAAGGGGCTATGGAGTGAAGCAATGAGTGATGCCATGATATAGAAGGTTGATGACATGCAGGGGCGATAGGCCCTCTGAGGTCAGGGTGTTGATTCTGATAGTTGTCAGCAACCTCCAGTCATTGTCCTCTGGTCTTCCTTTTATTTTTTTTAATTCTTTTTAATTATTACTTTTTTAATGTTTTATTTATTTCTGGGAGAGAAAGAGAGAGAGAGAGAGAGAGACAGCGTGAGCAGGGGAGGGTCAGAGAGAGAGGGAGACACAGAATCTGAAACAGGCTCCAGGCTCTGAGCTATCAGCACAGAGCCCGACTCATGGCTCGAACCCACGATCTGTGAGATCGTGACCTGAGCTGAAGTCGGATGCTTACCTGACTGAGCCACCCAGGTGCCACCTCTGGTTTTCCTTTTAATCCAAACCTCTTAATAGAATGTTACATTTGCTGCCTAAATTTCCGAGGGTATCTTTCATTTGTATTTTATTTATTTTTTTATAAACTTTTTAAAAGTTTTTTCATTTGTTTTGAGAGAAAGATAGAGAGATTGAGCAGGGGAGGAGCAGACAGACAGAGAGGGGGAGAGAGAATCCCAGGCAGTCTCCACACTGTCAGTGCAGAGTCCAATGTGGGGCCTGAACCCACGAGCCATGAGATCATGACCTGAGCTGAAGTCGAGTCAGAAGCTTAACTGACTGAGCCACTCTCATCTGTATTTCAAATGTAACATATCCTAAACCAAAATGATCGCTCCATTGTTCCTCCTCCCCTCAACCCTCCAAACAAGTTTCTTCTCACTTTTCCACCTCTATTCCCTTGGGCAACCAAATATAAATCTCAGTCATCTTTGTTTTCTTCTGTTTTCCCTAGTCCCCAGAACAATTCATTGCCAATTCTTCCAAGCCTGTCATCTGTCCATCCCCATCTATTTTCACTGCCTCCTAAAAGCCCTCTATAAATCCTTTCCAGGATGGTCTTCCACTCCATATCTCCATACATACTCCATCCCTACAAAAGCTGTATTGCCCACTGTTTCCTGGATGTGAAGACCAGGAGCTAAGAGTACTGGTTTGGGAATTAAACAGACCTGGTGAGAATACTGACTCTGCCCCTTAGTTAACTTCCCTCTCCCTCTAGTTTTCCAATCTGTATAGTGCAAATAATAATAACAGCCACCTCACATGCTTGATGCAAGGATTTAAAAAGTGTGCATACACTAAGTAATTAATAAACAGTAGTTGTGGGGCACCTGGGTGGCTCAGTTGGTTAAGTGTCTGACTTCAGCTCAGGTCATGATCTCACGGTTCGTGGGTTCGAGTCCCACGTCAGGCTCTGTGCTGACAGCTAGCTCAGAGCCTGGAGTCTGTTTCAGATTCTGTGTCTCCCTCTCTCTCTGACCCTCCCCTGCTCACGCTCTCTCTCTCTCTCAGAAATAAATTAAAAACATTAAAAAATTTAAAAGAAACATAAAATAAAATAAACAGTAGTTCTTACTTATGTCATTATTATGAGGTCCTTTCCCATCTGATGCCTTTGCTTGTGCCATTTTCTCAAATTGAAATGCATTCATTCTGCCTTCACTTCTCTCATCTTCACACATGCAAATTCTTCAAGTTCGGCTCAAATGATAGCTCTGCCATGGAATCTCACCTAGATAAAGCAGTCTCCATTTCGTCTAGTATTGATCTCTGGTCACATCACTATTTTCACCCTTCCTCACATTAAAGTTACTGTGTATGTGTGTTGTCCCTCATTAGAGCCCATGTCTTTTAAGGCCTTACCCAGCTTTGATTTGCCCACAGTGTCTGGCATATATTAAGAACTTAAGAAATTGTCAAATTTTATATACTGTATGTTTACCTTACAGTACTCTGAGAGTAACTTGCATAATCAGTGTGTTCAATATATTTTTGGAACATTATTTTATATACACAGGGGCTTAGTTATACCACTGCCCACAGCTAGGACTTATTTGCGGTGAGTCCTTAATAGGGTTTTAATCCTTAATTATAATATTATCTCTGTAGGAATATATAATCCACTTTCCATTGCTTGATCTGCATCAATTGTAATCCATTATGATCTGCATCATAATGAAGCTTTTAGGAACAAGTCAAGGCCAAAAAAGAGTAGCGTTCAACACTTAAAATATTTTAGTGATCAGTAAATTACTAGATTATTGGTGGTCCTGTACACGTTTTCTACATAATCAGTTATGGAAGAAAATGACTTTTAAAGAAGACAGGTTGGGGGAGGGCGCCTAGGTGGCTCTGTCAGTTGGGCACCCGACCTCGTCTCAGGTTGTAATCTCACAGTTTGTGGGTTAGAGCCCCGCATTGGGCTCTGTGCTGACAGCTAGGAGCCTGGAACCTGCTTCAGGTTCTGTGTTTTCCTCTCTCTCTCCCCACCCCTCCCCCCTTACACACACTCTCTCTCTCTCTCTCATAAAAATAAATAAACATTTAAAAATTATATTAAAAAAAGACAGAGTGGGAATAAAAGAATAAGCAAAGGTAAAATATATTGCTTTTGGAGGCTAAACTAAATGTCACTTTAGTTGTAACCTTTTTTCAAAGATTTATTTATTTAAGTGCTCTCTACACCCAGTGTGGGGCTCAAACTCATGACTCTGAGATCAAGAGTCATGTGTTCCACCAAATGAGCCAGCCAGGAACCCCAATTGTGACTTTGTGTTTATTTGTTTAGTGTAGGGTTTTTTTTTCATTTTTAAATGTTTTTATTTATTTTTGAGAAAGAGAGCATGAGTGAGGGAGGAGCACAGAGAGAGGAGGACACAGAATCTGAAGCTGGCTCCAGGCTCTGAGCTGTCAGCATAGAGTCTGATGCGGGGCTCGAACTCGCGGAGTGCAAGATCATGACCTGAGCCAAAGTGGGAAACTTAACCTACTGAGCCACTCAGGTGCCCCTGTTTAGTGTAGGTTTCAACTACGCTAATGGAAGCGTAGATTTCCTTTGTAAACTGCAGCCTTACTACGCTTTTCTCCAATGACTGTGAAACAAAAATACAACAAGCTATTGTTACATTTGGGAACTGAAGATCTATTAACTGAGTGGGGCTGTATAAGGCATGAGGTATAAGGTATAAACACTAGTTACCAAGTTGTTTACAACCGAATTTCATTTTACCATACTGTGCCTTAGAAGACACACCTATAGCAAGGGCCAGAGTAGGACCACTGCACGTGGTTATCTATAATAAGCACTCTTAACATCTAGGTGAGAAGTTTGCAACTTCAAAAAAAAAAAAAGTTAGACAAACTACATTTGTGCCTACAGCCTTCAAGCTTTACAAAAGTGGGCCAAGTGTACGAATAGCTCAGAAGAATCTTATCTGCGCTCCAAGAAGAACAACTTGAAGTTGTATGTGCCAGTTGTGCTCCTGCCAATGGTGATTTGATAGCGGTACTGTTAACGAAGGTAAGCCAGATGACTTACCAGAGAGACTATACGCTTGGCTAGAGGAGAAAAAACAAGTTAATATTTCCAGGGGGCAAAGTCAAAAGGAACCACGCAGTGAAGTAACGACAACGGCAGAACAGTTTTAAACAAGAGGTGATAAACCTGGAACCTGGGAAGTCATAAGGCACAGGGCAAAGAATACAAGAATGTGACCCTGTACTCCATTCCTGCCTGTGTCTAAGGGTTTTATTAGGTGTTGGCAAGTTACCTAATTACTCTCTTCTTCAGTTTCCTTATTGTAAAACGAGGAGGAGGTGGGTAATAGTGGACTGTGGAAGGATAGAACTGGTTCCTTCCAGTCCTGACACTGAGTATTTCTAAGCTGTCTGTTTCTTAGGCTCTAAGAAAAAGCAATAACTATTCCTTAGTCCCCTAAGTTACAGCTTATTGTAGAAGCTAAGATTCTTAACCTCCTGAGTTCAAAGTTCCAGCTGGTCAATTAGGAGTCTGGCCGGAAAGGCTAGGCCTCAGATCTCCCTTGCCCCTTCAGATTTGAAACGCTAATGCTACCATAGCAAATGGAATTGCCAAATCCTCCCCCTACCCACGACCTAAAGGGTAGGCACCCTACCTCTCAGTACCTTAAGACTCATATCCCACAGGTATTTTAGACTCCGCATGGAGGCATCATCATTACTGGTAAGACTACAGGCTTTGGAGCTAGATAGGCTTGGCTTTCAAGGCTAGTTCCATCACTTACTATCTGCATGTATCTTTACATAAGCAATATAACTTTTTGAGCCCTTGCTTCCTTATCTGTAAAACAGGATAATCATGCCTTCCTTACATTGATGTTATCAAAATTAAGTAATACATAGTAATTCATAAAAAGTGCCAGGAAGCTATTTTGTCCAAAACTAGACATAGCAGAGTAGTACCAGACTGTCTGGTTTAAATCTTCATTCACACTGGGGCGCCTGGGTGGCTCAGCTGGTTAAGTGTCCAACTTCAGCTCAGGTCTTGATCTTGCGGTTTGTGAGTTTGAGCCCTGTGTCGGGCTCTGTCCTTATAGCTCAGAGCCTTGAGCCTGTTTCAGAATCTGTCTCCTTCTCTCTCTGCCCCTCTCCTGCTCATGCTCTATCCCTCTCTGTCTTTCAAAAATAAACAAATGTTAAAAAATAAAAGTTTAAATCTTGATTCACACTTACTGTGTAACCTTAAGCAAATTACTTATCCTCTCTGTGTCCCAGTTTCCTCATCTGTAACCTGAGGACATTAACAGTATCTACCATATGGGACTGCTGAAAAGATCAAATTATACACACACACACACACACACACACACACCACTTAGAACAGTGCCTCGAACTTGTCACTGCTATTTAAAATTTACTATTATCACTAATATACATATACCCCAACACACCCAAATCCATCTTCTCTTATACATGATGAATTCATTCAATCAAACCACAAATATTTATTGGGAGCCTACTGTGTGTCAGCCAGCATAAAAAGATAGTTCTTGCTCTCATGGTGCTTACCATCTGGAGAGAGAGACAGACAATTAAATAAATAGTTACAACAAAAATATGAAAAATGACAAGGTAAGTACAGGGCTATTTTAGTATATAGCAAGGGTGCCAACCATGTATGTTGGGGGTGAGAAGTTCCACTTAGGCTGAAAGGTAAAGGATGATTAGGGGGTATCTGGCATGTATTTGGCAAGGAAGAGTGTTGAGAAAAATATTGTAACAGAAAAAAGAAAGTACTCCATCATATCTCTTGCAATCTGTCCTTTCTTCTTCATACCAGTTGTGTAAAGCCTGACCATCATCACATCTATCGAAATCAGTGTTTCACAAACTTTTGTTTTGTTTTTCAAAAAAATTTTTTACATTTATATATTTTTGAGAGACAGACTGAGACAAAGCATGAGCAGGGGAGGGGCAGAGAAGGAGGGGTACACAGAATTCAAAGCAGGCCCCAGGCTCTGAGCTGTCAGCACAGAGCCCAACGTGGGGCTTGAACCCACGAACCGTGAGATCATGGCCTGAACTGAAGTCAGGTGCTCAACCGACTGAGCCACTCAGGCGTCCCCAGTGCTTCATAAACTTGAATGTGTCAACAAATTATCTGAAGATCTTGTTGAAATGCTGACTTAGGTCCCAAGATTCTACTTTTTTAACAGCTCTCCCATGATACTACTACTGCTGGGACTACACTTTGACAAGGACCTAGACAATTCCATCCCCATACAGCCTACCTCAATTTGTTAACTCAACTCATTTATATGTGATTATCAACAGCTCAATCATGTTAAAATCTGACCACATCACTTCTTTGTTCATAATGTCTCAATAGCTCCCCAATGTCTTTAAAATAAAATCCAAACTCCTTAGCAAGACGCACAAGACCCTGCATGACAATTTAAGCTTGTGCATACCTCCCAAGCCTCAGCTCTCTGAATTCCCTCACACCTCACTGTGAACACACACACACACACACACACACACACACACACACACCTTTCGAAATTTAGCTTAGCTGTAACTTCTTTCAGTACACATTTCCAGCTCCTAGTCTAGGTTAAGAATCATTTCTGTGAGTTACTGAGTAATCCCCCAGACAGACTGATAATTTGTCTGTTTCCACGTTAGAACTGCAAGCAATCTGAGGGCAGAGATTATGTGTCTTATTCCTGTATTGCAAGTACCTAGCATCTAGTAAACAACCAATGAACATGTGCTGAATGAAAAAATGGCTTGAAGAATAGCTAGATCAGAAGAGTAAAGCTCCAACTGAATAAAATACAGGATAAGCACCCAAAAGGTAAAAAGAAAGAAAAGGGAATCAGGTATGACTAAGAACTGACAAAACTATAAACAGAAATATCACTGTAACAAAATTCTGTACCTCCCTGTCACTGACTAATCCAATCACTGCTTCTCAGATAAATAATTAAGCAATACAGAGACTACAGTACACTAAAGCAGGCACCACGCCACCTTTTCCACTCCCTGTTAAATCCTCTAGATTCTGGGAGTGGAATGTGGAATGTAAATCCTCAATTTCCCTGACACAGCAAATACAGCTCCATTCAGGTCAAAGTTCAGTTTGCTGCACAGTTAGCACCTCTAGCTAAAACTGTCCTCAAAAAGAGATCAAGCTAAAACTTGAACACAACCAGAATAAAAGTGAGAAGGAATTTATCATAGACTGGAGGGGGATGGGAAGGGTGTAGGGTAAAATACTGAAACATAATGCCATTAAATAAATGTAGAATGCGAACTTCTAACTATATTCTTTTAATTTTTAAATGCATTTTTTATGGAAACATAACTAACCTACAAAAAAAATACACAAATCAAAAAGTTACAGTTCAATAAAATGTCAAAAGTCAACACACCTATGTAACCACTACCCAGATAAGACAATACAACATTACCAGCACCCAAGAGCCTTCCCTCATGTCCCCTCTTAGCTATCAGCCTCACTCCTCCCTATAGGTGATGCCTACCCCGATTCCTATCAACACTGATCAGTTTTGCCTCTTTTTGAACCTGATATAAAGATCATCAAATATCATCAATTTCTGCTCAAAATGTTTCTGAGAGTTACCCAAGTCAGTTGCATTTAGCAGTTCATTTATTTTTATTACCAGAAAGTATTCCATTGCATGAATATTCATAATTTATTGAATCCATTCTCCCATTGAAGGTTGTTTTCAGTTTAAGGGCCATAAAAAAATGATGTTGCTATGAACATTCCTCAGGTGTTGTATGGTGCCCACGTGAAGATATTTCTGGGTGGGTATTTATCTAGGAGTATAATCGCTGCCTTACAGGGTGTGTATATGTTCAGCCAGGTAGATGACGTCAAATAATTTTCCAAAACTTCTATTCCTAACAGCAGGAGAATAGTGTTCCAGTTGCTTCATATCCTTGCCGGTATTGTTGGTCTCTTTACATTTTAGGCATTCTACATAATGGTGTCACACTGTGATTTTAAGCTGCATCTCACAGCCGCCACCACTATCATCACCACTGAGCACAGTTTTTTTATGGACTTTACTATGTTGAGGTGCAACTCCTTTATATTCACTTCGTTGAGAGTTTTTATTTTTTTAAATGTTTATTTTTGAGGGGCGCCTGGGTGGCTTAGTCGGTTAAGCGTCCGACTTTCACTTAGGTCATGATCTCGTGGTTCGTGGGTTCGAGCCCCGCGTCGGGCTCTATGCTGACTGCCAGCTCAGAGCCTGGAGCCTGTTTCAGTCTGTGACTCCCTCTCTCTGACCCTCCCCTGTTCACGCTGTCTCTCTCTCTCTCTCTCCTAGAAATAAATAAAACATAAAAAAAATAAAATAAAAATAAATGTTTATTTTTGAGAGAGAGCGAGCGCGTGCGCGAGAACATGAGTGGGGGAGGGGCAGACAGAGAGGGAGACACCGAATCGCAAGCAGGCTCCAGGATCTGAGCTGTGAGCACAGAGCCTGACATGGGGCTCGAACCCATGAACGGTGAGATCATGACCTAAGCCGAAGTCAGACACTTAACCGACTGAGTCACCCGGGTGCCCCTGCTGAGAGCTTTTATCATGGATGGATGTTTAATTTTGTCACATGTTTTTTCGGCCTCATATGGTCATATGGTTTTTATCCTTCATTTTGTTAATATGGAGTACTATGGTGATTGAGCTGTGGATGTTGAACCATCCTTACATTTCTAGAATATTTCCCACTTGATCATGATGTATGTTCTTGTTAATGTAGTACTGAATTTGATTTACTAATATTTTGTTGAAGATTTCTGAATATGTATTCATTATGAATATTGGCAATGAATAATGGTAACATTTTTTTGTATGTGTGGTAAAATATGCAAACATTTGTCATTTTAACCATTTTAAAGTGTACAATTCAATGGCATCAAACACATTCACTGTTGTGCAATCATAACCGCTATTCATCCCCAGAATGTTTTCACTATCCCACACCCACTAAACAGTTAACTCCCCACTTCCCTCTTCCCTCAGCCCCTAGAAACCACTATTCTACTTTCTGTATCTTTTAATTTGACTATTCTAGGTGTCTCCTATAAGTAGAATCATACAATATTTGTCCTTTTGTATTTGGCTTATTTCACTTAGTACAAGGTTTTTTTTGTTTTGTTTTGTTTTTAATTTTTTTTTAATGTTTTATTTATTTCTAGGAGAGAGAGAGAGACAGCGTGAGCAGGGGAGGGTCAGAGAGGGAGTCACAGACTGAAAGAGGCTCCAGGCTCTGAGCTGGCAGTCAGCACAGA
Source organism: Proteles cristata cristata (assembly GCA_017311185.1). Taxonomy (NCBI): domain Eukaryota; kingdom Metazoa; phylum Chordata; class Mammalia; order Carnivora; family Hyaenidae; genus Proteles; species Proteles cristata. The sequence goes on along the minus strand of JAESUZ010001885.1, from coordinate 513,813 downwards.
GCCCGACACGGGACTCGAACCCACGAACCGCGAGATCATGACCCAAGCGAAAGTCGGACGCTTAACCGACTAAGCCACCCAGGCGTTGTACACAACTTAGTACAACAACTTAGTACACAACTTAGTACAAGGTTTTTAAGGTCTGTCCATATTGTAGCACGTATAAGACTTTCACTCCTTTTTAGGGCCAAATAATAATATTATTCTATTGTATGGATATACCACACTTTGTTTTCCCATTTCCTATCCTATGATAGACTTTTGGGTTGTTTCCACATTTTGGCTATTATAAATAGTGCTGTTATGAACACAGGTGTGCAAATACTTGTTCAAGGCCCTACTTTCAATTCTTTGGGGGATATACCCAGAAGTAGAATTGTTGGATCATATTATAATTTCTGTTTGGGGTGCCTGAGTGGCTCAGTTGGTAAACCCTCTGACTTTTGCTCAGGTCATGATCTTGTGATTCTTAACTACAAGCTTCACATCAGGCTCTTTGCTATCAACACAGAGCCCACTTTGGATCTTCTGTCCCCCTTTCTCTACCCCTTTCTTGCTCACTTGCCCTCTCTCTCAAAAACAATAAATAAAAGGGCACCTGGGTGACTCAGTCAGTTAAGCATTCAATTCTTGATCTCTGCTCAGGTCACAATTTCATGGTTGTGGGATCAAGCCCTGCGTCGGGCTCTGTGCTGACAGTGTGGAGCTTGCTGGGGATTCTCTCTCTCTCTCTCTCTCCCCTCCCCCCTGCCTCTTGCACTCCCTCTCTCTCAAAATAAATAAACATTTAAAAAATAATAATGAATAAATATTAAAAATACATATATATATTTGTAATTTCTATTTATTTTTTTGAGGAACCAAAAACCACATTTTGCTTTCTATAGAAGCTGCACCATTTTACATTCCCATCAGCAATGCACAAGGGTTTGAACTTGGAGAAACTGGAAATTTTGTGTACTGTCAAGCACATTTTTATCTACTTATTGGCCATTTGGATATTCTTTTATGTGGAGTGGCTTTTCAAATCTTTTGCCTATTTGTCTATTGGACTGTCAGTTTTTCCCTTACTGATTCATTTCCCTTACTGAGCTATTTATATATTCTGGTTATAGGTCTTTTGCAAACATTTCCCACTCTGTGGCTTGCCTGTCCTCTCTTACTGTTGTCTTTTTTTAAACTTTGAAATAATTTTAGACTTAGAACAATCAGCAAAAACAGCACAGAGTTCCCATATACACTTCGCCCAATTTCCTCTAATGTAACATCTTGTAAAACCAGGGCAATTATAAAAAGTAAGTAATTAACATTGGTAAATACTATTAACTAAACCACAGACTTTTTTTAAAAATATTTTTATTTATTTCTAGGAGAGAGAGAGAGACAGCGTGAGCAGGGGAGGGTCAGAGAGAGAGGGAGACACAGACTCTGAAATAGGCTCCAGGCTCTGCGCTGGCAGTCAGCACAGAGCCCGATGCGGGGTTCGAACCCACAAACTGCGAGATCATGACCCAAGAGAAAGTCGGACGCTTAACCGACTAAGCCACCCAGGCGCCCCACTAAACCACAGACTTTATTTGGATTTCACAAGTTCATCCATGAATGTCCTTTTTCGGTTGCAGGATCCAATCCAGGATCCCACACTGCATTTATTTGTCATGTTTCCTTAGTCTCTTCCAATCTATGATAGTTCCTCAGTTCTTCCTTGTCTTTCATGACCCTGAAGATGGTAGGTGACTAAATCCTGGAATAAAGCTATGCATTGACCAGATTTAAAAACAAAACAAAACAAAACAAACAAAACAAAACAAAGCCCCTATATATTACCTTTTAATCTGTTTTAATTTTTTTAGCTCCCCACTCAGCTTTATTGATATATAATTGACATATAATATTGTATTAGTATAAAGTGTATAACATAATGATTTGACATATGTATAGGTTACAAAATGATTGTCAGTAAGTTTAGTTAACATCTATCACACTTCATGTAGTTATAAATATTTTTTCTTGCAATGTTATCTTTTCATCTCTTTTGATTGATTTTTAGTAGAATGGAGATACGAACTTTATATATTAGTAAAGATAATAATATTAAAGATCAGCTAATTCTATTTCCTTATTTTTGAGATAAAGAAGCAAAGATCTAGGGAAATTAACTACCCAAAGTCTTACAATACTCCTTTTACCCAATGATTTTACTTGGCAGATAGTTTTCTTGTTTGTAACTTTTTTTTAATGTTTTATTAATTTCTGAGAGAGAGAGAGAGACAGCATGAACAGGGGAGGGTCAGAGAGAGAGGGAGATATAGAAACCGAAACAGGCTCCAGGCTCTGAGCTAGCTGTCAGCACAGAGCCTGATGAGGGGCTCGAACCCACGAACTGTGAGATCATGACCTGAGCCGAAGTCAGATGCTTAACCGACTGAGCCACCCAGGCCCCCATCTTGTTTATAACTTTTAATAGATTTTTCTAGTGCTTCAATTCTTAACTGTTCAGAGACCATCTCTTCCTAATCAACATGAACTAAGTATCTCTATTCCATTAAGAGATCAACAGAGTCTAAACTTCCAGTTACAAAATAAATAAGTCATGGGATGAAAGTACAACATAGAGAATATAGTCAATAATACTGTAATAATTTTGTATGGTGTTGGACATAACTACCAGCAACACTTATCTTGGTAAACATACATAACATATAAAATTGTCCAGTCATTATGTATGTTATACTTAATATAACATTGTATGTCAACTATACTTCAATTAAAAAAAGGGATGGCACCTGGGTGTCTCAGTTGGTTAAGCATCAGACTTCAGCTCAGATCATGATCTTAAGGTTTGTGAATTCGAGCCCCACATCGGGTTCTGTGCTGTCAGTGCAGATCCTGCTTGGAATCCTCTGAGTCCCTCACTCTCTGCCCCTCCCCAACTTCTCAAAAATAAATAAACATTAAAAAATGAAAAAAGAGAGAGAAAGAGAGAGAAATCAACAGGGCCTAACCAGCTCCTGAATTTCTGGTCTGTTTTCTAATTTTTCAGGAATGAGAATATATTGCTCTTAGAAAAAGAGGAAAACAACAACAAAAAAAATGTATCATAGAACAATGCCCCTCCATTCCCCACCAAGATGTCCATGTTCTAATTTCCAGGGCCTGTGAATATATAGCAATGGTAAGGCTGCAGACGGAATTAAACCTGCTAGCTAGCTGACCTTGAGATGGGGAGATTATCCCAAATTGTCCAATCGAATGGTTACTTACAAGTGGAAGAGGGAGGCAAAAGAGTGACAGCCAGAGACAGATTTGAAAATGTAAATTGCTGGCTTTGAAGATGGGGGGGAAGGACCATAAGCTAAGGAATTCTGGTTGCTTCTAGAAGCTGGAAAAGGTAAAGAAATCGATTCTTCTCTAGAGCCTTCAGAAGCAATATAGTCCTACTGCCACTTTCTGAAAAATTATTAAAGTATGATCGACATACACTATTAGTTTCAGGTATACATCATAGTGATTCAGTATTTTTATACATTATTACTATCCCAGAGTTATTACTTATCTCATAATAAGTCTAGTTACCATCTATCACCATGTGAAGTTATTACAATGTTACTGACTCTACTGCCTATATACTATACATTATAACCCCATGACTCAGTTATTTTACAACTGTTTGTTGTAAGAAGTTTGTACCTTTTAATCCCCTTCACCTATTTCATCCACCCAAACCCTTTCCCCTTCTAGTAACCAACAGTTTATTTCCCATTATCGAAAAGTCTGTTTCTGTTTTGTTTGTTTTGTTTTTAGATTCCACAAATCACACGGTATTTGTCTTACTCTGTCTATATCATTTAGCATAACACCCTAGCCCACCCATTTTGTCACAATTCCTTTCATTTTTAAGCTGAGTAAGATGCCTAACATATTGATTTTAGTCCACTGAGACCCATTTTGGATTTCTGACCTCTTAAACTGTAAGTTAATACAATGGTATTGTTTAAAGCCATAGAAAATTAAACAGGAAGACCCTGAGATTTTAAGGAGCAGGGGAGATTAGATGTTTGGTCTTAAATATCTCAGTCATTTTCAGATCACTACTCATGCATGCTCGGGTTTGACTGGCAATGTTCTCAATTTTTAAATTCTGCACATTACAAGGACTAATATTTTTTAAAGTGCTTGGGAATAAGATTGCATTTTTACCAAATCCTTACTTGGTGTATTTAGAACATTGTCAGTGAGAGCGGTGGGAGAGGTGCCTGGAGATACTGTCAGGGACTGATCGTGTAGGGTTTGCAGGCCATAGAAAGGTTTTAATTTTATTGTAATAATAATAGGAAGTGGGGTGCCTGGCTGGCTCAGTCAGTGGAGCATTCAGCTCCAGATGTCAGGGTTGTGAGTTTGAGCCCCATGTTGGGTATAGAGATTGCTTAAAAATAAAATCTTTTTTTTTAATGTTTTATTTATTTCTAGGAGAGAGAGAGAGAGAGACAGCGTGAGCAGGGGAGAGTCAGAGAGAGAGGGAGTCACAGACTGAAACAGGCTCCAGGCTCTGAGCTGGCAGTCAGCACAGAGCCTGACGCGGGGCCCGAACCCATGAACCGCGAGATCATGACCTAAGTGAAAGTCAGACGCTTAACCGACTAAGCCACCCAGGAGCCCCCCAAAATAAAATCTTTTAAAAAAGGAAGCTAATAAGGATTTTTGTTTTCAAAAGACCATCATGGCTGCTATAAGGATAAGAAACTGATGAACATGAGTGGAAATAAGATTATTAGTTAGAAGGTCATTAAAATATATGACAGATGATGATGGCTTAGATTAGATTGATGGTAGTGGATGGATTTGAGACATATGTTGGTGGTTGACTCAACAGGACTTGATAACAGACTGAATGTAAAGGTTGAGGAAGATATCAGGAATGAGCATCAGGTTTCTGGCTCAACCAACTAGTTAAAAACAGATGCTGTTGATTAAAGTGGAGAAGAATGAGGGGAAATGAGAAGAATATCAGGGCTTAATCTTGGTCAGGTTACGTTTGAGATGTCCATGAGATAGACAAGTGGAAGTGAAACAAATGAACAGTCTGGAGCTCAGAGGAAGGTCTGGGTTGGAAGCATAAATTGAGAGTTAGTGATTTCTTCCATTTCTGTAATTTAAATCCCATGTACATGCAAATATATATAAAACCATGGGAGTGCATAAAATTGCCTAGAGAGGGTGAAAAGGCAAACAAACAAACAAGATCCACATGTGAGCCCTAATCCACCAGGGTAGAAGAAGAAAAGCCAGCAGCTGAAATTTGAACAGCAGCCACTGGAATAGTAAGAGGAAAATCCAAAGAAAATTGTGTCATTGAAATTAAGAAAAGGGATTATTTCAAAAAGGAAAGAGTGATCAGCTATTTCAAAAACTGTTGAGAACCTTGGTAAGATGACAGCTGAAAATAGCTTTTAGGATTAGGCAGCATGAAGGCTTCTGGTGATTTGGGGGAGTGATGGGGGTGAAAGCAGGATTAGGGAAAACTGAAGAATGACCAGAAAGTTAAGTAGGAGAGGCAGTTTTAACAGACAAGTCGTTTGCAAAACTGAGCTTTGAAACAGAGCAGGGAGATATGGAAATAACTAAAGGATTGTAAGTCAAAGGAAGTGATTGATTTTGTGTGTGTATGAGTGTGTGTTGTGTTTGTTGTGTGCATGCACATGCCTGAGCACTTTTGTTTAACAAAATGTTTACTAGAACCTGAGTGAACTCTGAAATGATCTAACAGAGAGGGAGGATGAAAACAAGCAGTGTGTGTGTGTGTGTGTGTGTGTGTGTGTGTGTGTGTGTGTTCAGAACGTTAAAAAAGGAAAGAGAGGTAAATAAGGTTGCCCGATAAAATTCAGGATACTAAAAAAAAAAAAAAAAAAAAAAATTCAGGATACTGGGACTCCTGGGTGGCTCAGGTCATGATCTCATGGTTCGTGGGTTCAAGCCCCGCGTCGGGCTCTGTGCGGACAGCTAGCTCAGAGCCTGGAGCCTGTTTCAGATTCTGTATCTCCCTCTCCCTCTGACCATCCCCTGCTCACAATGTCTCTCTCTCTCAGAAATAAATAAAAACATTAAAAAAATTTCAGGATACCAGTTATATTTGAATTTTAGATAAACAATAAATAGTTTCAGGGGAGGGGGCGCCTAGGTGGCTCAGTCAATTAAGAATCTGACTTTGACTCCGGTCATGATCTCTCAGTTCCTGGGTTTCATCCCTCCATCGGGCTCTGTGCTGACAGCTCAGAGCCTGGAGCCTGCTTCACATTCTGTGTTTTCCTCTCTTTCTCCCCCTCCCCACCTTGCTCGCTTGTGCATACTCTATCTCTCCGTGTCTCAAAAATAAACAAACATTAAAAAATTAAAAAATTTTTTTTCAACCTAAGTGTGTCCCAAATATTGCACAGAACATGCTTATACAAAAAATAATTTGTTGTTATTTGTATTTAAAATTTAACTGTGTGTTTTGTGTTGCTGTTGTTGCCAAATCTGACAATTTAATGGGTAAATTTAAAAAAAAAGTCTCTCAGAAGGTAAGACAGAATGGGATCCAGGGAACAAGTGAGAAACTGTTCTTAGTTAGAATTAGGAACACTTCTTTCTTTGTTATAGAAAGAAAAAAAGAAGAAATAGATGCAGGCAGATTTATAGATGATGGTAACAAGATGAGGGAATTCACATCTACAGCCCCTCCAACAATGAATTATGACATAATAACATCAGTTAAGGGGGTGGGGAAGAAGAGCTGTAGAATTGCAAAGCATTAAGAGGTAACTGGTTTATAGTGATTTAAAAGCAGACAACTAGCAGCCACAGAAAGTTTCTAAGTAGGGCAGTAATATCTCAGCAGACTTATATAATAAAAATATGCTTAGAGAAGATGCATTCAAGAGAGAATATGGCTGAAAGAAATGAGGACAACTTTAAGGTCAACCTTGAAGACAGTTAAAGTCTGGATTTCCAGACTACAATTCCATGAAAATGAAAGGACAAATTTAAGAAATTATATAAAAGAAGAACTAGCAGGATCTAGACAAAAATCTGGACACAGAGTTGAAGGGAGGAAAGTTCATATTCTACACACACACACACACACACACACACACACACACAGTCATTGCCAACATAGTACATTCAAACTCCATACATTCAGCAACTTACATCATTACTGCTTTATGTCTGTGAAATAATCACTATGATTATTTTTCTTACCTGGTACTTTTCTACCAAAAAGTTTTAATTGCTTTACAAATTTTTTTGCATTACCTTTCCTCATGAAAGTCAAATAAAGAATATTTTAATGAGATCCGAAGCAAATCAATCAAACATGACCAGGATTAAGAAGATCTTTTTAGATCCAAGAACAGGATATTATATATTTAAGAGATTCCTAATAAGAAGCAAAAATTGTCCTAGACTCTTCTGAACATTAGAGAAAACCTACTGGGGTGCCTGGGTGGCATCCAACTTTGGCTCAGGTCATGATCTTGCAGCTCGCGGGTTCAAGCCCCTGCATCAGGCTCTGTGCTGACAGTTCAGAGCCTGGAGCCTGCTTCAGATTCTGTCTCCATCTCTCTCTGTCCCTCCCCCACTAATGCTCTGTCTCTCTCTCTCTCAAATATAAATATTAAAAAAAAGAGAGAGAGAACATACTAACCGGATTGCCCCCCACTCCCGCCGCCATCCTCCTTATAACAAATAACCCGCTTTCTAGCAGCCAATTTTTGGAAGTTGTACTGATGAATGAGTTAATGTCTATAAGGTACTTTAAAGTTTGGAGAAAAGAATATACAAAGTATAGTAGATTTTCACTATTTACAGTACTTCTATTTTGTAAAGTCACTGCAAACACTGAAGCAGCCAATTTTGAAGCATTGCTTTTATGGAAAATATAGGATTAGGCTCCTGTGAGCCTATGGTCATAGCATTTTCATAAAATGATTAACAGATAACCCTGCTTTGTGTGTGTTTTTGTTTATAGAAACCTTATAGAGGTGCCTGGGTGGCTTAGTCAGTTAAGTGTCCTACTTCAGCTCAGGTCGTGATCTCACGGTTTGTGAGTTCAAGCCCCATGTCAGGCTCTGCGCTGGTGGTATGGGGCCTGGTTAGGATTCTCTCTCTCTCTCTCTCTCTCTCTCTCTCTTTCCCTCTGCCCCACTTGCTTGCTTTCTCTCTCTCTAAATTAATTAATTAAAACAAAACCTTATATATTCTTGATTCATTAACACTGAACTCACAGCCAACAGCACTCCAAATAACTCATGGTTGAACAAACATATTTTTTTTCTCTATAAAGCACATCACAGCCTTTATTGTGCTTAGGAACACTAGACAGCACTTCCCACTACATCTGGTGGACATTTTAAACAGTGAAATCACCAAGAAAGAGCATAAAAATGCAAAAACTACAGCACTAAGTCGACCATGAAAAAGACCCTTGGCTGAGAGTATGAGAGCTTTAAGAAGGCAGAGTACTGCCTTGTGTGACCTCAGCTGGGAACATACATGTCAGGTGACTCAAATTTTTTTCTACTCTATACATGCCCATGAATGACCACTGAAGGGACCAGCAGTACTGATTTGGGGGTGACAAATTTTAGCAAGGAGGCAAATTTACAAATACAGAATCTGAGAATAACGGGATGAACTGAGCTGTTGCATTCACTTGCTCCAAATGATTCCAAGGCAAATTTGCTCTGATTTTACAAGTTATCAGCCAATCCTTGCCTGCAGATGCTGTAAATACCTCGTGAGGTCCATAAATCACCTTGATTTTGCTTCTAACTGCAGTTCTCTACAAGATAAAGATACTCTCTAGACAAAATCTTCTGCCAAGTGTGGCAGTGACTGAGAAAGTAGAAGAGAATTCAATCTTCTTAAAGCAATGCTGACATTGTAGTGTTAACAAGCATCTATACGTGGTTGCAGGAGAAGGTCTTACATAAGGAAGACTCACAAGGGGCCATATTCAGACATGCAAGACTCTTGCTACCACACTTAAGCCTATGCCTGGGCTGTTCTGCTGCTAAGAGCCACTCAGGCGCACAGGTCAATAAAACCTAGTAATTCCACCATGTTTCACTACTCAGCCCTTTCTGTGCATCTCCATACCAGCTGTCAAATGTTCTCTACTCTTCTCAAATGTCCAACTATAAGATCACCCCTCACTATCAATACATTATTGATATTCCTATTTCACAGGGAAAACTAAAACCATTAGATGGGGGGGAAAATTTCAACTTCTTGACACTGAAGTCTACAACCTCACCCACATCTATCTTTTCTTACCTCCCTCCTGTCTTACTGGAAGAGGATTCTCTCTTCCCATCTGTTATGGACTAAATTTTATCCCCAAAATTTCATATGTTGAAGCCCTAACTCCTACAGGGACTCTATGGAAATAAAGCCTTAGGGAAGTAATTAAAGTTAAATGAGGTCATTAAAGGTGGGGTCTGAATTTCATGGAATCACTGTCCTTATAAGAAGAGGAAAAGACACCAGAGAGCACTCTCTGTCTCTGCAGCACACAGAAGACAGGCAACGTAAGGACACAGGGAGAAGGCAGCTGTCTATAAACTGGAAAGAAAGGCTTTACCACAAAGCAACCCTGACAACCCTTTGGTCTTAGACTTGTAGGCCCCAGAACCATGGAAAAATATATTTGTATTGTTTAAGCCACCAAGTCTGTGGTATTTTGTTATGGCAGCCTGAACAGACTGATACACCATTTAAATTGAATCTTTCCAACCAGTGCTCTGGATCAAGTTCTCTCTCACCTTCTCAGGGACTGTTCTCTATCAACCATCTCCTTTCATTCATATTTCCTCAGTCTCTCACCCTATATGACTTCTTCCCAGCAGCACAAATATGCTTAGGTTTCTCCTATCCCAAAAATAAATAAATCACCTCACTTTCCACCCTTCAGCTGCTCCTCTCTTACTTACCTTCAGAGTCAAACTCCTTGGCTTTCTAGGCTTACTATGTCCCCAATTCTTTACTTTCCATCCACTCCTCAATGTACTAAATTCTGGCTCCTGACAAACCACTGAGACTATTTGTGCTGAGGTCACTATGTCCTTTGTGCTAAATCTAATGGTGATTTCTCAGCTTACTTTACCCCTAGGTGCTGTTAATACCTTTTCCTTGAAAGACTCCCCCTTGGCTTTTGTGACACTATACTACCATTATACTACCATACTACCATTACACCCATCCTTCCTTTGATTTCCTAGATATCTTCCTTTTCGGTTTCCTCTATAGATTTTTTTTCTTTCACTTTGGGACTCCTAAATATAGGCGTTTATGAAGATACCAATCTCTATTTCCTCTTCACTCAAAACATTCTCTTACCCATAACCATGGCTTCATTTACAATTAATGTGCCAGCAACTTGCAAAAATCTAACATCTCTCTGATCTTCAGTTCAAAATGGACAAAGACCTACCATACGGCTTAGAAATCTGTAATGTTCCCATAGGCACAACATATCTCCACTTATTCACTGACTTCTCCTAATAAGGTAGATAAAAAAAAAATAAGTAAACAAATAGATGAAAGAGTTAAATTTATGGTAAATACTGTAAAGGAAATGACCAAGAGGCTAAAGTATAAAATGAAGAACTACCTTTGATAGAATAATCAAGGAAAGTATTTTTAAGATGATAACACTTGAGCTAGCAACAGAAGAATGAGAGAAAGCTTGCTATATGAAAGGAAAGAAATAGCAATTGCAAAGACTCCAATGTAAGAAAGATCTTGGCATGTTTAAGGGAATGTAAAGACAATTTTTAGCTCATTACTTCTACTATGCTCCTACTGTCTATCTTCAGTTATACTTGCTATAAATCTTGGTAACTTCATTATCATCCAATAAATTGGTTTTCTTTTAATCCCAAAGATTTCCTTGTGGCTATGTGCAAACACAAATAATAAGAAACATTACTGACTTATTTCAAAATAATATTCAAAAACCTTTTTTCAATTTTCTAAATTTGAAATTTTTATTTAAAACTGTTACTGTTTTATAATTTATTAATACTTTAAAATAAATGAAAGTTTATTTATATTTTAATGCTTTTTTAATGTCTTGTTTCTTAAAAAAAATTTTTTTTAAATAAAAATGTTTTATTTATTTTTGAGAGAGAGAGATAGAGACAGCATGAGCAGGGGAGGGTAAGAGAGAGAAGGAGACACAGAATCTGAAGACAGGCTCCAGGCTCTGAGCTAGCTGTCAGCACAGAGCCAGATGCAGGGTTCGAACCCACCAACCGTGAGATCATGACCTGAGCTGAAGTCAGACGCTCAACCAACTGAGCCACTTAGGTGCCCCATGTTTTATTTCTGAGAGAGAGACAGCATAAGCAGGGGAGGGTCAAAGAGAGAGGGAGATACAGAATTTGAAACAGGCTCCAGACTCTGAGCTAGCTGTCAGCACAGAGCCCGACCAGGGCTGGAACCCACGAACTGTGAGATCATAACCTGAGCTGAAGTTGGACATTGGATGGTTAACCAACTGAGCCACCCAGGCGCCCCTATATTTTTTATACTTAAGGATGAATTGTTTGCTTTCAAAAAAGAAATTAGAAGACTCATTTTCTGAACCCATCACCTATACTATACCATGTATAGTATAATATATATAATAATAACGTATCTTATTTTGTCTTATGCAACAGATTTCTTTTACTGTGCCCTCTAGAGGATATGGAGAAATTTAAACTTTTTAAGAAAAGTTTTAATTCTAGTATAGTTAACATACAGGATTATGTTAGTTTCAGGTATATAGTATAGTGATTCAATAATTCTATACATTGTTCAGTGCTCATCATGATAAATGTATGCAACAGAATATTTTTGAATAGTGTTATGGTGCCAGTTTTACAGCATCATTTTGAGATTAATCATTTATAATTTAAAGAAACAGGAATTGAATATTTTCAACAGACACAAAATGAAGACTTTAAAATCTTGCACATGGGGCGCCTGGGTGGCTCAGTCAGTTGAGCGACCGACTTCAGCTCAGGTCATGATCTGACAATTTGTGGGTTCAAGCCCCCCGTTCAAGCTCAGAGCCTGGAGCCTGCTTCACATTCTGGGTCTCCCTCTCTCTGCCCCTCCCCCTAATTGTGCTCTGTCTCTCTCTCTCAAAAATGAATAAACATTAAAAAAACTAAATATAAAATGTTGCACATGAATACTGACTCAACATAAATATGAAATGACTCCAAAACACTACTTAAATGACAGTTATCCTGAGCTTTTCTAGGAAAACCACTGATGAAAAAATGTATAGAACAGAAAAATAAGCCTTTAGGACTAGAGGTAGAGTCTACTTAGGAGGTATGTGTTGTTGAAATAATTAGTAGACAGTAAAGGGGTCTATTGTTCTGAAAATAGTAAGAATCTCCTTTAATTCTGATTAAGATAGGTAACTGATAAGGAGAAAAAATTCCTTGTGAATTCCAAATCTACAGAGAAAAAAGGCAGCCCTTGCAATGTGAAAGTCCAGAGATCCAATGGTTCAGACCTGACTCTCAGATCTTCTACTCCTTTTTTTTTCTTTACTGTCTAGAAAATAATAAAGGGAATGGGCATTCAGAAAGAGAATATTACTATGGGATCTATGCAACAAAGTAATCTTGGAAGAAAACTGGCTCTTAATTCTGATAATCAACAATTCTATTAAATTCCTAATCTATTTGTTTTACACCTCAATGTGGAATCCAAGGAACTTGGTCTCTTTATAGAATACACTTTGACACACTCCTCCAATGAGGTCGTTCCATTGAAAACTGAATCCTACCTCTTTAAGTGCAACAGAGACTCCTTAAAGCATTCACCAAAATAATCAAGTATATTCTGATTGTGGGAGATAGCAGAAGAGATTAACTCTCAAAAGAAGAGTGATTTGAAAGTCATCATTGCCACACTAAGCACATGGCAAAAAGATATATCATGACAATTACCAGGTACAACCTAGCTTTGGAAGCACTAGATTCTCTTCAGCAAAAGTTTTTATTGTCAATAATATCAGGAAATCTCTGAATTGACTGTAATTTACACATCATCTATTATGGCAACTAACAAATCCCTAGTAGTTACAATGAAGCTTGTTTCAAACTTACTACTTACTGAGAGAGTATAAGAAAGAAGTGAACAGCACATATTCCCAAGAGGAATGTCTAGGGATGGCAGTACTGTGTTTATAAAACCCTGTGTATCAAATTAAAACACGGACAGATATTGGGGCGCCTGGGTGGCTTAGTCGGTTAAGCGTCCGACTTTTGCTTAGGTCATGATCTCACAGTTCGTGGGTTCGAGCCTCGCGTCGGGCTCAGAGCCTGGAGCCTGTTTCAGTCTGTGACTCCCTCTCTCTCTGACCCTCCCCTGCTCACGCTTTCTCTCTGTCTCTCTCTCTGTCTCTCTCTCTCTCTCTCTCCTAGAAATAAATAAAACAAAAAAAAAATACAAAAAAACCCACAACAACACGGACAGATAACGAATAATGTCTACTAGGTTAAAAGCAGCCAACCCAAGAGCTCACTCTTGTGGAGAAAGAGAGGAAAAGCAGAAGAGCTAAAGCTGGACACCAATAAATATGGAATCTATGTACAAACTAAATTTAGCAATTACCATTTTAAGGTAACCTGAAGGAAATGACCAAGAACATAATCAAGATTGTAAGTGGGTGGAGTTGAGGTATAAAAAAGTGTTACAATGCAAGGAGTTTACTTTTCAACGTCTCAGCTCTTCAAGGCCTTCTCTGATCATGCTACCTGGCCCTGCCTCATCACTCTAAACCATTACCTGATTTTATTTTCTTCAATTACTTACCACTATCTGAAATTACTTCTTTACTTTCTTTGTTTTCACCTTCTAGAATTTAAGCCTCAAAAAGGCAGGGAACTTATGTGTATTATTCACCTACCATAATATCTGGCACATACAGATATTCAATATATATTTGTTGAAAGTATACAACTTCTACCATGGAAGGCTTAACAGTTCAGTAGCAAAAGAGATAACAATAACAACCAAAGAGCTACAGGACACTGCTCCACACCTGAGGACTTTGGGAAGGCTTCACTGGGGAAATAATATTAGATTTGGGTCTTGAAGAAATAATAAATTATACCTAACTCTTTAAGTCTCCAAAACTGTCATGGTGTTTGCTTAATATCTCCATGCCTTTAAAAACAACAATAAGAAAAAAAGGCCTATATTTATTGAATGCCTTCTATACTCCAAATACTATGTAGTTTTGGCACATATTAACTCACTTAATCCTTACATGAGGTGGGCGCTTTTATTATCACCATTGACAACTAATAAAACTGAAGTATGAATAGGCTAAATAACTGACAACATCACAGCTAGGAAGAGGCAGAACAAAGGCTTGAATCTAGATACCTTTGTACTCTGTCTGAAATGCCTGTATCCTTCCATACTTGCTGAATAAAGTCTTACTAACCCTGAACTACCTTGTAGGTCAAGAATCCCTCTTGGAGACTGCGCCATGCGCACTTGAGAAGAAAGTGAATTCCATGGCCTCAGACATAAATCAGCCCTCAATAAATATAAAAGAATTGAGATCATACTATACACACTTTCAGATCACAATGCTATGAAACTTGAAATCAATCAAAGGAAGAAGTCTGGAAAACCTCCAAAAACATGGAGGTTAAAGAACACCCTACTAAAAAAACGAATGGGCCAATCAGGCAATTAGAGAAGAAATGAAAAAATATATGGAAACAAATGAAAACGAAAATACAACAATCCAAACTCTATGGGATGCAGCAAAGACAGTCCTAAGAGGAAAGCACATTGCACTCCAGGCCTATTTAAGGAAATTAGAAACAGCACAAGTGCAAAATCTAACAACTCACCTAAAGGAACTAGAGGGAGAGCAACAAAAGCACCCCAAACCCAGTAGGAGAAGAGAAATAATAAAAATCCGAGCAGAAATAAACAATATAGAAACCAAAGAAACAGTTGAACAGATCAATGAAACCAAGAGTTGGTTTTTTGAAAAAATAAACAAAATTGACAAACCTCTAGCCAGGTGTCTCAAAGAGAAAAGAGAGAGCACTCAAATAGACAAAATCATGAATGAAAATGGACTTATTACAACCAACCCCTCAGAAATACAAGCAATTATCAGGGAATTTTATGAAAAATTATATGCCAACAAATTGGACAAATTACTAAACACATACTCACTACCAAAATTCACATGGGGAGAGATAGAAAATCTGAACAGATCCATAACTAGTGAAGAAGTCGAATCAGTTATCAAAAATCTCCCAACAAATAAGAGCCCTGGGCCAGATGGCTTCCCTGGGGAATTCCACCAGACATTTAAAACAGAATTAATACCCACTCTTCTCAAGCTATTCCAAAAAATAGAAATCGAAGGAAAACTTCCAGACTCATTTTATGAAGTCAGCATCACTTTGATTCCCAAGCCAGACAGAGATCCAGCAAAAAAAGAGAACTACAGGCCAATATCCTTGATGAACACAGATGCAAAAATCCTCAACAAGATACTTGCAAATAGAATCCAACAGCACATAAAAAAGAATTATCCACCAAGATCAAGTGGGATTCATTCCTGGGTTACAGGGCTGGTTCAATATTCGCAAATCAATCAATGTGATCCATCACATCAACAAAAGAAAAGATAAAAACCATATGATCCTGTCAATAGATGCAGAAAAAGCATTTGACAAAATACAGCATCCTTCTTAATAAATACTCTCAAGAAAGTCGGGCTAGAAGGAACTTACTTAAACATCATAAAAACCATCTATGAGAAGCCGTCAGCTAACATCATCCTCAAGGGGGGAAAACTGAGAGCTTTCCCCCTGAGATCAGGAACACGACAGGGATATCCACTATCACCACTGCTGTTTAACATAGTGCTGGAAGTCCTAGCATCAGCCGTCAGCCATCAGACAACAAAAGGAAATAAAAGGCATCAGAACTGGCAAAGAAGTCAAACTTTCACTTTTCACAGACATGATACTCTACCTGACAGACTCCACCAGAAGCCTACTAGAACTGATCCATGAATTCAGCAAAATTGCAGAATACAAAATCAACATACAGAAATCAGATGCATTTTTATACACCAATAATGAAGCAACAGAAAGAGAAATCAAGAAACTGATTCCATTCAAAAGTGCACAAAAAAATCCATAAAATACCTAGGAATAAACTTAACCAAAGATATAAGAGATCTGTATGATGAAAACTATAGAAAACTTATGAAGGAAACTGAAGAAGACCCAAACAAATGGAAAAACACTCCATGCTCATGGATTGGAAGAATAAATATAGTTAAAATGTCATTACTACCCAAAACAATCGACACATTCAATGCAATCCCAATCAAAACTGCACCAGGATTCTTCTCAAAACTAGAACTACCCTAAAATTTGTATGGAACCACAGAAGACCCCGAAGAGCCAAAGTAATATTGAAGAAGAAAACCAAAACGGGAGGCATCACCATCCCAGACTTTAGCCTCTACTAGAAAGCTGCCATCATCAAGACAGTATGGTATTGGCACAAGAACAGACACATAGACCAATGAAACAGAATTGAGAACTCAGAATTGGACCCAAAAATGTATAGCCAACTGATCTTTGACAAAGCAGGAAAGAGTATTCAATGGAAAAAAAGACAGCCTCTGTAAGAGATGGTGCTGGGAGACCTGGACAGCAACATGCAGAAGAATGAAACTGGATCATTTTCTCACATCATACCCAAAAATAAACTCAAAATGGACAAAGGACCTGAATGTGAGACAGGAAACCATCAAAACCCCAGAGGAGAAAGCAGGAAACAACCTCCTTGACCTCCACCACAGCAATTTCTTACTTGACACATCCCCAAAAGCAAAAGAATCAAGAGCAAAAATAAACTATTGGGACCTCATCAAGATTAGAAGCTTCTGCACGGCAAAGGAAACAATCCATAAAACTAATAGGCAACCGATGGAATGGGAAAAGATAGTTGCAAATGATATATCAGATAAAGGGTTAATATCCAAAATCTATAAGGAACTCACCAAACTCCACACCCGAAAAACAAACAACCCAGTGAAGAAATGGGCAGAAGATATGAACAGACACTTCTCCAAAGACGACATCCAGATGGCCAACAGACACATGTAACGATGCTCAGCATCCCTCCTCATCAGGGAAATACAAATCAAAACCACACTGAGATACCACCTCACGCCAGTCAGAGTGGCTAAAACGAGCAAATCCGAGGACTCTAGATGCTCGCGAGGATGTGGAGAAACGGGCACCCTCCTACAGTTGGTGGGAATGTAAACTGGTGCAGCCCCTGTGGAAAACAGTGTGGAGATTCCTCAAAAAATTAACAATAGAACTCCCCTATGACCCAACAATAGCACTGCTAGGAATTTACCCATGGGATACAGGAGTACTGATGCATAGGGGCACATGTACCCCAATGTTCATAGCAGCACTCTCAACAACAGCCAAAACATGGAAAGAGCCTAAGTGTCCATCAACTGACGAATGGATCAAGAAGATGTGGTGTATCTATACAATAGAATACTACATGGCAATGAGAAAATGAAATCTGGCCATGTGTAGCAACATGGATTGAGGGTGTTATATGCTGAGTGAAATAAGTCAGGCAGAGAAGGACAGATACCATATGTTTGCACGTACAGGAGGATTAGGAGGAACTTAACAGAGGACCATAGGGGAGAAGAAGGGGAAAAATAGTGGGGGAAAGGGAGGGAGGAAAGCCATGAGAGACTCTTGAATGCCGAGAACTGAGGGCTGATGGGGGGTGAGAAGGAGGGGAAGGGGGGTGATGGGTATGGAAGAGGGCACGTGTGGGGATGAGCACTGGGTGTTATATGGAAACCAACATGACAAACTATTTTTAAAAAAATCCCATCCCTTGGGGCGCCTGGGTGGCTTAGTCGGTTAAGCGTCCGACTTTCGCTTAGGTCATGATCTCGCGGTTCGTGGGTTCGAGCCCCTCGTCGGGCTCTGTGCTGACTGCCAGCTCAGAGCCTGGAGCCTGTTTCAGTCTGTGACTCCCTCTCTCTGACCCTCCCCTGCTCATGCTGTCTCTCTCTCTCTCTCCTAGAAATTAAAAAAAAAAAAAAATCCCATCCCCTATGAAGCCTTTTGTGTTTACACAAAAGTAAACACACCTGACTACATATAAATGTGGGATAAACGATGCTGAGTAATTGGGTTGTGCAACAGTATCAATAATCAAAAGTACAACTGAATTAAAAGTGCAGGCTAAAGTCAAACTAGGAGGGAGTGATTCTAATTTATGAAAATTAGCCAATAACAGATAATGATCAATAACGTTCCAGCCTATTCTTATTAGCACAGAACTACAACTCTCAGGGTTATATCTACTTTTCTCCCTTATTCATAAAACAAAGCAGAGAAAAGTCCTTAAGAAGAAAGAGGTTCTACAGAGGTGTAATCTGTCTCACAGAGCCATAAGAGCATCTTACGTAGCCTTACCTCATTAGTAAGGCATTTTTATTTCTGGTATGAAAGTAAATCACGGCAATTCAGCTTGGGATCTAGCTTGCATGTGTTTTCACACACGTAAACACAAACCTCCAATTTCATCCCTTGTTTCAGATTTCAGTCTCCATCTAAGAGTTATTCCTAGCATAAGGGATTTTCTCAGTTTATGACAATACTTCTAATTTTTAAAGTCCATACACATTGTAAATCCACATAGAATCATAACATTTTCAAGATGAAGGGTTACCCGTAAGTTTATCCAGATTAATCATTTCATTTTAGCTAAGATAGAGATACACAGAATTCAAATTACTTACCCAAAATATTACATAATTAGAAAACACTTAGAACCATAAAAGACAAAGTTATGAGGGGAAAATATGAGCCGTAGCCTCTTATTAGTTACAAAGGAGGAAATTATTTGACTGCAGAGTCGTCTAGTGGAAGGATACATGAAATAGCAAAATGGCTTAAATCAATGCGTCTTAACTTTTTTGGGCCATGAGACCCTTAGAAAATCTGATGGAGGGGTTCCTGGGTGGCTCAAGTCCCACTTCAGTTCAGGTCATGATCTCACATGAGCCCCACATCTGGCTCTCTGCTGTTAGCATGGAGCCTGCTTTGTATGCTCTGTCCCCCCCATCACACCTCCCCCTGCTCGCACATGTGCTCTTTTTCTCTCTCTCAAAAAATAAACTTAAAACAAAAATCTGATGAAAGTCACAGAACCTCTATCTACAATCTAGAGAGTCTGGTACCTGTATATGTTCACACAAAATTTGGTATACAATTTCAAAGCGTTCATAGATCCATTTAAACTGATGCTCCAAATTGATCTAAGCCAAGAAAATAAACCCTGGGAATCCTCAAGACCGATCTATGGAATTGGAGGGAAAAGAACAAAACAAAAGCTATTATTTATTACATATTTATTATATGCTGACAGTACTGCAATAAATTACATACATGAATCACTCAGTCCTCAGAACAATCTTATAAGATAGGTTTTAAAATCTGGATTGTTCATTCGTTCTTAACTAGGTAGCAAAAATCATGGCACAAAGTCCAAGGGATATAAAGAGTATATTGTGAAAAGGAAGTCTTTCTATCCTTTCCTTCAGCACCCGCTTATCGTTGGGCAAATTCTCGTATTTGTACATTCTTCCAGAAATATCTTTTGCATAAAAGTATACACACACACACACACCACATGAACATATATGTATAGGGGGATATTCTTTGTTCTTCTGTATAAACAGCATATTATATATACAGCTCTACACCTTTTCCCTCTCAATATTATCTTGAAGATTGTTCCATATCAGTATATATAGAGCTACCTCATTCTTTTTAACTTCTGCGTATTATTCCATTTTATGGATATATCAATATTTATTTAATCAGTCCCCTACCACTGAATATTTAGATTATTCCTATCTTTTACTATTTGTATCTCACCACGATAATGTTGTACTGATCATTCTTCTATATATGACATTTCGAACATGTGTGAGAACATCTATGGAATTAATGTCCAGAAGTATAAGTTATTATTCTTTTTTTGGAAAAAAAATGACTTTTGCCATATCTACCCTCCCAATCTACATACAATAAGAAATGAAGTAAGAGTATCCACCAGTGAGAAGCTAACCAATTACTTCGCCTTAGTTAAAAAAATTTTTTTTATGTTTATTTATTTTTGAGAGAAAAAGAGAGAGCGGAAGGTAGACAGGAGACACAGAATCTGAAGCAGGCTCTGGGCTCTGAGCTTTCAGCATGGAGCCCAACGCAGGGCTCAAACTCATGAACCAGGAGATCATGACCTGAGCTGAAGTCGGATGCTTAACCGACGGAGCCACCAGGCACCTCAATTCACCTTAGTCTCTTTTGTACACATGGCTTTACCCCGATATTGCTTCCTCACCTTTTCAGAAATTGTTTTGGAACAACAGAGGATGGAGGCCCTGCTATTCAAAATAGATTCACGTATCCAGGCATACCTTGTTTTACTGTGCTTTGGTTTATTGTACTTTCCACATGTTGTATTTTACAGATTGAAGATTTGTGGCAACTCTGTGGCAACCAAGTCTATCAGTGTCATTTTTCTAGTAGCATTGCTCACTTTGTGTCTCTGTGTCATTTTGGTAATTCTTGCAATATTTCAAATCTTTCATTATTATTATATGTGTTAATGGTGATCTGCGGTCAGTGATCTTTGATGTTATCATTGTAATTGTTTTGGGGTGCCAAGAACTACACTCATATGAGGTGGTGAACTTAGTTGAGAGATACATGCGTTCTGACTGCTCCACCGACTGGCTGTTCTTCTGTCTCTCTCCCTCTCCTTGGGCTTCCCTATTCCTTGAGGTACAATACTGAACTAGGCCAATTAATAACCCTACAATGGCCTCTAAGTGTTCAAATGAAAGGAAAAGTGGCATGTCTCTTACTTTAAATCAAAAGCTAGAAATGATTAAGCTTAGTGAGGGAGGCATGTCCAAAGCTTTGATAGATGAAATCTGGTGCCGGTTAGCCAACTTGTCATCGCAAAGGAGAAGTTCTTAAAGGAAAGTAAAAGTGCTACCCCAGCGAGCACACAAATGATAAGAAAGCAAAAGAGCCTTATTGTCGATACAGAGAAAGTGTTAGTAGTCTGGATAGAATATCAAACAGCCACAACATTCCCTTAAACCAAAGCCCAATCCAGAGCAAGGCCCTAACTCTCTTCAATTCTACAAAGGGTGAGAGAGGTAAGGACGCTGCAGAAGAAAAGTCTTAAGCTAGGAGAGGTTGGTTCCTGACGTTTAAGGAAAGAAGCTGTCTTTTTTTTTTTAAATAGTAATGATAATGCTTTTTTTTTTTTTAATTTTTATTTATTTCTAGGAGAGAGAGAGAGACAGCGTGAGCAGGGAAGGGTCAGAGAGAGGGAGATACAGATTCTGAAATAGGCTCCAGGCTCTGAGCTGGCAGTCAGCACAGAGCCCGACGCGGGGCTCAAACCCACGAACCGCAAGATCATGACCTAAGCGAAAGTCGGATGCTTAACCGACTAAGCCACCCAGCCACCCTGGAAAGAAGCTATCTTGACAACATCCAAGTGCTATTGTAGAAGCTACAACGAGTTACAGAAAATCTAGCTAAGCTAATTAATGAAGGTGGCTTATATTGGAAAAAGATCGCATTGAGGACTTGCATAGCTAGAGAGAAGTCAATGCCTGGGCTTCAAAGCTTCAAAGGACAGCCGGCCTCTCCTGTTAAGGTGAGGGCCACCTGGTGACTTTAAGTTGAAGCCAATGCTTATTTGCCATCCTGAAAATGCTTAGGCCTTTATTGATGATACAACAGCTACTCTGCTTTAGCTCTATAAATGGAACAAGGAAGCCTGGATGACAGCACATCTGTTTATAACATGGCTTACTGAACATTTTAAACCCAATGTTGAGACCTATCTACCGCTTAGAAAAAAGGATTCATTTCAAAATATTACTGCTCATTGACAATGTATCTGGTCACCTAAGAGCTCTGAATGAGATGTGCAATTCGATTAAAGTTATTTTTTTTTAATTTTTTATGTCTTTATTTTATTTTGAGAGACAGAGAGCAAGCAGGGGAGGGGCAGAGAGAGAGTGAGACACAGAATCTGAAGCAGGCTCCAGGCTCTGACCTGTCAGCACAGAGCCCGATGCAGGGCTCAAACCCACAGACTGTGAGATCATGACCCGAGCCGAAGTCAGATGCTTAACCAACTGAGCCACCCAGGTGCCCCGATTAAAGTTATTTTCATGTCTGCTAACACAATGTCCATTCTGCAGTTCATGGCTCCAAGGGTAATTTTGACTTTCAAGTATTATTACTTAAGAAATACATTTCATAAGGTAAAGCTGCCATAGATAGTGATTCTTCTGATGGATCCGGGCAAAAAAAAAGTGAAAATCTTCTGGAAAGGATTCATCATTCCAGATGCCATGAAAAGCATTCATATTTACAGTAAGAGGTCAAAATACCAACATGAACAGGAGTTTTGAAGAAGTTGATTCCAACCCTCATGAATGACTTTGAGGGGTTCAAGACTTCATTGGAGAAAGTAATTGCAGATGTGGTAGAAACAGCAAAAGAACTAGAATTAGAAGTGGGGCCTGAAGATGTGATTGCATTGCTGCAATCTCTCATGATAAAAGTGGTTCCTTGAAAAGGAATCTACTCCTGATCAAGACCCTGTGAAGACTGTTGAACTGACAACAAAGGATTTGGAATACTACATAAGCTTAGTTGATAAAGCAGAAGCAGGGTTCCAAAGGACTGACTCCAATTCTGAAAGAAGTTCTACTGTGGATAAAATGCTATAAAACAGCATCACGTGCTAGAGAAACTGCTCATGAAAGGGAGTCAGTCAATGCAGCAACCTCACTGTTGTGTTATTTTAAGGAATTACCACAGCCACCCCAACCTTCAGCAACCGCCACGCTGTTCAGTCAGCAGCCATTATGCATCCCCACCAGCAAAAAGATTATGACTTGCTGAAAGCTCAGATGATGGCTAGCACTTTTTAAAGCAATACGTTATTTTTAAATGAAGGTATGTACATTTCTTAAGATGTAGTGCTACTGCACACTTAATAAACTACAGTGTAGTGTAAGCATAACTTTTAAAGCACTGGGAAACCTAAAAATTCATTTGACTCGCTTTATCGTGGAGGTCTGGAACCAAATCTGCAGTATCTCTGAAATACGCCTTTGGCTGGTATGTATTTGAAAAGCTTTCAAGATATAAAATGGCACATGGGCATAAAAGCAAACAAGGTGTAGGAATACAACTAAAAGGAGACTCAACCATTCTTTAGCTTAGTGAAATAAATTTCTTTTAATTATTGGGTCTAGGAATTTTCCCTGATTATTTCTCTCCCTGGTAATATAAAAAGCCAGACATCCATATTTATATATTCATTAGGCTATAATTATATTTTTCCAAAGATTGTAACTGTTCACTATCACTATTTTTAAAAAATTGATGGAGGTGAGGAAGGTGAGGAAGGGAAGCAAAACCTTCCCATTAAGCAGCAGCAAACAATTGAAAATAAAGACCTATGGATCTTAAGAATGTTAACTCAATGATTTTGAGTTTGGATGAGTAATCCTGAGTTACCTAACCTGCCTCCATACAGTTTCTTATTATAGCCTTTTTTTTTAATAGACTTTATTTTTTAGAGCAGTTTTAAGTACACAACAAAATTAAGTAGAGAGTTGTCCTATATCCCCTGGCCCAACACACATAGCTTCCCCACTACGAACATCCTGCACCAGAGTGGGTACATTTTTTAAAATGGATGGACCTACAGTAGTGACACATCACTATCACCCAACATCCCCAGTGTGCATTAGGATTCATTCTTGGGCTTTATGTATTCTATGGATTTGACAAATGTAGAACTTAATTACATGTATCCACCACCATTATACTACCATATGGAATAGTTTCAGTGCCCGAAAAAATCCTTTGTGCTCTGCCTATTCACCTCTTCCACTCCACCACCGGTGGCAACAACTGACCTTTTTACTGTGTCCATAGTTTTGCCTTTTACAGAGTATCATATAGTTGGAATTACATGGTGTGTAGCCTTTTCAAATTGGCTCCTGTCACTTGGTAATATGCATTTTAAGGTTTTTTCCATGTCTTTTCATGGCTTGATAGCTCATTTCTTCTTAATGGTGAGTAATATTCCACTGACTATACCATAAGTTTATTCATTCATTTACTGAAGGACATCTTGGTTGCTTCCAAGTTTTGGCAATTATAGGTAAAGATACTATAAACATCCATGTGTGAAAATTTACAGTCAGCTTCATAAATACCATGCAGTGCAATTGCTGGTTTCTGTGGGAAAAGTGTGCTTAGTTTTGAAATAAACTGTGAAACTGTCTTTCAAAGTAGCTGTACCGTTTTGCATTCCCACCAGTAATAAATGAGAGTTCCCGCTGCTCCACATACTCGCCAGTATTTGGTGGTGTCAGTGTTCCGGATTTTGGTCATTCTAATAGGTGTGTAGTGGTATCTGGTTGTTTCAATTTGCATTTCCATGATGACATATAATATGGGACATCTTTTATATGCTTATTTACCATTTGCATATCTTCTTTGGTGAGGTGTCTGTTAAGGTCTTTGCCTATTTTTCAATCAAAATTTGCCCATTTTCTTATTACTGAGTTTTAAGAGTTGTTTATTTTTATTTATTTAAAAAAATTTTAATGTTTATTTTTGAGAGAAAGAGACAGAGTGTCAGCAGGAGAGGGGCAGAAAGAGAGGAAGACACAGAATTGGAAGCAGGCTCCAGTCTCTGAGCTGTCAGCACAGAGCCCAACTTGGGCTCGAACTCACAAACAGTGAAATCATGACCCCAGCCGAAAGTCAGATGCTAACTGACTGAGCCACCCAGGCACCCTACAGTTCTTTTTTTATTCTGAATAATAGTCCTTTATCAGATATGTCTTATGCAAATATTTTCTCCCAATCTGACTTGTCTTCTCATTCTCTTGATAAACTATTTTTAACAGATGAGAAAACTGAGGTTCAGAAATTTACCTGCTCAAGGCATACAGTAGGGAGCGGGAAAGCCAGGACTTAAAGCCTTACCATCATTCTGCATTGTATTTACTAGGATTTATTTGGAAAAGGGAGACAGAATACTGAAGGGAGAAAACAAAACAAACCACCACCAGCCACCACAACCATTCTGATTCTGAACAAAGGAAACTACACAGCCTCCCCTTCTCTTATCCCACAAATTCCCTATGATAATCTCTTAAATCACCATGTTTCAATCTTCATTTCTGTGCTGATAACTCCACTATCTCTATTTATAGCTTAGATCTCTCAGATCTGTATATCCAAATGCTATTGGACATCTCTAGTTATACATCCCACGGGTTCCTCAAACACAGCCTTCCAAAACTGGACTCATCATATCAGCCTTGAACCTGCTCCTGAATTCTCTCAATCAACAGGCCTCCATTTCAGAAACCTCAAAGTTACCCTAAGACCACACTTATTCCTATCTTACCATTTCATTTGCAAAAGTAGCTCCAGCTCGAAAGATTGTGTGTTCTCTGTCCACTCAGTGACTGAATCATTTTCTCACAATTCATCAATCCCTTCCTAATTTTATTTCCCTCCTTTTTTAGCTTAGATCTCTTGGTCCATCTTAAAAATGACTCCCCAAAACTTCACTCCCTCTCTCCCTTCATCACTTTGCCGGGCAAAACCGCAAGCCTGACAGCACCTACCCTCTATTTATTCCAGCTAAATTTTGCAAAAGAAAAAAATCATGTGACCATACTAACTGATTTCACTTTATTTTTAAATTTTTAAATATTTATTTATTTTTGAGAAAAAAAGAGACAGCATGTGAGCGGAGGAGAGGCAGAGAGAGAGGGAAACAGAATCTGAAGCAGACTCCAGGCTCTGAGCTGTCAGCACAGAGCCTGACTTGGGGCTCGAACTCATTAACCATGAGATCATGACCTGGCTGAAGTCAGATGCTTAACCTACAAAGCAACCCAGCTGCCCCATAAGTGGTTTCACTTTAAATTCATGTTCCCAAACCTCAAACGAGCATCAATAGTGCCTCAGTCCATCTTAAGAAGTTTTAGTGGTACGTATTCCCTCTGTCTCTCCCAGGAAGAATTCTTTCATGTCTGTGCCCTCAAACTTCTTCTACCCCGCCCGCCTTAAGTGATAGCCTGAACTTACAAGGAAAAAAGGGAGAGAGGGAGAGAGACACAAAGAGAGAGAGAATAAATTTAAGAGAACAGGAAAATATCTGACACAAACTCTCACATTCCAACAACCAGGCCAACTTCATTTGCCCGAACTTTTCCTTCTGCCTCATCACTAACGTCAGTCTCACCTTGTGCTCTAGTCCATTCCCTCTCAAGTTCTTAAGAACCAGACTCTTTGCACATGATCTGGCCATTACTCATCTCTCCAACCCCATCTCCCACCATTTACCCTCTTTGTGACAATAGTCCACTAAAAACCAATCTTCTTTTCCAGTTCAAGGCCTTTGTACATGCTGCCTATGCCTTCTTTCTTTCTTAATTTGCAGTTTTCGGTTAACTGAGCTATTTGTCTATTTCTCTGTATGGTTTACTCCCCACCACTACCACAATGGCCCTCAGCAGCCATTGATCTGCCTATACTATATATAAAATTGCCTTTTATAGAATCACATATAATGGAATCATAAAATATACAGTCTTTTGTGTCTAGCTTCTTTCACTTAGGCATAATATTTTTGAGATTCATCCATATTGTTCCCTGTGTAGCTCATTCTTTTTTATTGCTAAGTAGCATTCCTTTATGTGGATGTACCATCATTTATCCATTTCCCTGTTGATGCATACTTGGTGTTTTTTCCAGTTTGGGACCATTATGAATTAAACTGCCATGAATATCAGTGTGTAAGTCTTTGTGTGAACACAAGATTTCATTTTCTTGGGTAAAGACATGGGGTAGGACTGGAACTGCAGGGCCATTTCATAAGTGAATATTAAATTTATAACAAAGTGGAAAACTGTTACCATTGGTGATGTATGAGCATTCTAGTTAGTCCATATCCACATCAGTACACTAGGTACTGTTAGTCTTTTAAATTTTAGCTATTCTAGTGGGTGTGCAGTATCTCACCATGGTTTTTGCATTTGCATTTCCCTGACTCATGATGTTGAGTAACTTATGTGCTTATTAGCATTCATATAGCATCTACTGAGGAATGTCTATTCAAATCATTTCTCCATTTTATTTTTATTTATTTTTTTTTAAATGTTTTATTTATTTCTAGGAGAGAGAGAGACAGCGTGAGCAGGGAGGGTCAGAGAGAGAGGGAGTCACAGACTCTGAAGCAGGCTCCAGGCTCTGAGCTGGCAGTCAGCACAGAGCCCGACGCGGGGCTCGAACCCACGAACCGCGAGATCATGACCTAAGCGAAAGTCGGACGCTTAACCGACTAAGCCACCCAGGCGCCCCTCATTTCTCCATTTTAAAAACTGGATTGTGTACCTTATGGAGTTGTGAGTGTTATCTATTCACCAGTCTTTTGTCTGATGTATGTATTCTGAATACTTTTCTCCCTTTCTGTGGCTTGCCTTTTTATTTACTTAACTATGTCTTTTGAAAATAAGTTAATTTTGGAGCATTCTATCAAGATTTTTTCTTTTAGGATTTTTGTTTTATGTGTACCAAGAAACTTTTGCCTACTCCAACATCATGAAGATTTCCTCCTTTGTTTTCTCCTATTGTCCATGATTCATTTTGAGTTAACTGTTACACATGGAATTAGATAAAGGTAAAAATTTCACTTTTCCCCAAAATATATACCTACTTTTTTCCAGCACCATTTATTAATAAAAGAATATCCTTTCCCCACTGAATTACTTTGGCTCCTTTGTCAAAACTCAACTCATTGTATATGTGTAGGTCTATTTCTGGACTTTCTATTTCGTTCCAGTGACCTACATATGCCTACCCTTTTCCTGTGGTATCTTCTATGGAGTGAGCAGAGGGTGATAATTACAGTCCAAAAAATTTCAAAATTTTTCTTGTTTCTCTAAACTCTTTTTCTCCTTTAAGCATTTAGCACAAATAGTCTTCAAAGTCAAAAGCGCTAGCACAAAAGGTACTATAATTTTCCATATACGCCAACAACAGAGTGATCTCGGGATGAATATTTTATTCATACAATGAAGCAGGACAAATAAGAAAAACATGAAAAGTTTTGTTTCCAAATTCATGATCAACTGTGCATTAAAAACAAACAATATCCTAGTGCCCTCTAGTGGGAAGAAACTGTAGGGACATGTCAAACGAAACATGGGCTAATAAAACACAATGGAGATGAATTCTGAATACCAATAAATGTCATTAATATTTTCACTTTTTTCTCTCCTCACTCTTTAAAACAATTTTTTAATAAAAAGGAAAACATTTTGCTACTTTGCAGTATTTTAGCCCAATATGAATGCAGTGAAATAGAAAATTAGAAAAACAAAACAGGTTGGGCACCTGGGTGGCTCAGTCAGTTGAGCATCCAACTTCAGCTCAGGTCATGATCTCTAGGTTCATGAGTTTGAGCCCCACATCAGGCTCTGTGCTGACAGCTCAGAGCCTGGAGCCTGCTTCCGATTCTGTGTCTCCCTCTCTCCCAGTCCCTCTCCCACTTGTGCTCTGTCTCTCTCTCTGAAAAATAAATAAACATTGGGGCGCCTAGGTGGCTCAGTCGTTTAAGTGTCTGACTTTGGCTCAGGTCATGATCCCACGGTTTGTGGGTTCGAGACTCGCATCGGGCTCTGTGCTGACAGCTCGGAGCCTGGAGCCTGCTTCAGATTCTGTCTCCCTGGCTCTCTGCCCCTCCCCCGCTCACACTCTGTCTCTCTGTCTCTCACAAATAAATAAACATTTAAAAAAATTTTTTTAAATAAACATTTAAAAAAAAAGAAAAACAAAACAAGTGTTTGGAATTCATACTCCCATAATGTATTTCCTTATTCAAAGGAAATAGGGACCACAGGTCAGAGGAAGAGACAGGATTTTACATAATGAATTGACCAAAGATTTAATGAAACAGTTTGAAAATACACAATTTAAACACTGTCAAGATATATATGTTAGTATCTATTCTATATAATGTAATACCTAACAATGTATAATATTTAGACACAGACAACTAATTTTTCCAGAATGGAGCACAAGAGGCTGTCAACAAAAATGATTATCAGGGGTGAGCAGGGAGAAAGGGAGATTTATACATCTACATATTTTAAATATCAATAATACATGCTCTTTTAAAATACAGGTTGACAGAGCACCTGGGTGGCTCAGTCGGTTGAGTGTCCGACTTCGGCTCAGGTGATCTCATGGTTTGTGGGTTTGAGCCCCGCGTCAGGCTCTGTGCTGACAGCTAGCTCAGAGCCTGGAGCCTGTTTCAGATTCTGTGTCTCCCTCTCTTTCTGACCCTCCTCTGCTCATGCTGTCTCTCTCTCTCTCTCTCTCTCTCTCTGAAATAAACATTAAAAAAATTTTTTTAATAAAAAAATAAAAAATAAAATATAGGTTGATTCTTTTGACATAGTGAAACTGAATTTTATATGCTTACACGTGAAGCCCCAAATAGGTGGCCAGTGAACAGTACTTTGTTCAGAACAGTCTGTTCCAACGGTTGATCATAATTAACTCTTATTATGTCCCACAGGGCACACAGCTACATTAACCTCTAGCATTTGCAAACACTGCAGAAGGAGAGAAACAATAAATTAAAAGTGCTTTTCAAAATCAGTTTTGCTCAGCAATTTAATCCTTTATATATTTTCATAACCCCACAAAGCCTTCAAGGTCTGAGGAGGAAATTCAAAATGTCTGCTCTCTCACAACTCATTCTTCAATAGGCTCTTGTGCTACTGCTATAAAGTCATTTTTCCAAATGGTATATCAGAATTTTCCAGTAAATCTTGGAGAATTTCCTGCTGAGTCTCAAAGTCTTTTGCTAATTCTATATATACCTCTAACTCTGAGGAATCCTAGCCTCACTTAGCCAATGAGTCTTCTACTTAGAAGAAATTGATCAAAGTTCCTTCATCTTTTAATAAAAATCTCTTGCTATATTCATTTACCTTTTCCTTGTTTCTTCCTAGTTTACAGAAAGAGGCCTCTCTCCTCTTCTCTTTCAAACTACCTCCCAATCTTTATTTTGTATTTTTTCATCTATTAATTTAGGGACACCTGGGTGGCTCAGTCAGTTAAGCATTCAACTTCAGCTTAGGTCATGATCTCAAGGCTCCTGAGTTTGAGCCCCTTGTTGGGCTCTGTGCTGACAGCTCAGAGCCTCGAACCCGGTTCGGATTCTGTGTCTCCCTTTCTCTTTGTCCCTCCCCTGCTCATCCTCTGTCTCTATCTCAAAAATAAATAAACATTAAATTTTTTTTTTTTAGTTTATATCTCACTATTGTCAGTCTAGTCATAGGTTCAAAACTGGAGTCATTGTTATTCTTCCTCTCCTTCCAAAAATGTCTTTTTTCTTCTAGATCTTACTTTTGAGTTAACACACCAGGGAGGAGTCTTTTAAAAAAATAGGGTGAATAGGGGTGCCTGGGTGGCTTAGTCGGTTAACGTCCGACTCTGTGCACACCCTGGCGAGTTCCGCACTGCTGTGACTCTCTCTCTCCCTTCTCGCTGTCTCTCTCTCTCTCCTAGAAATAAATAAAACATTAAAAAAAATTTTTTTTTAAAATAGGGTGAATGACAGTACCCCCAAGGACTTGCAGGAACACCTGTAAGGCCCTCACTGTACTTCTGTAAGTTTCTCAGTCTATCTGAACTTTACCGTTATATACTTGGAGGTAATCCATTCTTCTGAATTTCTGCTGTAACCATTGTCTGTGCCACTCAACTGCAGACCTGGCACCTGTAGCCCAGGCTCCTGTACACTGACAGTCTTCTCTTTAAGCACTGCTTAATTTTCCCAACTGTTGGTAAATTCTCAAGATTATAGACAGATTTTGTACCTCTTATTTCCACTTTTTTATCCAAAATAACATTTCATATGATAATTGTGTGTGTCATTCCCACCCTAGAAATTCACAGAATTCTAGAAGAGCACGTTGAGGACAACAGTCACCTTTACCGCTACCAACGACTTACTAGTCCTCCATTTCCATCCTCATTCTACCTGGTAGTTGGGACTTGTATTTTCAACAGAACGAAATACTAAACACACTGAATTACCATCCCGCTGCAGACAACTAAAGATGTAGTATAAATACCTACGTAAATTTATTACTCAGTTGGCCAAAAGTTATGACCTGGCAGGGCCAAAAAAAAGGAGAGACCCAAGTGAAAACTGTCTGTCTGAGCCATTCCCGTAATCCTGACCACAAAACTGTGAGCAAAGTAAAATGATTATTTTAAACCTCTCAATTCTGGCGATATTTTGTTATGCAACAATACTAACTGTAATAGATATTACATAGCTGTGGACAAGCTCTCCACTTTATACTATTTGAAGTCAATATGGAATCTTAGTGTCAATTCCTTTTTTATCTTCTTGCCTCAGAATTTCAGACTTGTTTTTTATTCCAAACAACTCATTTCATAGGTGTAGAAATTTAGGCCCAGAGAAGTGAAATCCTAGAACAAATCACAGATCAAATTAGTAATACAAAGTAGATGAAAACCTATGCTTCTCCTTTTTTGGTAGATTTTTCTTCTTCCTTTAATGTTTTATTCATTTGAGAGAGAGAGAGCAAGCACGAGCATGTGGGGGGTGATAGCGGGGGGGTGGGGGTGGGGGTGGGGCCAGAGGATCCCAAGTTAGCTCTGTGCTGACAGCTCAGAGCCCCATGTGGGGCTCGAACTCATGAACGGTGAAAACCCATGCTTCCTGATTCTCGATGTAGTGCTTTTCTTCCCAAAACAAAGCCTCTCTAGATCTTCTTTTTTTTTTTTAAGATTTTATTTTTTTTTAAGTGTTTTATTTATTCTGAGAGAGAGAGAGGCAGTGTGAGCAGGGGAGGGTCAGAGAGAGAGGGAGACACAGAATCCGAAGCAGGGCTCCAGACTCTGAACTAGCTGTCAGCACAGAGCCCAACACGGGGCTCAAACCCACGGACTGTGAGATCACGACCTGAGCTGAAGTCGGACGCTTAAC
This sequence comes from Proteles cristata cristata, assembly GCA_017311185.1. Classification (NCBI taxonomy): domain Eukaryota; kingdom Metazoa; phylum Chordata; class Mammalia; order Carnivora; family Hyaenidae; genus Proteles; species Proteles cristata. The sequence goes on along the minus strand of JAESUZ010001885.1, from coordinate 481,554 downwards.
TGACTGAGCCACCCAGGCGCCCCTAAGGTTTTATTTTTAAGTAATCTCTACACCCAACATGGGGATTGAATTTACAACCCTGAGATCAAGAGTCACATGCTCTACTAACTGAGCCAACCAGGTGCCCCTTCTCCTTCACTCTTTTTCCTTGTGGCAGAAGGGCAGCCAAAATAATATAAGTCAATTACCTTTATATCCTTCCCCTCAAATCACCCATACTTATTTACAATTTAAGGATGTAAAGAGCATTTCCCAGTTTTGCTTGTCTCTGCTCCTGCTGATCCTCTAGCAATGTAAGGTGCCACCCTCCTGAGGCCATTGATAAGTGTGTATGGATTATCACCAATAGAATGCAAATGTACCATGGTAACAGGGGAATAATGACAGGAGAAGGGCATTATCTGAGTAATAAGATTTGCAAAGCTTCCTACTGTCTTTCTTCCAGGAAGACAGTAGGAAACTCATCCTCACCTGGACTAAAAACTGCAACTGTTGATGACTAAAAATGCAACAGGTGTGTGTGTGTGTCTATGTATGTGTGTGTCAGCTACAAGTCTAACAACTTCCTAACAAAGGTCTAACTAGTAGTTAAGGAGGCCATTGGTGTACTAGTTACGGTAAGGAAGAAACCAAGACAACAAATAAACCAAAGGGGACCAGGGAAACTAGTAAAGATGCTAATAAAGAAAGAAAAGCAAAACAGAGGGAGGCTGCATGAGGGTAGCAGAACTATGACTTTATGCAGTCATCTTCCCATATCCCAGGTTAGAACTACAGCAAGAGTCGTAGTTTTTCATTTATATTCAATTGGTTTCTGTGTTTTCACTTTTGTAGCCTGGCCTCAAAGTGGGATTGCTAATAAAAATAAAATTCCAGCTTAAACTGACTTGATACCTCTCCAATGTCCATCAGCTGGGTTTTGATTACATCAACACTGTCTGATAACAAACACTAGAATATTATACATCTGTAGAAAGAGAATGCCTTTTTACATATACATAAGGTTCATATTATGTGACACTTTTGTGTAAGGAGGGGAAAATATATGTATTACTTATATTTGTATAAACAAACAATAAGAAATGAAGACCAGGCCATGAAAAAAATGTTTTGGGTTACTTATGTCTAAGTTCATTACCAACTTCACTGTCCAGTAATAATTTAAGTTTGTTAACAATGGTATTTCTTTTTTTTTTTTTTTAAAGTAGGCTTCATGCCCAGCATGGAGCCCAATGTGGGGCTTGAACTCACCATCCTGAGACCAAGACCTGAGCTGAGAGGGCACCTGAGCGGAGATCAAGAGTCAGGCGGCTAGGTACCTGACTCTTGATTTTGGCTTAGGTCATGATTCTAGGGTCATATAAGATCAAACTCTGCATGGAGCCCCTCATCAGGCTCCACATTGGTTATGAAGCCTGCTTAGGATTCTCTCTCATTCTCTCTCTCTCTCTCTCTCTCTCTCTCTCCCTCTGCTCCTCTCTCTCTCAAATTAAAAATAATACATAATTGAAAAAAAAGACCTGAGCTGAGATCAAGAGTTGGATGCTTAAATGGCTGAGCTACCCAGATGCCCTACAATGGTACTTTTTATTTAACTTTTGCTCTTTCCTAACTTGAGGGTGAACTGGACTATCGGGATGAGAATGTTTAATTTAGCACTGGATGGCACAATAGGATCTGAGCATTATGTGATTTTGATTGATTTCTAAAGTCTCCCTCAGATCTGTGGTGACTTTTTCTCCATGTCTGCACTAAGTGAGTAACTGCCACCCTCCCTCTTTCTCATTCCACCATAATGTATCACCCTGTGCTTGCCTCCACTAACCCTTAATCAATATGTACAATTTAAATAAACACATGATTAAATAAACATCTGATTCCAAGTATTTAACCAGTTTCTGTGCCATGTGTTTTAGGCTTTAGCTGTTATTGTCCCTCCAGTTACTTTTTTTTCCAAGTTTTCACTTAAATTCCATTTAGTTAACACTGCAGTGTGGTATTCGTTTCAGATATAGAATTTAGTGATTCATCACTTACATACAACACCCAGAGCTCATCACAAGTGCTCTCCTTAATACCCATCCAATTATAATTGTAAATGCTTATAAGTTTCTAAGCAGCTAGCTATCTGTAGTCTTGGCATGTTTCAGATGGAGCTCATCAGACACCCTTGAACTACTTTTTTATGCCAATCCCCAAAGTGTAATCCTTTACAACCAAAATTCAGAAATCCTACACCATGCCCCACAAACTTTCATTTTCCTAGGTTTTCCAGTCCTGAAAGACAGCGTAGAATCTATTAATTTCACTTGCAAATAGTGACAGTTTCCAACATGCCAACAAATGGAGAAAAAATTATTAGTCAGTTATATCCCTTTGCTGCTGCTGGGAAAAATGACGAAAGGCCAACACAAACAGCTATAGGCAACATACTCTAATCTCCTACTTAAAGAGACAGAGTGAAACTGATGGATGTAGGGGGGAAGGGGGATGGGCATGGAGGAGGGCACTCGTGGGGATGAGCACTGGGTGTTATGTGCAAACTAATTTGACAATAAACTATTTGTAAAAAAATTTTAAAAAATGGAAAAAAAAAAAAGAGAGACAGAGTGAGATTTAAGGCCAGGAATGTAAACACCATATACTTAAATCTTCCCTCAATTTCCACCCTTTCTTCTAGACCTCCCCAACTACTTTCACACCCCTTCCCTTCCTGTAGGGGAGAGACTGCAGGCAGCCGGTTTACGCACAGCTGGCTTTCTTTGGTTTACATGGCAACAGAAGGGCACAAAAAGTAGGGTACAAAAGAGAGCTGTTTGTTTATGATTGGTTCCAATTCTTTTCACCCAGGTAAAAAGGCCCTTAAACTAACAAAAAAGAATTGAGAGAACTTGAGAATATATTGAGAATTGAGAGGTGAAGGAAAATTTTCTAGTGAAAAGCTAAAAGAGATGGGCCTGGGGAACTGCAAACTCTATGTTTTTAGGTTTCTGAATCCTGTTACTCGTGGCCATGGCCCCAGATCTAGGGAACAAACTGAATAATGCTTATATTGTTATTATTTAAAGATCTTTCATCTGTTCACATCTTTGTATCTCAGAATAACACTGCTGTTTCAACCTTCCAGTTTTCATAAACTAGTGCCAAGAGGAAATTACAGACAACACCAAGGGTGGATACACCCAAACTCAGAAACATATCTCTCTTCAGTAACAGAACAGGGAATGATTATTTTTTTAATCCACCCCACCCTCTGCTCTGAAATGAATATCTTTTAAAAAACTTTAATTGTAAAAGCCATTCATGTTCACTGTGGAAAACAAAAAAGGAGATAAATCAACCGTAATCTCAACACTCAAAATATATTATTACTGTTGACACTTTAGTATGTATCCTACTGGTAAATTTTTATATGCAAAAAAGTCAGATCACTTTATAACCTTTTTTTCATATAACATTTTACATATTTCATGTCTATAAAATCAAAACACTACAACCAAGAGCATGGATTTTGAAGTCAGATAGACCTAACTGTGTCCCACCCAACTCTCCCACTTACCATGTGTTTTATTTGTTATTTTATATTTTTATTTTAGAGAGAGAGCAAGTGGGGGAGAGGGGCAGAGGGAGAGAGAGAGAGATAGTCTCAAGCAGGCTCCAGGCTCAGTGCAGAGCCTCACATGGGGCCCAATCTCATGACTCTAGGATCATGACCCAAGCTGAAATCAAGAGTCAGACGCCTAATGGACAAAGCCACCCAGGCCCACCTTATGGTGTTTTAGACAAGTTACTTAACTTCTCTTAATGTCAGAGTTTCCTTATGTATAAAAGGAAAATAGAAACTGCCTACCTCACAGGCTTATTCTAAGGACTAAATAATGATGATAGAACAAATCTAGTACCTTGTAAACACCCAACAACATAACATACATTGCATAAATTTTGTACTTCTGGGGCGCCTGGGTGGCTCAGTTGGTTAAGGGTCCAACTTCGGCTCAGGTCATGATCTCTCGGTTCATGCGTTTGAGCCCTCCATCGGGATCTGTGCTGACATCTCAGAGCCTGGAGCCTGTTTCAGATTGTGTCTCCCTCTCTCTCTGCCCCTCCCCCTCTCATGCTCTGTCTGTTGCAAAAATAAACTATTAAAAAAAGTTTTTTAATTTTGTACTTATACAATATTTTATTAAGTGGCTACTATTCCACTGAAAAAAATGTATCTTAGTTTATTAAAAATTCCCTATTGTCAAAATAAAGTTGCTTCTAAATTTATAACATTATACATAGCAATGCAATAAACACTAAATCTAAATCTGTACATATTTGATTGTTTTTCCTTAAATAAAATTCCTAGAGTAGAATTCTATAAGTCAAAAGGAATAGCATGATCTCCCTCTATTGCCAAACTGCCCTCCAAAAAAGTTCTACAAATTTATACTCCTCTCTGCATATATAAATGTTCATTCACACCAAAATTTAAAAATATTTTTAAAATATCATGCATAGCTTTTTATAATCCATGTTTCAAAATTATAAAATATAGTATTCTAATAGAAAATTCTGTAATTTTAGTATTGTTAGAAGTGAAAGTTTCCCTTGCTTCAGTTTTTTCCCTATTTGGAGGTTAATTTTTATATAGTCACATGTATCATTCTTATTGTTTGTTTACTGAATTTTGTTTTGAGAGACAGACAGAGAGAGCACAAGTAGAGGAAAGGCAGAATGAGAGGAAAGGATGGAGAGAGAATCCCAAGCAGGCTCTACACATTATCATTGCAGAGCCCCACACAGGGCCCAAACCCACAAACCATGAGACCGTGACCTGGGCTGAAATCGAGAGTTGGACACTTAATGCTTAACTGAGCCACCCAGGTACCCCTGAATTCTGGGTTTTATGCCATTTTTGGAAAATAATCACTGATGGCTCTTTCAGTACTTTCACAGTCTTATGAACATGGATATCTTTCACTTTGCTTGTGATTTCTTCAGTTTCAACAAAGTCTTAGACACTGTAGGTGGGAATGCAAACTGGTCTGCTTTCCATAGAATGCAAAGCTACTATGGAAAACAAGATGGAGGCTCCTCAAAAAAAATTAAAAGAGAGGGCACCCAGTGGCTCAGTCAGTTAAGCATCTGACTCTTGATTTCAGCTCAGGTCATGATCTCATGGTGAGACTGAGCCCCAAGTTGGGTGTTGGGCTCCATGATGGGCATGGAGTCTGCTTAAGATTCTCATTCTTTTTCTCTCTCTCTCTTTCTCTCCCTCTCTCCCCCACCTCCATCCCCTCCCTCTGCCCGTTGTGCTTGTGCTCTCTCTCGAAAAAAAAATTAAACTACCAAGTGCATCAGCAATTCCACTTCTAGGTATATATCCAAAAGGAAATGAAAACAGAATATCAAAGAGACATATGCACGTCTCTTTGTTTATTGCATGTTTATTGCAGCATTATTCACAATATCCAAGATACAGAAACAACTTCAGTACCCATTAATGGATGAATGGAAAATAAAGATAATGAAGATGTGGTACACACACACACACACACACACACGCACGCACACACACACACACAATAGAATATTATTCAGCCGTGAGAAAGAAAAAATCCTGCTATTTATAACAATATGGATTAAACTTGAGACACTAGGCTAAGTGAGATATGTCAGAGAAAGACAAATGCTGTATGCTATCATTATATGTGGTATCTAAAAAAAGGCAAACTCATAAAAACAAAATAAATGGTGATTACTAGGGATGGAGGTAGGGTGGTGGGGGAATATGAGAAAGGCTGTTTAAAGGTACAAGCTTGCAACCAGTAGGTAAGTAAAACCTGGAGATCCTAATGTTTAGTACAGTAAGTATAGACCATAATATTGCATTATAAACATCATACTTGCTAGGAGAGTAGATGTGAATTATTCCCACCACAAAAAAGAAATAATTATGTAACAGTATAGAGGTCCTAGTTAAGCTACAATGGAAATCATACTACAATACATAAATGTATTAAATCAACACGCTGTACACCTTAAACTTACTAATGCCGTATGTCAAACAGATTTCAATACAAAACCAAACACATATAATAAAAATGTTGATAACAAAAAGTTTATAGTCTATTTAAATAAATAAATAAAAAGATTACATGAAATTATATACAGAAATAATAATACAAAGGATTGGAGGGGAAAAGTAGAAGTAAGCTGTTTTAAGACTGACATCCTATTTGTGAAGTCCCATATGACATGAACATAGGACAGATGAGAAAAACAGAAAACAGCAACATGGCAGACTTACACCTATCCATATGAATAATCACATCAAATGCTGGTGATCTAAATACCCCAGTTCAAAGGCAGAGATTGTCAGCCTGGATAGAAGTGAGACCCACCTATGTGCTGCCTATAAGAAATACCCTTATATAAACACAAAGATACAAAAGATAAAGGATGGAAAAAATACACTATGCTGTTACTAATCAAAAGAAAGCTGAAATGACTTTCATACACATCCTCAGATGATTTCAGATCTGATGATGTGATGATCAGACACTTATTCATCAGCCTCCATCTTATTTATGATATTTAGTTCATTTTTGAAGATGAAAGGCCTAGGTCATTAAAAATTACATGCCCCATTTAAGAAGGTTTGCTGCATATTTTACTCAGGGAACAATGCTGAACACATGTCCCCTATGTAAATTGTCAGTTTTATGACTTACAAAAATTTAAACCTAGTATATAATTAGATGCCTCTTAGCCTCACACCTAGTGGTGCGTAATTCCTGAAAACAGCAAACCTAAATAACAAAGTCATCCCTGCACAATGTCCCCAACCCCATCCTCAGGCAATTATTCTTGGGGAAAAGAATCCCAGAGCTGTAAATTCCTTTTTGTGAGCCTATGTATTTTAACCTAATTTCATTAAATACAGAAATTAGAATACCCCTCCCTCAGTAAATATGACCAAATGATTGTGATTGTTTCAAAATACTCTCCATTTTGTTGCTTTTAAAAAAAAAGTGTGCCTGTTTTTTTTTTTTATTAAAACGATTTCTTGGGATGCCTGGGTGGCTCAGTCGGTTAAGCGGCAGACTTCGGCTCAGGTCATGATCTCGTGGTTCGTGGGTTCGAGCCCCATGTCAGGCTTTGTGCTGACAGCTAGCTCAGAGCCTGGAGCCTGCTTCTGATTCTGTATCTCCCTCTCTCTCTGCCCCTCCCCTGCTCATGCTCTCTGTCTCTGTCTCTGTCTCTGTCTCTCTCTCAGAAATTAAAAAAAAAAAAAGGATTTCTTTTTTAAAAAGTTGAAATGGCTACATTAATACCAAGTAAACTATATTTCAAGCAAAGAATATGATCAGAAATAAAGGGTATCATTTCATTAATAAAGGTATCAATTTATCAAGAGGACATAATCCTAAGTGGTTCTGTATCTGATAACTAGACTCTAAAATACATGAAACAAACACTGACAGAACAGCCAAGAAAAACAGACAAATCTACAATTCTAGCCAGAGATTTCAAAACCCCTCTTATTAACAAATTGAGCAAATAGAAGATCAGAAAGGATTGCAGAAGACTTGGATAACACTATCAACCATCTTGACCTAACTAATATTTATCAAACACTCAAATCCAACAAAAGCAAAAAATATATTATTTTCAAGTGCACATAGAACTTTTAACAAGATAAGACATATTCTGGGCCATAAAACAAATCTAAATAAATTAAAAAGAATTCAAATCCTACAAAGTACATTCTCTGACACAGTGAAATTAAACTAGAAAACATTAACAGAAAGATGTCTGGATACTCCCCCAATCATTTAAAAATTAAATACAACACTTCTAAATAACCCATCAGTAAAAGAAAAACACAAAAAAGGAAGTCATAACACATTTTAAACAGACTGAAAACACAACATATCAAAATTTGTGGGATGCAGGTAAAGCAACACTTAGACAAATGGAACACTAAACACTTCTATTACAAGTACTAAAGGTCTCAAGTCAAAAACCTCAGCTTCTTCCTTAAGAAACTAGAAAAAGAAGACCTAGTATACCCAAAGTAAACAGAAGAGAGGGATAATAAAAATCAGCACAGAACTCAATAAAATAGAAATGAGAGGTGCGCCTGGGTGGCTCAGTTGGTTGACTGGCTGACTTCTGCTCAGGTCACAATCTCATAGTTCATGAGTTCGAGCCCCACATTGGGCTCTGGGCTGACAGCTCAGAGCCTGGAGCCTGCTTCACACTCAGTGTCTCCCTCTCTCTCTGCCCCTCCCCCACTCATTCTCATTCATTCTCATTCTCATTCTCTCTCCCCTCAAAATAAATAAATTTAAAAATATTTTTTAAAAATAAATAAAATAAAATAGAAACTAGAAAAGTAGTTTCAATGAAATCAAAAGCTGGTACTTTGAGAAGGTGAATGAAGTAGATAAGTCTTTAAGTCAGACTGATAAGGAATAAAACAAACAGATCCAAATTAACAATATCAGGAACGAGAGAGCTGACATCATTTAAATTCTACAATCTTAAAAGGAAAACAAGAAAATATTAATAATTTTTTCTAATAAATTCAATAAATTCCTTGAAAGACACAAAGTTCACTCAAGAAAAAACAAATAAATCTGAATTAGGGAAGTTGAATTTGTGGTTAAAAACCTTCGCACACAAAAGAAACCATGCCCAGATGGCTTAACTGGTAAATTCCACCAAATATTTAAGAAGAAATAATACAAATTCTAAACAAGCTCTACAAAAACACAGTAAGAGAAGAAAACTACAGATAAATATTTCTCACAGAGATCAAAAAAATTCTTAACACAATTTTAGAAATAGATTGCAACAATGCATAAAAAGAGTAATGAATCACACCCAAGTGGGGTTTATCCCATTATGGAAGCTTGGTGTAGCATTCAAAATCAATCAATGCAACTTACCATATTAATAAACTAAAAAAGAAAAATCATATTATCATCTCAATGGGTGCAGAAAAAGCATTTACATACAAGTCTTGACATGAACATATGGCTTTGCTTTTCCTGAGTGGATTTCTAGGAGTGTAATTCTTTCCCGTAAAGGATTACCCTAACAGGGAATTTTTGCTTGGGGACTCCACCTCTGCCTGGCTAGGAGTTTCTCAACTGTACTATGGTCTGAGACTCTTCCTATCCGATCTTTCCTTCCATTCCTTCCCTGTCTTCCTTCACAGGTGTTAACACCTGCATCACACTCTGAAAGCTCTCCCTGCCTACTCCCGTCTCCCTTCCCATTACAGTTCACAAATCCTTCCCCCCGCTCCGGTAAAGCTAATACCCTGTTTGTCTTGACATCTGCCTCTTGGAGGATCCACACTGACATAGGGAGCTTCAGACAATTTAGTTAACTGTGGACAAAATCAGCTACCTGTTTAAATGGGACTTGACTCCACATTTTTCTTACCTAGCAGTATGTTTAAACTGGACAATGGAGGACTTCTCTAGACAAGCACTTGGAAGCCATGGAGCCAGACATGAGGGAAGAGATACAAACTGTGTTTTCTTTTCTCAGTATACTGTGGGCTCTTTTAGCTATTTCACTTGAACACTCAATTACTTTGCCTCAGGAAACAGAGGAGTCTGTTAAGTGAATCACCATATTTTTCCTTGTTCTGTCTTGAACTGAGAGATCTGGCCAACACTCAAGGCAAGAGCACCATTCTCTGGCATTTAAAATGTCCTGAAGGACAAACATGTTATCAAGCCTTTCTTCTTCATCCCAATCACCAAGGTAAATCACCCAAGGACAGATGTTATGCCATTTTGTAACAGGCAACATTCATTTCAATAAGATTTCATCTGTATTTCTTTTTTTTAAGTTTACATTTGGCTTACTTTTTTCTGTTCCGAATGGACAGTCTTAAGAAATCTGCCAATTTTTTTTTTATTATTGAAACAAACTGAGAAAGGTATAAAGCCTATAATGACCAGTGGTTATTAGAACCTCAAGAATCATGTTGCCTTGTGTATAGTGCTCCGTATTCTGTCAGTGGCTAATAAAGGTTATCTTCCATAACCTGCCTTCTAGGACAAAAACTCTTTATTCCTAAGACCAAAATATTCCTCGGAAATTTTGCAAAGGACAGCTTCTTAAATCTTACATTTTGGCCTTACAGCTTTCTACTATGAAAGTTCTGAGGGATAAAGGCACATCATTACCAAAAACTACCTCAGGACATTCTTCTTAGAGAGGCATAAATTTGCCTGCCCTTAGTTTCACCTTCTCACAAAGTTCCCTAGTCCAGGCTAAATAATTCCTTTCTTGCTCTAAAGTGAACAACCCTTCAGATATTTGGGAGTGTCTCTCTCTCCTGGATCTTGTAGTGGCCAGAATTCAGTTAACCTTCTTATGCTAAAATCTTTAACTGATCTTCGTATATTTATCTATTTATTCTTTTCAGCACTCAGAGCTCACCACCCTCTGTTCCCATCATGCTGACACTGTGCTAAATGTAATACTCCCGGTGGGCTCTTGCCAAGTCCCTGTGTCGTGGCACAATTCTCCTTTGTTCACTGCCTAGAATAGCACTGGCTTTCCTTTGACTGCTGGATCATATTTCAAGCCCAAACCAAGTTTTTTTTTTTTATCTGCCATTACTGTCAAGTCTCTCTTGCCCTTGAGTTGCATTCCCGCCACCCCGCCCCTCCCGCCGTCAGATCTCTTGTACCTCTTCAGCCTCAGAAAGAAACAAGAGTAGAATTGTGCCCTAATGCTAATTTCCCAGACAAATGAATATTGTTCATATTTTGGCCCAATATTAATACTTGTAGAAACTGCCTATTGATAGTTTTCATAACTAAGTTTTCCCCCCCTCTGTTGGATTCCTAAGATCTTTCCTTGTTAAAATTTCACTCAAACCTATATCCTCCTCCTAGTGACTTTTAGTTGAAACAAAAGAGGTTGTATACTCTTTATAGTTCTTTTATTTAAGTTTATTTATTTTGAGAGGGAGAGAGAGGGAGAGATAGAGAGATAGAGAAAACAAGCAGGGGAGGGGCAGAGAAACAGAGGGAGAAAGAGAAAGAGGGAATCCCAACCAGGTTCTGCACTGTCAGTGAGGAGCCGGATGCAGGGCTCGAACTCATGAACCATGAGATCATGACCTGAGCCGAAATCAAGAGTTAGATGCTTAACCAACCAAGCCACTCAGACGCCCATCTATAGTTCCTTTAATTCAATAACCTTTAACTAAGCACCTACTATTTGAAGGTATTGTGACAAACATTAATATATTGCTTTTGCCTTCAAGCAGCTCACACCACAATCTTGTTTCAAAGAAAAAATAAATAAATATTTTTCTAATATATTGGAATAATGCAACCATGAAAAAATCATACAACCTACAAAGGTCAGGAAAGGTGGTAACTCTAACCATGAATAAGAATCTATGAGACCTGGAAGGAGGAGGAGGAGGACATTCCAGTCAAAGAGAAATTCCAGAACAAGGGCAAAGAATGTTGAACAGTGTGGAATGCTTGGGAAACAAGTGGCATGATGTTGCTGGAGCATAAAGGGCAGGCAAGGGAGAAATGGCAGGAAATTAGAAAAGAACCAAAGTACTACACCCTGAAGTACCTTGAATTCCAAGCTAAGGATTTTGAACCTAATCATGAAAGCAATGAGCAACGGTCAAAGAAATATAAAAAAGAAAGACACGGGGCACCTGGGTGGCTCAGTCAGTTAAGTGTTCTGACTTTGGTTCAGGTCATGATCTCACTGTTCCTGAACTCAAGCCCCGGGTCAGGCTCTGTGCTGACAGCTCAGAGCCTGGAACCTGTTTTGGATTCTATGTCTCCCTCTATCTCTCTGCCCCTCCCCTGCTCACACTCTTTTTTTCTCTCTCTCAAAAATAAACATTTTAAAAAGTTAAAAAAGAGAGAGATACATGACTAATGTGTTAGAAAAATCACTCAACATAACTGTAGAAAAGACAACGGAAAGAAGGGATGGCAGAAAGCAAGAAAATCAGTCTGGTGTCAGGCGCAATAGGCTAAGTGAGATGTAAAGGGACTTAAATTTGAAAACTTCCAGAAGGAAAAAAATCAAGATGGTTATTTTCAGCCTGTCACTTATAAGCATCTACTATGTGAAAGATGCTATATTTTGTGCTTTCCATATTGTATCTCATTTAATAGTTACCATAACCCTTTCAGGTAGATACTAGTATCTTAATGTAACATACGAGGAACCTGAGGTCCAGAGAAAACAAAGCTCAAAAAGCAACAAATAAACTACCAAAAAGAGTCAAATTTAGTAAAATGTCCTCAGTCACTGTCTTCCTCACTGTCACGTGGCTTCTAGAACACTACTGCAGAGTATGCTCTTAGTCACAGGCAGCCTCGTTTTCTCTATTTCAATTCATTTATTCAGCAAATACAAACTAGTACCTAGAAGGTGCTAGCACTGTACATAATAACTACAGTTAGTAGGGGGCGCCTGGCTGGTTCTGTCAGAAGAGCATGCCACTCTTTTTTTTTTTTTTTAATGCTTATTTATTTTTGAGAGAGATACAGAAACAGAGACAAAGTATGAGCAGGGGAGGGGCAGAGAGAGAGGGAGACATAGAATCCAAAGAAGAAAAGCAAGCCACACTTGATCTTCAAGGTCATGAGCTTGAGCCCCACGCTGGGTGTAGAGATTTCTAAAAAAATAAATAAATAAACTTAAAAAATAATAACTACAGTTAATGAGTTTACAATCAAGAGGAAAAGCAGCACAATACAATCCCACAAAGAATCATAAAAGAAAAAGTACAGGGTATTATGAGACAGTACAATGAAAGGAGAGCTTAATTTGTCTTGAGGGAAGAGGATACAATAGAAGGTCTCTTGAGAAACTAGCATTTGAGACCTGAAGGGAGGATGAGTAAGAAAAATGACCTACAGGTAAAACTATTCTTATCTACTTCTCTCTGTACTGTCACGTGTTAGTTACCTCCAGGCATCTCATTGGTTGAACACTCTCAAAACTAGCTTGTGACTCTGAGTCTTCAAAGTTCTTGAGCATACATATCTAATCAAACGCTTGACCTGAATTCCTTTTTACCTTCTCCAGTGGCCATACTCTGCTAACCTTGTCAGGACCTATAACTGCTACACTTTTGGAACCTACAATTTAAATATTGTATTTCATCAAATCTAAGATGCCATCAAATCAAAGACTCACCATAACTTCACATACCAATTAGAAAAAGTGTTAACAATTAAACTGACATCTCAACTTCAGAGATGTCAAAATGGAAAAAAAACCAACAGCTCCTAAAATCAATGAACTATGGTATCTTAACTCTGATGACAACTGCTAATCTTTTTAGCAGTCTCTCACTGTATTTTTTTTCCATTATATTTACCTTATCTTACCTTACATTATCTTTGACTTCAACTATACTTCTGGAAACTTGACTTCTCTATACTATCCTAATCTGTTAACTCTTGCCTGTTAGTAAAAAATGAGGTTGGAGTTTAGAGAAATGAATTTAGACAGGCAGCAATTCTATAACTTCATAGCACTCAATCACATAGGCAGACAGAAAGAGAGAAGGCAGACTATAGGAGTAATCTTGGAATTTGGGAACTAGTAGAGGTTAAGAGCCAAGGGCGTTGGAAGTATTTATAGATGATTAACTGAAATGATCAACTATTTTTTAAAGAAGAAGAGAATTATTTTTTGTTTATTTATTTGCTTTTGAGAGAGAGAGAGAGAAAGAGAGAGAGAGAGAGAGAGAGAGCGAGCAGGGGAGGGGCAGAGACAGAGAGGGAGACATAGAATCCAAAGCAGGCTCCAGGCTCTGAGCTGACAGCAGAGAGCCTGACATGGGGCTTGAACCCACAAACCATGCGATCATGACCTGAAATGAAGTCAGGTGCTTAACCGACTGAGCCACCCAGGTGCCCCAATGATCAACTATTTTTAATGAACAATATTTGTAACTCAATGCTTTAAAATCCTTATCTCCCAAAATGTAACAGACTAGGAACCATTACATGGCCAGACAACATTGCTGAAACTGTGATGAACCACACCAGTCTGCCTACATCATGCACCCCATATGCCACATGCCCCTTGTTATGGTATTCTTTATTACAGTAATGGTTTATTTTATTTAAATAAATTTAGAATAATTCCAATAATCTGAATGCTTCTGGCTTTTAAACTCACATAAAGAATCTTCTCCTGCATATACAATGATGTTAAAACATCCTTTAAATCATTTAAATTATCTAAACCATAGAAATACAACAAAACCAGGCCATATTCATACATGTGGATAAAGAATCATATCCTATATAAACAAAGTTGTGTATTTCTACACTGTGTGGTTGATGATAACAGGTCTAATACCCTCCTAACAAGTCATAAGAGCATAAAAGCCCCCCTAAAGGTTGGGGAATTCTCTTCTACATCTCCATAACATATGGGAACTTATTCGTGGATTTTCTTAATGTTTCTGAATATAAAGCATGGGTCAGCAAACTGTGGCCCGCAGACCAAATTTGGCACACTGCCTATTTTTATAGAGCTCATGAATTAAGAATGGTTTCTATATTTTTAAATAGTTAGAAAATTTAATAATATGTCATAGCACATGGAAATAACATAACATTCATATTTCAGTTTTCATAAAGTTTTCTTTGTGGAACAAGCAAACAAATTCAAACATTCACTTATTTGTTTATATATTGTCTACAGCTACTTCTTTGCTACAACAGCAGGGCTGAGTAGACTCACAAGACTGTGTGGCCTGCAGAGCTTTACATACTTACTCTCTGATGCTTTGCTGACCCCTGACCCCCCCCAAGAAGTGTTATTCACTTGTGTAATTCAGTGATGACACTGACAATTATTGCCAAATGGGCAAAGATCTTGAACCAACAGCAACTTTGAAAATGATGACCTTAGTCAATTAAAATTAAACACTTTAACAAGTAAATTAGTTTTAATTACATTGGCAGAATGGCAGATATCAAACACACTATTGCAAATGTGCTACTTACAAGAGTTCATCTCTAATTTGGCTCTTGTGAGTCTTTAAGTCTTTAAACCTGCTTCTCTTCAATTATCCCCCAAGGACCTTTCATAAGAACTCTCCAAAATTCGGCTAGGAGTTTAAGGAAAAGCTATGTAAAGGTATAGCATTTAGTCACAGCAACCCTTACCTAGGTACCTCCATAGCTGTCATATTTCCATGTTTCAGGAAAACAAAACAAAGGGCAAGTGTCTTCATGAAATGTCAAGTGAACTGTGGCCAGCAGGTGGAGACAGTTTCTAGCCAAAACTAGAAGAGCAAAATTTGGTAGAGTTAAAGGGAAAATTTAAACTATATTCAGATCTTTACCGTGAAATATTTACTTAACTTATTACATAGGGCAAAATGATCCCGCCCCCCCCCCCCCATTTCAGTAGTAATAACCGAGCTACCTCCTACTTGGGAAATCAGGTTTCACTAAGGGATCAGAAATAGGAAGGCTCATTGTTAGATACTCCATTTCCTATAGAATATGAACTTACTTTATCAGCTAGAATAAATTAAGGTTTCTCTTCTCTTGCCAGCAGCACAGGAATATTTTCTGATCATCTGCTCTCAGTCAGGTTAGCATATTTCCTCTCAAGTCAAATCTCAGGCCTTCGTCTCTACTACCCTAGCTACTGGATTATAAAAACTGGGAATAAATATTAAGCGGGTAATGGTTTTGATGACAGCTCCAAATCGCCTTATCAAACACTATTTACCTTCACTCACACAAAAAAGTATCCTTCTCAATGATTTTTTGAAAAAAAGTTTTTTTTATGTACTGCAAATTATAGAAACTCTAGGCCACTAGTGCAGAGCTACAAGGCAATTTCTAGCAGTATGCAGGACAAAGAAGGCTATTTCTGTTAGGCCTCAGGCAAAGGCATTCAACTCTGACACTTCTGCTACCCAAAGCACGCAGTGCCCAGCACTCACTAGCTTCCCAAAGCTCCCCACAAGTTTCTCTTTGAGGTTGCTCTGTCCTACATACACTTTTTCAGTATCTCTAATTTCAGTAGCATACACAACTCTGCGAGGTTTTAAATTATGTTACTTATTTATTTAGAGAGGGGGGGCACAAAAGTGGGGGAGAGGCAGAGGAGAATCCCAAGCAGGCTCCACACCATCAGCGCACAAACCGTGAGATCATGACCTGAGATGAGATCAAGAGTTG
The DNA here is from genome assembly GCA_017311185.1 of Proteles cristata cristata. NCBI lineage: Eukaryota > Metazoa > Chordata > Mammalia > Carnivora > Hyaenidae > Proteles > Proteles cristata. The sequence goes on along the minus strand of JAESUZ010001885.1, from coordinate 465,328 downwards.
GATGCTTAACCACTGTGCTATCCAGATGCCCCCTCTGCCAGGTTTTAAGATGAAACTTACTTTGAAAGTAAAGCATACTAAGTGCAAAGGACTCACAGGCAACCTCTGCCACCATCACTACCCAGGGGATACACTCAGTACAAAGAATTTCTAGTTGGAATAAATGAACAGTGATATCTTCCAGAAGCTCCCTCTCTGTGAGGCAGACACCTCGCTACAATCCTTTTCTATCATGTTCCCAAACACCTTACAGTTACACCTTGTACAAGATTACAATACAGATACAGTCATGACAAACTGGCTACCTACTTCAGCACATATCTTACAATAAATCTTAGAAAGAAAAACATAAACTAAAAACTTTTAACTAACCAGGCAAGAGTAATGACTAACTTAGCAAGCTTAATTTAATATGAAATTACACATTCACCTTTACAAGGCTATTTCAGAAACAATTTTTCAATTTATTTTTTAAAGTAGGCTCCATACCCAGCATGAGGCTCAAACTCATGATCAAGAGTCACATGCTCTACCAACTGGGCCAGCCCCATGCCCCAGAGTCGATTTCTTTTAAGTATTGTTTTAAACCACCTAGTATAGAAGATCCTGAAATTTTTATTTTACCTTTCAGATTGTGTAAAATATAGTTAGAAGCACCCCAACCTTTCTCATTTAATAAACCCCAGTCATTTACTCTCTACCAATTGCACAGATCACCCTAGAAAGCCAAAATACTTAAATCCAATGAAAGCCAACATGGCACCAAAAATAATTTTATCTTTATTCCCAAGATATTCCTGATTTGAAAAAAAAATTTTTTTTTAAATGTTTTATTTATTTCTAGGAGAGAGAGAGAGACAGCGTGAGCAGGGGAGGGTCAGAGAGAGAGGGAGTCACAGACTCTGAAACAGGCTCCAGGCTCTGAGCTGGTAGTCGGCACAGAGCCCGACGCGGGGCTCGAACCCACGAACCGCGAGATCATGACCCAAGCGCAAGTCGGACGCTTAACCGACTAAGCCACCCAGGCGCCCCGAAAAAAATTTTTTTAATGTTTATTCATTTCAGAGAGAGAGAGAGAGAGAGAGAGCACAAGCAGGGGAGGAGCAGAGAGAGAGAGAGGGAGACAAAGAATCTGAAGCAGGCTCCAGGCTCTGAGCTGTCAGCACAGAGCTGGACATCGGGCTCGAACTCATGAACCATGAGATCGTGACCTGAGCCGAAGAAGGAAGCTTAACTGCCTGAGCCACTCAGACTCCCCGGTTTCTGGTTTGGAGAAAGTGCCTAATTGCAAGGAAAGTCTGTGGTTGATGATATACTATGGGGTACAATGGTTCTTCACTGGCTCCCTTTATGTAGTCTCTCTTCTTCCTATTATTTCCCTGATTTTCTATATTCAATGAGGTATCTGTTTTGAGAAATACTAAATGATTCCCCTAAAGTGAGACTCTTGTAACCTTACATTTCCAAATCTCCAGTCAGATTCTTTAAGTAATACATACTAGAAGAGGCAAGCCTGAGGCAGCAAAGCCAAGAAGCTGCCTTAAGGTCTTAAATCAGCTATATATTTATCCAACATCAATTTAACAATTAAAGGTAACAGTATGAATGTAGATAGTCTTTTTAAAGAAAAACTAACTGATCTATTTTCATCCTTACTTTGGCCTAATTACTTCAACCAGTGCCTTTAACTCTGCATATATACATACAATCCCCCAGCAAAGCCAGTTAACTGTTGGGAGAAAGGAATGACCAAGATACTCCTAGTTAGAGACACTTTGGGTTCTACCAGGGCATGCAGTAACCCTCCAGGATGCCTATAGGTACAGAAATTCATTTCTCTGGCTATTCATTGCCTTCATCTCAAAGACATAATCGGTATAATTCTATGGTTCTTTTTACTAAACATTCATATGTTTACTGTATACATATTGTATTGAGTGTTGTATTTTTATTTTCTCTATACAATGGAAAAAGGCCATGAGGCCACTCACTAACAAAGGTCTGGAGAAATACCGAGTAACACCCAGATGAGTACTCAGTTCTACAGTCCACACAACTGGTTCTCCTACTGCCTCTTTTTCTGTTTCCAGAATCCAAGTTTCTTTTCAAGACGCTATTGAATTGCTGAGAACTATTCCCTGAGCTTAAACTAGTTGTTTTCTGTTCTCAACCAAGGATATAAACTGACTCATACATAACATTTTTAAAGCTGCTGCTCCGCAATGTACATCCCTCATAAAACCTTAATCACAATAAATTTAGTTAAATCCTTTAAAACCGGATTGCTCTAGCTTCACAGAACAAGTCTGGCTGCTCAGCCTAAATTCCCTGGAGAGAAGAGAGAAGCTCTACTCTATTATGAAACCAGCTTGCCTAATCAAATTCCCTTTCAGAGAAAGAGGTCAAGGAGAATAACTGCTGTGCCATTTTTCAATTCTTCCTTCCAAGAAATGACTGTGACTGACAGATATTATTTCTTTGAATTCCAATGGCCAAGATCAACTAATTGTTCCTTAGTTAAAAGGATACCAATCGACCAAGCTACAAGGACTCTATTAATCATAATACAGAATACTTCACATTTGTCAAGTTTTATGATTGTTGAGGCTTCACACACACACACACACACACACACACACCCCTCCCTCCCTCCCTTTCTCTCTCAACACCTCATTGGGAAGGTGGAACAGATATTATCCTTATTTTACACACAGGGAAATTGCAATAAAGGCAATGTATCACTTGCCCAGGATACACAATAGGTGGTAGATCTAAAACTGTAATTTATGTTGTTATCTTGGGGCACCTGGTGGCTCAGTTGGTTAAGCCCAACTTTTAAAGTTTATTTATTTTGAGAGACAGAGAGAGAGAGAGGAGGGTGGGGGGAGGGAGAGAGAGAGACTATCAGGGTTTGATCTCATGACCCATAACATCATGACCTAAGCCAAATCAAGAGTTAGATGCTTAACCCACTGGGCCACCCAGATGCCCCTAAGTCCGACTCTTGATCTCAGCTCCAGTCTTGATCTCAGGGTGGTGGTTCAAGCCTCACACTGGGCTCTGCACTGGGCATGAAGCCTACTTGAAAAAAATAAAATAATTTATATTGTTATCTTAACAGTCCTGTGATTTCCTACATATTATATGTCTTTGTAATCTTCTTAGTATGTCTACTAATCCTGAGGTGGGTTCAAATAACATTTCTTCTACTTAAGGCATATGACTTAGGGTAAATTGATAATTAGCCTCTATTTCTTTATCTATAAAATTGGAGTACCATCTATCTCACAGAATTCTAAGAATTAAAAGAGTTAACAGGTGTTAAGCACCTGATACATAAAAGATAGTCAAATGTTAATTCCTTTTCCTAGAATAGTCCTAAAGGATTACCAGCCTCTTTGACAGAGCCTAACTCCTAAAAACTAAGGGATAAGGATTAGGGAAATTGGAGTATTAACCCTTACTGGTCACTTCTCTCAGACAATTGGGGGTTTTTTTGGCTGCCAGTCTAATGAGCAGATTTTAGAAATGCAGTCAAACCAATTAAGAAAAAAACAGAAAAAGCCAAATGTGTCCAAATAAATAACATTTATCATGGGCACAAGAAGTAATTAATTTTCTATCAACTGAACATATATCAGAATATCAGCTAGAACATACTACTTAGTCTCCCAATACAGAAGAGCTGAATTAATACTACCTTTCCTACAGATGATAATTTCTGTTAACAGTCTTGTGATTCCCTGCACATTATGTATCTTTGTAATGGTTAGATCCATTCAAAAAGAAATAATATAAACATTAATTCAAACAATCCTTCTCCACTACCAAACAAGCCAAATGGGATAAAGCACTTTTCATAACCAGTAAACCAATAATCACATTGACTATAAGTTCCTAAAAGTTAACTAATGGTCTCTAAAATGAATTTCTTAGATGAGAACAAATCATATCTGAGTCTTATTCTCAATACCACATATAAATTCACACTAAGCTAAGGGAGCGCCTGGGTGGCTCAGTCGGTTAAGCATCCAACTTCAGCTCAGGTCATGATCTCGTGGTTCCCGAGTTTGAGCCCCACATTGGTCTCTGCGCTGACAGCCAGCTTAGAGCCTGGAGCCTGTTTCAGATTCTGTTATCTCCCTCTCTCTCTGACCCTCCCCTGCTCATGCTGTCTCTCTCTCTCAGAAATAAGTAAAAAATTTAAAAAAAAATAAATTCATACCAAGTCACTTCTTCCCTGGGTTTATATTACATTTCAATAGTTACGAGACAACTGCTATAAATATTTGAATGACTTCAACATGTTAAGCCCTAACCCATAAGAATTTAATTTGTTGTTGCTACTTTTTTGTTTTAAAATAAGTTTTTTGTATAGATTCACTCAGACAAGTTTTATTATGTGGTTATAACCAATTCATGGCTTCTACTAGAATATGTTCAAAGCCATATCCAGATAGTGATATTAGTTGAAAGGACACACATTTTTTTGCATATAACTTTTATATGTCGTAAGAATATATTTTTACCTCTCAGTCTTGGGAAATCAGCACAATATTACTTAGAATAAATGTAGTACTTTGTTATTGCTTGGTTTCCTTTTTTACAAGTTCCTTTTCCTCAACCAATAAAACTGAGGTTCCCAAAAATAAAGTTTCAAAGATAGAAAAAAAAAAAAAAGGCATGCTACTAGATGTCATTGCTATATCAATATGAAGAAAAGTGGCTCAGCAATATGCTTTAAGAGGAATGTTTCTCAATCTAGAAGGCAAGTTGTAATACTATGTCCCAAATACACTTATTTCTAAAAATACTTAAGTATCTTTTTATGAAAAAATTAAATTAGATGCAAAGTTTTCCCTACTGATGTCACTTTCATTCTCGTCTTACATTCAATCTTACTGAGTGGGAGAGGAGGGAGTGACATATAGCAGTCAGCAAGATATTTTGCACAACCAGTAAACTCTATTATATATGCTACAGCCTCAGCTGTGACAATTACAGGCTATTATAGTTTTTATAAGTTATTTTCTCTTTATGTTACATAACTTCATGATAATGAAAGAAGCAAGGAGGGTGAAGAAACTAACAAGTGCCTCCTTAGGGCTCATGATGAGAATGGTATGAACATGTTTGTACCCACACAGAACAAATTATAATCACCTAATCACCGGGAAAGTGATGGTAAACAAATTATGTTAACAAGCACTGCTCCTACTAAAAATGTTTAAGATTTGCAAATTCTGTGATTTCTAATTTTTTCAGAGGATAGTAATAACTTATTCTTTAATAGTTCATACTTACTTGCCTTAATATTACCTATAAAATGATGACCTAGGGGAAAAGAAAGGAATCATTTTTCTGGGAATAAAGTTTCAAATAAAAAACTGACTTAGCCATAATTACTTATTGTTATAAAATGGCAGATTTTGTGAGGAATTTTATTACATGACTATAAAATCCTTTTATGAACACCATCCCATACTACAAAGACTCTGTGGTAAAGTCACTAAAGGCAATTTAACAGCAAAGGCTCTGGAGAAAGAGTGCATAATTTGAATCCTGGCTCTAACATTCACTAGTTGTGTGACCTTGGGCAAGTTACTTTATGTCTAGGCCTCAAGTACTTCACCTATAAAATGGGGAGGGTGATAATAATCCTACCTACTTAATAAGGTTGTGGTAAGAATAAATGATATCTATAACATACATATGGCGGGTACTTAAAGTAAGTTCTGCTTCACTTTCCTATAATTTTGGGGGGAGGATATAAAATAAATGGATAAATTCATGGGGAATATGTTTGAGACGTTGTGACTATTTTTTGCCATTTATACAAAGGGGAAAAAAAAGAATGGGTAGGAGAGAGTATGCTTTTAAATGTTACTTATAGCAAGAAAAGTAAAAACAAAGATTCTTATTTTTTCCTTTGAACAAAAATATAATGAAAAAATTCACTGGAAACAATGAATTAAAATATTCTATGTCTTGTGTAGCAACATGGATGGACCTTGAGGGTGTTATGCTGACCGAAATAAGTCAGGCAGAGAAGGACAAATATCATATGTGTGCACGTATAGGAGGATTAGGAGGAACTTGACAGAGGAACAAGGGGGAGAAGAAGGGCGGAAATGGTGGGGGAAAGGGAGAGAGGCAAACCATGAGAGACTCTTGAATGCTGACAAAAACTGAGGACTGATGGATGTGGGGGGGAGGAGGGTGGGCATGGAGGAGGGCACTTGTGGGGATGAGCACTGGGTGTTATATGGAAACTAATTTGACAATAAACTATTTGTAAAAAAAAAAAAAAAGAAAGAAAGAAAAAAATAAATAAAATATTCTATGCCTGCTAACAAGTAGCAATTAAATAACATTCACTTTTTTTCTTATTTTTTACTGTTTATTTTTGAGAGAGAGAGAGAGAGAGAGAGCATAAGCAGGGAAAGGGACAGAGAGAGGGAGACACAGAATCCAAAGCAGGTTCCAGGCACTGAGCTGTCAGCACAGAGCCTAATGTGGAACTCGAATCCACCAAGTATAGGATCATGACCTGGGCTGAAGTCAGATGCTTAACTGACTGAGCCAGCCAGGTGCTCCTAATATTCACTTTTTAAAAACACCTTTATCTGGGGTGACTGGCTGGCTCAGTCGATTAAGCGTCCGACTCGATTTCAGCTCAGGTCATGATCTCGCGTTTTGTGGGTTCGAGCCCTGCATCGGGTCCATGCTGACAGTGAGGAGCCTGCTTGGGATTCTCTCTCTGCCCCTTCCCCGCTAGCACATATGCACACTCTCTCTAAATAAAAAATAATTTTTTTAAAGAGCTAAAATGAAAATAAAAAACACCTTTTCTTTCACATTCACCCCAAATATTTTTCACTGTTATATCACCTTTTTTCAGATCAAGCAGGGAAGCTATACTTGAACATTGTTCCTCTGTCACGCCTCTAAAATAAACTCGTATTTTTAAGTGCTGCTCAGAACATTCATTTATTCATTTGACAAATATTTATTGAAAGCCATGCACTAGGTACCAGGGACACAAAGATGACTAAAACATGTCTCATCTTCAACCTTAGTCTTTTTAGAACAAATATGTAAATCATTACATTATTCCAGAAAAGGAATAATGTGTAATAATAATAGCAATGGATTGAAACATATTAAAAAATATTAAGGATGGATGGCTCACTCAGTCAATAGAGCATGTGACTCTTGATCTCAGGGTCATGAATTCGAGCCACACTCACGTGTGGAGTGGAATTCACTTAAAATTTAAAAAAAATTTAAATCTAGGAGTTCATAATGATACCAAAACCAAACCAAAGCAAAAAAGACCTCAATCAGTCACCATTGGATAATGCTAGTGAACCAATGTATTATTTTTAAAATTGATATATAGAAGTCAAGCATTCATTCTGATGTCCAATATGAAATGCAGAGTAATCAAATAGCTAAGGGGAAGTTTCTCTTTATAGGAGTATTACATGTCATAAATAAACAATGATAGGTTGGAATATCATTATTTTGGAGCTCTTAATGATTTAGTGGATCTAAATAAAAATCATCAATAGCTACTGACATCACAAAAAGAGAGACCTTATGCACTGCCTGATGAAAGCACTCTGAAGAAGCCTGAGCAAACCTCTAAATATAAGTACCAATTTACAGGAAATGCAGAGGACAAAGGAACACGTTGAAAGACATCAGAAAGACACAATCAGCAAAACTCATACTCAAGGAAACTTTAGATGACAAATGACCCAGTGTCAACAAAAAAAAATTAGAGTAGAAAAAGAGAGAGATGGAAGAGTCTTAAGTGACAAATCAGCCAACTGCACTGCACAAAATTTATTTGCATCCCAATTCAAACACACTGAAATTCATACATACATATATGTATGTATGAATGACACAATCGGGAATACAAACCATGGGTTTTTGGTGCTATTAAAGAATTACTGTTAAGGGGGCGCCTGGGTGGCTTAGTCAGTTAAGCGTCCGACTTTCGCTTGGGTCGTGATCTCGCGGTTCGTGGGTTCGAGCCCCGCGTCGGGCTCTGTGCTGACTGCCAGCTCAGAGCCTGGAGCCTGTTTCAGTCTGTGACTCCTCTCTCTCTGACCCTCCCCTGCTCACGCTGTCTCTCTCTCTCTTTCCTAGAAATAAATAAAACATTAAAAAAAAAATAAAAAATAAAAAATAAAAAAAAGAATTACTGTTAAGTTTTTCAGTGTGATAATGGAACTGTGGTTATTTGTTTAAAGTCTTTATCTTTTAGAGATATAAACAAGAAAAAATATAGGTAAAATTATAAAATGTCTAAAATTTGTATCCAATAATTCAGGGAAGAAGGTGAAACATTTGGTCATGAATTAACAATTGTTGAAGGTGGGTGTTTGACATTTTCCATTATAAAAACATTAAAAAGAAACAGTACAGTTCAAAATGATAAGGAAGAGACTGTAAATAAAGCACTTAACCTATACATCATAAGTACTAGTTATAATTATTCAAAAGTTTAAGGCTTGGATTAGATGACCTCTCAGACATTTTTCAAATCTGAAAGTCTAAAATTCTATGACTAGATTACATATATTTAAAAGTCACTTTTAATACCTAAATTCTTTGGTTCTTCCCTAGGAATCTGGCTCAATTTTCTCCACCCACTGGTTAACTAAAGTCCACAAAAACACTAAACAACTACTTTTAAAAAGCACATGAACTGGGATTGACTCCCAGTTCAGTGTTTGGAGGTTTCTACTATAACACCCACTTCAATTCTGGAGTCTGAATATTATACTGATTAATTAACTAGGTTAAACAGCCAGTACTGATTAAACACATGGAAAATTTTGCTTTACCCAATGGAGAAAACTCTGGTGTTTCTTTTTCCTAACACATAAATAGTTTGAGAACAGTGTTCCAAAAACTCTGAATATAATAAGGCACTTTCAGGAGGTACTTGAGATCACAAGTATTTTTGTGATCATACTAAAATGATATTTGTCTTTTTTACTCTGATTAGCTCATAAGTGTACAGTGGACTTTTCCACAGGATACATGAATGCAAAAGTAGATAAGAAATTCAAGCTGTTTTAATAAAGCCAGATATCAGAGAGATTTGCAAAAATACAAAACAATGCCATTCTTCCCACTAAATGTTTTGAAAAATATAGTTATTTTTCATAGAATTATTTCTGTTGACATGTACTGAGCTTATTATTTTAAGTTTATTTATTTATTTTCAAAAGAGAAAGAAAGTGTGAGTAAGGGAGGGGCATGGAGACACAGTTCTTTCATTTCCAGACCAACAAAGGGTATTTACTCTAAAACTAGTTGGTCTGATAAACCTAAAGTTTATTGGCGGGGAGGGTATCCTTATTTAAAGACAAAGAGGATTACTGCTCACAATTATAAGGAAGAATTTTAATCACGTGAATTCTACAAGGTCAGGAAGAACATTTCTCTTAGAGAGAAGCTGGCACTAAGTCTAAGGATCCAAGTTCTTTTTTGGTGATTTTTTCTCCTTTTCATTAAGACTTGCCAAAGCTGGAAATTAGGGTCCTCAATTCCAATTCCCTGACACCATGAGAAGACTCGCAAAATAAACCTTTCTGGTCAAGGTAGGAAAGCTGGTCATCTCAGAATACACAGAGCTCTATATTTTCTCACCTTATGGATTCTACATTAGGAATTTCCATGCACTGATCTCTGCCTAATTTTCTAATAAAAACTTAGAAGTTTAAGTCAGTTCAACACATTTGGGTGCTCTTGAAAGACTGATTCAAGGAGGCCACAGATAGAAGAGAAATAAAAGAACAGAGCCAAGGTTAGCTGTCGATAAATACATACATACAATACACACAACAGGGAGGTTACATACAAAAATAAAACAGGGAGGCCAAAGATGGGAGAGAAAGAGAAAACTGGAGCTCTACACAGCCAGTGCTGTGTACAAATACATACTTACAAACATACATACAAATGCAAACACCTAGAGTAAGCTATCCCATCCTCATGAACTTCTGAGCAGCATTGGACCCTTCTGTATTATGTCTTCCTTTTTTTTTTTTTAAGTTTATTAAGTTTATTTAGTTTCAACTTTTTTATTAACAAAACTTATTGTCAAATTGTCTTACATACAACACCAGGTGCTCATCCCAACAAGTGCCCGCCTCAATGTCCATCACCCATTTTCTCCTCTCTCCCACCCTCCCATCTACCCTCAGTTTTTTCTTTGTATTTAAGAGTCTCTTGTGGTTTGCCTCCCTCCCTCTCCACTTGTAACTATTTTCCCCCTTCCCCTTTCCCATGGACTTCTATTAAGTTTCTCAAGATCCACATATGAGTAAAAACATATATCTGTTTTCTTTGACTGACTTATTTCACCCAGCATAATACCTTCCAGTTCCATCCACATTGCTGCAAAGGGCATGATTTCATTCTTTCTCGTTGCCAAGTAGTATTCCATTGTATATACAAACCACATCTTCTTTATCCATTCATCAGTTGATGAACACTTAGGCTCTGTCAATCATCTGGCTATTGTTGAAAGTGCTGCTATAAACATTGGGGTACATGTGCTCCTATGCATCAGCACTCCTTTATCCCTTGGGTAAATTCCTAGTAGTACTAATGCTGGGTCATTATTTATTTACTTTTGAGAAAGAGGGAGGGCACGAGCGGGGGGGCCGGGGAGCTGAAAGGAAGAAAGAGAGAATCCCAAGCAGGCTCTGCACTGTCAACACAGAGAGCAATGCAGGGCTTGAACCCACAAAGCATGAGATCATAACCTGAGCTGAAATTAAGAGTAGACGCTTAACCAACTGAGCCACCCAGGCACCTCTGTATCATGTCTTCTAATCTTGTATATTCCAAGGCATTTTAACTAGATTTCATTTTTATAAAAATATTGTAGAAAAAAATCTGGAATTTGTCTACCTTCCTAGAGCTATAAATTGATACAATAAAAACAGCCCTATTCCAGTTGGCAAAAAATAAAGCTCCAGAAACTAATGATTTGAAATTTTTTATTTCCTGCTCTACTTTCCTGCTTTGAAAAAAATTCTTTTAAAAAATTTCATTTCCACTTCTTTTCAGCTTATCAACAATTACATACTGAACACAGAGTGAAAAGAGAAAGCAAGAATGAAAGTAACAAGCCAGAATCTTCCAAGAGAATTCCTCATCCTCTTCCCTGGAAAGGTGAGAATCACATTGCCTCAAGATGGCCTGCAAACAGCTACTCCAAGCTTTTTCTGTCCTTCCTACTCCTCACTCTTGTCAGATGACCCTACTTCTCCTCTGAGAAGACGGACTACCTCCCTCAACTTAACTTCAGAACCACTCTCTATTCAAAATCAAACCCAACCCCATATCTTTCTTTCTTTTATTGCCTCCATGCAGCAGAATTCATGTCTTTATCACTTCCCTTAAACTATTCAGCTAGAACACAGTCTTCCTACCTCAGGAAATCTTGGAAATTGATTATTTATAATAAAATAGTACTCAAATTAAATAAATCACTAACTAGACGACAGTGCTTTCCTTTACTTTTTTTAAATGACTCCATTGTAGAAGGGTTTAAAGATATTAAAATGATTTTAATATTTGGATCTTCATTTTGTTTTTTAAAGTCTCAGATGTGAAGTGTTTCTTTATTCTGTTGCTGGGAGAGTTCTTCCCTGAGGTCACAGGATCAAATCAGAACAGATTAGTAGACTGGTTTTAAAGTAAAAAATGACCACCTGGTGGTATTTGGAAGCTAATATGAAACAAGATAGCAGATACTGAGTTCAGGTCTCAGGGCCTGTAGTACAAAAAGTATTGGTCTCTTCATACAATAATAGAACATAATAAATCTCTTTGTTTTAAAGATAATCACTAGGGCCGCCTGACTGCCTCACTCAGAAGGGCATGCAACTCTAGATCTCTGGGTCATGAGTTCGAGCTCCATGACAGATATAAAGATTACTAAAAAAAAAAAAAAAACCTTAAAAAATTTAAAATTTAAAAATAAATCTTAAAAAAAGATAATTACTGAATTCTACTGGAATCAAAACAAAAGAAACTACCTTAAAAAATATCTGAAATATAAAACTTTAGTCTTTCAAAATGTTTGAGGAAGAAAAGGTAAAGTCTGGAAAATTCTAATCACTACTTTACCTTTGACAAATATACCTGTTTGGTTTATGTATTAATCACAATACATTTTAACAACATAAAAAGTATAGAAAATAGGGGACATCCACTTCCAGCCAATAAGGAGTAACAGGTATAATATCTACCTACCTGCCTGAATCAAACAAACAAAAATGGACAAAATATACAAAACAATAGTTTTGAAAACACTGCTCAGGCAGTGAATGAAGGACAGTGATCCTTGAGTGACAGTAAACAAGTGAAATGAGAAGGCCTCAGCTTACTACCCTGAGACAATTTCCAGGGCGTAGCTCAGGGATAAGGAACCCAGGTAGAGCCCAGCAGACTATCTTAGTTGAGGAGATGAAGCTGAGAGTTGGGGAGCCCAAGGCAGATAGAGTTTGCAGGATAGAGTGCTAGAGAAGAGAAGGTTGCACAGAGAGCACTCTGGAAATAGGTGGGGGTTACCCCTTAAGATTTCAGCAGAGTACTGATCAGTGAATGCATGTAAGGGACCATTCAAAGAACTAGAGGGAACACTGTCACACAGATAGAAAACAGGAATAATGCCTATTCCTGAATGGCACTCAGGAATACCAACCAGAATGGGAAAGCTCCCAATGTATGGAGCACTGGGTAGAGTATTCAGAAGGATCTGAGGAAATAACTACCCTAGATGGAAAACTACTCTGGCCCGACCTAACAAATCCTAAGGGGAAGACTAGAGAGGGTCAAACTGTAATGATAACTTAGCTGTGACAGAGAACAAAGAAAAAGATCCAGTACCCAATAAGGTAAAATTTAGTGTTTAGAATCCAAACAAATTTAACAGACATGCAAAGAAACCGGGAAATATGATCCATAAAGGAGAATCAGCTGAAACCAACACAAAATTGACACAAATGTTACAATTAGCAGACAGGGCATTAAAACAGGTATTATCTCTCAAACAACAAGAGTCCAGGGCCAGACAGATTTCCAGGGGAATTCTACCTAACATTTAAGGAACGGGTAACACCTATTCTCTTGAAGCTGTTCCAAAAAATAGAAATGGAAGAAAAACTTCCAAACTCTTTCTTTGAAGCCAGCATTACCTGGATTCCAAAACCAGACAAAGACCCCACTAAAAAGGAGGACTATAGACCAATTTCCCTAATGAACATGGGTGCAAAAATCCTCAACGAGATACTAGCCAACCAGATCCAACAATACATTAAAAAATTATTCACCACGACCAAGTGGGATTTATACCTGGGATGCAGGGCTGGTTCAATATATACAAAACAATCAATGTGATTGATCACATCAGTAAAACAAAGGACAAGAACCACATGAATCTCTCAATAGATACAGAGAAAGTATTTGGCAAAATACAGTATCCTTTCTTGATAAAAACTCTCAAGAAAGTAGGGATAAAAGGATCATAGTTCAAGATCATAAAAGCCATATATGAAAGACCCAATGCTAATATCATCCTCAATGGGGCAAAACTGAAAGCTTTCCTCCTAAGGTCAGGAACAAGACAGGGATGTCCACTCTTTTCACTGTTATTCAACATAGTATTGGAAGTCCTAACCTCAGCAAGCAGAAAACACAAAAAAGTAAAAGGCATCCAAATCGGCCTAGAGGAGGTCAAACTTTCATTTTTCGCAGATGACATGATACTCTATACGGAAAACCCAAAAGATTCCACCAAAAAACTGCTAGAGCTGATCCAGGAATTCAGCAAAGTGGGAGGATATAAAAATCCATGCACAGAAATTGGTTGCATTCCTATACACCAACAATGAAGCAACAAAAAGAGAAATCAAGGAATTGATCCCATTTACAATTGCACCAAAAATTGTAAAATACGTATGAATAAATCTAAAGAGGTGAAAAACCTATACATTGAAAACTATAGAAAGCTTATGAAAGAAATTGAAGAAGACACATAAAAAAATAGAAAAATATTCCATGTTTCTGGATAGGAAGAACAAATATTGTTAAAATGTCAATACTACCCAAAGCAATCTACATATTCAATGCAATCCCCATCAAAATAACACCAGCATTCTTCACAGAGCTAGAACAAACAATCCTAAAATTTGTATGGAACCAGAAAAGACCCTGAACAGCCAAAGCAATCATGAAAAAAGAAAATCAAAGCTGGAGGCATCACAATCCCGCACTTCAAGCTGTATTACAAAGCTGTAATTATCAAGATAGTATGGTACTGGCACAAGAACAGACACTCAAATCAATGAAACAGAACAGAGATCCCAGAAATGGACCCACAAACATATGGCCAACTAATCAGGAAAAAATATTCAATGGAATAAAGACAGTCTCTTCAGCAGGTAGTGCTGGGAAAACTGGACAGCAACATGCAGAAAAATGAACCTGGACTACTTTCTTACACCATACACAAAAATAAACTCAAAACGGATGAAAGACCTAAATGTAAGACAGGAAGCCATCAAAATCCTTGAGAGGAAAACAGGCAAGAACCTCTTTGACCTTGGCTGCAGTAACTTCTTACTCAACACGTCTCTGGAGGCAAGGGAAACGAAAGCAAACATGAACTACTGGGACCTCATCAAAATAAAAAGCTGCTGCACAGCAAAAGAAACAACCTGCAAAAGTAAAAAGCAACAAATGGAATGGGAGAAGATATTTGCAAACAACATAACAGATAAAGGGTTAGTATCCAAAATCTATAAGGAACTTATCAAACTCAACATTCAAAAAACAAATAATCCAGTGAAGAAATGGGCTAAAGACATGAACAGACACTTCTCCAAAGAAGACATCCAGGGACCCCTGGGTAGCTCAGTCAGTTAAGCATCCGACTTCAGCTCAGGTAATGATCTCACGGTTCGTGGGTTCAAGGCCCACATTGGGCTCTGCGATGACAGCTCAGAGCCTGGAGCCTGCTTTGAATTCTGTGTCTCTTTTTCTCTCTGCTCCTCGCCACGAGCTCATGCTCTGCCTCTCTCTCAAAATAAATAAACATTAAATTTTAAAAAATTAAAAACAAAAAGAAGATATCCAGATGGCCAACCAACACATAAAACAATGCTTAACGTCACTCATCATCAGGGAAATACAAATCAAAACCACAATGAGATACTGCCTCACATCCATCAGAATGGCTAACATTAACAACCAAGGCAACAACAGATGTTGGTGAGGATGCAGAGAAAGAGGATCTCTTTTGCATTGCTGGTGGGATGCAAACTGGTGCAGCCACTCTGGAAAACAGTATAGAGGTTCCTCAACAAATTAAAAATAGAGCTACCCTACAACCCAGCAATTGCACTACTAGGTATTTATCCAATTAATACAGGTATGCTGTTTCAAAAGGACACAGGCACCCCAATGCTTATAGCAGCACTATCAACAATAGCCAAAGTATGGAAAGAGCCCAAATGTCCATCGATGGATGAATGGATAAAGAAGATGTGGTATATATACAATGATTACTCATCAATCAAAAAGAATGAAATGTTGCCACTTGCAACTACGTGGATGGAACTCAGGGTATTATGCTAAGCAAAATTAGAGAAAGACAAATATCATATGACTTCACTCATATAAGGACTTTAAGATACAAAACAGATGAACATAAGGGAAAGGAAGTAAAAATAATATAAAAACAGGGAGGGGAACAAAAACATAAGAGACTCTTCAATATGGAGAACAAACAGATGGTTGTTGGAGGGATTGTGGGGGGTTGGGCTAAATGGATAAGGGGCATTAAGGAATCTACTCCTAAAATCATTGTTGCACTATATGCTAACTAACTTGGATGTAAATTTAAAAATAAATAAATAAAATAAAATAAATAAAATTGCAAAAAAGAAAAACAGGTATTTTTTTGTATTCCGTTTTCAAAAAATTAAGTGGAAACATGGGAGATATAAAAAAAAAAAGACCTAAATCAAACTTCTAGAGATTAAATGTACACTGTCTTAGATGAAAAATACACTGGATAGGATTAATAGCAATTAGATAAAACTAAATAAGAGATGAGTGAACCTGAAGACACAACAAAACAAACCATCCAAAATGGACCAGAAAAGGGGCGCTTGGGTAGTTCAGTCCATTAAGCATCTGACTCTTGGTTTCAGTTCAGGTCATGATCTCACGGTTCATGAGTTTGAGCCCCCATCAGGCTCCTCGCTGACAGTGCAGAGCCTGCTTGGGATTCTCTTTCTCCTTCTCTCTCTGCCCCTCCCTCCCCACTTTCTCTCTCTTTCAAAATAAATAAATAAAAACTTTTTAAAAAATGAACCAGAGAGGAGGAGCGCCTGGGCAGCTCAGTCGGTTGAGTGTCCAACTTCGGTTCAGGTCATGATCTCACAGTTCATGGGTTTGAACCCCGCGTCGGGCTCTGTGCTGACAGCTCAGAGCCTGGAGCCTGCTTCAGATTCTGTGTCTCCCTTGCTCTCTGTCCCTCCCCCACTCATGCTCTGTTTCTCTCTGTCTCAATAATAAATAAACATAAAAAAACATTTTTTAAAAAATGAACCAGAAAGGAAAAAAGGGTGAAAAAGACCATCAGTGAACTGTGGAAACATTTTAAACTACCTAATATATTTGTAATTTGAGCTTCTTAAAGAAAGGGAACAGGGACAGAAAAATATTTTTAAAAAGAAGTGGAAAATGGGGGGGAGGAGGGGTGGGCATGGAGGAGGGCACTTGTGGGGATGAGCACTGGGTGTTATGTGGAAACTAATTTGATAATAAACTATTTGTAAAAAAAAAAAAAAAGTGGAAAAATGTTTTTCCAAATTTGATTTAAAAAAAAAACAATTATCCCATACACCCCCAAGAAGAATACAAGAAAAACTACCTCAATAACATAATAATCAAATTGTTCAAACCACTGATAAAAAAGCACTGATATTAAAAGCAGCCAGAAAAAAAGACATATTATATATAGAGGAACAAAGATAAGGATGACAGCAGATTTCTCGTCAGCGAAAGTCAACAGTGAAGCAACAGCTTTAAGGGAATGCAAAACAGAAAACTGTCAACCTAGAATTCTATACTCAGGAAAAAATATCTTTCAAAAACAAAGGCATTTTCAGATACACTAGAGAATTCATTATCAGTGGACCTGTACTAGAAGGAATGTTGAAATAATTCTCCTTTTGAGAAGTATAATACCAGATGAAAATCTGAGTCTGCACAAAGGAATGAAGAACACCAGAAAGAATAAATATATTAGTATTTACATAAATTTTGGTTCTTATTATATAAATCTCTTTCTAAGATACTTTACTGTGGATACAAAAATAATAACAAAATGGTGTGGGGTTCATAATAACAGGAGAAAATGTATGACAAAAAATAGTACAAAGTCTGAGAGGAAAGAGAGGAATATTTCTCCTAGGGTCTAAAAACTATTGTAAGCTTTTTTCAGTTTATTATAAACTTTTTATACTACCAGTAAACTATATTAACTTCATTTAAAGGCAAACTATGATAGGCTGAAGATGTGTACAACAAATCCTAAAGCAATCATTTAAACAAAACAAATAAACCAACAAAGAAATAAGAGTGAGTGATAAAAAAATTAATCCAAAATAAGAAAGAAAGAAAGGAAAAATAAAACTAGAACAGATGGGACAAATAGAAAACAGCAAGAGGGCAGATTTAAACCTAACCATATCAATAATCACCTTAAATATAAATGGTCAATTGAAAGAGAGATTATAATTTGCATTAATAAAGCAAATTCAACTGTATGCTATATAGTACTAAACGCTTATTAGAATGCCTAAAAATAATGCCAAATGTTGGCAAGGATGTGTAGAAATTCAAAATCTCCTATATATTTGGTGGGAACGTAAAATGATAAAATCATTCTGGAAAAAATTTGGCAGTTTCTCAAAAGTTAAACATACTTATATGATCTAAATATTACATTCCTAGATATATAACAAAAAACTGAAAGCATATGTCTATAAATACTTGTACACAAATGTTCATAGCAGTGAAGAGCCCCAAACTAGAAATAACCCAAATGTCTGTCAGCAGGTAAAAAAAACAAAGTGTGATCTCGCCATGCAAAGTAATACCACTAAGAAATAAAAGGAATGAACCTTTGACTGCTCAACAGCATGAATGAATCTCAAAATAATGATGTAAAGTGAAAGAAGGGTAACAACACCGCCAAAAGAGTACACACTATGTGATTTATATAAAATTATTTTTGAAATGCCAACTCATCTGCTGTAACATAAAGCAGTTAGTAATTGCCTGGGGGGTGAGGTTAAGTGAGAAGGGGCAGAAGACTTTAGAGGGGATGGACCTGTTCTTTACCTGTCATGACAATTTCATAGCTGTGTAACTATGTCAAAACTTTTCAAATCGCATACCTTAAATACAGTTTTACATACTAAATTCAATAATTATAGGTCTATTTAGGTCTTTATTTCTTCTTGAGTTAGTTTTTGTAAGTTAGCTTTATTTCTGATTTGTATTACTATTTCTTCTTTGACCTATGAGTTACTTAGAAGTATGCTTCTAAATTTCCAAATATATATTTTCATCATTTTTTGGCTTAATTTCAATCTTTGTTAGGATAAATAGTCTGGTTAAATATCCATTCATTGGTTTTGTTGAGACTTGCTTTATAAATTCAGTATTTGTTAAATTTTTTTTTAAAACTGCTTAAAAACAAAATATATCCTCATCTCTTATGTGCAGGACTCCGCACAGACCTATTAAATTCAAGCTTGTTGGTCATTTGTTCCAATCTTCTCAAATGTTTTATCTGTTTGACTGTCAATCACTGAGAAAAATATGTTAAAATGAACTGTTTGTAGATTTTATCAATTTTCCTATAATTGTGTATATATCCTTTCCGTCTGTGTTCTATCTATGTATTTTGAGGCCATTGTTTTGGATGCATACTGATTTGAAATTATTATAGCTTCCTGGTTAATTATTCCTTTTATAATTTGTTGTGACTTTTACAATTCTAACAATGATTTTTGCCTTCAAGTTACTTTTGCCTACTAATGCCGGGTTCTATCAGCTTTCTTTTAGAATAGAAAGTATTCCAAAACATTAAAAAAAAAAAAAAAGAAAAAGAAAAAGGGGCGCCTGGGTGGCTTAGTCGGTTAAGCGTCCGACTTTCGCTTAGGTCATGATCTCGCGGTTCGTGGGTTCGAGCCCCGTGTCGGGCTCTGTGCTGACTGCCGGCTCAGAGCCTGGAGCCTGTTTCAGCCTGTGACTCCCTCTCTCTCTGACCCTCCCCTGCTCACGCTGTCTCTCTCTCTCTCCTAAAAATAAATAAAACATTAAAAAAAAAAAAAAAAGTATTCCATACTTTACTTTCCATCTGATTCCTTATGTTTTCTTAGGTATGCCTCTTACAAACTACATGGGCTGGATTATTTTATATTCAACCTAACAAGGTTGCAGTCATCTATTACTACATTAAAAAAAAAAAAAAACTACTCCAAAGCTTTGTGGTAATCAACAATCATTTTATTAATCTCACGACTCTGTGGGCCACAAAGTCTCACAGGGCACAAGAGAGACAGCAGGTCTCTGATCCACAACGTCTGGGACCTCAGATCGGACGATGTGAATAGATGAAGATGGCCTGGGTACCTCAACCGGAGCTATCTGTGAGCCCCCAAGGTCTTCTCCAGGCGGTTTGTTAGGGCTGGACTGTCCAACATGCTTCCTTCACTCACTCACACGGCTGACAGTTGATGCTATTTATTGGTAGCTCACTGGGGCTATCAACTGAGCCTACACGTGTCCTCTCCATCTGGCTTGGGCTTCTTAAAGTATGGTGGCTGGGTTCTGAGAGCAAGTATTCCAACAGGCATAGGCAGAGACTGCAAAGTTTCTTATAGCATAGCCTCAGAAGGCCCAAAAAGTGACATTCAATGGGTCAAGTAAGTCGTTAAGGCCAGCCTAGATTCAAAGGGAGAAGAACAGACTCCTCCTCTGAGCGGCAAGAAAGAAACTGACAATGGCCACTTTGGAGAAAAGTTACCATGTTCCACCCTCTGGTCCCCAACAGGTCCCTCCCACATGCAAACACACTCACCCTCTTCTAAGACCTTCAAAAGTCTCATCTGATAATGGCATCAGCTTGATGTCCAGAATCTTGATTATCTAATTCAGGTCCAGGTGTGATTGAGGCTCCTCAGATGCAGTTCCTCAGGTACAGCTACTGGAGTATAGTTCCTCTTGATCTGAATAAAGAAACAAATTATCTGCTCCCACACACCCAACATACAAACGTACAACAGTGAGACTGACTCCGGATAACCACAATTAACACTCTCATTCAAAATATGAGGAAGAAGGGGAAGGAACAAGAAACACACGGCAGTTACTGGTCCATAGCAATTCTGAAAGTTAGTAAGACACGTCACCAGTTCCTTGAATACAGCCCAAACCTACTCCCTGTGAATGATTCCTCAAAGCTCTTGGCTCTACCTCTGAGTCATCTTTCCTTTGACATAAGAGATGGTTAATGTTTGCAATACAGTAGCCTACAGTAGATGATGAGAAATCCAAAGGTTTATTTTCAGTTTTTACTGTCTCTGTTCCTTAATCCAAGCTGAAACTGCTTCTATTAGTACTGCTTAAAAAGCTTGTAGATTTTTCTATGACTCTTACAGGAGTTCACTCCAAGAGACAGAGCCACACCAACCTTCTTTCTCTATCTTAAGTTCTGTGTTCTGAGGTTACTATAAGAAAACATCCTTAAGATCCTATCATTTAAAAGAGAAGAGTCTGAGAGGTATTCCTTTAAGGTCTTTGGACATCTTTTTATCTAGCTAAAACATTCCATGATGCACTGACTTATATCTTTCTGAAGTCTTAACAAAGGAATTTATATTTGAACCCTTGAGATCTTTACTGTGAGGCCATGTTTTATTGGCAGCATCTTGAATTTTATTTGCTCTAGAGCCATTTCTTTAATTCACTGGTTTTTTAGAACAACTGGAGATGAGAAAAGGTTTTATTTTATAACACAACAGATCCTGGACTAGAAACATTTCCCCTACAAGTTCTGTTTAAAAACTGAATATAACTCATTTTTACCTCATTCATTTCTACACTTATACCTTATCACAGAAGTTAGAAGGAGCTAGGTAATACTTGCCAACATTCTGCCTAGAAATCTCTTTGAATAAATCCAACTCATTGTATACATTTTCTATCTTCCACGCTACCAGATATGACAGTGCTAACAAACCTTGTACCATTTATATAACAAAGGTTCCCTGTTACCCAGCCTCCAATAATACTTTTCTCACTGTGTTTCAAGCCTTGACTAACAGTCTCCTCAAGGTGCCTCCAGCTTCTACTCACCATCAAGTCCCAAAGCCAATCTAAATTTTAGGTTATAGCTGTACTTCACTTCCACATACCAAATTCTGTTTCAATTATCTTTTGCTATAAACAAAATATTCCAAACCTTAACGTCAGAAAACTACAATCATCTTATTATGCTTATGATTGTGAGAGTCAAGAATTCAGACAGGGTATAGCAAGAATGGTTTGTGTCTGCTCCATGACATTTGGGGCTTCACACAGGGTGGTTCTAATGACTGAAGATGGCTGACAGGGTCCATATGCCTGGTGCCTGGGGTTTTCTCCATAGGATGTCAGCTGAGACTGGAAGGTCCAAGATGACTTCTTCACTCACTCACACGGCTGGCAGCTGATGATGGCTGCTGACTGGGAGCTCAGCTGGGCCTCTCCATCTGGCTTGAGCTTCTCACAGCATGGCAGCTGGGTTCCCAAACTGTCTTCCGTGGGAGAGCATTCCAAAAACAATATTCAAAGAAGCTAGATGGAAGCTGCAAAACCTTCTCATGACCCAGCCTTGAAAGTCCCAAAATGTCACTTCTGGTACCTTCTAGTGGTCAAACAAGTCACTAAAGCCGGCCCAGATTTAAGATGTGTGGATGAATAGAGTCAACTTTTGGTTGGGAAGATAGCGTATGTGTAAAGGAAATGAACTTAACAGCCATCTTGAGAATATGCTACAACAGACAATCTGTCTTCTTTTAAGTGGTAAATGTAACTCATATACTTTAATATGACTGCTAATGGATTTGAATTTATTTCTACCATCTTTTACTGTGCTTTCTATTTATCCTTTCTTTTCTATGACATTTATTACATTTTCCTTTCCTGGTTTCTATTATATTGAGCAAGCACACAAATCATTAACTCACTGAATTATCACAAAGTGAAACAACCATGTAGCTACCACCCAGGTCAAGAAATGCAATGTTACCAGCACCCTAGAAACCTCCTTCGTCCTCCCTCCCAATCACTGTTCCCTCCCTATTACAACTTTTAACACCATGCTAGGGTTTTTAGCTTTATATAAATTAAACCATATAGTACATTTTCTTTTGTGTCTGGCATCCTTTATTCCGCATTATCTTTATTCAGCCATGATCTTGTGCACGGCAACAATTTATTTCCATTGCTTTATAATATTTCATTGTATGAAAATGCTACAATTTATCCATATCATTGATGTTGTTCACTGAGCTTTAAATTTCAATGACTGTATTTTTTATTATTATTTTTAAATGTTTATTTATTTTTGAGAGAGACAGACAGTATGAGCAGGGAGGGACAGAGAAAGAGGGAGACACAGAATCCAAAGAAGGCTCCAGGTTCCGAGCTCTAAGCACAGAGCCCAAAATGGTGCTTAAACTCACGAACCGCAGGATCATGATCTGAGCCAGTCAGATGCTTAACCAACTGAGGCACCCAGGGGCACCACTTGATGACTGTAGATGACTGCATTTTTTTTTTTTGTAGATGACTATTTTTTTTAAGTTTTAATAAAAAAAAAATCTTTAGGGTACTTTTAGCTATGGAATCCTGAGTGGCCTATATTGAAGATATTCCTATAGAAAATTTTGCATTTGCTTCAGCCTGATGCCATGTGACTGTCACTGACTGATTAAGGGCTACTTTATATGTTAATTTCTCAGCTATGGGTTTCTTAAACTGCAGAGAAAGAGGGAATTCTAAACCAAATACCGAAGAACAAGCCTATGGCAACACATTCTCAGAAATTTTTTTTTTACCCAGGACTCATACAGTGTCAAACTTCCTTGACATCACATCGCTAGTCAGATGTTTTCTTACATCACCTTTTCAGTGGTGTGATCTTTTGAGCAATGTAGCTTCCTGGAGGGAAGTAGTAAAGTCTCCTGTTCCTATATGGTTGTTGAAACTGAAGCCTCTTAATTATCCAAGGCCACAGTGTTAACTTACGTACTTGCACTTTGGTTTTTAATTCCCTCTTCATTATTTCCCCTTGAGGATTTTCCTTTTATTTTTTTTAACAAGTTCAATTATGGAATTTAAAATAATGTGCCTGGGTGGCTCAGTCAGTTAAAGCATCCAGCTCCTGATCTCAGCTCAAGTCATGATGTTGCAGTTCATGGGATCAAGCCCCACATGGGGCTCTGTGCTGACAGCATGAAACCTGCTTGGGATTCTCTCTCTTTCCCTCTCTCTCTGCCCCTCTCCTGCTTGCATGCTCACTCTCTCTCTCTCAATAAATAAACTTAAAAAAATAAATAAAATAGTGTTTGTTATACTTTATCTGGCATTTGTAGGAATCTCAAGAATGCTTTTAACCTTTTGTCAAATGTAAAGTATATGACAGGAAAAACAATTCAAAAAGCCACGGCAGCAAAACTCAAAAAGAGGAAAAAAGAGAAAAAAAGAAAAAAGAGGCAAGATCTAAAGGAACTGAGAAATGAAGTATTAAGATAAACCTTACAGTTTCAAGGTGCTTGGCTGGCTCAGTCAGTAAAGCATGTGACTCTTGATCTCAGGGGTGTGAGGCTGAGCCCCACACTGGGTGTAGACATGACTTCAAATTTTTAAAAAATAACAATAAAATAAAAGATAAACCTAACAATTTCCTAATGGGTTTCATTTTCTGCTCAGTAAACTTCTGACCTCTCTCCTACAAGGTACTATGTAACTACATGAATCTGCAAGAGTAAAAAACTTTCCATCAGTAGTGTAAGTACAAACACTATTCAGCTAGAAAGTAAATAGAGGAGAAAATGGAAATAAGAAACAATAAATGAATTTCAGACACTGGGACAGTATCAACAAAGCATTATCTTTTAATGTCCATTAAAAAAAAACCATGAAACACTACAAATTATTTGATATATATTATGTACAAAGTATTGTATTAAATGATGGGGCACAAAAATGAGGTTAGAATCAAGCAAATTTATCAGGCAAGATAGAGTTATAAATACTAGAAACTTTCAGGTGACCTTTAAAAATATGAAACACAAAAATAATAAATTTAGGAAGGGGAAGACTTTAAAAGTCAAGAGGTCTGTAAGTATTGTTTGATCCCATTTATATGAAATGTCCAGAACAGGCAAATCTACAGAGATAGAAAACAGATTTGTGGTTGTCTGGAGGTGGTGAGAGTAGAGTGGGTAGGAGAAATAGGGGAATGATTACTACAGGCTTCTTTCTGGGATGCTGAAAATGTTCTAAAATAAGATTACATTATAGTGATGGTCACACAACTTTACATAAAAGAAACACTGAATTGTAGGGGTGCATGGGTGACTCAGTCAGTTAAGCATCAACTTCAACTCAGGTCATGATCTCACAGTTTGTGAGTTTGAGCCCCACGTCAGACTCTGTGCTGACAGCTCTGAGCCTGCTTTGGATTCTCTGTCCCCACCCCCCACCCCCACCCCCATCTCTCTGCACCCTGCATGTGCGCCCACACTCTCTCTCAAAAGTAAACATTAAACAAAAAAAGAAACACTGAATTGTATACCTTAAATGAGTGAACTTCACAGTATGAATGAGTGAACATCATAGAATGAAAATATATCTTTAAAAAGCTATTTTAAAGAGTCAAGAGGTCTATTTATTTTCAAAAAGCTAGAACATTCTACCAAAAGAGAAATTCAGCCCACCATCCAAGCTTCAAGATCTTTTTTGTTTGTTTCAACAAAGGAAAAGATTCAGCTCAGCATTGATGCTGTCTCCAAAAGCATAAACCCTGCTAAAGCTCCCTAAGCCTCCTTCAAAATTATAACTTTTTAATACTCCAATTTTTCTGCCTCCCTATATCACAATACTCTGTCAAACTGATCTTTAGGGTCTTCAATAAAAACGAGTTTAGGATATATGATAAAAACAAGATGCTAAAAACGGTACAGGGATTTAAAAATCATCCCACAAATTCTAAAACTCAGACTTGGAAATTACTAGTTTAAATTAGAACCAAGAGTAAAATTGTAAAAGTAGATCAAAATAGCAAGTCTAAAAAGTCTTCGAAAGAAATTATTTCTCACTTTCATCTCTGTCTCTCTAGATATTTCCACTCATCAATTTTTTCTTAAAACAGATAATTTGACATTTTCAGTGCTTTTACTCTTGTGTTATAAGGACTACAAAATAAACTAGAAGTTGTACTCCATTTATCCAATCACACAAGACTAGAAACTCGTCCTCCTCTCTTATCACACAGTGTGTCTACCTCAACACACAAATGTCACCAGATTCCATCAATTCTACTACCATCTTAATATCTCTTACTAGATTTCCTGGGGCACCTGGGTGGCTCAGTCAGTTAAGTGTCCAACTTCGGCTCAGGTCATGATCTCACAGTTCGTGGGTTCAAGCCCCACATTAGGCTCTGTGCCGACAGCGCAGAACCTGGAGCCTGCTTCTGATTCTGTATCTCCCTCTCTCTCGGGCCCTCCCCTACTCACACTGTCTCTCTCTCTCTCAGAAAAAAATAAAACATTAAAAAATTAGAAAAAACTTTATAATAAAAGACATATCTCTTAGTAGATTTCCTTTATTTCCTGTCTTAGGACAGGCCCTTATCCTTTCCTCCTTGGATAACTACAATACCCTGACTGTTTTCTTTGCCTTCTATACTAGCCTCACCTCCACCTCATATCCACACTAAGCCACACAAATATCCAAATCTAATAAGGATAATGTAAACTCAATAAACTAGAGAGTACATGAACACGCACACATACTCAATCTCTTTAAATTGATATTTTCTGTTCATGTTATTTTATAACCCATTTTGTTTTCGCTTAAAATATAATGATCATTTCCCTTTCTCATTAAGTATACCTGTACAACAATTTCTGATCACTGCCTATTATGAATGCACCATATTTTATTATGTCTTTATAACATAAATAATATACTCATGTTGTATTAATGAACAAAAAAGTCTCTCCTTAATATTTTCTCTTGATTATCTTTCCTTTAAAAACTATTAATATCTGGGGCGCCTGGGTGGCTTAGTCGGTTAAGCGTCCGACTTTCGCTTAGGTCATGATCTCGCGGTTCGTGGGTTCGAGCTCCGCGTCGGGCTCTGTGCTGACTGCCAGCTCGGAGCCTGAAGCCTGTTTCAGTCTGTGACTCCCTCTCACTCTGACCCTCCCCTGCTCACGCTGTCTCTCTCTCTCTCTCCTAGAAATAAATAAAACATTTAAAATAAAATAAAATAAAACAAAAATAAAAACTATTAATATCTAAAATTAAAACTACATTATCTTTGTTAATATAAAATCATCTTTATTTTATCTTTTACGGTATTTATTACATTCTGATTTGAATAAGTTACTATATGATTATTCTATGCTATTAAAACTTTCTGAGTATATATTCTATTTTACTCAACCTTTGGATGCCTCCTCCACCACCACTCCTACCTCAGCATCTAGCTCAGTATCGTTATGAAATTAGATACCTGACATGAGCAATTTATCCAGATAAGATTACCCTGATAAAAACACATCCATTACGCTACCTCTGTGAGAGGACACTGTAGTTCAGCGCTCTTCCCAGGTATGATTCTTCAGCATTTCCTTTGTTTCTGTGAGTCACTCTTTTTATCCTTATATTTCCCCCTCTCCCCACCCACCCTTTCCTTTTTTGCTTTATTCAACTCGCAACCAAAGAAAACTGAACTGATAAAGGCTGGAACACTTTGTAATTGTTCAACAGACATTTTTGAGCAAAATAGTGAATTGATGTACTGAAAGCCAGTTAAATGTATAGAAGGAAGAAATGGATACAGACAAGAAACAGGAATATATTGAAACAGGAAGACACTGACTACACCTACAGTAAATCTCTGAACCAAAACAATTATCTTCATTATACACAACTTTTCCCTAATATTCTCAATCTTAGAGCTGTTCTGGCCAAAGGCTCTGAAGTCATCTTAACTCCTCTCTTTCTTTCAAACACTAGTCGAATTCATTAGCATATCCGGTTTGCTCTACTTTCTAAATGTATGCAGACTCTAACGAACCACTTTTCCCATCTTCACTGCTCTTATCTGATCCAAACAATAATCATCTCTCACCTGGTCATTGCAGTAACCTCATAAATGGTCTCCTTACTACCATCCCTGACCCCTTTCAGTCTATTCTCAATTTTGCAGCCAGAATGATCAGTTAAAACTTAGGTCAAATCGTGTCACACTCTGCTTGAAATTTTCTAATGGTTTCCTATCTCATTTAGACCAAAAGCCAAAGCCTTAAAATCCTTAATATGACCTATTGAGACCATGTATGATATCACCCTGTTACCAGCTGGCCTCATCTATGCAACTCTGTCTCCTACTCTACTCCAGCTACACTGGCCTCCTTGCTATTCCTTAAAATCGCCTGATATACCCCCCTCAGAACCTCTGCACTTGCCAGACTCTCTGCCAGCACACTATTTCTTCACTCTTATAAAAAGCAACTCCATTAAGGTCATGCCATTCAATTATGTCATCTCCTCCTCTCCGAGCTACTGCCATCTATTAAATTCATCTCTCGGTTCTAGTCATCCTAAATTCCACCATTCACCTGGGCTTGGCAGAGGAAAGGTAAGTGGAAATTGTTGAATGGGGCTTCTGGGAAGGCTTTTTTTTTTGTTTTTTTTTTTTTGCCTTTTGCCTTTTGCCTTTTGCCCTTCCTCCTTCTTGATGGTTACAATACAGAAATAATGCCTTGAGCTCCAGGAAGCAAAATGACAGGAGTCATTAGGGACAGGGTCCCTAATCTTTGCAGAGTTATCATACCAACCTTGTAATGCTTATCTCTGTATTTCTTTGTAAATACAATACATACATTCTTAGGGTTACAGGTCAGCAGTATTAGTAACTCACCCAAATAACTTATTCAAACTGTAATAAATACCATAAATGCTATAAAAGATGGGAACAATGAAGATTTTACATGAACAAAGATAGTGTATTTTGTGAGAAAATAAACTCATGTGCATATAAACCATTGTAACTGGTGGTTACTGTCAAATGCAGCTGAATCTAATTCCAAGTATAGTTTTCCCAGTGCACATTGTCCAGGGATCCATTAATAAGGAAGCAGTTAGAAACTGGATATTGATGGGGCACCTGGGTAGCTCAGTTGGTTAAGTGTGTGGCTTCCACTCAGGTCATGTTCTTGCAGTCTGTGAGTTCGAGGCCTGCGTCGGGCTTTGTGCTGACAGCTCAGAGCCTGGAGCCTGCTTCAGATTCTGTGTCTCCCTCTCTCTCTGCCACTCTCCCACTCATACCCTCTCTCCCAAGAAATGAATAAACATTAAAAAGAAAAAAAAAGAAAGAAACTGGATATTGAGTTGACAACTAGAAGTTCTGCAACATAGGGTGATTTCAACAATGCATGTGGGTGGCCCATGAAGATCCGGCCTTCAAGCTCCTTCATCTTATCTCTAATGATGTCTCCTTCATTCGTCCTAGCTAATCACTACCAGGATTACACTCCAGATCTTATCATCACCAGAAATTGTTCCATCTCCAAAAGACCTTATTTGGGTAATTTGCTCTCTGACCTCTCCTTTTAGCTTGCTTGTTCAATGACTCCTACTATGATCTCACACTAACTTTAGCTCACTGATCCTTTTACTTTCAAGCTCTTGGCCATTTCTTTAAAAAAAAAAAGATTTTCAAAATTTTTTAAACATTTATTCATTTTTGAGAGACAGAGATGGAATGTGAGGGAGGGAGGGGCAGAGAGACAGACAGACAGACAGACAGACAGACAGAATCTGAAGCAGGCTCCAGGCTCTGAAGTGTCAGCACAGAGCCCGATGTGGGGCTCAAACTCAGGAACCATGAGATCATGACCCGAGCCGAAGTCAGACGCTTAACTGACTGAGCGACCCCGGTGCCCCTATTCTCTTTCCTTCTTATCCATGATTTCTTACCCTTACATCCCAGGAAAAACCATTGTAATAACTCTTTACACCCTCTGAGCCCCATAACAGTATGTCCAATTTGTCTCCTAGCCACTCTCATTTAGATGTTCCACAGATATTTCAAACTCAACATGTCTAAAATTAAGGTAGCTTCTCCCACTACTATTTTACATCCTACGTTGGTGAATGACACCACCATCCACCCAAATATCCTCTCCACCCAAATGTCCTAACTGGCCATAACTCTCTTCACTTTCACAGCTCCCTGCAATAACCAGAACCTGGTTCTACCTGTGGGGTGACTCTAAAAGAATTCATCTTCATCTTTCCAATCCTACCATTAGGGCCCTAGTTGGTGTTTCCATATCTGAAACAGATTACTAACCATTCTTTCTGTGTAAGGTACTAACTGTTCTTCCTGCTTCTTCTCTAACGCATTCTCCCCATTCTCCATACTGAATCCGGAATAATCTAAATACAAGTCTGATCATGGCACTCTCCTGTTAGTTCACAAATACCTAGGAAAGTTTCAGGAACCACGACGGCCCCAGAAAGTGCAGAGACTAAAGCTGTGAGGACATTTTCTGATCTCCTATTTCTTTGCACACTACTATCTTCATTCCCTCAGGTTACTTAAAGTCACTAGGAACAGGGCTATCAGCATCTCCAGGCAATCTCAGAAAGTAAAGAAACAGAATTTGATGCATGTAAATAGATTCCATTATTATTCAAAATATTCATTTCCCCTCCCTCACGCAGGATTAGACATTCCTGCCCAGTTGATGTAGGCTTGGCCTTATGACCTATTGTAGCCCAAGAAATATGTGGAAATTACACATATTACTTCTGAATAGGAGCTTTCAGAGTAATGTCTCATTTCCCTGTATCACAAGGTTAATGTCTCAGACAAGCGGTGCATCTCGTCTGGGTTCTAGAAATGGGCCACATGATAAAAACACAGCATTAGCAAAAAATAAACCTTTGTTAGTATAAGCCACTAAAATTAGGGGATTGTTGGGGCGCCTGTGACTCAATCAGTAAAGCGTCTGACTTTGGCTCAGGTCACATTCTCGTGGTTCGTGGGTTTAAGACCTGCGTCAGGCTCTGTGCTGACAGCTGAGAGCCTGGAGCCTGCTTTGGATTCTGCGTCTCCCTCTCTCTCTCTGTCCCTACCCAACTTGCACCCTGTCTCTCTCCCTCTCAAAAGTAAACACTAAAAACATTTTTTAAAATTTTGGGGTACCTAGGTAGCTCAGTCGGTTAAGCATCCAACTTTGGCTCAGGTCACGATCTCATGGTTCATGGGTTTGAGCCCCACGTCAGGCTCTGTGCTAACAGCTAGCTCAGAGCCTGGAGCCTGTTTTCAGATTCTGTATCTCCCTCTCTCTCTCTGACCCTCCCCTATTCATGCTTTCTCTCTCTTTCAGAAATAAATAAAACATAAAAAAAAAATTTAATTTTAATAAATAAAATAAATTGGGGAGTTGTTTGTTACAATATAACCTAGCCAAAACTGATTTATATATCATAAAAAAGGACTCTGACTACCCTAGTTTTGATCACATTCCTTGCTTAAAACCCTTCAGTGACACTTATGTGCCTACTGAAGTCCAATTCTATCATAGTATAAAGGCTCTTTCTGATGTGATCCTGTTTGTCTCCAGCCTCATTTCCTGGGACTCCTCTTTATACTCCATACTGCAACCATACTATAGAATTATTTTAATATTTCTCCATCATGCTGGCCCTTACTCTCCATCTACTTACACATGCTGTTCTTCATTAAAAAAAAAAAAAAAAAAGTTATTCCTCCAGTAGCATCCCAATCCACCCAAAATGTGTACACTTCCTTAAATTGGGCCACCTGGGGGGCTCAGTCCGTTGAGTATGCAACTCTTGATTTCCAGCCCAGTTCATGATCCCAGTGTCTTGTATAGTATTGGGCCCCAAGTCAGGCTCTGTGCTGAGCATGGAAGCTGCTTAAGATTCTCCCTCTCTCTCTCTCTCTCTGCCTCTCTTCCCTGCTCACACTTGCATACACGCTCTCTCTCTCAAAAAAAAAAAAAAAAGGATCCACTTACACAGAGATGCCTCTGTGGAGGTCCATATAAACCTGCCACCTTAAACACAACTAGATGCTCCATCACAGGATTTTAAACCTCCTCGATTAGCCATTAGCTTGCTACTTATACAAATATGTATCTCTTCGACTCTACTGTGACTTCTTTAAGAGACAAGACCATGTCTTACTCATCTTTAAGTCTAAGAATCTAATACAGTGCTTGGCACATAATAGAGGATCAATATAAGCTTATACAGTGCTAGTATAGAATCTTTTTTCAGCAAAGTTGGATACAAAAGGATGATGCAGGCCTTTCCATTATGTTAAAGGATACTACAGAAAACCAAACCTACTCCACTCTTATTTTGCTTCTATATTTATCAAGAATAATCTTCCAGATTGGAATGAGCAGAACACATGTTTCAGAGGAAATTGAAGCCTGAGACAGAAGAAAAGATAATAAAAGAGCATCCAGTAACTTTTCAGTACATTCACATCTCTAGAACCAGGTAAATTACCGCATAAAGCATTGAGTATCTCCATGATATCTCATAGAAAACAGAAAAGAAGCTAGAAGACTAGAAACAAAATTCTATTTCAATTTTCTCAATTTCAAAGGAAAAAAGAGACAGAGACTAAATTCTCAGAACTATAGATTAGGAGTTTACCAAGGACTCCCAGCAAATTCTACGTCAGACTATGGCAAGGTAGGGAAGGGGTACAGAGAACACCGGAAACAAGAATTGGTTCAATAAGAAAAAAAAAATCATGTTGACCTACTTTTACTTTTGGTAAAATTACTAGCCTGAAAAATCAGATAAATAACATAGAGTAGGTCAAATACATCTTACTGATATCAAGATAAGATTTCTTATGCTAGTCAGGTAATGGTTTTAAAATTGGTTCAACGACCATCCTTAGATTATTAATCAATGGCTTAATATCAATCTGGATGGAAGGCTCTAATGTTAGCACAGGGCTCTTTATTTAGCCTTGTTTTGGTAGAATCAATACCCTGAAAATTTAAGATGTAGTTTATATATTTTACTGGTGATATAAGCCTAGGAGGATTAGAAAGTGCCATGAAAGACATAATCAACAAAATAAAAAATATCTGAAGAGATAAAAACAATGGACTGAAAATACAAAATGAAATTTATCAAGGATAAATATAAATACAGTCATCTAAAAAAAGTATAATGCTGGTAAGAAATCAATTTTAACATTAGTTGATGATTAGCTGAGAATTTAGTTGTGCTAAATAACAAAAATTCGACTGAGTACATATAAAGATCAAATTGCTTTATTTAACAATTCATGAATTGAATGGCATGCCATCTAGCAAACAGAAAGAAGCTCCAAAGACTACAGAAAAGGAAAGGTTTTCAGAGGCAGGGAGGGGATGGGAAAAGAAGTCATTAGTGGAAAAAATATTTCTGGCAAGGTCACCTTTCCTTTGGAGAAAATCAGGGTCTATCTAGGAGGCAGGATAACCCCACTGGTGCTGACTTGGAAATTCCAGACTAACCAGTTAAGATTACATTATCCTAAGGAAGGTCAAAACTGCAATTAGGTTAAGTATTAAATCTTGGTTTGGTGATGTGAGCTTAGTACAAGTGACTCCATTTTGGACTTGTTTCTTTTTAACAGTGGAGTGTAAGTTCAAGATGAGCCTTCATTCTGAGGTTTCAGCTTAAAAAGCCTACACAAACTCAGCTAATAAAATAACAGTACAGTGACCTGAACAAAGAAGAAAACTGCTACAGGTCAAGCAATATCCTAGAACCATGATTTGGCATATGACCTCTTACAGGTGACACTAACCACATATAAAAAATTTAGAAAAGGATAAACCAGGAAGGTGCTAACAAGGCTGGCAAACTAAATCATATGAAGAACCAAGAAAATCAGGAATGATTTCCACAGAGAAGATCTGATTCAGGGAAAGGAATATCAGAGCTGTTTCCAAGTATCTCAATGACTGTTAAAGGGTAGGACTTATGCTTTTATATATTTTTTTTAAATGTTTTTTTTTATTTATTTCTAGGAGAGAGAGAGAGACAGCGTGAGCAGGGGAGGGTCAGAGAGAGAGGGAGTCACAGACTGAAACAGGCTCCAGGCTCTGAGCTGGCAGTCAGCACAGAGCCCGACGCGGGGCTCGAACCCACGAACCGCGAGATCATGACCTAAGCGAAAGTCGGACGCTTAACCGACTAAGCCACCCAGGCGCCCCTATGCTTTTATATATTTTAAACTTATTCTCCATGCACACAGTTTTAAGCTTTTCATATAATAGATGCTCAGATATTTGAACTTCAAGATCAACTTACCTGTCTTTTTATTTATTTTTTTAATGTTTTATTTATTTCTGAGAGAGAGAGAGAGAGAGAGAAACAGCATGAGCAGGGGAAGGTAGAGAGAGAGAGGGAAACACAGAATCCGAAACAGTCTCCAGGCTCTGAGCTAGCTGTCAACATAGAGCCCAACGTGGGGCTCGAACCCACAAATGGTGACATCATGGCCTGAGCCAAAGTTGGACACTTAACCGACAGAGCCACCCAGAAGCCCCAAGATCAACTTACCTGTTGATGGATGGCTAAGCCAACAAAGACAGCTGTTATAAATGAGCACCTGAGATGATCGGAATGACAACTCAACAAAAGGGTACAGTATGATTGGAGGAAGAAGACTTAAAACTCAAAGTAACAGTATTTTATTTAAAAAATTTTTTTAATGTTTATTTATTTTTGAGAGAGAGAGTGTGTGTGAGAGCAGGGGAGGGTCAGAAAGAGAGGGAGACACAGAATCCCAAGCAGGTTCCAGACTCTGAGCTGTCAGCACAAAGCCCAACCTGGGGCTCAAACCCATGAACCATGAGATCCTGCCCTGAGCCAAAGTCAAATGCTTAACCAACTAAGCCACTCAGGTGCCCCAAGTTAACAATATGTTTTAAAAGCCTAACTGAAAGAAGCTACAGAGGGTATGTGAGGCATATTAGCCTAAAATTTATAATTTATCTTACATCAGAGGATATCCTTGATTATACCACTAGTTATATTTTATTCCTTTTGTAAATATTTCCCCATAATGGAAAAAAGTCATTGTTCTCACTCTTCACAAAGTGAAAACTGAGACTGAGGGAAGCTATTTGCTTAGCATCAACAGCATAACAATGGTTAACCTTGAATAAGAATCCCAAGCTTTTCACTCACAAGCTTTGTTAAAACCACTAGACCCATCATGGAGGCAGTAAACAAGTATAGTACTTAATTTAGCAACTCAACCCCAGTTTGGTAATAATTTTGGTTTCACTTTTGTTACTCCCCTAGTCATCCAATCTCTAAATCCACAAAGAGTAAGCTTGCGTTAAAACTCCAAACATAAGAAATTTTATTTCTTAAAGCCTAAATAGGGGCTAAAATGAAAAATTAAGATTTGAAACCAAAGATTTGTCTCTCTCATGCTCCTTAAGTTGTAGCCCTGGCATTACCGGTTCTATCATAAGCCAAATCTTGGCCATCAGGGTCTATTAGGTATAGACCACACTGTTTCTCCGGAAACTTAAGTGACTTCCTTTGTGCATCAGAGATTTGGGGCAGAGCTACTGCAATGTTAGTGCCAGAAGGCAATGAGAAAAAGGCAATGTTAGTAAAGGAAAAAGAGGTCTCATGTATATGAAGAGCATAAGCACATCGTTTTGAGATTCATTTTGTTTTATATACATATTAAAACATGGTATTACCTTCTTAGAAAACTGAAAAAAGGCTAGAGTGGCACAGAACTTGATTTGATGGTGTCTGAGGCTCAGCTACACCAGGATTTTAAAATAGCAAAATGCTAGTCAACTCTAGTTGAAAAGCTAAAAGGAAGGCCCTAACAAGTACCCGTGCTCTCAACTTCCTTCCCAAGGAGGCTCATTTACATTATAATGGTTGCCAAGGTTACTTTAATTCCACCACGGCTCCTTTCTCCAGTTGCTAATATGGAGCACCGACTGGGTAATACACATCCACAACCAAAACCTCAATTAAGGCTAACCCCAAACTCAGGCTGCTGAAAAGTTCATGACCTACAAAAAGAAAAGTAGTTCTAGCAACAAAAACTGCAGAAAGGTAAGGGTTGTTTGTTTCTTATACTATATTCTACCCAAGATCTCACTGCTACCTCAAAGAACTCTCTAGTACTTTTATCTGCCCTAAGCAGAGATTCTTAGGAAAAGCAAGATAAACAACATAAGTTTTATATAGGGTAATAGATCAAACTAGTGAGTGCTTTATTCCAAGTATTTTTCCCTTCCTTTAATCAAAAAAAGCCATTATCTAAGAGGACCCTGAAAAATCTCTCATATGACTCATCACTAAGTATCAGTATCATCTCAGAATGACAACATGTAGTGCTGGTAATATAAGTAGTATCTAAATGAGATATAAACAATGAGGCTAGTATGTTCTGTATTAAAGCAACAACCAAACAGAATATATAGTAACAGAAGAAGTGAACAGAAAATAAAGATTTCAGAAACATGGACCCCAAACATTCACTTTAAGTATAGCTAGATTAACAACAAAAGTCCCAGTGATAATTTGTTATCAGAAAATATTATTCCCAAAAGTAGGAACAATGGGAGACACAGGGCAGGGGTCTGTAGATATCCTCCTAGTCAACTAGAAGATGCTTCGAACATCCCCTCACTAGAGAAATGAAGTTTTAGGTTTACATATTTGTATTTTATTTATTCTCTTTTATCCCACTCCCATTAGCCCTCAATTTAGGCAATCACTGTAATATATTTACGTGTTTACATGTTTTCTTACAAACTGTGCAATGCGTTTTACTTAACGCATTTTTAAATTTATATAAATGCTATTATGTTACATATCCCAGTCTGTTTGTTTTTATTCAGCATCATGTTTTTAAGCTCCATCATGTTGCCATGTGCACAAGCAATGCTTCAAACTGCTAGATAATTCTCAGTGGTAGAAATCTATCCTAATTTCTAATTCATCATTGGGGAAAGAGAAGGGCAACAAATTCATTTTCCATAAACATATAACACTGTAACGAACAACCAGTTATGTACCAAGTGAGAATTTCTTTCAGATATAAGCTGAGGGAAAGAGCTTCTGGATCACAGAGTACATATAATGTATAATCTGATTACTTCCTTCCAAAATGGTTAGACCAATCTATACTTTCACTAGCATAGAACTAGCATAACTAGCAGCTACTATGGACCAGGCACTGGACTAGGTAGGCACGCTAGACCTTTCTTCTCCTATACCACCTCATCCCCCTCAGCTGAGTCTTTGCCCCTTTGCTTTTCATATCAGCTGTGGCCACATCAGAAATATGAAGGCAAAGGGGTGCATGGGTGGCTCAGTTGGTTGAATATCTCTTCATTTTACCTCAGGTTATGACCCCAAGGTTGTACAATCGAGCCTGTGTTGGGCTCTGTGCTGAGCGTGGAGCTTGCTTAAGATTCTCTCTGTCAATCTCTCTCTCTCTGCCCCTCTCTTCTGCTCATGCTCTCTCTCTCTCTCTAAAAAAAAAAAAAAGAATTAAAAAAAAAAAAGAAATACAAAGGCAAGGACTTCCTCCCTTGTTTTTTCCCTGACCATCAACCAAGTTTCCTATTCTACTCCAATGCCAGGAGCTGCCAAGGTCTCCACTAACCATGAAGCTTATGAAAACAAGATCAAACAACAAATGTTATTTTTTTAAAAGGTCTGATTCTTAAAAAGTCATTAATTGAGGTTTGTCTGTTACAGAGAACACTAAGAAATTCCTTTCATATACATGTCAGAGCCATTCCTATTTTTCTCCTTTCAGGAGGTCTTGGAGGAATAGCTTCATCTCTTTGGAACCCTTTTCTTCATACATAAAGTAAAAGGAGCTGGATTCAATCAGTGTTGTCAATCTATAGTCTGTAACCTGAGGGGTTCCTCTGAGGTGGCTCAAGAGGATCATCTCAAGGGGTGCCTAGGCGACGTAGTCTGTTAAGCCTCCAATTTTGACTCAGGTCATGATCTCACAACTCATGGGTTCGAGCCCCGCATAGAGCTCTGTGCTGACAGCTCAGAGCCTGAAGCCTGCTTCAGATTCTGTGTCTCCCTCACTCTTTGCCCCTTCCCCACACGCACATTCTCTCTCTCTCTCTCTCTCTCTCTCTCTCTCTCTCTCTCTCTCTCTCTCAAAACTAAATAAACATTAAGAATATTAAAAAGAAGATCATCTGAAGAAAAATGGGGGTTACCTATGGCTCTTCTATTAGAATAGCACAATAAAAATTTTGTTTCAGTTTCTTTATTTTGAGAGTGAGAAAGAACAACTGGAGAGGGGCAGAGAGAGAGGGAGACAGAGGATCCAAAGCAGGCTCTGTGCTAAGAGCAGACAGCCAGATGCAGGGCTTGAACTCAAACTGCAAGATCATGCCCTGAGCCAAAGACAGATGGCTTAACCAGCTGAAGCCACTCAGGCGCCCCTAAATTTTTTTTAAATCTATAAACTTTGTTTTCTTCTAAGATTCAGTTCAGAGAATCAGTTCTATTTAAGAAAGTTTATTCACACTACTGGGGCGCCTGGGTGGCTTAGTCGGTTAAGCGTCCGACTTTCGCTTAGGTCATGATCTCGCGGTTCGTGGGTTCCAGCCCCGCATCGGGCTCTGTGCTGACTGCCAGCTCAGAGCCTGGAGCCTGTTTCAGTCTGTGACTCCCTCTCTCTCTGACCCTCCCCTGCTCATGCTGTCTCTCTCTCTCTCTCTCTCTCCTAGAAATAAATCAAACATTAAAAAAAAAATTTAAAAAAAAAAAAAAAGTTTATTCACACTACTAGTTTAGAATGTTAACTAGTATAACTCCTACTGCATTTGGCAATATTTATAAAATAAAAAATATATACCTACCTTTTGAACCATAAATTTCACTTGTAAGAATTTATTCTATAGATATGCACATTATGTATTCAACACATATATACAAAGATATTCATTGTGGCATTGTTTCTAAGGGCAAAATATTGAAAACAACTATAAACAGCAAACTGGCTACATAAATTATGGTACATCCATACAATGGAATATAATACAGATTTTAAAAACAAAGCAGCTCAAAGGTATATTAAGTGCGGAAGAAAGCAAAATACAGAATGCTTATGTAGTATACTACCTTTTCTATATTTTTAAAGGAAAAATACATTTGTACAACAGCTTTTCTTTGGCAAGGTGGATGTGTCTACATAGGACAGTGGTATTAAATTTAGTATTGGCATTGTCTCCTCCTGTAGAATAAACTTCCTTCTAACTGGATCTGACTTTTTTTTTTAATGTATCAACTTCCCTTGAGTTCATCAAGTCAGGTCTATCAAATGAATTGCCTTATCCCCAAGAATGGTTAGAAAAAAAATATTCTTGTAAATAACAGATAACAGTATCTATGCGGCTCAAAACATATTAATTTTGACTTACTTGTGAACTGCACTTTTCAATAGGTAGCCACCAGCCACATGTAGCTGATGGATACTTGAAATGTGACTAGTCCAAATTCAAATGTGCTGACTGCCAGCTCAGAGCCTGGAGCCTGTTTCAGTCTGTGACTCCCTCTCTCTCTGACCCTCCCCTGCTCACACTGTCTCTCTCTCTCTCTCTCTCCTAGAAATAAATAAAACATTAAAAAAAATTTTTTTTTAATAAAAAAAGGTCAAAATATTTCCATTTTTATATTTATTACATATCAAAATGATAATATTTTGGATTTCTTGGGTTACATACAATATATTGTTAACATTAATTTTACCTCTTTTTACTTTTTAAAGTGTGACTACTATGGGGTGTGCCTGGCTGGCTCACTCTAGATCTCACATCTCGGACTCTAGATCAGACTCTAGATCTCAGGGTCATGCGTTTGAGCCCCATATTGGGCATGGAGCTTACTTAAAAACCAATCTATTAATTAAAATGTGACTACTAGAAAATTTAATTCTCTTTCTGATTAATTCTGAGACCTGCTCATACACCACAAAAAACTACTTTAAATTTTCACCACTTTACTCAAACTTTTTTTAAAGTTTTTGTAGATTTTTAAAATCTTTGTTTTAATGCTTATTTTTGAGAGAGAAAGAGAGGGGCAGAGAAAGTGGGAGACAGACACCCAAAGTCCACACAGACAGCAGAAAGCCCAGTGTGGGGCTCAAACTCACAAACTGTGAAATCATGACCTGAGCTGAAGTCAGACAAGTTAGCCAACTGAGCCACCCAGGTGCCTCTCACCATTTTACTCAAATTTCTGATCTCCTTCTCTCTTCCCCATGACCTCTCTTAGCCTATGACCTAGTGCAGAAGAAACAGAAGGATAGCTGTACTGTTGCCTTCAAAGCTCTTTACAAAATTAGATCTTTGAAATAAAGCTCTTAGAGAACACTGTATTGGCCAGGTTAAATAAACAGTGACATAGGGCTTAATGAAGATGATGGTTTTACAGAAATATGGTGCAACAAAGAAACCATGGCAAGAAAATTAAAATACTTGGGCTCTAGTTTCGACAAAATTGGTACTTCTTTGAAAAATATTAACAATGTACCAATCAAGTACAAAATAATTAAACATAAAGTATCTGGGTGTGTGTGTGTGTGTGTGTGTGTGTGTGTGTGTGTGTGTATGTGTTAAAGGTTATTTATTATTTTGAGAGTGAGTAGGGAAGGGGCAGAGAGAAAGGGGGAAAGAGAGAATCCCAAGCAGGCTCTGCATCATCAGCACAAAGCCCAATGCAGGGCTTGCTCTCAAGAACCAGAAGCTCAGGTGGGGATGAGCACTGGGTGTTATGTGGAAACTAATTTGACAATAAACTATTTGTAAATAAATAAATAAATAAATAAATAAATAAATAAGAACCAGAAGCTCATGACCTGAGCCGAAATTAAGAGTCAGATGCTTAACCATCAACTGAGCCACCCAGGCCCCCCTAAAGTACCTAGTGTTTTTAATCATAGTTAAAAAAATAATAATAATAGCTTCCCAGAAATTAACATGTTAAGAAATCACTTAGTATATTTCAAGCTCTATTCCAGTATCAAATAAAATGATGGATTTAACTGGATTAAAAGATATAAAGAGCTGTACAAAGGTAAAACTGTTACCATAGATGTTATATTAACATTTCAAACACAAGGTAAAAAAACTAAACTTGAGTTCTTGTTCTGTAATACTTTTTAACCAAGTGCTCATATTATGATTCAGTCAAATAAGCATTTGTTTGAAGTATTACAGAACAAGAACTCAAGTTCAGTTTTTTACCTTGTGTTTGATTTAACTAAATCATAACACTTTACTAAAAAAAGATACAACCAGAAGCTAAGTTTGTTTCTTATTTTTCTAATTCTGACTTTGTATTTGAAAATTCATGAAACATAAAGACCTAAATAAATATATTTTGGAACACTTACATTCTAATCTCTACTTAAGAAAATTTCTGTACTATAATCTTATAATTCAGGAAGTATTTATATTTAAAGATAGACTAAAATGCTCCCTTGGCAAAATGCAGCATTTGGATTTTGCATTTACAGCTGTCTGCTCTGGAGCTTTGGACAAACACTAAGTAGAGTGCTTAATGACATTTAACAAACATTAATTGAATTTCATTTTATTTGGCCTTTCCATTAGTAAACTATAATTGCTTACCACAGTGCTATTGTAAGAACTAATTCATATTTATAAGTGCTCTAAAGACAGTATTCTTTGATACTGCTCTACATCTTGGCAAGGTCTCAACCTTCCTAGGGTGCCCTTCCTTTTTTCCAAGATTGGGACAGAGGCTTTAAGAGTCTTACTGTGAACCCCAAAACACTCATTGTCCTTGTTCCCTTTAACGCAACAGCCTTCTTGTTGAGCCTCTCGGTCTTCAAGTACAGGTAACGTATCTACCATGATCTCTGCTACATATTTAAGAGAACAATTCTAGGGGGGAAAAAAGAGTAAATAAAAGTATAAAATCTACAAAGCAGGTTTTCAGCCAAAGGAGTCTTAACTGGTTTAACCCGATGCTCTTGAATAAAACCAGTTGCTTTAGAATTGCCAACTATCATCACGTCAGTGTAGTCCACCCACTGTTGTTGCTATTGTCTAGCCAGAGAGTCTGAAAACTCTTGGGCTCTTTCCAAAGGCTTAATTATTGGTGTCATCTGACAGAGAATCTAACCAAGAATGTTACACACAAGAGCTGAAAATACTTAAGTTTTCATGTGTGGGACTGCATCAGGAGTTATGTTCATCCAAGGGACAGAGGTATTTCAGCTGGTAAGGGGAGAGAAGTATGTTACAAATCAATGGTTCACAATGGGGCTCAGCTCTATCACCACAAACAATTATTAAGC
Organism: Proteles cristata cristata; assembly: GCA_017311185.1. Lineage (NCBI taxonomy): Eukaryota > Metazoa > Chordata > Mammalia > Carnivora > Hyaenidae > Proteles > Proteles cristata. The sequence continues at coordinate 423,528 of JAESUZ010001885.1, read as the reverse complement.
ACCTATCATGTGGTAGCATTAAATTGTGAACATCCACCAAAAGCAAGCCAATACCTAATGAACAAAAAGTGGGTCTACTAACCAACAGAAGAATTTTAAAGACATTACCCTGAGAGAAGTAGTAAAAACATGAATCCGTGATTTCTGAAATACCCAAAAGATCCTTTATAAAGACCATAAAATTGATAAATCACCATGATAACTCAGAAGGTAAAAAAGAAAAAGAATCTAGAATTAGCTATGTAGATTCATGGGTGTACTCAAACTGGAAAGAATTACTGTTGGATACCATCACTATCAAGCTATGTGATTTATCATCATTATTGATGAGGTTTAGAACATGCTGCCCCCAAATATGGCACCTTGCCATAATGAATAGTAAGGCCTTGCTAAGTTTCCCCAGCTTATTACCCTTAGCTCAGACCCTTCTGTCCTATAACACTTTGCCACAACTTTTCACTCTTCATCAAAATTAGCATAAAAACATTCAGGTTTAACCATTTCTTTGGGTTTTTATTTCTTTACAAAGGCTCTCCTCTCACTTAAACCTTGTATTGAATAACACTGTGCACTTTTCTCTTATTAATGTCTTTTGTCAATTCAACTTACAGGGTCCCAGCCAGAAAGCCAAGGAGGATAGTAGATAAAAGTTTTTTTTTTCTGTTTTAGTTTATTTTAGTTTTAGTAACCATGAAGGTACAGCTGGGACACCCCACAAGCCCTGGAGACTATAGCTAAAAATCCTCTAGCAACTGACAAAGGCCAGCAAAAGGTAAGAATTCTTACCAAAGTCAGTCTCCTGGATTATTGATTTTTGTCTGGTCAAGAGAGGATGGTGAACTTCTCCTTGTGCCTTCTTTTCCAAGTTCAGATTAGCAGGAGAAAAACATTTGTTAAGAATTAGTTCTTTGGATTTTAACTGTCAGGAATTTGGTTTTGGATACTCATTAGTTATTTGTCCTTAGCCTCCCAGAAAAAAGTCATTGTTTTCCTGTATTTTTCTCTTTCATGTCCTTTGTCATAAGGAAGTTCTTAACAAAAAAAAACTTAACTTGCTTAGGCTATCTTTGGCAGTAACTCTGGCTCTTAAAGGAATCTGCATCTTTTGCATCCTCTTTGGGGATGCCTTTTGCATCCATAGTTAAGCCATTAAAAGGCTTGCTCGTTTGGAGTCACACTGAAATAGGTAAACCTTTGAAGATTAGTAATTATATCTAAAAGGATTTTTAGGAGCACCTGGCTGTCTCAGTTGATAGAGTGTGCAACTCTTGATCTCAGGGACATTAGCTAAAGCATGTATGAATGCATGCATGCATGAGTACATGAAATTAAATGAATGAATGAATACATACATACATAAATGGATTTTTAGAGGGCATGTACCCTAAACAAATGTCCTATTGGTACCTACAGTTAGATCACATTAGAGAAAAAAAAAAAAAAGGAAATGATACAGTAGAATGCCTTGGTTGGTCTGAGGAGAAGAAATAAACAAACACACCCACACACCAAAAAACATCCCTTAAGATTAGGAGACAAGATCAGACTTAGTGCAGACTTTAGATTTATGCTAACACTGATAGCCAAGAAATAGTTTTGGCAAAGGCCCAGAAAATATATAGCCCTTTCCATGCTAAGCCTCTTGCAAATATACTTTGGATTTCTACAGCAAAGAATTCACTGGACTGTTTTGCACCTTAAAAAAAGGGAGGGGCACCTGGGTGGCTCAGTCGGTTAAGCATCCAACTTCGGCTCAGGTGATGATCTCACCACTCATGGGTTCAAGCCCGGCGTCAGGCTCTGTGCTGACAGCTCAAAGCCTGGAGCCTGCTTCTGATTCTGTGTTCCCCCCTCTCTCTGCCCCTCCCCGACTCGCGCACTCGCGCACTCTCTCTCTTTCTCTCTCTCAAAAATGAATAAATGTTAAAAAAAAAATTTTTTTTTAAGTGGGGGGGGGGCACCTGGGTGGTTCAGTCATTAGAGCATGCAAGTCCTGATCTCAGGGTTGAGTTTGAGCCCCACTTTGAGCATCATTGCTATAAAATGCAAACTTCTAACTCTTGCCTCTCAACCCAAATGAAAAAATTAAAGAGGTATTTTGGTAGTTTGTTAACTGCTACTTGACTTGTTTCCAGAGAGTCCCTTGCCAAAATTTAGTCCACAGCCTCCAAAGATTATTTATCAAGGACAAATGAAGGTCTTAAGAGTTTTCTCCACAAATATTGGTTGGAAAAAAAAAAGAAAGAAAAAAGCTTTAGCAATCATTGAGACAGGTAACCTTAACTTGTTTTATCTGTCAGAAACATATTTGGATTAAAAAAATAATAAGGTAAAGATGAGAATCACCTCTTATATAAATTGGTGAATTGTATATTTATGTATTTATACCTAACTCGTGACTAAGGTTTAGAATGAAAGCTATAAGATCTCTACTTGCATCTGTCAGTATGTTTATATATGTATATAAGTGTATATGGGATATACATGTGTCATTTTTCTATCTCCAGATGGTATTAGCAAATCAATTTATAAAATCTTTTAAAGTAGTTCTAATAAAGTTGGCCTAAAGATAAATAAGTGCTTATGTAAATTAAGTATTCCTAAAACTCTCAGAAATACAGAAACTAATCCAATATTCTTTTTAAGTTCATGTGATATAGAATAATCTTTGGTCAAAAAAAAGGCTTGTTTAAAATTTTGGTTCCATAGAGGCACCTGAGTGGCTCAGTCAATTAAGTGTCCAACCTCGGCTCAGGTCATGAGATCTCACAGTTCTTGAGGTCAAGCCCCATGTTTGGCTTTGGGCCGACAGCTCAGAGAGTGGAGCCCATTTTAGATTCTGTGTCTCCCTCTCTCTACCCCTCTCCACCTCATGCTCTGTCTCTCTCTCTCCTTTAAAAATAAACATAGAAAAATTTTCTAAATAAATAAATAAAATTTTGGTTTCACGTTCATGGACTATAAGTCTCAACAGCACTTAAATGGGAATTCTCCCAAAGTGACTTATAAATTTGTCATAATCCTTACCAAAGTCTTGGCAAGATTTTTTTGTAGAAATTGACAAGCCTATCCTAAAATTTGTATGGAAATTTATTTATTTATTTAGGGGGAGTGCAAGTGAGCAAGGAGCAGAGAGAGAGAGAGAGAGAGAATCCCAGGTGAGGCAGAGAGAGAGTGAGAGGGAAGGAAAGAGAGAGAAGCGGGGCTCACCCAAAGCAGGGCTCATATTTACCTGATGTGGGGCTTAAGCTCACTCAATATGTGGCTTGAGCTCACCCGATGTGGGACTCAAACTCATCAACTGTGAGACCATACCTGAGCCAAAGTCAAACCTTTAATGACTGGGCCACCCAGACACCCTGTATGGAAATTTTAAAAGGCCTAAGATGGTCAAAATAATTTTGAAAAAGAATAAAATAGGAACATTTATATTATCCAATTCCAATGCTTACTCTTAAGCTACAATAATCAAGAGAGTATAGTACTGGCATCAAGATAAACAAGCAGACCACTGGAACAGAATACAACACCGAGAAATACACCCACATATCTAAAGACAAATGATAGGTAACAATAGTATCAAGCCAATCCAAAAGACAAAGAATAATCTTTAAAAAAAAAAAAAAAGGTTCTAGGACAACCAGATATCTATATAAAGGAAAAAATATTAGGTCCATATCTTAATATCTTATCCCAGACACAAAAATCAACTTACAATGGATCACAGATCAAATATAAAATATGAAACTATAAAACTGCTAGAAAAAAACAAAGGAGAATATTTTGGTGAATTTGAGTTAAAGAAGATTTCTCAGACATGGGGCACCAGGGTGGCTCAATCAGTTGAGTGGCCTGATTCTTGACTTCATCTCAGGTCATGATCCCAGGGCTATGGGATGAAGACCTGCATTGGGCTCTGCACTGAGCATGGAGCCTGCTTAATATGCTCACTCTTGCTCCCTCTCTCTCTCTCTCCCCCTGCCCCACTCCCTTGCTCAAGTTCTCTCTCTAAAATAAAGTTTTTTTAAAAATTTAAAAAGACTTCTTAGACATAACACCAAAAGTACAATCTATTTAAAAAGTAATATATTGGACTTTATCAAAATTAAAACCATTAGCTTTTCAAAATGCATTATTTGGAAAATGTAAAGACAGGATAGAAGAAAATATCTGCAAATCATGTCTCTGAAAAAGTGCTTGTATTTGGGCTACAGAAAGCATTCCCACAACTCAGTAAGAAGAAAACAACCCAATTTTAAAGATGGACAAATGATCTGAATAGACATTTCACCAAAGATATACAGGGGTACCTAAGTGGCTCAGTCAGTTAAGCATCCAACTCTTGATTTTGGCTCAGGTCATGATCTCACAGTGTGGAGTCTGCTTGGGATTCTCTCCCCCCACCCCTCCTCCACTTGTTCTCTGTCTCTCTGTCTCTCTGTCTCTCTCTCAAAAAATAAACTTAAAAAATTTTTAAAAGAAGAGATATACAAACGGCTAATAAACACAAGAAAAGATGCTCAACATCACCAGTCATAGAGAAATGCAAACTAAAACCATAATAATATAGCACTATATAACCACTAAAATGGTTATAATTTTTTTTAAAAAGCCAAGTGTTGCAAGGATATAGAGAAAATGAAAAATCATATATTGCTAGTAGCAATGTAATATTATATGATCACTCTGGAAAAGTTTGCCATTTTTTTTTTAATATTTTTATTTATTTCTAGGAGAGAGAGAGAGACAGTGCGAGCAGGGGAGGGTCAGAGAGAGAGGGAGACACAGACTCTGAACTAGGCTCCAGGCTCTGAGCTGGCAGTCAACACAGAGCCCGACGCGGGGCTCGAACCCACGAACCATGAGATCATGACCTAAGCGAAAGTCGGACGCTTAACCGACTAAGCCACCCAGGTGCCCCATGTTTGCCATTTTCTTAAAAAGTTAAACATAAACTTAACATATGACCCATCAATTCCACTTCTAGATATCTGTCCAAGAGAAACTAACACACACGTCCTTACAAAGACTTATCCATGACTGCTCACAGCAGCATTCTTCAAAATAGCCAAAAGCTGAAAATAATCCATCAGCTAGTAAAGTGATTAAATATAATGTTGTTTATCTATACAATGGAATGTCACTTGGCAATAAAAAAGGAAACACTCTTGATACATGAATAAACCTCAAAAATTATTACCCTAAGTGAAACAGCCAGACACAAAAGATACATATTGTATGACTCACTTATAGGAAACTTTCAGAAAAGGCAAATGCATAACGAAAGTATATGAGTGACTACCTGGCGCAAATGAGAGCAGTGATTGACTACAAATGGGCAAAAGGGACTTCTGGGGGAAACAGAACTGTTCCCGAATTGGATCATGGTATGATTTTAAAACTCTACCCACTTCATACCCATTAAGATGGCTATTATAATAAAGAAATAAACAAGTATTGTTGAGAATGTAGATAAATTAGAATCCTTGTACACTGCTAGTAAAAATATAAGATGATGGGGGAGGCTGGCTGGCTCAGTCAGAAGAGCATGAGACTCTTGATCTTGGGGTTGTGAGTTCGAGCCCCATACTGGGTATAGGGATTACTTAAGATATAGAATAACTGCTATGAAAACAGTATGGCAGTCCCTCAAAAAATTAGAAATAGACTTACCATATGATCCAGCAATTCCATTTCTGGGCATATACCCAAAGAACTGAAAGCAGCAACTTAAACAGGTAGTTGTATACTCATGTTTATAACAGCATTATACACAATAGACAAAAGCAGAAACAACCCAAGTGTTCATCAGTGGATGCAGAGAAACAAAAGGTTGTATATACATACACTGAAATATTCCTCAGTTTTAAGAAATAATGAAATTCTGACACATGCTACAACATGGACAGACTTTGAAGATAACGGGCTAAGTGAAATTAGCCAGACACAAAAGGACAAATACTATCTAATTCCACTTATACAAGGAACCTAGAGTAGTCAAATTCATAGACAAAGTAGAATCGTGGTTGCTAGGGGCTGGGGAGAAAGGGGAATGAGGAATTTAATGGGTGTGATGAAGTTTCAATTTGGGAAGATTAAGAAAATGCTAGGAATGAGTGATGGCGACAGTTCCACAGCAATGTGAATATACTTAATATTGCTGAATTATATACTTTAAAACGGCAAATTTTATGTTTCACATACAGTAAAACTTTGCATTTAGAGTAACATGTTCTGTGAGTGTTACGCAAGATGAGCAGACATCTCTAATAAGTTTTAACTTGATGAATGAGTGATGTCTTGCAACACAAGTAGTACATGAGAACAAACATCACATGATCACAACCATGTGATCCAATGATTCTTGAAATTAGCTTTGACATACAGGTGCTTTGGATTACATGTTTCCAGAATGAATTATGCTGTCAAACTAAGGTTTACTGTATATTTTTTTTTACCATGGTGGGGGGGAAAAACTACAAATGTATTAATAGCCATTCAGTTGTAATTTACAATGGGTAAATTTTATCTTATGTAAATTTTACCTCAATAAAGGTGTTAAAAATTTTAAATGCATTAGAAGGAACGTATCCATACAAAGTAACAGTTATGATAAATTTCTAGCAATTAAAAAAAAGGTGGGATATTGATTATGAAATCAACAAAGAGACCAATGGAACATAATACAAAACCCAGAAACAGAATGGACACAGAGGATGTGTGACAAAGTGGAGGTGTATAACAGGATAGGGAAAAGTTTCTAAAACAAGAATCAAAAAGGAGTAAAAAAAAATGATCAATTTTACATTACATATTTTAACTTAAAAAAAATTTTTTTTAATGTTTACTTATTTGAGAGAAAGAGAGAGAGAGAGCACGCACACAAATGGGAGAGGGGTAGAGAGAAAGGGAGATAGAGGATCTGAAGCAGGCTCTGAGCTGACAGCAGAGAGGCCAATGCGGAGCCCCAAACCCACCAACTGTAAAATCATGACCTGAGCTGAAATCAAGAGGCAGAAGCTTAACTGACTGAGCCACCCAGGAGCCCCTACATATTTTAGCTTCTGTATAAAAGTCATATTAAGTACAAAATACAAGCCACAAATGTGAGGATATCTGCAACACAAGTATCTCATACAGGATTAGAACAAATATATATAAAGAACTTTTCTAAATCAGTAAGAAAACCAATGAGATCCCAAAAGAAAAACGGGACAAGAGGGGCCCCTGGGTGGCTCAGTTGGCCGAGCTTCTGAGTCTTGATTTTGGCTCAGGTCATGATCCCAGGGTCTCAGAGCGCAGAGCCTGCTCAGGAGCCAGCTCTCCTCTCTCTGCCTCTCCCCAACTCATGCTCTCTTGCTCTGTCAAAAATAAACAAATAAAAAACGTTTAAAAAAAATAAGAAGAAAAATGGGAAAGGATATGAATATAGACATTTCACAAATAAGGAAATCCAAATGGACTACCAACATATTAAAAGATGCTCAGTCTCACTAACATCAAAGGAAATGTAAATTAAATGAGGTATTATTTCACAACTACCAGACTGGCACAAGTTTAATATCTGACAATACTACATATTAATAAGGATTCAGAAAACAGGTATTAATAAAACCACTTTGTTTTAATGGTTTATTTTATTTTATTTTTGAGAAAGAGAGACGGTGTGAACAGGGGAGGGGCAGAAAGAGACACAGAATCCAAAGCAGTCTCCAGGCTCTGAGCTGTCAGCACAGAACACCATGTGGGGCTTGAACTCATGGACTGCGAGATCATGACCTGAGCTAAAGTCAAATGCTTAACCAACTGAGCCATCCAGGTGCCCCAGCGTTTATTTATTCTCAAGAACAAATAAATATTCTGAGAGACAGAGTACGAGTGGAGTTAGAAAGGGGCAGAGAGAGAGGAAGACACAGAATCCAAAGCAGGCACCAGGCTCTGAGCTGTCAGCACAGAACCCGACACGGGACCCAAACCCACAAACAGTGAGGTTATGACCCGAGTCAAAGTTGGACACTTAACTGACTCAGCCACCCAGGTACCCCAATAAAACCACTTTAGAAAGCAATTTGGGTATATCTGGTAAAGCTGGTATGCCTTAGGCAATTTTGCTTATGGGATATATACCCTAGAGAAACTATCATATATGATATGGAAACATGATTTAAGGATGTTCACGCCAGTTCAAAAAAAGAGAAAAGAGAGAGAAAAAAACATTAATAGGGAATGGGTAAACTGTGGTACAGTCACACAATAAACCACTACATATGACTCAACTAGAAAACTGACATACACCAGATTGGTTAAAACTCAAAATAAAGATGAGTGAAAAAAGCAGGTTGCAGAATAGTATCTATAATACCATTTATGTTAAGTTTATAAACACACAAAACAGTGATATATTTTATTGATATACAATTGATATTGATAATATACAGCAAAGCTGTTAAAACATGAAGGGTAATAATAAACAGCAAAGTTTGGACAGCACTTACCACTGTGATGAAGGACGAGAAAGAAAAGGGAAGAGGAGGGGTACAAAAGGCTCTACAATTTTATCTACAATGTTTTAGGTATTTAAAAGTATCTACAGAAAATTTTGCAAAATGCTAACATTTGTTAAATTGGGCAGTGTTCAATCTTCTTGGTACTCGTCCATATGCTTGAAAAAAAAATTTAACAGGCTTTTGGTCAAATGAAAACATGTACATGTACAGACAGCAAGAGAAAAATATTTATCTTTTTGGAACCTACATTTGTAAAACTATTCTAGCAATGTCCCTCTGATGCCTAACTCCCTTATTGTGATAGAAACTTCCAAGTGTTTAGGCAGAAACATGCTGTACATGTCAGGGTCTCCTTTTCCCTCACAAGATTCTTCTCACAGAATGCTGCCCAAGGAACTAAAAAATCTGGCTCTGTTGATACCAATCATCTCTTTTATCAACCAACACAATCAACGTGTCATCCTCTGCCAATATCAGCATAGTTTAAAATTCTTTTAACTTACAACTAAATTATTCCTCTGAGTCATCCTAAGTTTCATCACAAGTCTTATGTAAACCCCTACTATGAATGAGCCAAGAGGTAAGAAGACCAAAATTTCACCTCTTTCTAGTTTTAACATCATTCTCTTTCTGCCCTACATTCTTCAGACCCACATTCTACATATGCCCACAGAGGACCCAGTAGGAGTCCTCCATGTGGGTGTAGTATTTCTGGATCTTCCAATCCTGGGCAGATTCATGTGACTCAGACAGCATCGAGGAGTACGTCCATTAGTACCAAGGGGAACTGAACATGGAACTCTGCTTAACCAGCAACAGAATGCAAGCTCCTGAGAGATAATAAGAGGAGAATGACTTTTCCATCCAAGCATGATGAGTACATCAAACTGAAAATGATGCCCAGGAACAAGCAGTTCCAGAAACAGAAATTCAAATAAAACTGGCTTTGTAACATTCACTGTTGTGCAGACCCAATGGCAGTCCGTCTGTTTTTTGCTTCATTTCTGGCTCAGTCAAAAGTACCTTAAAGAATATACTTGTCCCTTCTCCTCAAAACATGGGGAAAAAAAACTACTTAACTCTCATGAAAATCTTGAGTTTTTAGCATTACTTGTTGAGTGTCAATGTGCCTGTGTGTATCTCTGTTGAGGGGTGGGCCCCAGGGTGTACATGTGTCTGTGTGGGGTATCTCTGTGGGTACCTGTCGGGGACTCTCTATGGAGATGAAAGGTGTCTCTCTGTGGGTGTGGGTATGGGAAGGATCTGGATAGAGGGGTGTGAGGGGTTCTGTTTTTTATGAGGGATCTCTGGATGTCTGTCTGTCTTTGTGTATCTGTGCCCATCTGTGTTTCTATTACTCTGTGTCTATCAAATATTTTATTACAAGTCTTTTAATAAGCTTTATTATACATATCTGCTCTTCCAAAAAAACCTGAAAATGATTTTCCTGCCTCTCTACTCTGAGGTTTCAGAAGAGAAGAATGAAATAAGACCAACTGCTAAGCCAGTATTATACAACAATGAATAAAAAGACTAAGGTTCTGGTGGGAATACACTAATACAGAACCAGAGTTGCTTGAGACTGTGTATTCCTAACAAGCTCCCATGAGATGTCAATGCTTCTGGTCATGGACCAGTTTGAGTAGCAAGGCTCTAAAGGATTCCAAACTTGATAAACTGCCCCTAACTACACTTCCCATGTAGATTTTCCGGAGTATCCTCTGCTGCCATGTATATCACATCAGCTTGAGCATCCTACATCTAAGTTAGAAGTTACCATTTGTTTGAGAAGTTACTCGTCTCTTGCGAGTTTGTTTTGAATGAGCCTAAGAAGTGAATGACCTCTAAGTGTACTAAAAATGTAAATTTCAGAACTTGTAAGGCTGGAACATGGAAATTTCATAAACGTTCTGCTACACTGTAAAACCTGTTGGGTAGGCAACCAACTACTCTTCCCAAGGTGATACACACCCGATTTCAATACTGATCTCTTCAAACTGCAGCAATTCCTGCTTCCAGTATTGTTCATATCAAATTAGATAGTATATATTTATTTTCATTATCTTCATTCCCTACCCTCTACTTGAGAGCAAGAATGATATTTTGCTGATTTAGTAGTCCTACCACTTAACAGTATTTAGCTCACAGCACATAAAAGGTTTTTTTGCACGGATGTTCACAATACATTAGGGGAGATTATTAGAGAAGTATTCAGAAGTAGTAAAGCTGTTTCCCTATTTCTATAATATAGTCCAGCAAGGCCCTAAAAAGGAAATAGCATTAGACCAATCATCTTTTTTCTTCCCTATAGAAACAGTAAGTATGAATGTAGTAAAATTCCTATTCCATTTGTTTCCCAAAGCAGAGTCACCAAAGACTAGACTCTGTCAGGCTTTAGCCAATAATTTTATTGAAGAAGACACTGGTAGGAAAAGAAGTCTGTCTTTAACCTAGAGCAGATAATGTCAACTTTGAAAGGTAGAAGCAAAAAAAGAAAAAAAAAATGGAATGTCAATGCACACAATTATGCAATCAGGGCAAAATTTCTTCTTCCTATAGTCTCCTTCTCCCTATATGTATTCAATTCCTGGCAATGACTTAAAAAAAAAACAACAAGGTGTTATTCTGGAAAAGGACCATACATTTTTCCAACTCAATATAACTGCAGAAGTATAACTCTGTAGACCACTGCTGCATAGGCTGTGCCTCTGAGATCATCAAGGCTCCAATTTCTATCAAAATATAAATCTAGATCCACTAAACAATAATGAACATTTATAACTATGTTTGCTTATAAATAAGTAAAATTTGCGACAATAGCAAGGGCTTCTATGAATTACTCATTATAAGTACTACCAGGATGGCAACTTTTAGTGTCATTCTTGAGTTAAATAGTCTTCAATCAAAAGTCACTTCCATGTGTCCAGCTAAAAGTAAAGAAGAGTGAAGAAGGACAAGTTAAAGAGAAAAACATAGAAAACAAACCCAAAAAAGTAAAATATTAAATTTTATTTGGGGAAAAATAGACCTATCTTACATCACAAAATAGTGCCTATCTTGGGGCACCTAGGTGGCTCAGCTGGTTGAACATCCAAATTCAGATCAGGTCATAAATTCACAGTTCAGGGGATCAAGTCCCATGTTGGGCTCTGTGCTAACAGTGCAGAGCCTGCTTCGGATTCTCTAAATAAATAAATAAATCATTTAAACAACAACCACCACCACCAAATAGTCTCTATCTTACATTACAAACAAAAATGAATTCTAGATGGACTGAGGACCAAAATATAATAAACACAGCCATAAAAACAGTTGAGGAAAATATAAAATAATTTGTTTATAAGCCTGGGATAGAAAATGCCATTAAGACACAAAATGTTTAAGCCACAAAGGAAAACAATGCCCAATCTGACTACATAAAAACTTTTTTTCACCAACTCGACAATAAAAAAAAGGCGTTTTGCCTGCCATACATCAAAAAAAAAAAAAAAAGATATGTCTATGGCATTGAATGCTCATAAAGAAAAAAAAATAAGGAGGAAGCAGAGAGAGAGAGACTTGACAGAGAAGAGGAGAAGGCCATGCTAGAATGGAAGCAGAGGCTGGAGTGATGTGGTCACAAGCCAAGGAATGCGGGCAGCCCCTGGAACCTGGAAGAGACCAGGAACAGTCTCCCTATAGCCTCCAGAAAGAACTGGATCCGCTAACATTTGATTTTAGCCCCCTAAGACTCATCAGGCTTCCAGCTTCCAGAACTGTAAGATAATAAATTTGTATTGGTTCAAAAAACAAAACAAAACACTTTTTTTTCTAGATAGCAAGAGATCGAGCATGCACTAGTGAGTGGGGATGAGGGGCAGAAGGAGGGAGAGGGAGAGAGACAACAATAGAGACAAAGAGAATCTTAAGCAGACTCCAAACTGAGTGTGGAGCCTGATGCAGGGCTTGCGGCTGGGTCCCACAGCCCTGGGATCATGATCTAAGGGGAAATCAAGAGTCGGACACCCAACCAACTGAGCCACCCAGGCGTCCCTTTCTTTTTTTTTAATTTTATAAAAAAATTCTAAAATTATAAACAAAGTCACAAGTCAATAAGAAATAAAACAGGAAAAAAATACTTGCAACATATATACAAAGAATTAATATCCACAATATAAAGAATTCCTAAAAGCTGACATAAAGACGGCAGAGATCTTCATCTATTTTGTTCACTGCTGTATCCCTAGCACTTGCCACATAGTAGTCACTCATAAATATTGTTAAGGAGGAAAAATGCTAATAAAAACAACAGTAAATGATTTTCCTCATAAAAGACGTAAACCTGGTAGTTGGTAAAAGTGTGGTAAAAAGATTGTCTTGTTTATAGTTAGTTGATGTGTAAAATGGTACTACATTTTTTAAGGCAACATGACATTAAGTTTAAAATGTAGATATCTTTCAGGGTGTCTGGGTGCCTCAGCGGATTAAGCATTCAACTTTGGCTCCGGTCATGACCTCGCCGTTCACGAGTTCAAGCCCTGTGTCAGGCTCTGTGCTGACAGTTCGAAGGCTGGAGCCTGCTTCATGCTCTATGTCTCCCTCTCTGTCTGCCTCTCCCCTGCTCATGCTCTGTCTTTCTCTCTCTCTCAAAACTAAATTTTAAAAATATAAATAAACACATAAACATATAAATACATAAATAAATAAAATGTAGATATCTTTCAACACAAGAATTCTACATTTAGGTATCTACCTTAGAGAAACACACATGCACACACACAAAAATGCATACAGATTAATTACAACAGCACTGTCTATAAGGAAAAAATATTAAGTGTGCATCAACAGAAGAATGATTTAATAAAGAACAATGGTATGGACTTTGGAAATCAATTCAGTGTTAAAAAGACTTGAGATAGATCTGTATATATTGATATGGACAGAACTCCAAGTGAAAAAAAACAACCTGCAAATATACAGTATCCTTTTATTTATGTACAAGTTACTATAAAACTACAAATTTCTCTATGTGCAACTATGAACGTAAAGTCAAGAAAGGGAAAAAGTCAAGAAAGAAATTGATAGCAGAAGGAGGACGGCACTGAGGGAAGGCAATGAGACTTACTGAGGGCTACGGAAGGACTTCTGCTTCATTGGACTGAGTTACTTCGTAAGAAAATAATCAGGCATTTCTTGTGCAATTAAACACAATTTTTTATTTTTATTTTTATTTTTTTAAATATTTTTATTTATTTCTAGGAGAGAGAGAGACAGCGTGAGCAGTGGAGGGTCAGAGAGAGAGGGAGTCACAGACTGAAACAGGCTCCAGGCTCTGAGCTGGCAGTCAGCACAGAGCCCGACACGGGGCTCGAACCCACGAACCGCGAGATCATGACCTAAGCGAAAGTCGGACACTTAACCGACTAAGCCACCCAGGCGCCCCTAAACACAATTTTTTAAAGGAAAGAAGAAACAATGTAAACATCATTTAACTAACTATATGAGAAAACAAGAACATATTTTGGAGATTAGATGGAAAGATAAAAATACCCACTTTGGACATTTTTTTTTTAATGTTTATTATTTTTGAGAGAGAGAGAGACAAAGCACAAGCAGGGGAGGGGCAGAGACAGAGGGAGACGCAGAATCCAAAGCAGGCTCCAGGCTCTGAGCTGTCAGCACAGAGCCCGACATGGGGCTCGAGCTCACAAACTTCAGGTCATGAGCCGAAGTCAGACACTTAACCGATTGAGCCACCGAGGTGCCCCCAGACATGTTAGTTTTGAAGTGCAACTGCAAGTAGGCATTTGGACAACCCATAAAATTGGCATTCAGAAGAAGGATCTTGGCTAAAGAAATACTCTGGGGAGTTGTTGGGATGTAGGTGATACTTAAAGGCATAGGAATGATGTGGATGATTTAGGAAGAAAACACAATGGAAAGAGCAGAGGGCTCAGGATAAAGGAGAAAGCCAACAAAGGCGACTGAGAAGGAGCACCCAGAGAAGTGTGAGGAAAACAGTAAAGAGCAGTTGTTGTGGAAGCCAAGAGAAGTAAGTGTTTGCGTAAGAAGTTGATGTCAAATGCTACCAAGAGGTCCGGATGAGGACTGAAAAAAGAAACCACCATGTTTTCCAATCTGATGGATATTAGCAGCTTGAGCAAGAGGAGTTTATTCTGGTCAGAACAGTAAGGTAGGAGTGGGTTAAAGAGTTTGTGGGAAGAAAAACTGTATATAGTATGTGCTGAAAACTCCTTTAAGAAGCTTAGCTGTGAAAGGAAATACAAAGATAGGATAGAAACGGAAAAGAAATATGGGAGTTAGAGGACAGGGTTTTCAATATGGGAGAGATAAGAGCAAGTTGGATGACTGGAGGGAAGGCTTTAGGAGAAAGAAGAAATAATCAAAGGAAAAAGTTCTTTAAGAAGACAGGAGAATGTGATAAAAGCACCTGAGCGAGACAGGTCTCTGGCAGAATGAAGGATGCTTCCTCTAACAGGAGGGAAGGAGAAAAAGATGAGCCCCAATTGCAGGTAGGTTCGTCAATCTGGGGTGTATAAAGATGAAGGAATTTCCTTTGCGCGGCTTCTGTTTTTATACTAAAGTATAACGCATATCACTGATTTGAAAAGAACACATGAGAAGATGTAGAGATGGCATGAAACAGTCATTTGCGTTGAGTAGGAGAGTGAACTTACTAGAGAAATGTAGAATATTGTTAGGCAATGCTGATTATGCACACGAGGTTGACAACTGCGAATTCACAGTGACATCAATCTGCCTGTTTTTCTGATTTCTTCTAGCAACTTTCAGCTCCATGGTTCAGCTCTCAGAGCAGAAAACCTGCTTTGGGGCTACACAGCTAAAAACAGCATCCGAATCACACACAGAATGGGCTTGGCAAAGATGTGATTGCTAGTGTCAAGCAGGAGATGCTGCAGCTTGGGTTACACCATTCCGGTTCTGGGGACCAGGTGCCACACTCACTAACAGCGCCCCCGTTGTTGCTCCTGTTAGCTTCATCTTGCAGCTAGAGACTGAAGCTACATGGGGATTCAATGACAACGGAGGGGGAAGTTGTAGAGAACACGGTGGAAAGATTTGGGGGAACTGGATTCGCTGAGAGGATGAAGAGAGTGGTAGAGAATGAGTGTTAGAAGATAACAGATAACTGGATGTCAGATAGTGACTGAGGTAAAGCAGGGATGTGAGGCATGGTGGTTTAGGCCCTCTCTCTGAGGAGAACAGATTCTGAGATCCAAAAGGTTGCAGAGTGGTCTTAACAGCAGCAGCAAGAACTTAAGCAGATTTCACATGGGAGTGTGGTCAGAGGAGGGGGCCGGCAGTGCGGCAAGGCCTCCCACCGTTGCTACGGGCATCTCACCAACCCCAAAGGCGTCACAGACTGGCAAAGCCTTGAGCAAGTTAATTATTCTCTTTGAGCTGTATTTTCTCATCTGTAAAATAAAGAGAAAAATATTCATCTGATAAAGTTGTGATTAGGATTAAACAAGATGAGACAGCTGCCGGGCAGAGAGTAAGTATTCCATAAATGGTAGCCATAAGTGAAGAGTCATAACTGAAGCCAAGGGAAGAGTTTCCAAGAAAAGGTAGTCAACGGCATTAAATCTGTTAGAGTGATCAAAAGGATTCACAGGGAGCACTGCAGGAGATTAAGTTTATAGGAAAGATGAAGCCAGTTTTAGCCTCAGGTTACTTAACTCTCAATGACAGCTTTGCAGTATTCGGAAAGGCTTGAAGGAAAAGCCTGATTTATAGTCAGAGAAACTCAACCAGCTCTAGAACCTCTGTCCCCATCCTTAATATAGGTTCCAAGATAAGAAAAACCAGGGGCTCCAAACCAATACATTTCTACTGATAGAACCTTAAAGAAAAGGATAGGAAATTAACAGCCATTAATGCTGTCCAAGTATTTAATGTCCAAGAAGGAAAATGGCTAACTGAACTGTTGCTGGATATAGCTGGGAAAGAGGGGACTGAAAATCATATACACCATGTCTTAAGTTATTTAGTTTAATCAAAATAGTCTTAGAACTGTTACCAAAAAAATTTTCAATATACCACTTTTTCCTCAGCTCTGTTTACTCTCGGACCGTAGGTCAGTCACACTATAAAAAGCTGCTTCAAATTCCCTAGAAACCTGATCAAGCTTACTTAACCTCTTATTGGGTAAATGGAATTTCAGCTCCTTTAACTGTAAATACCACCTGAACACAAGGGCAGGGTGACAGACCCTGGCAAAAACCCCTCAATTTTTTAAACAAAGGTACCATGAGAGAAACTGCATATTCTTTAAAACTCAAGTCAACAAAGAGTCTACATAAAGTTTCCAATAAGTCTTTTTCCCCCCTTTCATTGTGGGGTAGAGAAACATTTTCTGTTTCTAAAGAAACACACTCTTTTTCACCAACTATCCATTTCTTCCATCAGCTGGACAAGGTATCAAATACACAACTGCAACTTCAGTGCTGAGGAACCTCCCAGAACACCTCCTAATGTTCAGTCTTTCCCAGGCCCAAGGAAAATAGAATTCATAAATGATACCACTACAAAAGAAGGGCTGCATTCTCAGAAAACTCATAAATGTTCAAATAAATGTATGGTACACAGACCATGAAACAACCTCAATAAATGAAAAGAAACTGCCTGTTAGTAAAATAACAAAAACATCCACAAAAAATATACAAATTAACTAAAATTTTTTTTAATTTTTTTTTTAATGTTTTATTTATTTCTAGGAGAGAGAGAGAGACAGCGTGAGCAGGGGAGGGTCAGAGAGAGAGGGAGTCACAGACTGAAACAGGCTCCAGGCTCTGAGCCGGCAGTCAGCACAGAGCCCGACGCGGGGCTCGAACCCACCCACGAACCGCGAGATCATGACCTAAGCGAAAGTCGGACGCTTAACCGACTAAGCCACCCAGGCGCCCCACAAATTAACTAAAATTTAAAAGATTCAATCTTATGGGGCACCTGGGTGGCTTAGGTGCTTGAGTGGCTAACTCTTGGTTTCAGCTCAAGTTCTGATCTCGCAGTTTATGAGTTTGAGTCCCGTGCTGGGCTCCACACTGACAGCACAGAGCCTGCTTAGGATTCTTTCTCTCTCCCTCTTTCTGCCCCTCTCCTGCTCATGCGCTCTCTCAAAATAAATAAACTTGTATTAATTAATTAATTAATTAAAATAAACTATCTGAGCTTTGAACAGAGAAATGAAACTTCAACCGAAAAGCCAGAGTCTGGGGCTTCGGTGTCAGAGTAGAGTTCTATTAGCTCCATCACATTACTAAATGTGGAACCTTAAGACAAATTCCTTCATCTCTTCAACTCTGTTTCTTCAATAAAACAAGGAGAGCTCGTACAAGGAATAAATAAAACAGTGTATGCAAGGCTCTGTTACAGTACCTGGTACACAGCTGGAATACATAACAGCATGCTTCTCCTTCAAATTTTCAAAAGGCCTAATTAGAGATGGATTCACAAACAAAGTGAGACTTAAAGAATAAGAAAAAAACTATTAGCTGGACAGAAAGGAAGAGTATATTCTTCAGGTACTCCAGATTTACTTATAACTTTAAAAATAGGGATAAGTTTCTCAGATTACGAATGTGAAAAATGCATCGCTGATCTTACAACACTTTTCTATATATAAAAGATGCTCTTCTTCCTTATAATTTTGCAATTTTTCAAGGTTCTACATGTGTACATTTATTTTTCTGTCCTATTCCTAGAACCCTGACTCAGACCCTTCTTACCTTTGGTTTTGGATGGCCTAACCCTTAGGCCAGAGAGGCATACCTTAGAGACCACTAAGTATTCTGAAAGATTTCTGGGAGAAGGCCAGAACCCAGCATCTAAGAATTTAGAAAGAATCAGTATGGTATAATAAAAAGGACATAGGCTTTGGAGACAGGCAAAGGTTTAAAACAGATTTAAGTCCTACCTCTGCAACTTGCTAGATGTATAACCTTGGGCAAGGCACTTTACTTCTCAGAATCTCATTTCCTTATCTGTAAAATGGAGATAATGCCACCTATATCTCAATGTGCTATTGTCCAGATTAGAAAAATGACTATAATGGTGCCTGAGTGGCTCAGTCGGTTAAGTGATAGACTCTTGATTTCAGCTCAGGTCACGATCCCAGAGATCAAGCCTCATGTTGGGCTCTGCACTAAACACAGAGCCTGCTTAGGACTCTTCTTCTCTCTCTCCCTCTGTCCCTTTCCCCCGCTTGCGCTCTCTCTCTTTCTCTAAAATAAATAAAGAAACAAAGGAAAATGCCTCTAACGATTCCTGGAATATAAAGGTCAATTGATGGTAAACCATATTAGAATCATTCTGTCAACTATCTTAATGAACATTTTGCAAGGCTGTACTTTCCTAACTGGCAAAAAGAGTTATACTGTTCCCACAATTCCATGCCTACAACCAAAAGGTTCCATTTTAGTGATCTATAATTAACCAAATCAAGAGCTTCAAGAATTCAGGGCAAGAAAGAACTAACATGGCTCAACTCATTCTCTGCTGAGAACAAATCCAGTGCAAAGTGGACACGTTTGCCAAAAATGGGGGGTGGGGGGGGGAGAAGACTGCGTGAACATGGTCATTACCAATACTGATGTAAGCACAAGCGAGTAGCAGTTCTTAGGTCCGCAGCCTTACTGTCAGAAAGTTTTAACTTTCCTGAAATAAATCCTCTCCTGCTTTGTTTCCCCTGCTGTGGGAAATGTGCTGTGACATTCTTATTACCCCATTTTCAAGAACACAGGGAAGAAACCCTCTCAACTATTACTACTGCGTTCACTTGAAATTTATCTTCCTGTTCCACAAATCACTTCTTACAGAGATTTTTGGTTTATTGGGTTCACTGGACGTGAACTTGTGAAGAAAGACATTAATATAAATATATGATAGCCACAATAACAAGATCTGGTCCCCACAGCACCACAAGTTACACGATGAAGGTAGGAGCCAAAGGTACAATGTGACTACGTAACCTGCAAACCATATGCTCATTTCTTATTAACTACTGCACTTGGGAATTCTAGCTCTTATAAAAAGTTTATTTCCCTTGTGTGGCTGAGCAGAGTAACAGAACTAAGAAAACTGATGACAGATACATGAATAGAGTAAGGGAAACCATCAACAAAAATGTGAATTAAGAGAAATAAGCTTGTATGTGGCAGTTACAAAATAAAAGCTACAGTCACACCAATTACATAGCCAAAAGCAGCTATTTCAAGCACCAGTACCCCAATCGCTCCCTACAATAAAAGCAGAAGGGCGTGAAGGTTAAGAATGATTAAATAAACAATCTAAGAATCAAGAAAGATGCAACAAATCAAAATGTCACACTGCAGTCCCTTACTTAATGAGGTGACTTTCAATTTGAGGGAAAAAAGGCAGTCTCGTGCACTTAATTTAGCCAATTCAATGTGAAGAAAGTTAAAAATTCTGTCCCCAAACAGGAGCTCAGCAATGCCTTTAGTTGTGTCATACAACTGTATCCTTGCCCAGAGTTTCATCTGCTTAACTTCCAGCAAAAGTTGTTTTTTGGTTGCAATTAACATTGTAAGGCAAGTTCAGCCCTGTCTTCCATAGCCTTGAGGCTGCAGAGTAAATCTAGAATCAGGGAACCTACATTTTGATGCTAGAAAAAAACAGGAAGAAGGTGGTTCAACAACAAGGAAAATGGTCAAGCAGCACATCTAGATTTAAGAAAAACAGACTGGTATGCTGCCCTGTGGTTTTTTTAACTTCTTTATATAGAATCTATTGAACTGGATGTACCTTTCAGAGGAGGTCATGGAGGCATGCACTTAAGCCACAGCTGGAGGAGGAATAAAATCACCCTTAATAATAATAGTTATTATCTTTTTTTTTTTAATGTTTTATTTATTCCTAGGAGAGAGAGAGAGAGAGACAGCATGAGCAGGGGAGGGTCAGAGAGAGAGGGAGTCACAGACTGAAACAGGCTCCAGGCTCTGAGCTGGCAGTCAGCAGAGCCTGACACGGGTCCGAACCCACAAACCGCGAGATCATGTCCTAAGTGAAAGTCGTACGCTTAACCGACTAAGCCACCCAGGCGCTCCAGTAGTTATTATCTCTTAAGCCCCGGGTATATGTGTCAAGTTCTATGATAAAGCCCTTTACAAATATTTATAATCTTCAATCATATTAGTAGTTTCACTTTAAAACAGAGGAAACTAAGAGATTCAGAAAATTTAGAAATTACCAAACGCTAGTTACTGAGGACGCTAGTATTGAAACCCAGGTCTGCCTGTCTGTAAATCCCATGCCCTAAAAGTAATTTGTTAAACAATCATACAGTCAAGACATCTATTTAAATTATAGGATTTTACACAAAAAGATCCCTAATCACAGGAAAAAGATTTGGCCAAAGTTATAAAGCAACTCAACCAGTCAGAAATGTTTCCAATTTCCAGACTCATACTAGGTACTACCAGCCCAGAGACCTGTGCTGCCTCCTACAATTTCTCCCAGAAGAGTTTCACAGTGTAAATGACATGCACACTGTCCTAAAGTATAATTAAACAAACTCCTTCAGTCTTGCATCTGACATCATCTATCACCTGTATCTAGGGAATCAGAATGAAAGGGTTATCTGCTTCATACCTTAATCATGAGATTATTACAACAAAAGTTACGCTGGGTCCAGGGTTCCAATTCAGCTGAGTTTTACACAGTAATACCAATGCAGACTTCACATCACTTTTACGGCTGTTCTGATAAAGCAATTAAAAATCATTCACAACCATTAAAAAAAAACATAAATCACTGTGTTCATATTATGCCTTGGAAATTAGACCATAAATCCCTTTTTATGTGATCCATACCTCTGTCTTTTCCAACACTTGACCCTTTTTTGCTGTGCTGATTTAGCTTTATGAGAGGAAAGATAGGCCATGGATAGCCATGGTAAGGGTAATACTGGAGTATCACACATCTAGGCTCACTTAGTGTTCTGAGATGACTGGCTCTTCAAAACTATGTCTGAAAGAAGCTGACATCAGAGACAGACAGTCTCACCATGATCGCCTTTCCCCAAAGTATAAGCGTTTCTTCCTAACACTTCCAGATCGTAAGGAACCGATAAAACGGTCATTCTCTTCATACACAGTTTAATAATCCTGGTGGCCAACTACTAAGCAGAGGGGAGGGCTCTCCGAAGAGAAAAGAGTGAAAAGCCTCTCTCCATTACCCTTTTACATTCAGAGAAGATGCAAGGATACTGCAGTATCTGGAATGAAGGGCACAGCATCGGTGCTGCTCTAAAGAAGCGGTTGGCCACAGAAAGGCAGAAAGTAATCATCTGTGCAGAAACCACACAACTGAGGATTTCAAAGCAGGTTAACTACTGCTTACTCGTTCTCCAAATAGAAAAGATGTTTCCACCCGTACTGCTGGGTGAACTCTCACAAGCGGAAAGATGTTTCTGTACCATCGGGGTCTTTTCCCTGAATGGTCTGGAAAATAACACATGGGAGTATGCTGGGTGCTCGGGCGAGGGACAGTATTAGGTGCCTCTCCTCCCTGCCTGTTCGAAGTAGTAGCGGAGAGCGCTACCTCCATGTTATTCACAGCGAAGTACCGCCGTGCCACCTGGACTCTCCGCTCCCCATACCTGGGGGCAGGTGGGGGCATCTCTCAGAGAGTAGGGTTCAGGAGGAAAGGGCTCTCCCGGCTTGTGTGATCGGAAGAGAGGGCGTGGACGGTGGTGCTGCCATGCCGAGACCATCTGCGGCTCCCCCTCCCTCCCTCTCCCGCGAGAGGCAGCCCGGCCCCAGTACCTTCTTGACTGTGCGCGGCGCCTCGGTGACGGTGCCGTCGGGGCTGACCAGGGCCTCGCCGCCGTCGCGGTGCCGCTGGTGCTGGTGATGAGGGTCGCTCCGCTTCATGGCCGACGCCTGGGGCACTTTCCCGGCGGCCGGGCTGAGGGCGGCGGCGGGCCCCGAGCCCGGGCCGGGGGCCGGGGGGCGCTCCGCGGCGGGGGCTGGAGCCTCGGGGTCCCCGCCGCCTGCCGGGGGGGCCATGGCGCTCACAGCCGACGTGCTCAGTCCCAGTTGCGGCTCCTCCTCAGAAGGGCTCAGGTCTTTCAGCTCCACCTCAGGCACCTTCGCGGCAGCCGCTGCTGACACGACCTGCACCGACATCACCGCCTCCACTGCAACCGCCGGCTCAGACTCCAGCTCTGGCTCCAGCTCGGCCCCGCCTCCCGCCTCCCTTCCCCTTCCCTCCCCCATTCCCCCACTCCTCCCCTCCATCGCCTCCGCTCCCACCCCCTTCCTCCGCCCGTCCGCCGGCCAGCCTGCCCCGGCCTGTCCCGCCCCACCCCGCCCGGCCCCGCCCGGCCCCGCCCCGCCCGGCCCCGCCCCGACCAGGCCCTGCACCGCTCGCGCGCGAGGCGCCACGGAACCTGTAGTGCGCTTGCTCCAGGCAGCACGCGGCAAGAAGACCTTGGGACCTCAGCTCCCAACCTACACTGCGCGCCGCCAGGGGCGGGGCCCGCAATGCCTCCAGGGAGTCGTAGTCCCAGTCGCCCTGCCTCGGGCTAGTGGGATTCTGTGAAAAAGAGCTCTAGCGCCGAGGACTAAAGGGAAGGAAAGGACTGAGGGTAGGTGACACGACGAAGGGGATGAGAAAGAAAGTCTCCTGAGGAGTTGCGGCTTCCAGGAAGGGAAAGCCAGGAGCCCTAGGGTTGGGAAGGTGGGGGAGGAATGACTCCCTACCCTGACAGCGTAAATTTCCTCCGTCTGTGCACGTCTGCGATCACGTGACCAGGCATTTAAAGGAAAAGCGGCGGCGTCACGTGAAGAGAGCGGTGGCCTCCAGCTTAGAGTGGCTTGGTTTTTCTATTTCTCTGAAATCTGGACGCTGAAACCTTTCTGAACTTTAATAGGAATGTTTGTGGAAGTAATAAAAATAGGACCTTACCTGCTGTGGCAATTTCTGATACATTTTGAGTTTGGAAGTTTAAAGTTAGTCTAAAGAAGTTGGGTATCACTAGGCCGAAATTTAAAAACTGAGAAAAGAAAAAAAAAAGAAATTTCCAAACTAAGGAATAAAATGTAGCCTTAAGCGAGGCCAAATCTTCTGACCTACTGGTTCTACTAGAGATAATATGAAATTCGAATAAATACATGAGAAGAGAGGAATATTAACTAAAATCTCAGAAGTGATTTCCTTAAGTGGCGGGATTTGAGATGATTTTTTAAACTTTCTTTGTACTTTTATGGGTTTTTTCCCCGAGGTTTTAGACTGTTTATTGATGCCAAAGTACGTTTGCCAGATAAAACTATTATGTATTATCTTAAAGGGTGTAAGTAGAAAGACATATACTGGTTTCATTTTTAGTAACAAAAAGGTACTGAAACTATACTATCCAGGGATAGGGGAATGGTTACAGCCTTTAAAATTTTTCGAAGAAGTTTTTTTTAATGATGAAATAAATGCTTATGATAAAATAATATGCTAAAATACTGTGCAGGAGACAGAATTCCACATTCCATAAGATTTTATTATGTAAATAATATTAGAAAAAAATACATTAAAATACAATTAAGTGACAGATTATGGGCTAGGTTATTTCTTCTCTATTCTCAGAGAAACTGAGGCAAAGGGGATCTTATAGTTTTGGGCTTTCTTAAATATTTATTTATTTTTGAGAGACAGAGAATGAGCAGGGGAGGGCAGAAGGAGAGGGAGACACAGAATCCGAAGCAGGCTCCAGGCTCTGAGCTGTCAGCACAGAGCCCCGGACAGGGCTCGAACTCACAAACCTGAAGATCATGACCTGAGCCAAAGGTGGCTGCTTAACGGACTGAGCCACCCGGTCACCTCATGGGATCTCTTAGTTTTATGGTTGTTCAGAGAGCAAGCAATCCCAAAAGACCTCTGGACATTTATGGAGTAACTACATTTTCCCCGGCAAGGAGGGTGAGAAATCATCAGCCTTGACCCCCTACTTCCCTGTGCTACTACTCTCTTGGGAAATCTGTTCATTTGTGGAGTTCTTCTACCCCGAATGGAGTCTTTTGTTTCCTGGTCTTCAAATTTATGCCTAACACTGCACGGAAGGCAGCTGAGGACTGCCATTTCCACAAAAGCCCGTAAGTCCACCAGACCCAAGGGCTTCTTAAGGTTTCTCTTCACACTGTGGCTTTCAGAATTTCCTTCCTGTTATAAAGAACCAGCCTAGAGCTTCATCCTCCAGCTGTCGGAGCAGAGATTAGCAGCTCTATAACTGATTTCATTCTTCCCCCTGATACACAAGGGACCTGTGGTACAGCCACCTGGCATGTGTCAGAGCTCATAGACAGCAGCTGCCTACCTGGACTTCCACTAGAATTGATTACTGAAGGGAGGAATTAATTCTTCAGTGGGTTGTGGTTACAGAATGTAAGGAGTTGGAGCACTGGAAAGAAACTGATATTCATCCTTTATTTATGCAGGCACCGTCCACCGGTTAGAGCCAAACACCAGGGCACGCTCCTCAACCATTCTCAGCTACGGTCTCCACGCTTGCTGCTTCTGCCATCTTTGTTACTAAGGGACACCGAGCACACCTGAGAATGGAAATTCCATCCTGGAGACAGGATGATTAAGCACAAGTTTATGAAATAATTCTTATTCAAAGTTCAAAAGATACAAGAGTATTTACTGAAAAGTAAGTCATCCTCAGCTCCTCTCTCTGGATGTGACCACTTAAGTTTCCTCTGCATCCTTCTGGAAATATTCTATGTATTCATGTATATATTCTCCTTCTTACAAATAGTAGCTGCGGGTCTTGCTTCTTTCACTCAATAATGGAGATAGCAAACCCAGAGAATTACATACAATTGAAGGGGTCTTCTAATCCTTACATTGTAAAAATAATGAGATTAACAGTTGAAGTTAAAATGCTTTACTCAGAGGGGCGCCTGGGTGGCTCAGTTAAGTGAGCATCCAACTTTGGCTCGGGTCATGATCTCCAGGTTCGTGAGTTCAAGCCCTGTGTCCAGCTCTGCACTAACATTGCAGAGCCTGCTTGGGATTCTCTCTCTCTCTCTCTCTCTCCCCTCTACTGCCCCTTCCCCTGCTCGCTCACTCTCTCTCTCTAAAAATAAATAAACTTAAAAAAAAAAGGATTAACTCAGAGTTGCTTCAGATTTAGCAGCAGATTCAGGACCAGAAATCAAAGTTTTTTATATTGCAAGATTATCTGTCCAGTAAGAAGTATGGGATTGGGCAGTCACTGAGTACCTGTGGTCCATGACTTCTCTCACTGGGTATGGGGGCCTTGTGTTTCTATATGCCAATCTCCTTCCTCTGGGTTAGGGTCTTATTAAGACTTCACCCAGGGGCACATGGATGGCTCAGTCAGTTAAACATCCGAATTTTGATTTCTGCTCAGGTCATGATCTCACAGTTCTTGGGCTTGAGTCCCACACTGGGCTCTGTGCTAATGGAGCAGAGCCTGCTTAGGATTCTCCCTCTTCCTCTCTCTCTCTCTCTGCCCCTCCTCTGCTCTCTGTCTCTGTCTCTCTCTGTCTCTCTTTCTCTCTGAATAAATAAATGCACATTTAAAAAAAAAAACTTCACCCGAATGTCCATATAATGTTCCATCTATGTATTCTTCTGTCCGCAATCTGCATGCCCTTTACAGAGAGCAGGTGGCCTTTGAACTCCATTCCCCATTTAAGTTTCACCGTTACTAGCTTTCATGTTAATCCATTCAGGAAAGGTTTGGGATTGAGGGGCAAACTCATCACAACTACAAGCAAGTACTGCAGATCCTTAACCACCAACCAAGCTGCTGTCTCTCCCTTATGACTGGAGCAGCTACGGCCAGCAGTTTATGAAATATTTAGATTTCAATTGTTCCCTCCTTGGCTCATTTGGCTGCCAGACCTTGGCAAGCAAGAATGTATGTTCCATGGGGGAAATCGGAAGAACTTCTGAGGTATCTGACAAACCCAAGAGAGAAAACTGGAAGATATTAAATTGGAGAGTTCACCCAAGGAAGTAGACCCGCCAGATCACCCTTGGTGAAGACCATACCCGTGTTCATGGAGTTTCCAGAAAACCCTTGATATGAAGACAGAGACCAACACAAGCAAGGAGAAAAAATAAATAACAAAGAGGAAACAGAAGCAATGCATCAAGAAGAAATCAAGACCAAAAAAAAAAAAATCATTAATATCCTCAGAGACTTAAGATATTGTATTTGTGAGAGAACAGGCTATTTTAAGAAGTGAACATTCAGGAAACAAACATAAGACTTTTAAAATGAAAGCATGTAGCAGAAATTTTTACAAATTTGGGGCGCCTGGGTGGCTTAGTCGGTTAAGCGTCCGACTTTCGCTTAGGTCATGATCTCGCGGTTCGTGGGTTGGAGCCCCGCGTCGGGCTCTGTGCTGACTGCCAGCTCAGAGCCTGGAGCCTGTTTCAGTCTGTGACTCCCTCTCTCTCTGACCCTCCCCTGCTCACGCTGTCTCTCTCTCTCTCTCTCTCTCTCCTAGAAATAAATTTTTAAAAAAATTTTTTTTTAAAAAAAAAAGAAAGAAATTTTTACAAATTCAATCAATAAAAAGAGAGAAATTGAAACTAGGAAAGATGCATTTTCTTCTGCTCAGATTGTTGAAGAATGGTGTCGTGTCACAGATTTTAAAAACAAATTTTTTATGTATTTTATTTTGAGAGACAGATACAGAGAGTGAGCGGGTGAGGGGCAGAGAGAGAGGGAGACACAGGATCTGAAGCAGGTTCCAGGCTCTGAGCTGTCAGCACAGAGCCCGATGCAGGGCTTGAACCCACGGACTGTGATATGACCTGAGCCGAAGTTGGACGCTTAAACCAACTGAGCCACCCAGGCGCCCTGTGTCATGGTTTTTAAATCTGTGTCTGTCTAATGCACGTTTTTAACATGATAGATGGAATCGTTGTGTAACTACAATTTTCTGGAAAAGTTGGTCTTTGAGGAAGTGTTTTTCCCATCTTCAATACAATTTTTCTTTAAATTAAAAAAAAAGAAGAAGAAAGGGCACCTGGCTGGCTCAGTCTGAAAAGCATATGATTCTTGATCTCTGGGTCATGAGTTCGATCCCCACTTGAGTGCACAGATTACTCAGAAACAAACAAACAAGCAAAATCAATTAGAGGGCCAGTTCGAGAAGTCCAACATCTGAATAACAGGAGTGCCAACAAGAAGTAACAAAGAAAATGGTGTGTTTGGAGGTTGGGGGAAGGGGGTGGGGAATGTGAATCAATGAAATATTTTTTTAAATTTCCCAAAACTGAAACATAAGAATTTCCACAATGAAATGGGTCATTAGGTGCCCAGCTCAATAGATGAAGATAGACTTACATTAATATACATCACTGTAAATTTTCAAAATTCTGGGGATAGAGAGACAACCCTTTAAATGTCTATCATGGATCAAAGAATAAAATTTTTACAAAAGCTCAAGAGACAGAAAGACATTGAACTTCTTAAAATTAGTTTGAGAAGCTAGAAGATAGTTCCTTCAAATGCCACAGACCCTGTTTGCCTTCCCCAGAGAACGAACTTAACAGTCAGTCAGGTGTGAGAAAGGCAGTCATCTGACTATTCAGAGTTAGTTAGGGGATCAGGGACCCCTCCTCCCCCTTTCATTTCGACCTTCTGAAGTACCTACTGCCTCTAGTTCAGAGCCTGCTGCGGGTGCTGCAATATAAGTCTTCCCTACTGCTGCCAAAATCTTTGCTTTTTCAAATCCGCTAAGTTACCCCTCATCCTTTGCTTTCCAGCTTTCAAAACTGTCACTATTGGCTCCTCCCCCTCTACCTCTTTTGTTCCTGACCATAGGCAAAGATTGAAAAAGAGCTAAATCCTGATCCTCAATGTTGAAAAGTCAAATGGTAATACCTCAAATGAACATGCAAGAGATGGTATTATTAAGGCACCTGGGTGGCTCAGTCAGTTAAGCGTTCAGCTTCAGCTCAGGTCATGACCTCACGAGGTTTGTGAGCTCAAGCCCCATATGGGGTCTTTGTTGTCAACAAGGAGCCCTGTTCGATCCCCTCTCTCCCTCTCTCTATGCCCCTCCCCTGTGCATGCTTTCTCTCTCTTTAAACATTAAAAAAAAAAAAAAAGATAGTATTATCATGTTGTTCAGACATATGGAAATAACATAAGAAGCATCTAAAATAAATTGGTTGGGGAGTGCCTGAGCGGTTCAGTCAGTTAAGCGTCCAACTCTTGATTTCAGCTCAGGTCATGATCTCACAGGTTGTGAGATCAAGCCCCTCATGGGGCTCTGCGCTGACAGGGAAGAGCCTGCTTGGGCTTCTCTCTCTCTCCTCTCTCTCTCTGCCCCTCCCCCCATCAAAATAAATAAATAAATAAACATTTTAATGAATAAAATAGGACTGCTGCCAAGAACAGGAAGTGATGGGGTATCTGGTAGGGGTCAGGTACCAAGACAGCTGTTTTAATCAATAGGACCCATAGAACTTTTTGAGTTTTCAAACAAATTATGTGTAACTTAGATGGAAATAAAAATTTTAATGTTTATTTATTTTTGAGAGAGAGGGTGTACACACAAGTGGGGAAGAGGCAGAGAGAGAGGAAGACACAGAATCTGAAGCAGGCTTCAGGATCTGAGCTGTCAACACAGAGCCTGATGCGGGACTCGAACTCACAAACTGTGAGATCATGACCTAAGCAGAAGTCAATCAACCAACTGAGCCACCCAGGCGCCCCTGAAATAAAAGTGTAAAAGCAGACAAAAGCAATACATAAGCACTTTATGGATACATACCTGCATATGCACATACGAAAGCATAGTAATGGGCTGGAAGGAAACCTACTAAACTCAAACAGTTGTTTTCCTGTCCAAAAAAAAAAAGGAGGAAATTGGGAGGAAAAATAGGCCAGGAATGGTAGCCAAAGGTAACTTTAGCTAAATCTTTTTACTTTTTATTTCTTTTTAAAAAATTAGCTGGCAAACATATGATATTTGTCCTTCTCTGCCTGACTTATTTCGCTCAGCATAACACCCTCAAG
The DNA here is from genome assembly GCA_017311185.1 of Proteles cristata cristata. Taxonomy (NCBI): domain Eukaryota; kingdom Metazoa; phylum Chordata; class Mammalia; order Carnivora; family Hyaenidae; genus Proteles; species Proteles cristata. The sequence continues at coordinate 393,981 of JAESUZ010001885.1, read as the reverse complement.
GTCCATCCATGTTGCTACACATGGCCAGATTTCATTTAGGAGGAACTTGACGGAGGAACAAGGGGGAGAAGAAGGGTGGAAATGGTGGGGGAAAGGGAGAGAGGCAAACCATGAGAGACTCTTGAATGCTGACAAAAACTGAGGACTGATGGATGTGGGGGGGGATGGGCATAGAGGAGGACACTTATGGGGATGAGCACTGAGTGTTATGTGGAAACTAATTTGAAAATAAACTATTTGTAAAAATAAATAAATAAATAAAGTTTTAAAAAAATTAAAAAAATAAAAAACAAACAAAAAATTAGCTGGAAGCAAATATGGTAAAATGATAAAAAAGAGTTAATTCTGAGTAGTGGGAATATGGATGTTTATTAGGTTCTGTGTGCTTTTCTATATCTTTTCAATTTCATAGCTTAAAAAAAAAACAAAAACGAAATTCCAGCAGGCCAAGGAAGCGCTGGGGCAGTGGCCAGATTACTTAAAAGAAGCTGGGACCAACACAGGCAGGCCTCTCAACCTAAGAAGACTGAGCTGAGCTAGTAGGTAAGGGACCCAGTGGAACAGATGAGGGAGGAACCTGCTACAGCCCTGAATGCCCAGAGACTTCTGTTCTCAGGGCAGCAGCCAGGCCCCAGGGGGTCCCCCAAACCAGGCTCCTTTTGGAAACCCTGAGGTGTTTCTTCCAGGGATCTAGATCAGGGGCTTTGGTAGAAAAGCGACCACCATGACTCAGTCATGAGAGCTGGTGCTCCCGTAAAAATACTGCAAGATTTCTTGGTTGTGGGAGTGTCCTGGTCCTGGACCTCTAACTGCCTCTAATGGAAATGGTCACAAAAAGTGGGCTCACAGTGCCCTCTCGTGGTTACAGAGTCTCTGTCAGCCTCCACGGCCAGAGGTAGAATGATCATGTTTCTGAGCTTTTAAAGTCCACAGTCAACTCCCCCTACATCCCATTCCTCATCCTTTTATAAGTATTCCCACTGAAGAAAGAAGGAATGGAAGGAACATCCATGGAGATGAGAAGAAATAAAGTTGTCAATATTTTCCTTTATTTCAGAAAAGATCCTTAGACAACACCGATACATTTAACTCTTGAATTCTCTTGTTGATAAAGGTTAAAAAAAATAGGTAGATGTAGATCTCGGCTGAGAAAAGCAGTAATGTCAAGAATAAGTGAGGTGGGCAACCATAAGGGAGTGCAGAGGGATCACAGCACGGGAAACCTGGATAGGAGGGAAAATCCCAAGTCAGAGCTGAGACTGGAGAGTCAGGACTTCATAAATCAGGAAGACCCTGGGCCTGGGGTCTGTTGCTTGCAACCTAGGAGGCTGTGGGCAAGTCATTTTTCTTTGCTGGGCTTATTTCTTCAAAAAACTAGCTCCTCTGATTCTTCTAAATTAAACAAGAGACAGTCACACGTGGTGCCCAGGAGCCCACTCTGTAGCCAGATGCCCTGACAGTATCCCAGCATTACCACTTACTGTGTGGTCTTTGGTGAACTATCAAACCTTTCTGTGCCTCACAGATCTGTTGTGAGACTCAATGAATGAATGCAAGTCAAGTGCTTGGAAAAGAGCCCAGCAAGCCTTCAATAAGAGTTAACTGTTATTATAATCATTCACATGTAAGGTACCTGGAACAAGATCAGGTTAGTCTATTAGTTCCCTTCCGCTTCCCCTGGAATCTGGCTCTGGGCAAAATGCTTGTGTCCCCATCACGTGAACAAGTCTGGTCGGTATCCCAGAGTCACTCCGAGTCTGTGGGTATCACCCCTGTTCCTCCACAGAGTCTTTCCTCGTGATCCTGAGTCCTTGCAACCTACTTCACAGTCTTCTATGGACATCTTTTTGGAGGAAGTGGGGCTAACATGAGGAAGTATGAATTCCTTTGACTGCCCATAAGAGGAAACTGGCCCTACTGATGTCCCTTTTAGAAGACACCCCCAGGGGCACCTGGGTGGCTCAGTTGGCTAGCCGTCCAATTCTGGATTTCCACTCAGGTCAGGATCTCACGGTTCGTGAGATCGAGTCCAACGTTGGGCTCCAGGCCAACAGCACAGAGCCTGCTTGGGATTCTCTCTCCCTCTCTCTCTGCCCCTCCCCCTTCTCAAAATAAATACATAAACATTTTAAAAAATGAGGAAGAGGCCTCCAGAGGTGGAGCCCTGGATTGCCACAAGGGGCCGTGCTCACCTACACTAGAAGGGGGCTACTTGCTCCCAGTCCTCACTCCAGGGGCAGCCACACGTTCTTGCTCAACCATCTTATGGTCAGTGCACAGTGAGGCAGCCATGGCCACAGAAGAGTTTTTGTACATATGGAGCTGACTGGCTGGGAAGGACAGCCAGCACATTAGGCTGGTATCAGCCTGACATCTGTCAGTCATGACCTCAACAGCGCCAAGCTGTTGGCCTTTCAGAATAGCCTGAGGAGGAAGTGGAAAACAAATGTGGTCAGGACCAGGTAAACAGGTCAAGACCAGGGCCTATGGATTTTATTTTACTTTACCTTATTTTGATTAAGTAATCCCTGTGCCCAACGTGGGGCTCAAACTCACGACCCTAAGATCAAGAGTCGCATGCTCTACTGACTGAGCCAGCCAGGTGTCTCCCCCCCAACCCCCACCAAGACCAGGGCCTATGGAAAAGAAGCACACCAAGAGTTTATACAAAAACCTTTTATTTACTGTTTGTATTTCTTCTCCCCATCCCTACCCCCGATCTGGAACCCAGCCAGCTCCTAAGGCTACCTACTGTCTGGTTCTTGAAACTGGGGCCTTGGGGACAGAGTGAGGGGTTATGAGAGGTGGGAATCTCCTCACCCCCCAGTTGTGGAAGTTGAAGGAAGCTTTCCTGCCTGGCTGAAGTTCCAGCAGCCTCCCAGGGTAGCCCCTTAAGTCAGAGGATCCATCCCCCAATAGATGGATGGGAGGAAGAGATCACATGTGACTCTCAGAGGCCCAGAAGCTCCCTGTCACTCACTGCTTCTACATCACGCCAGGCTCTGTAGCTAAACCAGTCTCTCACCTGGAGATGGGGGGTGGGGTGGGGGGCGGGATGGAGCATGCAGCAGTTCTGGGTCCTAATCAACAAACAGGAAACAGGAAGAGGTTGGGCTGGTTGAACTGAAATGGGAAAGGGGAACAAGGGTACGGGAGCACACGGGACGGGTTACTGGCCTGGGGTCGGGCCAACTGGGCACCTGTGAAGAGAGGTTATAGCCCCTACAAGAATAGGCACTTCCAGCTCCACAACCACCTAGAAGAGGGAGAAGGGAGCCCTGTCCCCACTTAGACAAAGGATTAAGGACACAATAAACACATTTGGTCTGAGAGTGCCAGAAAGGATGTCCACTGGCACAGAAAAGGGCAGCCAGCCCTCATTCGCCAGGTACGGGCTTGGCTGCCTCACTGGCTACCACAGGCCATCCTGGCTACGTCACCCCTGCCTCCACTGTTACTGGCCCCCCGCCCCGCCCCCAAGCTCTGCATATCTCCTGGTCCCGCTGCACGTGGATACTGTCAGCCAGACTCCAGCTGCTGGGGCAGAACCAAGGACCCTGAGCTCCAGGGTCGTTCCCTGGATGAGGCCTGCTGGTGGAGATGTCAGGGCCCTTTCCCACAGTCCTGCTGCCATGAGCCACACATAGAGAGCCCTCCTGGGAGGGCATGGCACCCTCGGGTCCTCTGGAAGACAAGATCCTGGGGAAGCACTCTCAGGGAGGATGAAGAACCTCAGGATGGTATCTGCTGCTCTTTCCTATCCCAGGTCCTGCTCTCCAGGCTCAGAAGTCTGAATCTGCATCCATGAGCTCTGCCTCCATCAGGTTGGTGCGGGAGTGAATGGGCCCCAGCCCCTGCCGGCAGCCCTGGGCCCAGGCCGCCATGGGAACTGGGGCACTGGGCAGAAATGGATCCTGCAGGGGACTGGGCTCTGGGCAGAAAGGGTTGGAGACCAGGGTCCAGGCTCTCTGTCGGCAGGATTCCCCAGCTCCCCAGGCACCTGCGGCCACCAGGCACTTCTGCCGGGGTAGCTGAGGCAGTCGAGGCACAGCACTGGCCACAGGGGCAGGGGCAGGGTGGTGAAGCTCAGGAGGCGGCACCAGTGGGCACACCTCCTTCTTCCTCTTCCTCCGCTTCTTCTTCCGGCCCAGGCGCTTCTCCAGCTCTGGGGAGATCTCTGCCTCAACCAGCCACAGGTTGGCTTTTTCCTCTGGCGGCACTGATGGCAGGAGAGAGAACGTGAGCCTGGGACACTGGCTCTGTCCACATCACCTGTTCTCTCCTTGGACCCCTACTTTTGGGGTCTTGGACCCATACCTCTAAATCTCTAGTACCTCAGCCCCACACTTTACATCTTCGAGGGCCTCTCCCTTCCTCCTCCCTCTGGCAGCTGCTGGTGCTCTGGTCCCAAGAATCCCCAGACTCCATGTCCCCCACCTTCCTACAGAAGCCTGACTCCTCGTACCTGGAGTTGCCACAGGGGTGACAGACACATCCTGGGGCAGTATGGCTCCTCTCCGAGCCACCATCTTGGTGACATGCTGGGCCCAGGCAGAGGACACGTCGGCAGAGGGCTCATTGAGGTCAAAGGCCAAACCCGCTGTGGGGATAGAAGGAAAGGCTAAGGAATCATGAGCCCAGTCCTTGAGTGACTGGGGCTCCCTCCCAGTCCCCCAAGCCCAAAAAGCCCACCCAGGAGATCACAGTGATCTACCCAGTCGCAGTGATCTACCCTCCCTAGAGGCCAAAAATCCAGTTCCTGGAGCCGTGACTTACTCTAGCCCAGGGAGAACAACTGGAGAAGGGAGACGGACATGGCTCCTTTTGAAACCAAAGTACCAGCAAGCCGACCCAGGGGCAGAAACAGAGGGCAGAGAAGCCGGGGATGGAAAGGGGACTAGAGAGGGTTGAATGTACGAGGAGAGGAGGGGGTGCTTTATCCCTCCCCGCCTTCCAGACAGTCCACGTGTCCACACCAGCTTAGGGCGGGGCGGGGCCCCGGTATTGTGGGGATGGAGTAGCTCCAGCGGAGGAAAGGGGCCGAGGCTCACCCACAGGCCCGTCGTGGGAGACGGTGTGCATGCTGAAGGAGAGCTCCTGGCCCGGGTTCTGCAGCAGCTCGCGCCGCTTGGAGAAGGCCTTGGCGATCATCTTGCTCTTCTTGATGCGTTTGGGCTCATCATCACTCTGCCCAGTCAACCTGAGGGCACAAGAGATGGGGGAGGGGAAGTGGAGGACAGCCACCTCCCATCAAATCCTGTGAAAGACCAGAGAAGCCTTTCCCTCCAGGGAAGGAGCCTCCAGAGGGCCCCCAAGTCCCTCGAGGACTCTGAGGAGTAGAGACCTCTGCAAAGCAGTGGGCCTAGAATGCAGGGCTCCTGTATGTCCAGTACTCAAATCACTCAAATCATTCCACTCCTAGAAGAAAGATGCTGGCAGCAGCCTCAGCATTCAAGGGTCCTCCTGAGGACAGGAGGTGTCACCAGGGGGCAGTGGTGAGCCACACAGAAGGCAGCTTTCAGCAGCTCAATTGCAGACCCTTTGAAAACTGGTCTGCCCTGGACTGCTCAGAGATGGTGGAGCAGGCAACCCTTATGGGTGGGGACACCAAGCGTCAGAGAGTAAGGCATCGAGGTCAGAACCAGCTGGCTGCTAACCCCACCTGCACCAGGTGCGCCTCCAGATGAGCAGCGTGGCCTTGGTCCAGACCCAGGTGCTCATGGCAATGCCGGTTCCAAACATGGCAAACAAGTTGATCTTCTCCACCAAGAGGCTGGGGCGATTCTTGATTTCACAGTCGGGGATGGGCTTCTTGGTGGGCAGCCCGATGGTCACATTGGCCTGGCACCTATGGTGGGGGGTTAGTAGAGAGGTGAGGCTCTGTGGGTACCCTGACAATCAATTCGAAGACTTTAGCGAGAGCTAAGCCCCACAGCAATGATTCACAACCCTGGGTGCTCATTAGATTCACTCAGGACATTAGAGTCACATTTTATAACCACTAAAGACTGGGTCACACCCCAGACAAATCAAATCTCTGGGGGAGCACCAGGTATTCATGTGGTTTAAAGCTTGCTTCCCAGACTGGAAGCTGGAGCCTTTAAGGAAGAGCTTGAGGCAGTCGGGACGTGGACTGGTGTCCATTTTAATGAGCATTGTAACTGCTATTCCTGATATCAGCAAGTGCAGCTCTTCTACCAGTGGATGAGACCCGCTTTAATCTCAGATCCATCCTTCATGGTGACACAATAAAGCACAGACAACACTAGCAAGTATTAATGGGTTGTTAAACCCATCATGGAGAGGTAACTACTCTGTGCAGGGCTCTATAATAAGCTCTATAAAAGAGTACGTGAGAATTAGAGTGACTTCTGTGGCCAACACAGAGTCGTTGGAAAGCCCAAACATGAGAGGGCTGAACAGTTAAACACACCAGCCAGACTGGCTCGGGCGGAGAGGAGGGCAGAGTTGAGCCAGGACAGGAGAGGCATTTTGCCATGTTTGTAAATTACAGAGCAATTGACATCTTGGGCACCCAGAGCAACATGGACAGTTTCACCCGCCGTCGGAGACAGGTGCCTAGCAGACCCGTGCTGGACGGCACGGAGGGCTAGGGCTGTCTCTGAAGTCCTGCGGCTGCCGTCCCCCAGCCCCCAGCCCCCAGCCCTGCACTCACAACACATAGTCCCGGAAGCTGCGCTCCCACTCGGCCTGGTTGAAGAAGTCGTAGAAGTGGCAGCTGAAGGTGATGAGCACAAAGCCAAAGGCCAGGAAGCCGAAAATGCCTGTGGAGGGCCAGGGTGGGACAGAGCATTACCAATCCCAGGTTGGGAGCAGCAGTGGAGACAAGGCATCTGCCCCATTCAGGCCTCAAAGATATCTGAGTCTGGGGTGAATTCGTGCTGGGCTCAGTTTGCTGTATTCTCGAAGGCTCGAAGTGCACTTGAGCCAACTATGGGAGGGCCCCAGTGGGATGAAGAAGCAGTCTTGGCACGAACTTGAATTCTTCCATCCAAGAAGGTCCCCTTCTTCTGAGTTGCTACCACCATGACCCTCATCCGACCCCACCCCCCATACACACCCATGCCCCACAGCCTTGTGTTGTTCCCAGTGGCTGCTAACTTGTACCACTCACACTGCATCCTCCAAGATCCTATCCTGCAGGTCCCACAGCCACAGAAGTGTGCAGTGTTGGACCGGCCAGAACCCCGGGGGCCCACTCACCCAGCCGCAGCATGGTCTCGTTGATCTTGCTGGCAGCCTTCTCGCTCAGCAACCCGGGATGGTTGCTCTTGATGGAGAACAGAGTCATGACTCCTGAATGGAAGAGAGACCTCAGACATTAGTGGGGTGAGGCCACTCTCCTGGGAGGGATGGCTGTGGCAGGCGGTCCCCGGGCTGATTACTCCTCTGCCGATTTAAAGCTTGGGGAACTGGAGACACTGGAGAAATGGGGCACAGCTGGTGGCAGATGTGCTCTGTACTGGAAAAACTGGGGCAGGGCCCAGACAGACAGTTGAGAAGAGAGAAAAGGGTCCTGGCCCCGGCTCCCCCTAAGTAAGGCAGCCAGGTCAAAGCTGTGCTGATGGAAAAGGCAAAAAAGAGAGAGAGAGAGAGAGATGCAGGAACAGTGCTATCTGATAGAAACATAATGTCGGCCATATACAGAAGCTCAAATTTTCTAGCAGCCACGTTAAAAAAGATGCAAAAAAAAGATCCATACCTTTCATAAACAATACATCATTGTGTTTCATTATCATCTCAATATGTAATCCACATAAACTATTAATGAGATAAGTTACCTTTTTATGTGTGCAGTCTTTGCAATGCAGCATGGATTTTGTACTTACGATACATCTCAATCTGGACTAGTTTCAACACGTGTGGCCGGTGGCTACCGTACAGGACAGCACAGGCACAAAACGTAAACTGAAGGCCCAGACACCAGCAGAAAGAGGTGGGCTGAACAGAAGGCTGACAGCTCAGCGGGAGGAAACTGAAGTTTACAAAGAAAATGCAACGAGAATGAGCTAAGAAGATACGGAGGCTGCCTGTGGAGGTGGCAGATCCAGATGGGGAAATTAGGGAACAGAGAATCTGTGCATGTTATGAAAACTGTGTGTGAGTATGTTCTGGAGGTAGGCGGCGGATGAGGAGCCAAGCTTCAAAAGATAGAGAGTGTACACAAATTCAGGGTGCACACACACGGCCAAAGGCCCTGAGTTGGTCCACATGGACAGGGCGGGTTATTCACCATCCAAGTGCACCCGGCCAAGGGCTGAGCAGGGGCTAGAACCCAGCTCGGGCTCTACTCGACGGGCTGTGAGCCGTGGCTCAAGGCCCTGGAGAAAGGGGCTGCATTGCTCTGGCTACGATACTGCGTCGGCCCGAAGGTGGCACCTTCTACTCAGCACCCAGGCCCCGTGTGAGCTGAGGTCCCACGGCAGAGGCGGCAGAGGCAGGAGCTCCTAGCTCCTGCTCAACAGAGCAGGTGTTCAGCTCATTTTGTTACCGGACTGGTGCTCGCCAGGTGCTTGCTCACCTCGGATGAGGAAGTAGCCTCCCACAATGAGCACCAGCCCAATGGGGGCCAGCACGAAGCCTGCACGGTACCGGTAGTTCTTGTAGCCCACAAAACAGATGCCGCTCACAGAGTCCCCATCCACCTGCAGCACAAAGGGGTGGATGGGAGGGACAGAGTCGGTCGCGGGCCGCCTTACCCAAGCCCACCCCATTCAGGCCCCTAGCCCCCTACCGATCACCACACCTGGGCCACAGCAAGGATCGCCACAGTGAGGACAAAGGGGAGTGACCACGTGAGCAGGTGGAAGTAGGAGGTCTTGCCGGAGAGAGGCTGGTAGGTGGTGCCCAGGGCTTTGAAGGAGGTGTGCCAGGCATAGGTCAGGACCACAAACCAGACGACGCCAGCCATCAGGGCGTAGTACACGATGACAAAGATGATGACGCAGGACAGGGTCTCATTGGAGCTGTGCAGACATGTGGAGGGTCACTTGGGGAGGTCATTCATACTCCCTTTATCAGCCCTCTCCACTCTGTCCCCAGAGCCTTGTTTTCTAAGGTCTGGAGGTTCCATAGGAGTCAGAGCTTGGAGATGGGACTCAGGTCAGATTTGGAGAGGTTATGGAAGGTGCCCCCTTGAGCAGATGCAAATAATCACATCCCCAACGCTGGAAATTTTGGGCACAACAAGGCAGAGCTGAATCCTACACTGGAATCTTCAGTTTCAAGACCACCCTGTACGTTTTGTGGGAAACACACATTTCAGACTTCTACCCGTCGCCCTGACCCCTGGGTCCTCAAAACACCTACGTGGGCTCCCCAAGCCTCATGGTTCCATCCGCGCGGCAGACGATCTCCCGGCGGGCACCGTCCATGAACTGGGCCAGCCAGCCGATGCTCCCCACAAAGAAACATGCGTTGACGTAGAAGAGAATAACGGCAGGATAGCGATTCGAATTCCTCCAGTCAGCCACAAATGTGGCCTAGAAGAGAGAAGTGGAGTCCGTTCTATGAGGCTAGCGTGATTCTGCTGCCACAGATGATCTTGTCTGAACCCTGGACCCCTCTCACCTCCCCAAGGGCCCCACCAAGTCATCCTCTCCCCACTTCCCGCTGCCCCCACAACCCAGACAACTGACGATCTACTTCCTTCCCACTTTATAGGCTGTGTGTTCTGGACACCCTCTCCCCTAACCCCTCCACCCGCAGGCCGGCCCTCAGCTGACCAGGGTGAAGAGCGTGCAGAGGCCTGTGACTGCCCCGAAGGCCGCGATGTAGCTGTGCATGTCCTGGTGCTCGGCCTCAGTGAACAGCGGGTTCTGGCACTGGATCCCACACCCCTCCACGTCCTCATACCAGCTCTTGGGGTTGTCGGTCCGAACCAAGGGAGCCTCACACTGGCCCGAACTGTTGAACTTGATGTTCTGCACCTCATTCTGGCATGAGGGAAGGGGAGAAGGCAGTGCAAAAGGGAACAGGAGGCCCGGGGCGCCCTCTAGTTTAATATGAGGACAAGGGGCAGCACGACGGAGTGCGTACGAACACAGGCTGGGGACAGCCTTCCAGCTTTTGAATCCCAGCCCTGCCAATCACTCAATGACAAATCATATCGATAGGCTGGGACAAATTATCTGACCTCTCAGTTTCCCCACGTATAAGATAGCAGTAACTACTTCATGGTGTGGTTGAAGGGTTAAATAAATAAATGGCTGTAAAATGCTCATATAGTATTTGGCAGATAGTAAATAAGAATAGTTTTATTACCAACATTATTGCTGTTGGTATTATTATGACTTATGAGCCCTCCTTTACCACCAGAACGAGATCACTTCCCTGTCTTGGGGTCTACGACTGTTTTACATGTGCGTGCTTTGACTCCCCAAATACACAATAAACTTCTTGGAGAATGAGTGCCTGTTGACCCCTGGAACTCCCCAACACCTAGCGGAGTAGGTGCTCAAAAAATATTTGTTGAACACAAGTTATCTTTTACAAAGAAACAGATCATCCCTGATAGACTGGCCCAGCCAGGGAGCTTCAGTTTGGGTTTGTGGCTGCAGATTTGGGGTTTTTCCAGGAGAGAAAGCTGGGGGGCTCCCCTGTCCCTGCTTCCTGTTGGGCCCTGCCCTACGTTTGGGGCTTGCACTCACCGGGCAGCCCTCGGGGAAGTGGTCATGGGTACAGCGCAGGAAGTCAGGCCAGCCACGCTCCCTCTCCACAATGGCACAGGGGCCTCGGGTGGCCTGGCAGAGGGTGCGGCTGGGCAGCTCCACCCGGTCGTTCTCGCATTTGGGCATGTACACAGCACACAGCAGGGGCTGGATCACTGCCCAGCAGCGGGGTGCGTTCCGGAGGCCTGGGGAGAGGCAACAGTGTGGATACGTTGTGGTGAAGCCCCTCCCCACTCCAGCCCACAGCTGTTCCCCAGGCCTAAGGCAGGTCTCTCTGCCATAATGCTAGAGTCGTCGGGCACAGTGTTTCTCAACAGGGCATTTGGGCAGGATGATCCTTTGTGCTGCAGGGCTGTCCGATGTATTGCAGGACATTTAGCATCCCTAGACTCTGCCCATTAAATCCCAGAGCGCCTAAGTCATTATGACCATCAAAAAATACTCCCCTTGTCCCTACTCCAGGGTTGGTGACTGGAAGAAGGCCTGACGGGGAGTTTCTGGGATGCTGGTCATGTTCTATTTCTTGACCTGGTAAGTGTCTCAATGTGTGGATTCACCTTGTGAAAACCGAGCTTATGATCCATGCACTGATCTTTGTGTCTATTATAATTCAATTCAAGTTAAAAAAAAAAAAAAAAAAAAACAGCCCCCATTTCCAAAAGCCCTGCTAGGGAGTGGTAGTGCCTCTGGCTGAGGACCCCAGCCACACCTGCCTTTTGCCTTTTCAGGGGCATCCTTAAAACCTTCTTCGGGCCTCTTCCAGGGGAAAGGGAGGTTGTGGGACCCACCCCTCCCAGGGCCCATGCACTAGAACCAGATGTTGCCCTCTGCCCAGACCCCAGGATCCCTGCTCCTCTTACCAAGCTGAGGTGAAATAGAGAACAGGTAGGAGCTTAAGAGGTAGTCAGGGGAGCCCAGGTACTCCAAAGCCAGAGGAGGAAACAGGAAATCAGATGGAGAGAAACAGAGGAGGCTCTGTCCAGTGCAGAGGGAGGAAACGTATTATCAGCAAGGCAGAAACAGGTGGACATCTCCCAGCACCAACCCATGCATCTACACTGCTATCCCAGTGGCTGGGCTCACTCACCATTCTGTCCCCAATGCCCTTCCTGAATCATCCCTGCCTCAGGAGTACCTGTTTCCCACACAAGAAATTGTGTTAGGAGAAGCTTCTAAGGATGTGAGAGACAAACTGGTGACTGCCACACTGCCAGGCTGGGGGTGGTAGGGGCAGATAACTCCTCTTTTTAGGAAGGAGGAAATACAGGAGAGGGATGAGGGGCATGGACACTGCAATTAGCCCGCCTTGGTCTGAGCCTTGGCTCTACCATTTCCTGGCTGTGTGATCTCAGGCAAATTATCTCTAGCCTCAGTTTCCTCATCTGTGAAATGGGAACTGACCTCCCGGAAATGTTAAAGAGTTAGATAATGCACTGAATGCGTTTAGCATGGGACCCGTCAGATAGTAAGCACTCAGGAAGTATTAGCTGTCGTTACTTATCCGAGACCTCTGACCGCTCACAGCTCTCACTACCACAAAGCCCTATTCCAGGGGCACAGAGCAAGTTCTTGTCAAGAAGCAATGTCCTCAGGCAACTGTTCCGAGCTCTACTCAAACCAGAATCATCTGGGGAGCCTTTACCTTTCTAGATGGGGAAAGCCACTCTCAGAGTGGAGAATGCCCCAGTGATTGCCAAGGGCTGGGTAGGAGAAGAACTTGACTACAAATGTTAAGAGGGAATATTTGGGTCTGATGGGCTTTTCACTACCCTGAATGTAGTGGCTGCTTACATAACTCTATACATTTGTCTACATTCATAGTGCCATACAACAAAGAAAAAGTGAATTTTACTGGATGTTTGTTGAACAAATACTTAAAATGGGGGGAGCTCACTACAGTAAGATGTATTCTAAAGGAGCAGTGAGCAGTTGATTAACAGAAACATTGTGTTATTTTTCTGGGTTTTGTGATAATTGCAGCGATCAGCTTTTTAAAGTGTGGAATTTCATTGTTTTTCTTTTTTCTCATTTTAAGTAGTATTTTGTACCTTAAAAATAAGGAAAAGAAAGATTATTAAATAAATCTTAAAAGACAATTGATGAACCATCTAGGGAAAAAGTTAATTTGTATCCTTACCCCATTTCTTACAGAAAAATAAATTCCAGATGAATTCAAATGACTACATGAGTTTTAAAAATTAAAGTACCAGAAGAAAAGATGGGACATGGTTTTTAAATATTGAAGTAGAGATGGCGTTTTGAAGTATGACACAAAACTCAGATGCTATGAAATAAAAGATTTTAAAAGACTTCAGAAAAAATAGAGTAAAAACAAAAATCATAAGAAAAGCAATACACTGAGAAAATATATTTCCAATACATATCATAGGTAAAGAGCTAATCTCTTTATATTGAAAAAAAATTTTTTATAGATGGGGTGCCTGGGTAGCTTAGTCAGTTAGGCTTTGGCTCAGGTCATGATCTTGTGGTTGGTGAGTTCAAGCCCCTTGTCAGGCTTTGTGCCAACAGCTCAGAGCCTGGAGCCTGCTTCGGATTCTATGTCTCCCTCTCTCTGTCTCTCCCTTGCTCACGCTCTGTCTCTCTCTCTCCCAAATATAAATAAACATTTTTTAAAAATAGAAAAAAAGAGCTAATCTCCTTATATATGCCTAAAGCTCCTCCACATAGGTAAGAAATTCATAATCCTACAGAAAAGTAGGCAGAAGACAGACCAACTCCAAATGGCCTTTAAACACATTAAGAGACATTCAATCTCACTGTTAATAAACTGAACATGAAATAAAACTACAATGAGACATAATTTTTTAACTTTTAGATGGACACAGATCAACGCATTTGAAATGGTCCATTGAAAGAATGTGGTGAAACTGGCACTTTTTGTATATTTTTAGTAAAACAAATTAGTAAACACTTGTGAAGTCTATTTGGCCTTATCTATCAACATTTTACACTCGTGATCCCACTTTGCATGTTTACAAAGCTAACACAGAAGACGGTTCGTCGCAGCAAAAGAGTAGAAACTGCATGAATGCGTAACCATCGATAGGAGACGGGCTACATAAAATATCATATGTCAATATAATAGGACACTACTCCAGGTTGAGCTATTTAAACTGAAATGGAACTATCTCGAACACATCTTGTGAAATGGATTCAGTTGAGTGGGAACAGCCTGAAGAGTAGGTCACTACTGGTTATAGGAGGAAAAAGACTAAGGGCACCTCTACATTTGTACCCATGTTGGATAATCTCTGAAAGGACACACAAGAACTGGTGCCGGTGGTTACCTCTAGGCAGGGGAAATGGGGAGCTGGAAGCAGAAGTGAAATGATTTAACTTTTGTTACTTTTGAATTTTGTACTATGTGAACATACTATCTATTTTTTAGGAGTAACTAAGCTTAGAAAATTAAATATGCAAATTATTGAGATGGGTGAAGCTCCCTAGAGAAGAGAAAGGAACAAAATTGTAGACCAGAAGAAATGGGACATCAACTTAATCTGTATTATTTTATTCCCTTCATTTTATTAAAATATGAAACAGAGAAAAAGACACACATGTTATGTTAGTCTTTGTATTTTTCTATATCCATAAATTTCTTAAATATTTGCCACAATTTAAGCTCCAAAAATGACTTTTTAATTTTTAAATGTTTATTTATTCTTGAAAGAGAGAGAGAGGGAGAGAGAAGCAGAACATGAGCAGGAGATGTAGAGAGAGAGGGAGACACAGAATCCAAAGCAGGCTCCAGGCTCTGAGCTGTCAGCACAGAGCCTAACATGGGGCTCAAACCCACGAACCTGTGAAATCATGACCTGAGCTGAAGTTGGATGTTTACCCAACTGAGCCACTAAAGTGACTCTTTATGTGCTCCTGATTAGTTAAGTTGAAAACCATTGTTCTGAGATTGGTTTAACATTAGGAAATTCAATCAATACAATTTACTCCATTAACAGATTAAAAAAGAATAAAATCATATGATCATATCAGTAGATATAGAAGTAATTGATAGAATCCAACATGCGACCATGATAAAAAGAATAATAGGCAAATTAAGAATAAAAGAACACTTTCTTAATCTGATAAAATGTAACTACAAGAAACATGTAATGGTGAAGGGTTGAAAAACTTTAGAATGCAGAAAAAGTCAAAGATAAGGAACTGCCACTATTATCACTTCTATTTAACAATGTACTGGATTTCTTAAGTAGTGCATTATGGCAATAAAGATTAAAAGATACATGGCCTCAGGGCCCCTGGGTGGCTCAGCCGGTTAATCAGCTCAGGCCATGATCTCCTGGTTCATGAGTTCTAGCCCCATGTCCGGCTCTGTGCTGACAGCTCAGAGCCTGGAGCCTGCTTTGGATTCTGTGTCTCCTTCCCCCTCTGCCCCTCCCTCACTCATGTTCTGTCTCTCTCTGTCTCTCAAAAATAAATAAAAACATTTTTTAAAAAGACACATGGCTTGAAAAGGGAGACACAAAACTTATTATTCACAAATGAGATGACTATGTGTGTGGAATAAATTTACCCAGTTTACCGGATTCAAAATCAATTGTATTTCTAAATGCCAGCAACAAACAGAAAATGAAATGTTAAAGGGACTATTTATAATAGTATTTTAAAAATCAAGTACCTAGGACTAAATCTAAGAGATGACATTCAAACTCTGCACAAAACTGTAAAAAAATTGAGAAAATGAAAGAGTATCTAAATAGATGGAAATATATAATGAAATGATAGGAAGACTCAATACTGTAAAGATGTCTTTTTTTTTTTTTCAAATTAGTCTGTATCCTCAGTGGAATCTCAATCAAAACCACCAACAACCATTTTTATATTAAAACACAAAGGGTCAAGGATAGCCCAGACTCTATTATATGCTGCTGTACTATAAATACTCTACTATACTGTAAGTATTAATAAGAACAGGGGAGGTTCTTGGCTTGGAATTCACAAATGACTTTTTTTTAAGTTTATTTATTTATTTTGAGAGAGACAGAGACAGTGCAAGTTCGGGACAGGCAGAGAGAGAGAGGAAGAGAGAGAATCCCACGCACCCTCCACATCCAAGCAGCCTCCACACCCCCAGCGCAGAGCCCAATGCAGGCCTCGAACCCACAAAGCCGTGAGATCATGACCTGAGCCGACAAGAGTCAGACGCTTAACTGACTGAGCTACCCAGATGCCCCTGGAACTCACAAACATTCTTGTAGAAAATTTAGGGGCCTGTGAACTTTGCATAGGAAAAAAAATTACATCTAACAGAAATTTAGCCTTTCCTTCAATTATGAATGTAAGCCACAAAAATACTTGTGTTTTTGTCACAAATCGAAATCAGATATTTTTGTTACAGATATCTCAAAACATTGTTACTGTTAATCACAACCTTGATATTATGGTGATTATTAAGTACATATTACATCTTAGTGTATTAATAAAGAAGCACATATATATCAGATCACCACATTGCTTTATTTTTTTTTTTTAATGTTTTTATTTATTTCTGAGAGAGAGAGAGACAGTGTGAGCAGGGGAGGGTCAGAGAGAGATGGAGACACAGAATCTGAAGCAGGCTCCAGGCTCTGAGCTAGCTGTCAGCACAAGGCCGACACGGGGTTCAAACGCACGAACTGTGAGATCATGACCTAAGCCAAAGTCGGATGCTTAACCGACTAAACCACCCAGGCGCCCCAACATTGTTTTAATATATTTGATAACTA
Organism: Proteles cristata cristata; assembly: GCA_017311185.1. Taxonomy (NCBI): domain Eukaryota; kingdom Metazoa; phylum Chordata; class Mammalia; order Carnivora; family Hyaenidae; genus Proteles; species Proteles cristata. The sequence goes on along the minus strand of JAESUZ010001885.1, from coordinate 377,546 downwards.
TAGTTTAATATAGTTCATTTCCTTTGTAATCTTATATGCTCCTTTTCACTCTTACCTTATAAATTTAAAAATATTATACTGAGAAGGGGCCCATAGGTTTTACCAGACTACCAAAGAGGTTCATAGCACAAAGAAGATGAAGAACCATGATGTAAAGATACAATAATTAAGATGGTGCACATTGGCAAAGGAGAGACAAAATAGAGCTATGGAACAGAATAAAGATCCCAGAAACTAAAGATATTTGGACACTTGATTTATGGCAGAACAGTGGAGAAAGGGAATCCTTAAAAAAATGAGGTTGAGACAACATACATGAAACTAGTGAATTACATGTCTAAATTGAAAGTAAAATCTAAAGAGTGGTTTCTTTTGTTTTTGTTTTTAGTTTGAGTAGGCTCTGCACACAGCATGGAGCCCAATGCTGGGCTTGAATGCAAGCGACACTGAGATCAAGACCTGAGCTGGTATGGTATCAAGAGTCAGACGCTTAAACAGACTGAGAGCCACTCAGGCACCCCTAAAAAGTTTTGAGAAAATAACTTAAGAGAATAAGTTCATGACTGTGTGGTATGAAGGGACTTTTAAAAATAAGATACAATAGGGGCACTTGGGTAGCTCAGTCAGAGCCCACGTTGGGCTCTGTGCTGACAGCTAGCTCAGAGCCCGGATCCTGCTTCAGATTCTGTTTCCCTCTGTCTCTGCCCCTCCTCTGCTTGTACTCTGTTTCGCTCTGTCTCAAATAAATAAACATTAACAAAAAAAATTTTTTTTAATAAACAGGACACAATAGGGACTCCTGGATGCCTCAGTTGGTTGGGCATTTGACTCCGGCTTAGGTCACAACCTCACGGTTCATGAGTTCACGCCCCACATCGTGTTCTCTGCTGTCATTGCAGAGCCCACTTCAGATCCTCTGTCCCCCTCTCTCTGCACCTCCCCTGCTCATGCTCTCTCTCCCTCTCTCGAAAATAAACATTAAAAATAATAAAAAATAAAATAAGACACAATAAGCACTAATCATAAAAAGTTTTATAAATGATTACCTTAAAGCACAGAATTTCTGTTTAACAGAAGACACAAAGAGAATAAACAGGCAAGCCGAAGAACAGAAAATGTTTCAATGCATACAACCAATAAAGGACTCAAACCTAGCATAAATAAAGAAGTCCTACAAATCTTTTGAAAATGACAGCCCAAAGAAAAATGGGGGCTCCTGGGTGGCTCAGTTGGTTAAGCATGTGCCTTTGGCTCAGGTCATGATCTCACGGTTCATGGGTTTGAGCCCTGAATCGAGCTATCTACTGTCTGCATGGAGCCTGCTTTGTACCATCTGTACCTCTCTCTTTCTGCCCCTCTCCAGCTCACACTCTTTCAAAAATAAACAAATAAAAATTTATTTAAAAAAAAAAAAGAAAAATGGGGCAAAGAGTTGAACAGACATTTCATAAAAGAAGATTCCAAGTGGACAGTAAACATTTGGTGAGATGCTTAACCTCGCTAGTAATCAGGGAAATGCAAACTGAAACCACAAATACATACTACAGTATAGCCACCAGATTGGCAAAAATTTTAAATGGTGACAATATCAAACATCAGGAATCATGTGGAGCAATGGTGACTCTTCTAAAGGATTAATGGGATCCATAAATTGGTAGAGCCACTTTGAAAAACTGTTTTGTATTACCTAGTAAAGTTGAAGGTATGCAATATCTAGTAATTCCATCTATGTATGTAATTAGGGAAACCTGATGTGGGTACACCAAGATATAGGTAGAAGAATATTCACAGCAATGTTATTCACAGTGGCCAAAAACCGGAGACAAGTGTTTAACAATAACAAGATGGATTAATAAATTGTGATATATTCTACAATGAAACACTATTCGGCAATAAAAAAAATGAGCTGCCATAACACGGATGAATCTTACAAAATAATGTATAGCAAAAGAAGTAAGACATAAAAGACATAGAAGAACACATATATCATGACTTGTATAAAGTTCAAGAAAAATTCAAAACTAAAATATACTGTTGGCAGATTCCAAAATTAGGTGACAAAACTCTAGAGGAAAAAGGAAATGATAACCCAAAACATTAGTGTAGTGGTTACTTCTGGAAGAGAAGAGAGGGAGATGTGATTGAAAAAGACAAAGAGGAGCCATGATCTAGTTCTTGACTCAGGTGTCACTTTATAATTATTTGATATTTAGCACCTCTGTGTTTTATGCACCTTCTGTATACATGCCGCATTTCACAATTAAAAAGTTAAAAATCTCGTGGCACCTGGCTGGCTCAATCGGTGGAGTGTACAACGCTTGATCTCAGGGCTATAGGTTCAAGCCCCACCTTGGATGTAGAGATTACTTAAAAATAAAATCTTTATTGAGGCTCCTGGTGGATCAGTCAGTTGAGCGTCTGACTCTTGACTTCAGCTTGGGTCATTATCTTGAGGATCTTAAGTTCTGGCCCCATGTCGGGTTCTGCACTGACATTGCAGAGCCTGCTTGGGATTCTCTGTCTCCTTTCTCTCTGCCCCTCACCTCCCTTTTCTCTCTCTCTTAAAAATAAACGTTAAACAAAAAAAAAAAAGAAAAAGAAAATCTAAATAAATAAATAAATAAGTGTTAAAAATCTAAAGGAAAATTAAAACTTGGGCCAATGGGTGCTTTTCCGTATTTTCATACTTTCCAAATACATACATCCTAACTGGTTCTGATCATCACCAGGTTTGGGAACAGCTCCAAGGAAATTATTTTCGATCTGCCCCTGCAAACAACCCACCATCACCAAAAACATCCCTCCTCTCATCCCTCAACCAGATGTCCGAGAGGAAAAGAGAAATTCCTCCCAGCTTCTCTGGCTCTTTTCCACGGGCAGCCCCCGGCTGGGTGACAAGACCACACACCACTGTGCACACACAGAGCACAGCGGTGCTCGAAGAGGCTACGTGCTGCCTGTCAGAAGCCCAGTTCCCTCACCGGCCACAGGTCTCTGCTTTCTTGCCCCACTTACCAAACCAGATTTGGCCCAAGGTGGACCGTGGCCTGGATATTACATTCGTCTGGTCAGCCTGGAATGCCTCAGAGGAGACATTTCAAGCTGTAACGGGGAACGATGCTGAGTGCCTGAATAAGCCCAAATCCAGAGGGTTGAAAGATAGAGGAGGGACCTGAGCTCTTTACAGATCTAGAAAGCAGTCCAACCTGAGCTCTAAACTTCCTCTCTCAATGGCATACTTCCAACGGCTCGGCAGTCTGGGCGGAGGAAGCACACAGTGGCCCCTCTCTTCAGCAAGTCCTATTCCAGATCTGCCAGTAATCTCCACATAGATGTCCACTGAGTGCCTCTAATTCACACAGCTGAACCGCTTTCTTCCTAAACCTCTTCCTCCCCCAGCATTCCCGCTTAGTGAAAGGGAACGATACCACTGTCCACGCAAGCCTGAAACCTACATCCCCCTTTTCACTCATGCCTTCCATCGAACTCATCAGCAATCCCATGGGTTTGAGCTCTAAAATTCTGGGATCTGTCCACTGCCTCCAGCCTGTCACCCCATCCTCCCTCACCCAGGTCTCCACCTCCATCATGGCCACCATCCTCTCTTACCCGGAGTACTTCAACCATCCCCTAAACAAGCAACGAGGCTCCATGTCTTCCCTCCTCCCATGGCTTCTTCACACAACACTCAAAGAGATCTTTCTAAAATGCAAGCACGATTACATATCTCCCTTGCTCAAAACCTTTTAGTGGCTCCTTATTATCTTCTGGATGACATCCAAACTTCTTAATATGGGGTCTGAATCCCTTTGTTTTCTAACTTACTAGGTCTCATCTTTTACAACTCTATCTCTCACATGCTTTGATCCAGCTCTACTAAAACCGTATACTCTTAAAAGTACCAAGCCCTCTCACCTCACCTTTGCATGCCGTCTCCTCTTCCTATTTTTTCCTATCTAACCCTTCCTTGGCCCAGATAATTCCTACTTATTTCTCAGATGAGAGGTTACATGTCAATTCCTCTGGGGGTCTTCTCTTGTTCCCCAAAGCCCTTTGTGTTCCTTCAGCACCCTACCCTGTGACACCACCTCTCACAGGAAATGCTAAAGTTGTTTGTGTGTCTTCCCCTTGATGGCAGGAATCAGATCTGTATTCCTCATCTTTATATGCCCCAGTACCTCATCCAGGATGACACGCAGCAAGCACCCAATGCCTAATTTAATGAATGAGCAGACGGCTGTGTATTCAGAACTCTGAGGCTTTAAAAAAAAAAAAAAGTGAAGAACAAATCTCTATCTTCAAAAGTTTACAGATGAAGACACCCTAGATCGTCTTCATCCTTTACCCGCAAAAACACCTCCAAGAGCCAGGTGACACTGACCACCTAGACATGGTCAAATCAAGACAACTAACTCAGGACAGGAAAAATCACTCACCGAAGGCACCCAGCTAAAGGCCTGTCTTGGATTCTTATACTCGGCTCTGATTTATTCTACCCATCACCACCCGCACTGCCCAGAACATTTAGCAGAAAGACCCGATGCGTAAAGAACCACGAGAACACACTTGGTAATGTAACTGAGCTGAGGGATGATGGCAGCAGAGAAAAAATTCCACCTGAACTAAAGACCTGAGCCCCAGGCTGGCACTTCTGCAGGACCCCATCGAAACCACACAGCCAGCAGATGGTTCTAAGTCCGAGACTTCCCTGCTCAAACCACTTCTGCCTGCTCAGCAGCTGCTATCAGGAATATGGACTGGAAAGAAGTCCAGACCCTTCCTCCTTGATTTGATGGTAACTACAGGGCAGCATCACACATGCATTTAACTTGGAATTCAAAATAAAGAGAGAGGTGGGGTGGAGGGATATCCTCTCAGTGTGAGCAACTCAGAACTGGGTGAGATTCTAGTGCTGAGAGATTTGGATTGCATTTTTGGCTCCTAAACACAAACCTTCTCAAAGAAACCTGTTTATACCTTTCTTTTGTGTTCCTTTTCTTATTTTATTCTTTCAGTCTTCTGCTCTTTTGCATTTATGTAACTTTAAGGACTAAAATTATATTTTCTATGTATGCCCCTTCTTATATACTATACGGTACTATATGTTACACATTTATATGAACATATTACCATAAAAAGAATGTATATGCAAAAATCAACTAGTAATGTTATGTTATGGTAATTTATGAACTTTTTAAAGCTATTGTTGATTACACATGGTTTCTGCCTACATGCTGACTTTAGAACCTGATACCCACTCAGGATGTAGGTCCTCCATGGGTACCATATTCCACGTTCCTCCTCTGGTATCCGCCAGAGAGTGATACCAGGCCGGGAATGATAGGGCTTTGTCCAACATTCAGCAAAGACGCTGAGAACTCTAGTGGCCAAGTTGACAATGACAGCAGCCTATATCTGCTCCCCGCTTCAGGATCATCACCAGCCCCCAGGGTGGAACTGAGATGTAGGGCACCCAAGACCGGCCAAAAGAAAGAGCTTGTCAAGTCGGCTCCTGACTTTTGATTTTCTTTTTCAAGGACAGCTTTGAAATCACACTGACTAGAAGCAAGCAAGACCAGTTCCCTTCCCCAACCCTCCTTCAGGCCCCCAACCCAGAAGAGTGACAAGCGGGGAGATAATCCACACCTCACTGCTAAGGAAGGATTTATTTGGGTTTTTTAGGCCCGGCCATAATCCTAACCTAAAGTGAGGGCTTTGGGACTTCAGACCACTACAGAGGTATCCACAGGCTCTCAATATCCCAGACTTAAGTGTCCTTCTGCAGCCCTAACTGGCCTAAGGATCCAAATTTCCAAAGAATACACAAATAATCCTTAGAACAGTCTTATTCCTTCACAACTTCAGAAGAGGATCAGAGTCCCCATTTTTCAGATGAGGAAAGGGTGAAATCTTAATAGTAATAACAAGACAAGATCACAGTTCTCTGGACTTCCTGTTTCCCCAAACAAGATTTCTGGAAAATTCTGGCTAACTTTTTATTACTCAACACCAGGGGGTTTCTTATCCATCACAAATTTCACTCAGCTGCCCTCCCCCGCCCCCCCAATGCCTAAACCTCCCCATGTTTCCTCTTCAACTCCACTTCCCGGCTTCTTTTCCAAGATCTAAACACCTCCTTGGATCCCGAAAACTCCGCTTTCAGAGCAGCGCTTCCGAGGAGCAACTCCACTTCTTAAGAAACACCCTTTCCCGAGGCTCAGAGCCCCCGCCTCACGGGCCCCTCATTCCCCCGCATCCTTTGCGCACCCACCCTGCTCAGGCCTTTTGTGACCGGCTCCCTCAACTGTCTCGCCTCATCACCGAGGGACCCAACCTGCTTACGGCCGGCACCCGAAGTTTCCGACTGTGTTCCTCCAACTGTCCCGGGTGCAGCTCCCGCCCTCGCCAAAGTTCAGGCCTGAGCCTATTCTTGCCGGGAGTCCCGCATCCCACCACCGCAGCTCCGGCTCCCGCGCGCTTACCCGACCAGAGCACGAGCTTGCCGTGCGCTTCCTCCTGGGAGTCCGAGTCCCCGGCCAGCAGAGTGGAGGTGGCCCCGTAGGGCAGCGCCGAGCCCAGGCACACGTTGTAGCGCAGCGGCTCGCAGGGGGCTGCCCGGCCGCAGTGGCTCAGCAGCGGCGGGGGGCCGGTCACGGCCGCGCTCCGTCTCGCGCTCCCGCCCGCGCTCCGCGGCCCAGGCCCAGTAGCGTTCCCGCTCAAGGCCGCCCCCCGGCCCGGGCCCCCCAGCAGCAGCAGCAGCAGCAGCAGCAGCCCCAGGAGCAGGATCCCTGGCCCCAGTGCGAGGCGGGCAGCGGCCATGGCCAACCCGCCAACTCAGCAGAAGCCCCGGCGCCCCCGACCGCTCCCCTGAGCCCCCCGGCCACACGCGCAACCCCTGGGGCCGCGGATGTGGCTCAGGCGACCTGTGCGCCCGGCGAATCGGGTGCCGGGCCCCCTCGCACGCTCCGCGCGCCGCGGGCCCTCGGCGCCCAACTTCGCAAACTTTGGAAGCCGGGGCCCATGTTGGGCGGCGGAGGCCCCGGCCGGGATGCAGGGCTCCCTACTCTCTCTCCGGGCAATCCGAGTTGTCTTCAGCCCCGGGAGCCCCCTGGGCCCCCAATCTCCAACCGCATTCCCTCTTAAAACTATCTTCCAGCCCCGCGATGGAGGCCGGGCGCGGGCAGGCGGTGGGGGATATCTCCCCGGCTTCGCCTCTGCGCCAGCCCGCGGCCCAGCAGCCACCTTCGCCCGAGCGCGCCGCAGACCCCCGACTTCTCCCCCACCGACTCCCCGGCTCCTTTGTTGCTCTAGCTCGCTCGGCTCTCTGGAATGCACGGGCCTCGCGGAGCCAAGCCCGGCCCCACCTCCGCCACGGCTTGGGGAGGGACTGGCAGAGGGAGGGAGGAGGAGGGGAGGGGATGCAAGAGAGGAGGAGCTCTGGCTTCAGCGTCCCGGGTCCCTGGAGGGGCCTGGACCCAGTCTCCGCCCTGGGGCAAGAGATGGGAGGAAATCGTGGCCGAGAGCTGCAACCAGACTCAGCGGACACCTGATCGGCCTGAGGATCTTTCGACTTGGTCGTCTGCAGGGAGTAAATAGACTCTTCTGGTTTACAGTAGGAGACCCAGAGGGGGGTGGGGAGGGATGCCTGAAGTCAGCGGAAGCCTCTTCTAGATCCTTGCCCAGTCCCCCAACCCCACCAGTTTTTTCTGGTTTTGGTTAGATCTTTCAATTTGTCCAGGGGCCCCATGGACGAGAACCAGGATTTGGGGGACTCGCTTACTCAATCCTTCCAACTCGGGACCTGTGTGAGAGATGAACTCAGAGTCACGCAGGGCAGCTGGCCCGCTGCTGTTACCTGTGAGAGCAGGTGTCTGGAAACCAAAAGTGCCAACATCATCCTTTATTGCTACAAGTGTGTGAAGTGTGAACTGTGGTTTCCAACGATTGACCCTGGCATGTCTTTGGTTATGTTCAAAGGACGTCATCCCATGCTTCTGACCCTTGTTGCTCATATGGTGTCTGAGGAAGTTTCTGAGACTCTCTTTCCCTATTCTGCTCATTTTGCCTTTCCTCGCCTTTACTTTTGATGCTTTGAGTCACCACACTTGATTTCTCCGTGCAGCAGTTTACGCCTATAGCCATGGGTCCAGCCAAGAGAGTGGACTTACATACACTGAGCAACTTTTCTGTGTGCAACACAGTAGGATGGCTTCTCCTTTCTCGCCCTACCCTAACCCCTTCAGCATAGCTGATGTAGACTAGTTTTGTTAGGTTTCGCCATTTAAGAGCAAATTAGCTACTGCACTTCAGCGACATCCTCAATTAGTAGGTAAGCCCTAGAGACAGAGATACCGAGAGAGGATTTAATTCAATTTAGCAAGTCTTTCTGAAATCCTAGATGTACATAGATAGCACCATAATAAGCATCATATCCTTGCAGAACTTGAGAACTTGCATTTTACTGTGGAGACAGCCTTGCCCTCAGGAGATAGTAATATATCATGATAAAGTAGCAAAGTCTTCTCCACCAGGGCAGGGACCTTATTCTATTTTCTGTAGTCACAAGGCATCTAGACCTGCATATTAATCACTTAATAAGTAAACTGCCAAAGTGAGGTGTACAGTGAGTGTGCAATAGGAATTTATAGCAGAGGGAGGTTGGGGTGGGTAGAAGTGGGGGAGGTGGGGTTTGAAGCCAGCCCTGAAGTGAGAAGGAGGAATTAGAAAAGTAGAGAGGAGCAGAGCTGGCATTGCACGTGGAGGAAACTTTATACCCCAGAGCATGAATAGCCTAGCCATCAGGACATAGTGGGGGATAAGGAGGGAAAATGATTGGTAAGAAGACTCAAATGCCATATAGAGAAAATACGGGTGTTTTTTTTTTTTTAATGTTTTTATTTATTTCTGAAAGAGAGAGGCAGTGTGAGCAGGGGAAGGTCAGAGAGAGAGAGGGAGACACAGAATCTGAAACAGGCTCCAGGATCTGAGCTAGCTGTCAGCACAGAGCCCGACACAGGGCTTGAACCCACGAATCACGAGATCATGATCTGAGCTGAAGTCGGACACTTAACCGACTGAGCCACCCAGGCACCCCTACAAGAAATAAGGTTTAATTCTATTGGCAACAACATTCTAAAGGAAGTCGCTAGAGAGAATGGACTGTGTCATTAGAGCATAATATTTCTACCAGAAAAATCATTTAAAACATTGTTACCTACTTGACTAATTTTTCTGTGACATAAATGAAATGCCGGTATAACCTGTCCAAAGTCTGAGCCACAGAGAAAGTTACATGACACCATGCTGACATTTTGCTTTCAGAACGTTCTCCACTTATTATTTATTTATTTTTACTTATTTTTTTTTACATTTATTTATTTTTGAGAGACAGAAAGAGGCAGAGCACAAGTGGGGGAGGGGCAGAGAATCAGACACAGAATCCGAAGCAGGCTCCAGGCTCTGAGCTGTCAGCACAGGTCCGACGCAGGGCTCGAATCCAAAAACTGTGAGATTATGACCTGAGCCAAAGTCAGATGCTTAACAGACTGAGCCACCCAGGTGCCCCATCTGTACTTATTTTTTATCTGGTTGTTACTGCAGCAGTTTTGAAGCCCTATGGGATATTTCACGTATTAGGAGGAGCCTACAGATGTGCTCCGGCAACTCCTTACCCCTCTATCTAAAAATGTTAGTAATTCATTAAGGGTGAAGACTCTACCATTCCTTGTCTGGTATTTTTTGGCAGGTTTGAGGAAGAATACATCACTGCAATATAGTTACTTTGACACTGGAGATAGGAGAAGGTAAATTGAGAAGATCCTAAGGTGTTATCTTCTGGACAGAATGCTCTTCCCTTCAGGAGGAGGGAGAAGATATTCTAATTCCTCAACTCTGTGTGTGTGTGTGTGTGTGTGTGTGTGTGTGTGTGTGTGTGTGTGTGTGAGAGAGAGAGAGAGAGACAGAGAGAGAGAGAGCGCACGTGTATGTATATATAATAGAAGTATACTTCTGTTTACCAGGCTTCCACATTCCTTTCTGGGTATCTCGCTAGTCTAGGCCAAGGGCAGCAGGAAAGCAGACTGAGATAATTCTCAGAGCACCGTCCACAGCTCCTGGGCCCAGTTCCCATCAGTGGCAGCTGCAACCATAGTCATGGCTCCCCATTTAAAGTGCCTGTGCTATTGGGCAGAAACGGCAGGAAGTAGAGATTCAGAAATCCTGTCAGACAGCAGGTTTGGGAGAGGAAGAAGAGTACTCAGTGGGGAAGAGACCTTAGTAGTTCCTAGTGGCATTCAGGGTCTTGGACAAAGCTCACCCATCCCTCCGGCAGGCATACCAAGACTGCCATCTCCGTCAGAGGCTCTTCTGTGTTACTCAACACACTCCTGGTGTCCAACCTGGCCGCAGGCTGCAGAGTGTGCATCTCGTGAGCCTGAGGCCCCCCACCCTCAGTTCCTCAAGTACGAACCCCATCTATATGCCATGACACAGTCCTTGTGTCAGGACCAAGAGAAACTGCCCTGTGTTGAAAGTGCATTATAATACTTGATTTGCTACAAGTCGCTTCTTGATTTCTGAGTTATTCTCACCAGATATTTTGGCATTTTGAAGTCACACATTCCATGTTGACTCTTTGTTATTTGCCTCTGAGCCTCCACTAAAGAAGAGTGAACACGACGCTATCTGTGGAATATCCATGGCATCTTTGAGAACTTGGTTGCCTTCTTGTGGTTCAGTTGTCACACTGGCCAGAATTTAGGGCCTAATTTTGCAGCGCTCCATTTTCTTCTCTTTCTAGTGTTTCTTAATTTGCAACTAGGAGCATCAAGTCAGAAAGAGAGGACAATATGGGAAAGGGGCTAAGTAAGCTACAACAGGTAGCACAACAGATTTAGAGTTAGAGACCTGAGTTGAACCTTACTAGCCAAGGACCTTGAACAACTTATCTTAAGCCCCTATTTCCTCTTTTATGAAAAATAATATATTATCAATTGTGTTTCTATACATATGCAGTAAACAGCCTGAAAAGGAAAGTGAGATGGCAATTCCATTTATAGAGCATCTAAAAGAATTTAATACATAGGAATAAATCTAACCAAGGAGGTAAAAGATTTTTGCTTGAAGAAATTAAAGAAGACCTAAATAAATGGAAAGAGATTCTGTGTTCAGAGATAGGAAGACTTAATGTTGTTAAGATGTCAATAGTACCCAAAGCAATCTACAGATTCAACGCAATCCCTATCAAAATTCTAACAGTCTTTTTCACAGAAATGGAAAAGCCAATCTTCAAACACATACAGAATTTCAAGGGCTTCTGAATAGCCAAAAGGATTAATAAAATTGGAAGACTTATACTTCCCAACTTTGAAACTTATTACAAAGCTGCAGTAATTAAAACAGTATGCTACTGGCATAAAGACAGAAGAGAGAGCCTAAAAACAAGCCTTCACATATATGACCAATTTATTTTCTACAAGGATGCCAAAACTATTCAAAGGGGGAAAGGACAGTCTTATCAATAAATAGTGATGGGAAAACTGGACATTTATAGGCCAAAAAAAAAAGTATACTCATCTTACACAATGTATAAAAATTAACTCAAAATAGATCAAAGCCTAAATTTAAGAACTAAAACTATAAAACTCTCAGAAAAAAGGTATTGGAGAAAATCCACATGACATTGAATTTGGCACCAGTTACATGGGTATGACACCAAAAGCACAGTCAGTAAAAGAAAACAGATAAATTTGGCTTCATCAAAATGAAGAACTTTTGTGCATTAATGGATATTATCAGGAAAGCAAAATCCAACCCATAAAATGGGAGAAAGTATTTGTAGATCATGTATCTAATAAGGGATCAGTGTCCAGGATATATAAAGCACTCCTAAATCGTGACAATGACAACAAAGCAACCCAATTTAAAAAGGGGCAAAGGGGTGCCTGGGTGGCTCAGTTGGTTAAGCGTCCGACTTCGGCTCAGGTCATGATCTCACAGTTTGTGGGTTCGAGCCCCACATCGGGCTCTGTGCTGACAGCTAGTTCAGAGCCTGGAGCCTGTCTTCAGATCCTGTGACTCCTCTCTTTCTGACCCTCCCCTGCTCATTCTGTCTCTATCTCTCTCTCAAAAATAAATAAAACATTTAAAAAAATTAAAAAATAAAATAAAATAAAATAAAAAGGGGCAAAGACTTGAATAGACATTTCTCCAAAGACGGTCTATAAATGGCAATAAGCACATGGAAAGGTGCTCAACATCATGAGTAATTAGAGAAATGCAAAACCACAATGAGATATTACTTCACAGCCACTATACTAGGATGGCTATTAGAACACACATACACACAGAGAAGATAACAAGTGTTGGCAAACATAGAGAGAAATGGGAAACCTTGTGCATTGTTCATGGGAACAGAAAATGGTGCAGCTGCTGCGGAAAAGTTTCATGGTTTCTCAAAGGCTAAACATACAGTTGCCATATGACCCAGCAATTCCACTTTTAGGTGTATGTCCAAAAGAAGGAAGCAGAAAGTCAGACAGATACTTGTACACGGATATTCACAGCAGCACTATTCACAATAGCCAAAAGGCGGAAACAACCCAAGTGTCCGTTAACAGATGAATGGAAAAATAAAATGTGGTATATACATACAATAGAACATTATTCCGCTATAAAAATGAATAAAATTTTGAGATGTAGTATAACATGAATGAAACTTGAAAACATAATGCTGAGTGAAATAAGCCAGACACAAAAGGACAAAGAATGAATAACTCCACTTATACGAACCTCCCAGAATAGGCAAATTCATAGAGACAGAATATAGAATATGGTTTACTAGGGACTGGAAAGGAAGGAAAGGGAAATTATTGTTTAATGGATACAGAATTTTTGTTGGGGTTGATAGATAAGTTTTGGATCTAGATAGTGGTGATGGTAACACAACATTGTAAATATATTTAATGCCGCTGAAGTATAAACTTAAAGTGGCCAAAATGAAAACTATTATGTTGTATATATATTTTTCAGCAATTAAAAAAAAGAAAAGAAGGGCACCTCGGTGGTTCAGTCGGTTGAGCCTCCAACTCTTGATTTCGGCTGAGGTCATGATCCCAGGGTCATGGGATTGAGCCCCAGGTCGGGCTCCATGCTGGACATGGAGCTTGCTTGAGATTCTCTCTCTCTTTTTCCCTCTGCCCCTCTCCCCCACTCGTGCTCTCTCTCTCTCTCTCTCTCTAAAAGAAAAGAGAAAAGAGAAAAAAAGCTACTACTTAGCTATAAGGCAATTAATAAGGATTAGCATGAAGTAACATGACAAACCTTGGTCCTTATGTGCTTAGTAGCTATCTGTTTCATTTCTTTTCTTTCCTCTCCAACATCCTTCCAATGGTGCCATTTCCTTAGTTTCTAAAGGTCCAACTAGTCACTAACACTGCAAAAATGTGGCTGGTTTGGGACACACACTGTGATATCAGGTTTTAGGTCTTTTCTGGATAAAGAATTTTTGCTTTTATGCTAAAGAACAAAGTTTTCCTCTTCTCAGTAAACGGTGCCACCGCTTACCCAGCTGCACTGGTCAAGAGCCTCAGAGTCATCCTCAACTCTTTTCCTTCTCTAACATCTCACACCCAGTCCTCTCAGCTACACCTTCGAAAAAGGCCGAGACTCCAGCTATTCCTCATCACCTCAGCAGCTGCCAACCTGGCCTGAGCTACCAGCCAACATCACTTGGGCCACTCCAAGAGCTCCTAATACGACTCCTTGTTTCCCCTTATCTTCCTACAGCCTATTTTCCAGTCAAGTGCTGGGACAGTTCTTCTAAAATACAAATCAGGCCGTATCATCCCTGTGCTCAAAACTCTCTGATGGTATCTCATCATATTTAGAGTAAAATTCCACAGTATTATCAGGACTTCACCAAGGTTCTGTCAACATTGTGACAACCTGGATCTCATCTGCTGCTACTCTCTAGCTCACTCCATCTGAAACACACACCGAGCAAACGCCTGCCTCAGGATCTTTGCACTCATGCTCACTCCATGTTCCTACTTCACTCAGGCCTCTTCTACTCAAATATTCCCCTGAAGATGGCATCCTTATAAACTCCTCCAAAGAAAATAAAAGACTTAAGTATAAATTTAAGAAAAGTAGGTACATGATTTGTATGATGAAAATGATAAAATGCCGATGAAAGAAATAAAAGACAGCCTAAATCCTTGGAGAGATACACTGTTTTGGGGATGGGAAGTTTTAGCGTAGTAAAGATGTCAATTTCCCCTATATCGATGCCCTAAATCTCTAGGTTTAACATAATTAAAAAACATTTTTTTAATGTTTGTTTATTTTTGGGAAAGAGAGAGAGACAGAGCACAAGTTGGGGAGGGGCAGAGAGAGAGGGAGACACAGAATCTGAAGCAGGATCCAGGCTCTGAGCTGTCATCACAGAGCCTGACACGGGGCTCAACGAACCATGAGATCATGACCTGAGCCAAAGTCGGACGTTCAACCAACTGAGCCACCCAGGTGCCCCTAGGTTTAACATAATCTTAATCAAAATCTTAGCAAGTTTCTGTATTAGACATAGAAAAGCTTATTCTAAAATTTATGTGGAAAGTGAAAGGCTCTAGGTTAGCCAAAACAATTTTTTGAAAACAGGAAAGAAGTGGAAGAAATTATTTCTTGATAGTTCACTATAGGGCCAAAGTAATGACCATAATGTGATATTGGTTGAAAGATAGATACATTCACCAATGGAACAAATAGAGATCTCAGAAACAAGCCTATAAATATGCCCAATCAATTTTTGTCAAAGTAGAACAGAGGATTCAATGGAGGATTTTCAATAAATGGTACCCAAGCAATTAGACATCCATAAGTAAGAATATGAAACTCAATGTACACTTTGCACCTTATACAGAAATTAACTCAAAAGGAGTCGTGGACTAAAATATAAACATAAAACTATAAAACTCCTAGGAAATAACATAGGAGAACGTTTTCAGGACCCATGACTGGGCAAAGAGTTCTTAGCCTTAACACCAAAAGAATGACCAATAAGAGAAAAAAGATTGATAAGTTGGACCTCATCAGAATTTAAAACTTTGTGCTGCAGAAGACACTGTTGAGAAAATGAAAGAACAAATTACAGACTGGGAGAAAATATTTGCAAATCATACATCTCAAAAGTCCTAATGTTTAGAATATATTTTAAAATATTCTCCAAACTCAGCATTAAAAAAACAAATAATCCAATTAGAAAATGGACAAGACATGCGCAGGCACTTCACCAAAGAGAATATAATGGCGGCAAACATATACATGAAAAGATATTCAACCTCATTAGTCACTAGAGAAATGCAAATAAGACCACAATGAGATATCACAACGTACTTATCAAATGACTAAGAGGTGCCTGGGTGGCTCAGTCGGTTAAGTATCCGACTTCCGCTCTTGCCATGATCTCAGGGTTTCTGGGTTCGAGCCCTGAATCGGGTTCTGTGCTGGCAGTTCAGAGCCTGCAACTTGTTTCAGATTCTGTGTTTCCTTCTCTCTCTGCCCCTCCCCCACTCATGCTCTGTCTCTCTCTGTCTCAAAAATAAATAAAAACTGTTAAAAAATTAAAAACCAAACCAAACAAAATGACTAAAATGAAAAACAGTAATTAGCACCAAATGTTGGCAAGGCTGTGGAGAAACTGGATCACTCATACATTGCTGAGGAATGTAGAACATACAGCTTCTGTCAGTTTCTGGAAAAACCATACATACACTTACCATACAACCCAGCAATCACACACCTGGGCATTTAGACAACAGAAACAAAGACTTATTTTTTACACAGAAACTTGTACACAAATGTTCAACGCAGTTTTATTTGTAATAGCTCCAAATTGGAAACTAACCAAACATCTTTTAACGGGTGAATGGTTAAACAAACGGTGGTACATCCATTCGATGGAATACTACTCAGCAATGAAAAGGAAAAACTATTGATACAGGTCACTCAGATGGATCTCAACGGAGTTATACTGGGTGAAAAAAAACCAGTCTTAAAAGGATACCTACTGCATGACTCCATTTATGTAGCATTCATGAAATAACATAATTACAGAGATGGAGAACAGGTTAGTGGTTGCCAGGGGTGAGTGACGGTGAGGAGAGATCAGTATGGCTACAAAGAGGTAACACTGATGTATTTTGTGATGATGGCACAATTAAGCATTTCTCTGTAATAGTTTTATTGAGTATAATTCATATACGTAGGTCAGTACCCTGATCGTAGTGATGATTACACAAGACTTCACATATGTTAAAATTACCTCGTATTAGGCACACATACTCAAATGAGTGCATGTATAACAGGTGAAATCAGAATCAGCTCTATGGACTGCACTAATTTCACTTTCTTGGTCTTGGTACTGTACTAAAGTTGCATAAAATGTTAACATTGGGGGAGATTAGGGAAAAGCACATGAGAATTCTCTGTACGTTTCTTTGCAACCTCCTGTGATCCTATAATTATTTCAAAATAATGTTCTTTTTAAATTTTAGGCATTTTAAAAGTACCTCACCCAAAAGAGCACCCCTTCCATCACTCTCTATCCTCAAGTCCTGCTTTATATTTCTTCACGGCCTATATCCCTTCCTGACACTATAGTATATGTAATATATAAGATAGAACATTTTGCATAAATCTATCTCCTTTAGTAGAATTAGGAAGTCAGGACCTTGCGTTCTCCACTGTATGCCCAGTCCCAGAATGGCACTTGGCACATTTGTTTTTGTTGACTGTGTGAGTTCACCTGCCTTCCTGTATGTGTACGTTTCATTTATTGTGTCTATAAATAAATTGGCCTTTACAGCTTCCTGCCAGAAACACTTTTATCAAGGTATCCACCCCAAACTCTCTGTTCAGAGAAATTTCAATTTCCATTTTTTCAGTAATAACATTTTAACATATGCAATTGCAATTTGATTCCACTCTGTTTATTCCTTACTGGCTCCAATCAGGCCTTTTGGGAATACATCCTCCTTCAGTATCTTTCTGGGATAGTTAAACCTTCGGCTATGAGAAGGCAGCTAAATAAGGGTCCTTGAATCTGACGGAGTTGACCCTGTGTTCCTCAAAAAGGGTTTTAGGAGGCCAAAGCTTCAGAATGAGTTGTTCAAATAAAATGAAAAATTTTTACAAGAGAAAGAAACAGTATAAAGGAAGGCCATTAAACTCTCAGCCTTCTATCTTTTTTCAAAGGTTTATTTATTTTGAGAGAGAGAGGGAGCCCATGTGCAAGGGGGAGGGGCAGAGAGAGAGGAGAGAGAGAATCCCAAGCAGGCTCCCCACTGACTGTGAGTGCAGAGCGTGACCCCACAAATTGTGAGATCATGACCTGAGCTCAAACCAAGAGCAGGACGCTCATCCCACTGAGCCACCCAAGCACTCATTAGCCGTCTCTCTTATTACAAATGATCAGGATACATTTCAGTACGCATCTGTGGAAGGCAAAATAATGGATCCTAAAAATGTTCCAATTCTATCCCTTAACCTATGAATATGGCACCTCACACGGCAAAAGGGACTTTGCAGATGGATGTGATTAAGGTTAAGGAGATTAGCTTGTGTTAGCAGGTGGGTCCAATCCAATCACTTGAGTCCTTAAAAGGAAGAAAACTTTTCCGGCTGTACAGAACCAAAGAAATAGTGTTGCTGACTTTAAAGGTGGAAGAAGGGGCTTCAAGAAGCTGGAAAAGTCAAGGAAAGAGATTCTCTTTCCTTCCAGAACTTTCAGAAAGGAATGCAGCCCTGTCAACACTTTGATTTTGGCCCAGTGTGACCCATGTCAGATTTCTGATTTACAGAATTGTATGATGGTAACTTTGTGTTGATTTATGCACTAAGATTGTGGTCAGTTCTAGCAGCAAGGAAAACTAATAGGGTATCTTAATCTGACTAGAGCTTTTCTATTAGCTTTGCTCATAAGCAACAGAATCCAAGCTGAGCTTCTTTAGGCAAACCAACCAAGCTTTTCGGGAAGCCTACAGGGTCTCAGGGAACCCGAGGTAGGACAGCAGTGGAGCTGCAGGAAGGTTGTAGGATCATAGGGACAGCCACCACCAGAAGCATCCTCCCTCTGCCCCTTTTTTCTCTGCTTCCACACCCCCCATTCTTATCTTTCTGTAAATACTTTCTCTGCTACTTAGTCCATAAAGTGAAGAAGCCTGAGCCTTAGTTTCCCTTTGCTTCTCGTTCTTCACCAGCGCAGTCAGCCCAGGCTGAGACAAGAATCTCATTCTCAATTTCAAATCCCAGGGAAGGAACTCTGACACGTTTTGGGCTAGCTATCTGTTATTGGATGGCTAGTGTTTCTATACATATATAGAGCCCCAACCTCTCAGTACCTCAGAATGTTACTTTACTTGGAAACAGGGTTGTTGCAGATGTAATTAGTCAAGATGAGGTCGTACTGGAATAGGATGGGCCCTTATTCTAATATGCTTGATGTCTTTATAAGAAGAGAAAGAAAGAGGTTGCAGTTAAGCTGCTGTAAACCAAGGCATGCCAACCAAGGGTGAGGCTCTGGAGGCTTAACCAGAAGCTGGAAGAGTCCAGAAAGGATCCTCCCCTAGAAGCGCCAGGAAGCATGGCGCTTCCAACACCTTGATTTTGAACTTCTGGCCTCCAGAACTGTGAGGCAATAAGTATCAGTTGTTTTCAGCCACCCAGTTTGTGATACTTTGTTACAGTACACCTAGGAAAGTAATGTAGTGCCCAAGACTGATCCAGCTAGCTCTGTCTCGGAGACCGTGTCTTAACAGTACAAATACGGTTCCTTAAGACTCACCCCTATGGCTTGAGGGGTAGGGAGCCTGTTTCCAAAGAAGGAAGAATTATAGTGAATTGGGCAGGGACACTGAAAAGCTGTGCACTCTAGCTCCCTACAGCTAGGATCAATATGATATTCCAACTTTAATTTTTTTTGTTTTCCTCGAAAATAATTATTTTACCCTCTAGAATGCAACCCAGTGTATGTGACAGGTGAATCTCAGTTACTTCTTTCTCATACTATAATCCATTTGTCCTAACATTAGTGATTACCCCTTCCTTTCATCCCTGCATTTACTAGTCAGTGAGTACCGATGGCTGAAAATGTTTTCTGGAGTCTCTATGCTATTCCATTTATCTGACTGATTTGCCAGATTCCTGGCATGGTAGTGAGACGACTCTAGAGGCTTAACTTCCGATCTAAATTCTAGAGCATGGCTATTCCTCACTCTATCCCCTCCTCTAAGTGTTATATCCTGGCAATTGGAAATATCTAATTACTCTTATATTTTGTGGAGAGAGGGTGTGGTTTACAAAACATTCCTGACCTCTTTAGAGTAATAGCTCAGGGGAACTCTTCTGGTAGAAGAAGCTTTCTGTGTCCCCTTTTTGAAACTGGTCCCTGACCCTATTGACATATCTGTTCTTTAGGATGAGGGTATAGCATATTAAAGGACCTACATATTAAACTGTGTCATACAGTAAGCACTCAATCGGTGTTAGGTAATTTCTAGAATGAAGGCCAGACAACACCCACCTCAAGCTTTTGCCGGTAACCAACAACTTCCCCCACCTTAAGTCATGCATGAGAGTGGGGAGGGGATATAGTAGGCTGAATAATGGTCACCCCAAAATATCCATGTCCTAATTCCTGACCTGTGTGTTTATTACCTTAGAGGGTAAAAGAGACCTTACAGATGTGGTTAAATTAAGACTCTTAAAGTTGGAAGGTTATTCTGGATAATCTGGGTGGGCTCAAGAGTCCTATAGGAGGGACATAGGAGAGTCAGAGAAAAAGGAATGTGACCACAGAAGCAGAGGTCGATGTATTCTGAAGATGGAAATAGGGGCCAGGCAAACAAGTGGCCTCTAGAAGTTGGAAAGTGGATCCTCTAGAACCCTCAGATGGAACTCAGCTCTGATCACACCTTGATTTTAGCCCAGGGAGACCCATTTCAGATTTCTGACTTCCAGAACTGTAAGATAACAAATTTGTGTTGTTTTAAATTTTTTTTTTAATGTTTTATTTCTTTCTAGGAGAGAGAGAGAGAAAGCGTGAGCAGGGGAGGGTCAGAGAGAGAGGGAGTCACAGACTGAAACAGGCTCCAGGCTCTCAGCTGGCAGTCAGCACAGAGCCCGACGCGGGGCTCGAACCCACGAACCGCGAGATCATGACCCAACCGTAAGTCGGACGCTTAACCGAATAAGCCACCCAGGCGCCCCAAATTTGTGTTGTTTTAAATTTGTAGCAATTTGTTACGGCAGGAATAGAAAACAAATTTAGAGGGAATCAGAATTTCATTGAACATTCTGCAAAATTTGCACACTCGGACTAAAGTTCTTGTTTAAATCGTAGGGCTTGAGGCCCATAAAACCTAGCAGTACCTTTCTTGCCATGTCCACCCCAGTCAGATTTTCATCATCTTTTAGGCCTTTCCCTCCGCGTCTGCCCCTCTGGCCTGAATTCTGCTGCCCTAATTATAATCTTCCATTCCCTCACCTGTGAGGCCTAGATTTGATAGCTGTTCTAAGATACTGGTATTAGCCCCACCACTTGTTTGAGACTAGGGTTATTAGAAACAGAAATTCAGGGAGCAAATTAAATTAAAATATGAACAGTGAGAAACCTTTTTAAAAACTGGGGCATCTTCTCTCCCAGCATCAGGCCAAAGAGAAAGAAAGCTAGAGGGACTGGGAACCAGAGACACTGATAAATGAATCTAGCTAGGAACACTGAGCTGCACTATAAGCTTCTGGACCTTTGCTAAAGGCCCTTTACAACCTGGGACTTGGGGGGGGGGAAGTTCAGTTAAGCATCAGGCTTCGCTCACGTCAAGAACAAGAACCGGCAGTCCTTGAGTTTCAGCCCCTCTTTGGGCTCTGTGCTGACAGACCGGAGCCTGGAGTCTGCTTCAGATTCTGTCTCCATCTCTCTCTGCCCCTCCCTCGCTGGCACTCTGTCTCTCCTCTCTCTCAAAATAAATAAACATATAAAAATTAAAAAAAAAAAAAAAAAGACCTGGGACTTGGGCAGAAATTTCCGACCCTTTTGTCCAAGACCAGAGGCTAGATACTGACAGTAGAGACCTAAGTAGAAGTGTAGCTTGTAGTTTAAGAAGTCTGGGTCTGAATCCTAGTTCTGCGGACCACCCTTGCTGTTCTCTTATTCCAAGCGGTCCCCAAAGGAGCCCCTTGCCAGGTGCTCTCCTCAAAGCCGGTGAACCGGGAAAGTGCGTCACCCCAATTCCGAATCCAAACCCACAGTCCCCGTCACCAAAAATGCTTTATAAAATCTATCTTCGACACTGAGAAAGCGCGCTTTTTAACTCTTCTCTCAGAATAAAAGGCCCTTGCTTTTAATTTTTTATATGTGATGGTTTTATTTTTTCTTTCCGTTGTGTTACTAGCTGGAGCTAAACATTGGCTGGGGCCCCAGGCGGCGGCTGGAAAGGCGCCCTCCCAGGCGCAGGAGGCTCGTTTAGAAGAGACTGGGGGCGGGGAGAGAACTTGCGACTCTCTCCCATGCTGTGGGGACTCTTTTCGAGTCTTTCCCCGGCCACGCCGAAGCTCCTAGTCTGAGACCCCCGTCAGCAGAGGGCAGCGAGGACCTTTTGGGGGGACACTCCCCGGAGAGCTGGGTCACGCAACCCCACCAGCTCCCTGGCTACCCGGTTCCCAGCTCCTCCCGGCAGGAGGCGTAGGCGCCGCTTTCTGCCGCCGCGGGGGCGGGGACCACCCACAGCGCCGCGCGGCCCCGCCCCCGCCCCGCCCCCGCCGCGCCCGCCCGGCCGCCCAGCTCGCTGCCCCCGCACGCTCGTCTCCGCGCTAGGAAGCCAGCCGCGCGCCCCGCTCAACATTTTTGGAGTCCTCCCGCAAAACGAAGGCGGGCCGCGGTGCGGACTCCTTCAGGTAAAGATGGAGTCGGCGGCTGGAGAGCCCAGACTGGGGATAAGGAGATGCCCTGCCTCCTCCTTCCCCTCCCCGCTGTAACGGAGAATGCTAGATTCTGATTCCCAGCTGTTCTCATACCTACTCCCATCCTAAAAGTTTTGGGTCGCAAATTTTAATTCACTTCAGTTTGGGAAAAAATTAACATCAGATTTTGAGATAAAATGACCCTGTTCCCAGATCAGCGCTCGGAATCTTTCCACCTAATTTAGACCAGAGAGGGAGAGGCTATAGGAGGGCCCTGCTGCCTCTGGTTGTGGGAGTGAGGGATGGGGCCCGCGGGGTGCTGTGTTTTGGGGAGTCTCCAGTCCCCACCTGGAGGGAGGGCCCACCCACTGGGCCCCTCTACCCCTCCTCTTCTAGTTGCCAGAATGGAAAATTCATGGAGTCCAGTTTAGCCCAGGTCAACAAACTTTTATTGCCACTTCTGGCTCCCCCTGCCCCAGCAAGGTCCCTGCTTTTTACACAGTAGAAATACTGAGTTCTGGGGCAGGGGAGTGGTGGGGCGGAGCCGAGAAGCGGGGTAGGCGAAGGATTACCCAGCCTCAGCACTGCCAAGGTTACAGAAACCCCACTTGCTGGAGAGGGAGGGCCAGATGAGAGGAACTCAAGGGCACAAAATGGCTCGGTCCCACCTCTGCTGGCTGCAGGATATAAAGACCATGGTTCCAAAGCTTTTAAAACGGGGCGGAGTGGGGGAGAGGGATGAATTTGGCTGCTGTTGTACCCCTTGCCCTTGCTGCCATGTTTCCATGGAGATGAGGGAGGGGCAGGATGTAGCTCACTCCGACTACCTGGGAGGATGGCAGGGCAGCATTTAGTAAACATATCGCCTTGCACTCCTACCCAACACATACAACTGTCCCCAGCCGACCCCAAGCTCACTGCCTGTTCCACTCCCTTCCCCTCTGGAGCTGGGATCATGCCAACTGGACTCCAGGTAGGGCTGCTAGTGCCACTCTCCACCCAGGTCTTGCTGTCGACAGATGGAATCAAAAACGTCCAGCAGGGTCAGTAGCGGCCCAAGTGCCTCCGTGTAAAGCAGCACCTAGTACCCCCAGGACTGTGCAACTGCTGTTTCCCAAACATCTCTGCCCAGATGACACTTAAAAAACAAAACAAAAGAACCATAAACCCGAATGTGTCAGGTTAAAAAGAATACAAAATAACTCTCGCCGGGGTGAGGGCTAAGAATGGGGGAAAGAGGAGGTGCATTTTTCCTAGACTCGAGCCACCTATGCACCCTGCCTTCTGCCCAGCTGGAGTTGGCTTCTGCCCACTGGGCTGTCGCTGGGGGACTGGAGTCCAAGTCTCCATCTGGTGATGAGAGCTATACCCACTGCTGTTGGTCGATGAAACTCGCAGTTGCCATTGTGAGGAGGTGCAGGGTGGATTCTCAGTACCATGGGTCGGCTCGGTGCTGCTGGTTGTAGAGCTGTAGCTTGATCTGATCTTTGATCTGATTCACAAGGATCTGGGACAGCAGGATTCCTACCAGCTGGGAGAGGCGAGATGGATTGGGCCCTTAGCAATGAGTAATGTCTTTGTTTTCCCTCACTCGGTCTTCCCAGTGTGGTCAGCACCACCCCACCCCCTGTTCCTTAGCAATAGCCGTGCCTGACCCCCTAGCTGATCCCCAGGTGCCCTACCCAAAACAAAGGAGTCTTTGCAGAATTATATGACCCACAAGGCTTACAGGGTAAGTTACCTGAGGGATGGCCAGGCCCAGTGCTACACCACCAAGAAGGAAGAGGTTGCTGTGTATCCAGTTGACCAATTTGTCAATACAGCCATTGGTATAGATGACTTTACCAGCTTCCAAGTAGTCAAGGGCCTGCATACCTTGGCCACACATGGTGTTGATCACTGCCTGGGGAAAGAGTGGAAAAGCTAAATGGGATTCCTACTCCCAAACTTTTTCTTTTGAGCCCTAGCTGATGGGCTTCCCACCCTTCTTAAACTCCTAATTTGTTAGGGAATATATGTGGAGGAGCCTAGCTTGGAAGTTGCTAAACATAAGCTTCCTTTCCTCTGGGAGATCTGAGTTCTGTTCTCCTTGCTTTAGAGACCTGCACCTTCTGAATCCCTAGGTGAACTGCGGGAGTGAAAAGTTAACAGAGCCATTAGATTGTGGTGAAGAAAAACATCTGACAGCTGTCCTACACAGCTGATTGGTTAAACTACTGAATGGGGATTCCCAACAGCAGCTACCCTGATGGGAAGTAACTGAGATTGCTGCCCAGGAGGAAATGAGGTGGGATGTAGGCTCACCTGGTTGGGGGTGGGCAAGCAGCAGGAGTAAGGCACAGAGCAGCGCTCACGGCTGGGGTTGTCTTCCGAACAGTTGAAGTACATGTTCTGCGACCAGTCCTTATAGGAATTCCCTCCACAGCAACTAAACTGTAACAAAGCCCACCACAGAGGTTAAGAATTGCCCATTCCTCACCTTGAGGTGACCAGGGGAATTCTCACAGCAGCCCAAAGTCTGTGGCCAGCTTTTATATGTAAGTTCAGGCTGTGTTTAAACACAGCCTTAAACCTTGAGTTCATGTTTCTCAGTGGCTTTATATATCTTGTTATAACGACCATAGTTATATATTTTGTTTTACACATTCAACTATGAGTTCCTAGAAGGCAGGTTCTGATTTTGCAGTCCTATATAATATAGAGGCTGGTAAAAAATGAGGTGTTCAAAAACACTGGCTGAAATCATTAAAGGATCAGTGTTGAAAATATTTGTCTTAATACGGAGGAAACAAAAGAGAATCTTCAATATTGTGGGCCCTTCATTACTCCATGAAAGCAAGGAGGATCCAAGTCAAGTTGCACCAAGGGAAGAGGAACTCAGCACTGTTCTCAAAAGCACTTTTATTTAAAAGTGGCTCAGTTGAGGGGCGCCTGGGTGGCTTAGTCGGTTAAGCGTCCGACTTTCGCTTAGGTCACGATCTCGCGGTTCGTGGGTTCGAGCCCCACGTCGGGCTCTGTGCTGTCAGCCAGCTCAGAGCCTGGAGCCTGTTTCAGTCTGTGACTCCCTCTCTCTCTGACCCTCCCCTGCTCACGCTATCTCTCTCTCCTAGAAATAAATAAAACATTAAAAAAAAAAAAAAAGAAAAAAGTAGCTCAGGTGGTGAAGTATCTGACTTCAGCTCAGGCCATGATCTCACAGTCTGTGGGTTCGAGCCCCACATCGGGCTCTGTGCTGACAGCTCAGAGCCTGGAGCCTGCTTTGGATTCTGTCTCCCTCTCTCTCTCTGCTCCTCCCCTATTCACGTTCTGTCTCTCTCTCCCTTCCCCCCCCCCAACGATAAGTAAACATTAAAAAAAAATTAATAAAGTAAAATTCAACTTTTGATGCATAGCAGCATCACTTCCATCTGGAAGTGACCCAAGTGTGCACTGAAAGATGAATGAATTAACAAAATGTGGTAGGTACATACAATGGAATATTATTCAGCCTTAAAAAAGAAGGAAATTTTTGGCATATCCTACACATGGATGAGTCTTGAAGACCTGCTAAGTGAAAATAAACCAGTAACAGAAGGACAAATACTATATGATTCCACTTATATGAGGTCCCTAGAGTAGTCAAATCATAGAAAGTAGACAGTTGTTGTCAAGAGTAGGGGGAAGGAGAAATGGGGAGTTCGTGTTTAATGGGTAGGGTTTCTCTGGGGAAGATGAGAAAGTTCTGGAGATGGATGGTGGTGGTGGTTGTAAACAATGTGAATGTACTTAGTGCCACAGTTTATATACTTAAAAAGGTTAAAATGGTAAATTTGTTTTTTATTTTGTTAATGTTTTATTTATTTCTGAGACAGAGAGAGACAGCGTGAGCAGGGGAGGGTCAGAGAGAGAGGGAGACACAGAATCTGAAGCAGGCTCCAGGCTCTGAGCTGGCTGTCAGCTCAGCCTGACACGGGGCTCGAACCCATGAACTGTGAGATCATGACCTGAGCAGAAGTCTAATAACACTTAACCGACTGAGCCACCCAGGTGCCCCTAAAATGGTAAATTTTTATGTTCTGTAGATTTGATCATGATTTTAAAAATTTAACTTTTGAATAGGTAATATTTAAAAATCTGCCTATTTCCTTATTTCCCTAAAAGTAACCACTTAGAACAGTTTCTACATATCCTTCCAGATTCCTTTCCCAAATATGAATACATATTTTTCCTCCCCCTTTTTTTTTTTACACAAATGGCAGATTACTATATATACTACCGTTCTTTCTCTTAAAAGTACTTTTAAAGCACTCTACTGTGCATGGTTTTTTGCCAAACCTCCTTCCACAATCCATTACCTGGCAGGTAATGAAGAAGCCCATAGACCTGAAAGGTGAGGTGTCTCTTGGGATGGCATTAACTTTTGCCTACAGCCCCTCAGACCACAGCTGACCTCCCCCTACTCCTAGCCCATACCTTCTTCTGGCCAAAATCAATGAGGTTCTGTAGGTCCAAGTCATCTCGGTAGTGCACGATGGCATTATTGATGATCTCACTCACTTTCCCTCGTGCCTGCCAGAGACATGAGTAGGGGGTCAGAACATGGGACTAACCCTTAACCCGCTCCTCCCTTCAGGAATAACCATAGACAGCGGTCACCCTTCTTCGTTGAAGTCAACCTCAAAATCAGAACCAAGTCTGAGGTTGATGGCCAACTCTGAAGCCCGTCCATCCCTGGGCCCTCAGGTACCAGTAGGCAAGAGAAACGCAGGACCTGCTGTTGCCACTTCTCAAAGCCACATTTCAAGATAATCCAAGATTTATTTACTTGGGAACACTATTCCCCCCCAAATACTTGTTGAGGCAAAGCAGAGAATCCTCTATATAGATTTTAGTAGAAAAGGGCTTACAAAGCTGAGACACTGACCTCTAGTGGACATAAGGAAACTGCATCTCTTTAGACTCCAAACAGATCTGTATCATTTTAGGATTTTACTAAGCCAGGGCTAGGATATTCTGAATGAACTCAGTGGCCCCCCGTTTCATCGTTTATGCCATGCCTTCTTCCTTCTTGCTCCACTATTTTTCTCAAAGTTTCTATAGTCCAGTACTACCCCTGGAAGTCATTTGCCTTTTGAGAAAGGAATTCTGGTTCTTAATTAAAAGGACTGTCACTAAATAGACCACATCCAGATATGGTGAATACTGCTCAAAATCTTGTTTACTTTCCCCCTTCTTTCCTTCTATGTATCCCAATAGGCAATTTTTAGAAGAAATAAAAAGGTTCTTCCTATTGTCTATGGTGCACTTGATAAATGTATTTTACCCAATAATTTGCCATTGAAGTTTGTGGATTGCTTTAACTTTGTGTTCAAAGAATTTATTTGTTGGCCTCTCTGACTGTCAGCGGGAAAACACCTTACAATCTGAAAATCCTCTTTAAATATGGTGACTTTAAAGGCCATTTGTTCACCCCTAAGGAGAATCTTTCCAAGGCTGATGCTTCTCAGGGGAGGGAATGCTGGTTAATTAATCAGGCTAAGCATGGGCAGGAACCTTCTCTTCCTCCCTCCGGTTCACACCTGAGGAGGCCCCTGGGGCCCCAGTGCTACCTTGTCTGAGAAGACGAAGCCCAGGATCCCTGCAGCCAGCTGTAGCAGGAACACGATGGTGAGGCAGAGTGAGAACTGTAGGTAGCAGGCAGGAAAAGGAGACAGTGGATTACCATGCTGGGATGCAGCCCCTCCCAAGGCCATGGGGAGTACTGGGTACTGGGGGCTCCAGGCCCTTCTCCCAGATGCCCTGCACATAAAGGACACCGCCTCTCACATGCTGTCTTGAGGGTGGCCACCCTGTGCTGACTCATCTGGGCTGAGCTCCAGAGTGGGGAGTAGACAGCAAGGCCTTGGAGGGGGGGTGGGACAGGTGAAACTGAAAAGTCATAGGAATGGCATCAGGAGCCTGGGAGGCATATGGAGGGGGCCAGGGTCTTTCTGGTGAGGCCCCTGACCACTCACCGTCTGTAGGAGGCAGATGTTCTCACGGAGGGATCCAATGCAGCCGCAGAAGGTGAGCAAGAACATGAGAATGCCCACCACGATCAGCAGGATAGCAGGGTCCACTGCCAGGCAGGCCAAGGCTGCTTCTGGGGGAGAGGCTGTCTCTCAGTCTGAGCCTAGTGCTGTCTGAGAGTGATACCGAGGGACGAGGTGGGGGATGCTCCCCAAAACTGTCCCCCTCTGGTGGGGGAATCTCTAGTACGGTTGGATGAAGGTTATGGGAGGCAGTACTCCCCTCCCATGGGGAGAATAAAAAGGGCCCAGAAAGGTTCATGGCATTTAATTTGAGGAACTAACAAATAACAAAGTCAGTGCCTTTATTCCCAGGCTTAAGAGAGGAGGAACCACTTTCGCTCCAGAAAAGAATTAGAATGGCATTAGGCTCCCAGTTTTGCAGATTCCGTTTCCTGGAGACTTTGCACAGTGGAACTGGAATGGAGGCTGAGTTACTCCAGGACAGACTGAGGGAGGGGCTAAGGCCTCTGATTACTCTCTGCTCCCAGAGGCCTACCTACTTTCCTAGATACTTAAGCCTAAAATGTAGGCATATCATGGAAGATTCCTGGGAGGTCGGGGAAATACAGGGGAACTGGCCTGGGTGGCCTAATGCCTTGGAGTAGGGTGCTCAAATCAGGCTAGAAGGTAACTGAGGAAAGCACGTTAGAGGGCCAGGGCTTAAGGAGGCAGAAGAGGAAGGGGCTTGGCAAGAGTCATAGGCAGATGGAGGTTGGGGTCCTCTAGCTCACCTGCATGCTTCATCAGCCGAGCGTAGACTCCCACAGCCACCATCACCATGGAAATCACCTGCGGACACAGGGAATGAGGCAGACCCTGAGGTTTTGGAAACCAGAGAGCTCTAGGTGCTGTAAGTAACCTAAGAGCAGGAGGAAGATGATTTTCCCAGGCCCCAGAGATGACCATCTCTGTCCTCCCGAGAGATCCAGTTAATGGCATCTGTCTGTTTTGCCTCCAAGAAAAGCTTTTACCAAGATGATCTCATTCGATCCTCACAACACAGTTATCTTTGTGAGGCAGCTATTTTCCTCATTTTACCGATGAGGAAATCAAGACAGTACAAGGTTACTAACTGTGGTTAAGAGTTTGGGCTTTGGATGGGGTGTCTGGGTGGCTCAGTCGGTTAGACATCCGACTTCAGCTCAGGTCATGATCTCGCGGTTCGTGGGTTCGAGCCCCACATCGGGTTCTGTGCTGACAGCTCAGATCCTGGAGCCTGTTTCAGATTCTGTGTCTCCCTCTCTCTCTCCCCCTCCCCCACTCGTGCTCTGTCTCTGTCTCAAAAATAAATAAAAACAAAAAAAAATTAAAAAAAAAGAATTTGGGCTTTGGAACCAGTCAAACCTGGGCCTATGCTAGACAAATCTCTGAGCCTCAGTTTCTGTATCTGAAGATGAGAATTTAAAACAACCAATCAAAACAACAACAACAACAACAACAAACCCACTGTGAAGTTAGATAATATATGGAAAGCATTTAACACAATGCCTGACAATAAATATTATGTCATTACTAATAGTTAATTTTTCCAGGGTCACACAGAAACTCTGAAATTTTGAATTTGAATCCAACTACCTCCAAGGGCAGGTTTGAAAGCTGAAGTAGGCCTGAGTAGATAGAAGTACCCTCCCAGATGTCTAAATCTCTTGGAGGTCAAAATGGTGTCAACTGCAAGTGCACAGTGATGGAAAGAATGCATGCATGAACACCGACATGTAAAATACACACTGGCTTGGCAAGGGAGCCTTCATCTTTATAAACCTGGATTCCAGTGTGGAGCAAACCAGTTTAGACCCTTCAAACTTCCTGGCTTCTCCCTGAGAGAACACACTCATCAGAGACTAAGAACAAGCCCCCAAGGGGCCTTTTCTGCCTCCCACCCCCATCGCGGGCCTCCAGGAGTGCAGGGCAGCCCAATGTGCACATCTCTTGGCCACTCTTTGTGCCCAGTCCCCAGGCTGGTGCTAAGCAGCAGCTGACTGTCACCATGGCAATTGCTGGGGCCACGCTCTGGCTGGAGGGAGTTCTCAGCAGCAGGGACTTGACCGACTCAGTGGGGAAGGAGATGGCTGGCTAGACTCCACTGTCCTATGAGACAGAGACCAGCTGGAAAAGGCCATCTTGGGGCTTTGGTGGGAGAGGGGAATAGGGCCCCTGCAGAGGTAATAGGGTCAAAGTAGTTCCTCAGCAGAAAGACACTTTTCCTCAGTGGCTTCTGCCTTCCGGTGCATTTAGCAGTAAATGGAAACCCTTATCTAAAACCGTATCTTTCAGGACTCTTCCTCGGCTATGTACACACCCTTGCCCCCAATCATGTGACAGACACGGCCTGGGACTCAGGGCTAGATGTGTTACCTGCTGGCCCTTATGCCTTTTGTCCAGTAGAGAGGGAGCTGCTTGCAGAGCTGTGAGTGGGGCTCAAGACGCCAGCTGGCTTGTCCCCCAGGACAACCAGGCTGAGGGAGCGAGGGGGAGTGTGTGGCAGGCAAGGAAAACACACAACAGAGATCCCAGCCACCATCCCCGAGGCCTGTAGGCACAGCCCTTTGCTAGAGTGACTGAGCAGCCCGGCCTGCCCTTTCAAACTCCCCATAGCCAATTAACAGTTCTGAATATCCCTTTACTGAATCATTTAAAGCTATGACCCTGCTCTTTATTTCTGTTGTTCCCAGACTCCTCACTGTTTTACACATGTTAAACGTTTACTAGGATGTATAACTTGCCACAAATATAGTCTCTGATTAAATCCTATCACAGCTAAAACAAAGTAAAGAGATGCCACATGAACTTAATTCCATGTGTGGGCCTGTAATTACAGTAGTTGTTCTGTCTCAATCTGTGGTAGGCAGAATGATGGTCCCCCAAAAGATGTCTTGTCCTAATCCCTAGAATCTGTAAATATGTCTGGAGATGGAGAATAATTATCCTGTTGGACCTTAGAAGAGGGAGCGGAAGGTCAGAGTCAGAGAAGGAGGTAGGTATGACAATGGGAGCAGAGGTTGGAGAGGTGTGGTGGCATGACCCAAGGAAGCTGGGCAGTTTTCAAAAGCTGAAGAAGGGGAGCCTGGGTGGCTCAGTCAGTTAAACATCCGACTTCGGCTCAGGTCATGATCTCACAGTTCGTGGGTTTGAGCCCCGTGTCGGGCTCTGTGCTGACAGCTAGTTCAGAGCCTGGAGCCTCTGTTTCGGATTCTGTACCTCCCTCTCTCTCTGACCCTCCCCTGCTCATGCTCTCTCTCTCTCAGAAGTAAATAAAATAAAAAAACATTAAAAAATTAAAAACAAAATATAATATAAATAAAAGCTGAAGAAGACAGGAAATCAATTCTCCCCTAGGGATGCCAGAAGGGACCATCTCTGCTGATACCTTAATTTTACCCAGTGAGACCCATTTTGGAATTCTGACCTCTATAATGTAAGAAAATCGTGTTGTATTAAGTTATGAAGTTTGTGGTAATTTGTTATAGCTGCAATAGGAAACTAACACACTATCCAAATTCTATTCATCAGCTGCTATGTACAAGGTACTCTGAGGACCACGAAAATGAGTAAGATGTAGTCTTGCCCTTAAAGAGATTATGCTCTATGGGAGAGGAGCAAGAGCATCTATAGCCTATACTTTCCTAACTTGGGTGTCATTGGAATGGGAGGGAGAGACGGGAGAGAAGAACTTAAAACTGCTGATCCCTTAGCTGCACACAAACCACATATTGTAATCCAGGCAACAGTATTTCTTTTTTTTTAATGCTTATTTATTTACTTTTGAGTGGGGGTGGGGGAGGAGGGCGCACGAGCAGAAGAGGGACACAGAGAGAGGAAGAGAGAGAATCCCAAGCAGACTCCTCGCTGGCAGTGCAGAACCCAGTGCAGGGCTTGATCCTATGAACTGTGAGATCATGACCTGTGCCAAGATCAGGAGTCAGACGCTTGACACAAATATGGTCTCCGATTAAATCCTAACACAGCTAAAACAAAGTAAAGAGATGCCACGTGTCACAGTAACTTAATTCCATGTGTGGGCCTGTAATTACAGTAGTTGTTCTGTCTCAATCTGCGGTAGGCAGAATGGTGGTCCCCCAAAAGATGTCCTGTCCTAATCCCTAGGCAATGGTAGTTCTGAATGTGTTCCAGGTGATTCCAATGTGCAGCCGAGTTTGAGAACCGCAAGCCTAAAGCACACTCAGCCAGGGATCTAGAGCAGCAGGTATAGGTTACATTAAAATCAAGATGAAGACTTTAATATTATCATTAACATTTAATATGATCCCTAATGATACTGCTTACCTAGGGCTCGCTAGCTATCTGAGATTTGGTATTTCTATCACTGATCTCCCTCTTCATCCTGGAGTCACAGCTTGCTTGCCATTTCACACTCCTATTCCTGCCCACATCTCCCAACCTGAATTCCTCAAAGCTACTGCTGTCCCAAAGTTAATGCTGCTGCTGTTAATAGCACAGTATTTTAGAGCTGAATAGAACCTTAGAAATGAGCTCAGCCACTCACCTCTTTTTATAGATGAGGCCCAAAGAGCAAAGTGATATTTGACCAAGTGCACATGGGTGCAGAGGAAACATCTGGACTAGACCCAGTTTCCAATCTCAGTCTGGTACTCTTTCCACTCTATCAGGCTTTGCCACAAAATCCTTATAACACCCCACAATATCACCAATGACCTCCTTTCACGATGAGGACAGAGATAAAGATACTTCTTAGAATGGCTTTTCATATTCTGGCTAGAATGTAGCCTCACTGGAAATTTTTAAAAGCTAGACACAGTTTTTAAAATAGCTGAGTCTAGCAAAAGGCATGTTCCTGAAAAGTTGTCAATCAAATTATATAAAATAACTTGCATGCACCAATACCTTTATCCTTATATAAGGTGAGTAATCACCTTATAATGAAAACAGTCAAACCTTGGGCTCCTTGGGAAAATGGCTGAATCTAATACTGGAGCAGGAGATATATAAGATAAGCCTGGAGTATCTCATAGTGCCAGAAAGTAAGGAAATGCTAAAAATCAAACCAAAAAAACCCTCTCCCCATCCCTCACACTGAAGTGGGTATGCCAAAGGGATATCAAATAAGGAAGTATGAAATTATTATCCCAAACCTAAAATAAATATCCATGTGTCTATACTGATAAAAAGGACTTAAATTTTTTTAAAAAAGGACTGAAACAAATAAATGAGGGAGAAAAGACAAATCTCCCTTGAGAAGAATTGCAAATGATTTGTGTGGACAGTGCACTTTCAAGGAGTGACTTCCTTCCAAAGAGCACAGTACAGAAGAGGGGGAGGGGAGACTAACTTTATGGTAGAGACATGTGACAAGCACTACCTCAGCCAGGTGAGTAAGATCAACATCAGTAGAGGTAAATCACAGGTATATGATACGATGTTATGAAAATGACACTCTAGGGTGCTTGGGTGGCTCAGGCGGATAAGCATCTTACTTTTGACTTTGGCTCAGGTCATGATCCCAGGGTCATGCGTGGGATGCAGCCCTTCGCTAAGTTCTGCACTGAGCATGGAGCCTGCTTAAGATTCTCTTTCCCTCCCTCCCCCTTTCTAAAACTAAAAAATTTTTTTTTTTGTTTTTAAATAGAACATGACACTCCACTCCTGTGGTCTTCCTCGCCAAAACACATAACCCCAATATAACCATGAGAAAAAAATCAGGCAAGTTTTAATATAGGGCCATTCTACAAAATAACTGACCAGATAACTCAAAACTGTCAAAGTCATAAAAATCGAGGAATTCTGAGAAACTGTCACAGCCAACAAAAACCTATGAAGACATGACAACTATATGAAATTTGGGATCCTGGATGGGACCCCAGAACACAAAATGGGTGTTAAGTGAAAACTAAGGAAATCTGAATAAAGTATGGACCTTAGTGACAATGATACTCCCATTGATTGTAACGAAGTATCATACTCACGTCAGATGTTAAAAAAAAACTGGACGTGGCGTATATGAGAACTCTCTGTGCTAGCTTCTCAATTTTTCTGTAAAACTGTTCTAAAAAATGAAATCTATTAAAAATTAGCCACTCCCAATTTGTTAGGCTTTAGTTGGTTAGTAAATCCACATTTTTTTAAAAAAAAACTGGATTCTTTTTTTCTTTTGAGGGTGAGAAAGACAGAGTACTAGTGGGGGAGAAGCAGAGACCGAGGGAGACAGAATTCTAAGCAGGCTCAGTAAAGAGCCTCGACTCGCACACCAAAGTGTAAGGCAATGTTCAAACCATTCAGATGTCAGAGCACCAGGAAGCTACAACGCTCTGTTGGTACACTCTATACAATTTTGACATATTACATTCTTTTCTTAAACTTTAATATGCTCTTGCTGCTCTCTAATTTACAGCCCATAATTCCCTTTCCTCAATTCTCCCAATAATGTCCTTTAGAACCTTTTTTTTTTTCTTTTTTCCTGATCCAGGATCCCATCCAGGGTCATGCATTTAAAGATCAAGTCTCCTTTGGCCGCCTTTGCAGCTTTGTTTCTTTTTTCTTTTCTTTGTTTTTGGTCTCTTAAGATACTGACTTTAAAACAAACTGTGGTAAGATACATATATCACAAAATTAACCATGTTACAGTTCAGTGGTCTTAAGTACATTCACATTGCCTCCCAACCCTCACTGCCATCCCATTCCAGGACTTTTTCATCAGCCCAGATAGAAATCTCCTACCCATTAAACACAGAGCGGCAGGAAGTAAGGATATGCTGAAAAACGAACCAACAGACCCTCCCTCACACTGATGCAGGTATGCAAAGGGACATCATTCTCTCCACTCCTCCAGCCCCTGGCAACCACAAGTCTCTACAGGTTTGCCCATTCTGCACATTTCCTGTAAATGGAGTCATATGGTATATGGCTCTCTGCATTTGGTTTCTTTCCCTGAACATAATGTGTCCAAGGTTCATCCCTGCTTTGGCGTGTACTTCATTGTTTTTATGGCCTGATAACATTCCATTATATGGCTATAACGCAATTTGTTTATCCATTCATCCAGTGATGGGCATCTGAATTGTTCCCACCTTTTGGCTACTGTAAATAGGGTGGCTGAGAATGCTGGGGTGCAAGTTTTTGGTTGAATACCTACTTTCAGGTCTCTTGGATCTATAGCCAGGGATGGAACTGCTGGGTCATATGGTAATTCTATGTTTAATCTTTTGAGCAGTTAACAGATTCTTCCATAGAGGCTTCCCCATTTCACTTTCCCACCAACAATGTACAAGGGTTCTGGTTTCTCCACATCCTTGCCGACACTTGTTCTGACATTTTTTTTTTTTTTGACATTGGCATT
Organism: Proteles cristata cristata; assembly: GCA_017311185.1. Lineage (NCBI taxonomy): Eukaryota > Metazoa > Chordata > Mammalia > Carnivora > Hyaenidae > Proteles > Proteles cristata. The sequence goes on along the minus strand of JAESUZ010001885.1, from coordinate 342,230 downwards.
TTTTTCTAAGTGAGCTCTATGCCCAATGTGGGGCTTGAACTCACGACCCCAAGATCGAGTCACATGCTCTACTGATAGAGCCAGCCAGGTGCCCCAACGCTGGAATTTTTTTCAAAGTCCAGGCCAGTGATTTTGCAAAACACCCCTTAATTTGGATTTGTCTGATTATTTCCTCACAATTAGATTCAGATGAAACATTTTTTAAAAATGCTTATTAATTTTTGAGAGAGAGAGAGAGATGGGGGTGGGGCAGAGAAAGGCAGACAGAGGATCTGTCAGGCTCCGCACTGACAGCAGAGAGCCCAATGCAAGAGACCACACCCTGAGCCAAAGTCAGATGCTTAACCAACTGAGCCACCCAGGCTCCCCTCAAATGACACATTTTTAACAGAAATATCACACAGATAATATTGTGTCCTTCTCAGTGTGTCATGTGAGAAAGCACAACATTAATTTCTACCCTAGAAATAAGGAATAATTTACTAAATGATGACAAGGCTGTTAGGCATATGTCTCTACATCTCATAAAACAAGAATACAGGCACTACTCTCAATAGTTTCCTAGTTTTCTATAATATTGGGTGTCACTTGTCCTCTTCCCTTTGCCTTCTGCTAGCACTCGCTGGCAGATAAGCAGTCACAGATGCTAATGTTCATGGGAGAAAAAATAAAATGGAGAAAATTCTCTCCCTTCTTTGACTTCTTTCCTGCAAATTGCAAAAAGACATCCATGATTTGAGGTTTATGGGGAAAAACCCTTATTCTGGCCCCGGGATCCTACTTCAGAGCCATCGGTGCTGAGAGAGGAAAGGTTACAGGGCCCCAAGATGAAACCCTAAACAAGAGTTCTTCTGGATCTAGTGCCCAAATGCCAATAATTACAGGCATGGACTTCCACTGGATTGTACCTAAAGACCAAGGTAGTGTGACAAGCCCTGACAAGTGGACCTAGGGAAGGTTTTCAGAGACAACAGTGGGGTCTGTAAACAGATATGAAACAGCTCTATAAACTATAAGATACAAAGACATCATTAATTGTCACTTCTCTGGCTCACAGTAGAAATGTGAGCAAAGGGGGTGTGAGGCAGAAGGAAGTCAGGCCCAAGGTTAGCTAGCCTTCACCTAGACTCAGTCCTTATCTATCTGCCTCTTGTCAGAAGGAGCACTCATCCCAGCTCTCCAAGTCCATCCCTAACAGGTGACCTCCAGGAGCTATTTCTAGCAACAGTAATAGCTGTCTTCTGTCGAGTGCTAATGGTCAGGCACTGGGCTAAATAAACACTTTATACACACTATTGCATTGAATTCTGACCACAGTCCTAAGTGTTAGCATCTCTGTTTTACAGAACTGATGTTGGGAGAGTTCAAGTAACTTTCCCTGGCTCACTCAGAGTGAGCCACTGAAGTGGGACAGGAGCCTAAGTCTGTCTCCTAAGCCTTGTGACCTGGGCCACCTGGCTGCCTTCCTCTCTCTGCCTCAGCCTCACAGCAACACTGGGATACGTGCATTCACCTGGGGGCGTCATGTGAGGTGAGAAGAAGCTGCCTGCAATTCGCTTGGGGGAGCATCTGGTAATCTCTATACTGGGCAGGACTCAGGGGGGAGTAAGATAGCATCATCAGCTGGGTGACGGTGCCAGCAGGCCCCAGAGGGAAGTCCCTGGAACAGCACCCTGAAAGGAGAAGACACGGCACCCACACAGGGCCCACCAACTCCTGAGACAAAGCCCTGGACCTTCTCTGTCTCCACATGTCCAGTCTGTGCGAAGTGGGTGCACCTGTCTCAAAGTCGTCTCCTCTTCTTTGGAATCTCTTCTCCTCTTCTGTTGAAGGTGGTGGTGGGGTCACATATTCCTTGTGTGGGAATCAAAATCCTGCCCCGACCCAGAGGGACACTGGGAGGGAAGGGTCGGCACCTTCAGTTTCAAAGTCCTCTCTGTCCTTATTTCTGGATCAGCCTGCTAGACCTACAGCAGGGCCCCTTCTCTCACTGCCCAGGATCTGCACACACTGGCTCTTCTGTGGCCATCCCAGCATGGTTTGTTCCTGGGTTTCTGAGGTGCTGACTGTCTCTGTGAGACCCGCTGTTGGCTTTCTCCCTCTGGATTGGATGGAATTGTCCTCCTGGAGAGAGGGTGTCCACAGAGCTCTTTCCATTCCAAGGTCTGGAGCCAACACTTTAATTTGTTTAATGTTTATTTATTTATGTATTTATTTAGAGAGAGTGAGGAAGCAGGGGAGAGCGAGAGGGCAAGTGGAGGAGGGGCAGAGGGGAAAGAGAGAGAAAGAAAGAGAGAAAGGAGAAAGAGAGACTCCCAAGCAGGCTCCATGCTCAGTGTGGAGCCCGACTTGACTTGGGGCTCGATCCCACAACTGTGAGGTCACGACCTGAGCCGATATCAAGAGTTGGATACTCTACCTACTGAGCCACCCGGGCACCCCAGGAGCTAACCCTTTAGCTTCTCCCTAGGCCATGGCTGGCTTGGGTTTCCGAAGGTTATAAATGAGGGAGAGAAGTCCACAGGGCTCCCAGTAATATAAACACTCAAACTATCGCCCTGGAGTTCCCAGCCTGACACAGAATCTGCCCTCAAGACTCTGAGAGGTGGTACATGTTTCTTTTATTCTTTTAAAGGCTGCTAGGGGCGCCTGGGTGGCTTAGTCGGTTAAGCGTCCGACTTTCGCTCAGGTCATGATCTCGCGGTTCGTGGGTTCGAGCCCCGCGTCGGGCTCTGTGCTGACTGCCAGCTCAGAGCCTGGAGCCTGTTTCAGTCTGTGGCTCCCTCTCTCTCTGACCCTCCCCTGCTCACGCTGTCTCTCTCTCTCTCTCTCCTAGAAATAAAAAAAAAAAAAATAAAGGCTGCTTGAAGTTTATGATGTTCTACTTGGTACAAGGCAAACAGAGCTGTTGAGCTAAGAAGGCATGTGTGTGACTTGTCTTCCTTTTTAGTGTTTTTTTTCCCCTTTAATTAAAAGAATGTGACAGCTTCATTTATTAAGCCTCCCTAGTCTACAGGAAAGGAGAGTTGGGGGAGGGGGAGGGGCTCTGCCTCCTAACATACTTAGGTGTGAGTATGTGTGTGGGTGTGTGGGTATGTGTGCTGGGGATTACGATGGGCAGTGGAAAGGGTCTCTGCCACTCAGGAGGGGTTTTTTCCAGGCTTGATGCCTGGTCATTTCTCCAAGGCTTCTGTGGCAGGTTACAACAGATGGTGCTGCAGGTGATATGGGGCATTCTGAGTCCCTTGAGGACTCCAATACAGTGGTCCTGGAGGGGGATGTGAATTTCTTAAAGAAGATACCTCACTAGAGGCCTGGATCAGTCTAGGAAAGACCTGGATGGGGGTCCATGTGTGCTGCAGTGGACGTGGAAAAGTCTGGGTGCTGTAGGTAGTAACTATGTATGGTCCTGAGGGAGATGCCGGAGGGGATAGCTGACCCGCCTTGAAGGAGGGTGCTAGGCCACAGGACCCAGTGCGGAAGAGAACACAGTTGGATCCCCTCTTCCCAGCCAAGAATGCTCAAGGACTTTAGATCGTGCTGCATCTCAAAATGAGACTAGTGTTCCTAAGAGAGGAAGGAAGGGCATCTTGCCTTCACCCTGTAGGGGCTGCTCTCCCATCCGCCATTCAGTAAACATTCAATAAGTACCCACTCTGCCAAACTCTGCTGGGCACTGAGAAACAAGAAGTGAATACGGCAGTCTACCCTCAGGGCCCTGAAGTTTAGAAGAGGAGACATAAATCAACACGTAATTGCAGCACAGGTAAGGGATGGGGTGATCAAGGTATACATAAGGTAGACACAGATAAGCCCTGAGGCACAGCCACCGAGGAAGCATGGGCTGAGGCACAGGACTGGAGGTCTGAGTCTGAGTCTGCCTGACTCAAAAGCCACCCCAACTGTTGCCCTGGGTGGAAAAAGGACCAATATGGAAGGAGGTGGCTGCTATGGGCAGCACTGATAATGTTCTTGCCAATGCATGCCCACGGCTGATAAGACATGTACTGTGGCGCTGGTCTTCCCTCTGCACAGAGCTGTCCGACACAGGGAGGGGAGGAGAGTCAGCAATTTCTTTCTTTCTTTTTTTTTTTTTTTAAATGTTTTTATTTCTTTCTAGAGAGAGAGAGAGAGAGAGAGCATGAGCAGGGGAGGGTCAGAGAGAGAGGGAGTCACAGACTGAAGCAGGCTCCAGGCTCTGAGCTGGCAGTCAGCACAGAGCCCGACGCGGGGCCCAAACTCACGAACCGCGAGATCATGACCTAAGCGAAAGTCGGACGCTTAACCGACTAAACCACCCAGGCGCCCCAAGAGAGTCAGCTATTTCTTAACTGAAAGATTGTAATCCAACTTTTGGTATCTTGGGGCAACTACTTCATGTCATGGGACCCCAACAATCAGGAACCCAGCAGCATGATTCTGGGGAGCAAATCAGAACTCCTAGGTAAAAGGGGAAGTGAGATTTGAAACATGAACAGGAGGAATTACTCCTGCTCCCAAAGAAGGCATCAGCTTTCGGAGTCAGACTAAATGACCCCAAGGGTCAGGGCTCCTAGGGCAGTAGCAGAGATAGCCGGTGCCACCGCTGAGTGTGAGCCCAGACGACACTGGCTACCTTCTTGATGTGTTGCAGCACAAAACAAACACCATTCACACCCAACTCCCCCAGCAGCTGGCCAGAACATGCACTTTGCCTGGAAAAGGGGAGGGCCCCCAGTCCCATCCATGGGTACCTCCTGGGCAGAAGAGGGGAATTAGATTAGGATGGTGAAAGCCAACAAAAAAGAAAGCACAGTAACCAGTCCCTGAGGAGTGGTGGGAAGAAAGATGGCACCTGACCTGAGGAAGCAGCCCTGCATCTCTAGTTGCACTTGTATGGAATGTAGCTCTGAGGCCCTGGGCCAGGGGACAAGTGACACTCAGTAACACCCAAAAAGTATTGTCCTCTGAGAAGGTCAATGTCCTAGGGACACCAGGACACAGAAAGATGCATCTTTAGATCCAGCCCCAGGTCCTGAAGAAAGAAAACAGTCCCTAAAGTGATGCATTCATCTTTAAATAGTTCACGGAGGCAGAAAAATTTTCTCCTTTAGAGGAGAAAGATTAAGGACAGAGAGACAGATATATTGGCTTAGGGTCACACAGCAAGTGGATGCCAGAAAGGAACTGGGCCTCTTGTCCTTTATTGTGCTATTTTTAGAGCCTCTGACTCTTTATGAGTCTAAAGTAGGGCCAAGAAGGGGCTCTTCTCTAATTTGGGGTGGTGCCAGCTTGGTTAGCCAGGTCCTCTGACCTTGAATGAATCATTTTTACCGAGGTAAATGGGTCTATGAAGCCAAACTCTCTTCCTGGCTGCAACCTCCCAAAGTCATTTGTCTGGTGAAAGGAGGGGTGGAGCAGGGCGGGGAAGTCCAAGAAAATGACCGTGAACGCAAGTGTAACAGATGCACCCAGCTGTTGTCGTTAGGGAACACAGATAAGGGTGAGGTGCCAAAGGCTCCAAAACAGAAGCAGTCTTGGCTGATAGAGAAAGTCAGAAAGTGGATAGGAGGTGCCGGGGATGCTAATGCTGGCTCTGAGGGTGCCTTGTCCTCCTCCAAGAAGGCGTGTCACTGGCCCGGCACATCCTGTGAGCATGAGGATTCACTGGGACTTGCCCTGAGGTAGGGAGTTTTCCTTAGAACATCCCCCAGCCATGGCAGAGTAGTGGTGATTTTCTTTTCTTCTTCCCTGACCTCCCGCCAAGGCAGAACCTAGACCATGGGAAGTTGGGTTAACTCCTAATACTGCTGACACCCCAGCTACGACAGCGGTCATCTGGACCAAGGACTTCCCCTCGAGGCACTGTAGTTCAATAGAAAAACCACAAGATCAAACTTATTAACCTGCTGTTGGACCTTGGGTAAAAACAATTAATATCTCTGTGCTTTAGTTTTCGCATATATAAAATGCGGGTCTTCTAGATTTTTTTTCCCCATTTCTAAAACTGAGAATTTGTTAGGAACTCAAACTTCATTTTGAGTGAAATGGTACAATGGCTGAGCTCTTAACACCACTCTCTGGGATTTCTCTCATTTGTCCCAACAGGCTGGCACTTATGTACTTTGTGTCTGTTCTTCAAACCACGGCCCCTGTGAACCTTTCTGGCAACTGGCTTAGATGCCTGGTCTGCTCCCTCTCCTAGGAAACGTATTTTAGACTCAGGCTTTCTCCTGCCTGCAAGTCTGAACTTTAGGTCTCAGGCTGCAATGGGCAGGGATAATGGGCACCTAGAACAGCAGCTCTGGCATGGCTGGAGCTGGAAGAGAAATGGGGAGCCAGGGAGGGACCGTTCCATGTTCTCAAACCCAGAGGAGCTCAGGGACTCTGTAGATGTGAAACAGGATAGAGCCAGCATTTCATGAGCTGGTCCAGCTAGATTCTTGGCTCCAGCAATTTCTGCTATCTCTGATTATACTGGGTTCAATTTTATGGAGGAGGGAACTAGGGCCTACAGAGGTGAACATATTGCCCAGGTTAGTCAAGTCAACAATTAACTGCAGGTTGGAGATGAGAATCCTGGTGGCGCCAGGCCAATAGTTTCTTCACTTTTCCACTCTAATCAGAAGATTCTGCAAGGACTGCTGGCCTTCCAACCCAACACAGGGTCCAATGTAAAGAAGCTGAAGACTCAGGCTCCAGGGGATGGAGTCTGATCCTGAGACTGGTGGGGCAAAGTCTGGGACAGTGCTGGGAAAGACATCCACATCTGGGGGCCATTCCTTCCCCTTCTCAGCGTTCGTGGGGAGGGGGGCACCCGAGTCCTCCTAAAGGAAAAGGTGAAGAAGCCCTGTAACCCACCCTCTCTAAGGTAAGGGGGAGGAAAGCTCTGGGTTTCCCCCTCTTTCTCTTTCCTTGCTGCTGGGCCTTCCAGCCCCTGGGCCTGGAAGTCCCCCAATCATGAATGTACCGGTGGGTCTGCTTTGGGCCACCAGGAAAGCCCGCTTCTCCCGCGCAAACCCATTTTTTGACCTGTCACAGATGCCCAGAGGATACCCGTAAGTCTTTACTGAATCTCTTGCATTACCCTCCCTCCCCCCACCTTCCCACCCAACGCCCCCTCGTCCCCTCCAGACGCGGCGCCACTGTGGTGTTCCTCCCCAGGATGAATTACCCCAAAGTGTCATCAACCCAGAAAACTAAGCAGGCATCCCGGGACGCCCCCTCCTCAGAACGCGGGCAACCCACTCCACGCCCGAGGGGTGCCCTGCAGCCCAGGTGCTCCCTCCCTCAAGACCCCCAAGACTCACCCAGAAGAGCATGTTGAAGAAGAAGAGCAGGTATTTCACCAGCGGGCTGACGAAGGTGAATTCCTCTCCATAGGCGGCCGGCGCCGCGGGTCTCCGGGCCATGATCCCGCCGCCGTCCCCCCGGGGGCCTATCTCCCCGCGGCGGCCGGCCCACCTGCGCGCCCTGCGCCCGGGGGCATGAGCCGCGCCACCGCGGGAGCCCGAGAGGCGGGGGAGCTGCGCCGCGGTGGGAAGTGCCCGAGCCGTGCGTCTGGCTGAAGCGCGGGCAGGGGAACTGCGCCGCCGCCGGAGCCGCCGGGAGTCGCTGGAGCAGCGGCGGGCGGCGTGAGCGGCGGAGACTCCGCGGCGGCGGGTGGACCAGCCTGGTCCGCCCGACTCCCAGGAAACCGGGCCCGCCCCCGGTTGCTCATTGGCGCGGCTGCCGCAGCCTGACTTCTCATTGGTCGGTCGCTGATGTCACTAAGCGTCCAGCCATCCCTCTCCTCCGAAAGGCGGGGGAGACACCTGTTCTGTGAGGGACAACTTGTTAAAGGGTCAATGGTTCTGCCTCCTCAGCAGCTGCTCAAGAGAAAAGGGATGGGAAGGAATGCACACTGCATCACACACCCACGTCCTCTACCCGGTTGCCGTACACATATGCAAACACACATACATTAAAATCAACAAGTACGCACATGCACATCGTGTGTTGAGCAATGCGCCGAAAGCTGCGGGAATAGAAGAGAACAGAGATCATTCCCGGGGGATGACAATACAATCAGGGAGACAAAACTAACCTACATGTAACAATTAGAGAATATTTAAGAGTAGCGGCAACCCTGTTAGGAACTATGTATTTTAAATGCTTATTTCAGAAGCTCTGTAACCCACTGGCTGAAATTTGGAAACATCGCCAACAATTCTGCCACCCTAATTCATTACTGTTTCAATCCACCTCCCTATTTCCTCAGAATCTTGGTCTATAGGCAGACGCTGTTTTTTAACATGTTGATCTGACACAAATAGGTTGAGAACAGTGTAGATGGTGGACACTGTGCTGACTGCCGTAAGTAATGCAAACATGAATGCTATATAGATTGTTTTACCCCCCTTCATTCGTGTGTTGAAATCCTGAAGCCCTCCCCAAGATGATGGTATTAGGAGATGGGGCCTTTGGAAGGAGCTTAGGTCATGAGAATGGAGACCTCATGAAAGGGATTAGCGTCCTTATGAAAGAGACCCCAGAAACCTCCCTCACCCCTTCCACCGTGTGAGGACAAGGAAAAAGACAGCCACCTAAGAACCAGGAAGTGACTCTCACCAGACACCAAATCAGCCCGAGCCTTGATCTTGGACCTCCAGAACTGTGAGAAATACATTTCTGTTGTTTATAAACCCCCAAGCTATGGTATTTTTTGTTATAGTAGCCTAAATAAACTAAGAAAGGGATTCCACTCTCATCGGTTCTGTGATCTGGGCAAGCTAGTTAATACCCTTGAGCTTCAGTTTCTTCAATGTTAAATAGGGAGAGTCCTGTTCTATAATGTTGATGTGAGTATTAAACGAGACAATGCATACAAATCACTTAGCACAGGATGGCACATTGAACAGTTCACTAAAGGCAGTATTTTGAGCAGAATTTAGAATCCAGCAAGGAAACATGATAACTGCACAAATAACTATACCACATTTATTTAGTGGAGGATGAGTGAAGATATCATGGCAAGTGAAATTAAGGGAGGAAGAGACTTCGAATAGCAGAGATGAAGGGGAAGAGTAATCCAGGTGGACAAAAGGGTGAACCGTAGCCTGGAGGCGCAAAAGCACACTGTGTGTTTAGAGAAAAATAAGCAGACTGGTTTGGCTAGAGACTAGGGTATGCTTAGTGGTGGAAGAAAATGCTGACTGATGCCAATACATCTTGAATTGAGTTAAAGTCGTGGAAAGGTTTGAATGCTAGATTGGGGAGTTAGTGCTTCGTTGGTTTGGAAATAAAATTTGTGGTTTTTAAAATATTTTGTTTTTAAGTAATCTCTACAAATGTGGGGTTCACATTTGATCAAGATCAAGAGTCACATGTTCTACCAAATGAGCCAGCCAGGAACTCCTAGAAATAAAAGTTTTGAAGAAGGGAATGATGTAAGATCTGGGTTTTTTGTTTTGTTTTGTTTTGTTTTTAAATTTAGAGTGGGAAAGAGACTACAGTGTGGAAGGTTTATTAAGAGACCACTATTAATAGTCTAGTTAAGCAGAACTTAGGATCTGATTTAGAGGTGATGGTCAGAGTTGATAGGAAAGGATTGTAGTGAAGCCATTGGGAAGACAGAATCTCTATGGTGGGGGGTAGGGTTGTCAGGAGCTCTGGGGATGGGGTTCAAAGGAGTGACCAGAGGCCAGGTTACTAAGAGATGAGCCATTAACAGGTGACCACTTGGAGATTCATTTTAGTATAAAGAGGGTCAAGTGAGCTGAAGCCATTTTATAAGAAGTTAGGAATGAATGGGTAAGTAAGGGTGGGTACCCTTCTTCAGATGTTAGAAGGTTGAGAACTGAGAAGAAAGACCAAGCTGCTGGAAGTTTCTAGTAGATGACAGTTTAGAGATTAGTTTTGGTACAGACAGGAAGATGAAGGCAGATCACAAGGGGTCAAGAAGGAAATGGGGGGGAGGGGGTGAAGTGGAAGCTGTGCAAAAAGACGGTGGGAAATCTAGAAATTTAGAAATTTAAATTTAGAAACCTAAAGATTATGGGAGCTTTGAGGGACCTTAAAATGAAGAGAAAGTTCTCTTTCAGCATTCAAGAGACCAGAGATGTATAGTCAAAACAAGCCAGTAAGAAGGGATTGAAGTGGTAATGGATGGGGCAGTTTTGGAGTTAATGTGTAGAAATGGGGTCAGCAATGTGGTGACCGCCATGTCCAAGGACAGACAGGATGGAAGTAAGGATGATGCCTGTATGGTAGGAAGCCATGCAGCCGTAGAACAGAGAATGAGGAAACTCTACATGTACTGAGTTGGAACTGTCTCCAAGAAAAATTATTAAGTGAAAACAGCAAAGTGAGAAATGACATATATAGTGTATTACATTCTGCCAAAAAAAAAAAGACAAAAATAAGAAATGACATTTGTATTTGCTTGCTTATTTGTTTACTTATCTACCTAAATAAACTCTGGAAAGATACAAATGATACTAAGAAAAGAGGTTACATCCTGGAGTGGGTGAGAGCTAAGGTGCAAAGAAAGAGACTTTTCACTGTGTGCCATTTTCCCCCTGAGTTTTGAAGCATGAAGTATATTAACTATTCAAAAGATTAAATTAAAAAAAAATACATCCTTATTACAGTATGCCATGCAGATATTTAAAATAGTGTTAGGGCACTGGGTGGCTCAGTTGATTAAGCATCTGGCTCTTGATTTCAACTCAGGTCATGATCCCAGGGTGATGGGATCAAGCTCTGCATCAGTCTCTGTGCTAAGCGTGGAACCTGCTTAAGATTCTCTCCCTCTTTCCCTCTTCCCCTGCTTGCACTTGCTCTTTCTCTCTTTCTCTCTAAAATAAAAAAACAAAAATTGTATAAAATAATGTAGAAATTATAGATACTGGCTTGGGCAAAGATCCATGATACAGGAAGTGCAGAAAAGCAGATTGTAGAATAAAGTATATAAAGTATCTGATAACCAGGAAATGACTTTGACCTATTTCAGGTCCTTGGAAGGCATTTAAATCACTTGGAATTTATAATATGGCCACTTAAATTGAAATCACAAAGATTATGTAATGATATGTAACATTTTAACAATGCAAATGAGAAATTCTAAACAGCATATTCACAGTATGAAATATGTGTAAATATCAATAGAGACGAATCAAAAAAGTGTGAAAGTAAAATTATTTGCATTGATGTGGTAGGATGTATAATAATTTTTAACTTTGAAATTGTTTAATATTGTTCCGGTGATTATGAACAGAATTAAAATATTTGTTTTTTTTTTTTAATTTTTAAAAATGTTTTATTTATTTTTGAGAGACAGAGACAGCATGAGCAGGGGAGGATCAGAGAGAGAGGGAGACACAGAATCTGAAACAGGCTCCAGGCTCTCAGCTGTCAGCACAGAGTCCAACGCGGGCCTCAATCCCACGAACCGCGAGATCGTGACCTGAGCCCAAGTTGGACGCTTAACCGACTGAGCCACCCAAGCGCCCCAGAATTAAAATATTTGAACAGTATTTCTGTAAGGCAAAAAAAAAAAAAAGTCACGTGACTAGAACTAACGTTGGCAAGAGGGTATGTGAAGGAAGAGAGTGACAAGAAGAGAAGATACAGATCTTGCAGTTTGGGGAAGAAGAGTCTGAAGTAGAGCAGGGCAGGAGACTGGAGGGAAAGCAGTTCAGCAAGTGTGAAAGCCCCGCTGGTGTGGCTGTCCCAGTTAGCCAGGCTGGTGATTTCCTTAAAAAATATGCGGTAGCCTAGAGGGCGCACTGTGAAAACCGCAAATGCTGGGATGTGCAAAGAGGCAAGTAAGTGATTCTGTGATGGTTTGAAATGCACCATTGAAAAGCGCATCTATGGGATCTAAGGTTGTAAAAGAATTCACTGCCTGTATGTGAGTCTAGGAAAATTAGAAGGTTTGTCTGCAAACCTCTGTTTATTTTTATTTTTTTTAATACTTTTATTTTATTTCTAGGAAAGAGAGAGACAGCGTGAGCAGGGGAGGGTCAGAAAGAGAGGGAGACACAGACTCTGAAATAGGCTCCAGGCTCTGAGCTGGCAGTCAGCACAGAGCCCGACGCGGGGCTCGACCCACGAACCGCGAGATCATGACCTAAGCGCAAGTCGGACGCTTAACCGACTAAGCCACCCAGGCGCCCCTGCAAACCTCTGTTTAGTGCTTTAAGTTTTTTTCTTGCATTTTCATTTTAATTGATATGTAACGTACCTACAAAATGCATTGTTCTTTTCTGTATGTGCCCTTCTTTCTACCTTTCGTACATGTTCTTTAAAAATCTGAGATCAGGGGCGCCTGGGTGGCTTAGTCGGTTAAGCGTCCGACTTGCGCTTAGGTCATGATCTCGCGGTTCGTGGGTTCGGGCCCCGTGTCGGGCTCTGTGCTGACTGCCAGCTCAGAGCCTGGAGCCTGTTTTCAGAGTCTGTCACTCCCTCTCTCTCTGACCCTCCCCTGCTCACGCTGTCTCTCTCTCTCCTAGAAATAAATAAAACATTAAAAAAAAATCTGAGATCAATATGAAACTATTATGTCCAGAGTAATCTGAGTTTTAGAAAATAAAAGAAGCATAGGGATGCCAGGGTGGCTCAGTCAGTTGAGTATCCAGTTGCAGCTCAGATCATGATCTCTTGGTTAGTGGATTTGAGCCCCCACCCCCACCCCCACCCTGTCAGACTCACTGTTGTCCGGAGCAGCAAAGAGCCTGCTTGGGATCCTCTGTCCCCTACCCCTACCCCCACTTCTCTGCCCTTCCCCTGCTTGCGCATCTCTCTCTCTAAAATAAATAAACCTTTGGGCTACTGAGTGGCTCAGTCAGTTAAGTGTCCAACTTCATCTGGGTCATAATCTCACCGTTCATCGGTTCAAGTCCCACATTGGGTTCTGTGCTGAATGCTTGCTCAAAACCTGGAGCCTCCTTCAGATTCGGTGTCTCCTTTCTCTCTGCCCCTACCCTACTTGTGGTCTGTCTCACTCTGTCTCTCAAAAATAAATACATGTAAAAAACTTTTTCTAATAAATAAACCTTTAAAAAAGAAAAAGAAATATATTTGTAACTGTATAGAAGGAAATGCATCATTATATAAATAATGATTATCTCTGTGCGGTAGGATAATGGTTGCTTTTTACCTGTGTTCGTTTTTTTTTTTTTCTCCAAATTTTCTTAAGTGAACATGTTTTACTTTTACAGGCAAAAAATGTTTGGGGCTCTTGTTTTCACTTTTGATTAGAAATGTTTTCAAATACACAGATTATTCTTTGGAAAGAATAGCCATAAAACATCTATATTCCTAATACCAAATTTTCACATTTTGCCCTGTTTCCTTTTTAAGGTACAGCCATCATAACATTCCACCCTAATTAATTCAGTTTTCATATCTAAAAATAATGATTTCTTAAACGTAGCTACAATAACATTACAACTCCTAATAAATTTAACAATTTCCTAGTATCATTTTGTGCCCAGTTCATGCTCAAATTTCCCTAATTTACTCCCAAATATCTCCTAGAACTGGTTTATTCAAACCAGAATTTAAATAAGAGCCAGTAATTGCTGGCTGATAGGGTGTTACACAAGGTTCTTTTTAACTTCATAAGCAATCACAATGTTTCATGAAGAAGGTGGCATTTAAAATCTGGGACCTTAAGGACATGTCAGAATTGGGGCTCCTGGGTGGCTCAGCGGTTGAACATCAGTCTTTGGCTCAGGTCATAGTCTCATCAGTTGGTGAGTTCCAGCCCCACATCTGACTTGCTGCTGTCAGCACAGAGCTGGCTTTGGATCCTCTGTCCTCCTCTCTCTCTGCCCCTGCCTCACTGAGACTCTCTCTCTATCAAAATAAATAGACATTTAAAAAAAAAAAAAAAAAGAATAGGTCAGAATTGACATGGGGAAAGAAGTGAGCAGGTCATTTCAGGAACTGATATGAAAGTGAGAAAATGAAAGAGAGAAAGGTAGCTGGTGTGTTTGGGGAGCAGCAAGTAACCCAGTTTATTTGGATCAAAGGAAAAGGAATAATGGGGGATAGAATTAGTAAAATAAATTGGAGACAGATCATGGAGGGCCTTGAAATTGTTTCCAGTCCACCGTGTAGACTACTTGAGAATTCTAGTGAAGCCCAGGTGTGAATAACCCATCAGTCAATAATCCCTGTGAGACAGTGGCTATGTTTTAATCACCTGTATATCCCTGGCACCCAGCAGAGCATATTTATAGGATGCTCAGAATGTATTCATTGTTGAAAACATGGTGCTATTGAAGAATTTTAAATTGAAGACTAACATGCTAAAATCTCCTTTGGGAAGATTTAGGAAATTGGTTGGTAATGATAGTGAGTAGAATAAGAATTTAGAGGGGTGCCTGGGTGACTCAGTCAGTTAAGCATCCAACTTCGGCTCAGATCACGATCTCGTGGTTCGTTGACTTTGAGCCCCGAGTTGGGCTCTGTGCTGGCAGCTCAGAGCCTGGAACCTGATTCAGATTCTGTGTCTCACTTGCTCTCTGTCCTTCCCCTGCTCAGACTCTGTCTCTCTTTCATGAAAAATGAATCGATGTAAAAATGAATAAATGTGTCTCTCATACTCATGAAAAATGAATAAATGTTAAAAAATATATTAAAAGAATTTAGAGAAGAGAAGAAGCTCAGTGGGTTGAGGCAATCGAAGAAAACTTTGTAGAGGAGGTGGGGTTGGGTGAAACTAGATGGGGAAGCAGCATATGCAGTATGAAGAGTCAGGAATGAGGGGCGCCTGGGTGGCTTAGTCGGTTAAGCGTCCGACTTTCGCTTAGGTCATGATCTCGCGGTTCGTGGGTTCGAGCCCCGCGTCGGGCTCTGTGCTGACTGCCAGCTTGGAGCCTGGAGCCTGTTTCAGTCTGTGACTCCCTCTCTCTCTGACCCTCCCCTGCTCACACTGTCTCTCTCTCTCTCTCTCTCTAGAAATAAATAAAAACATTACAAAAAAAAAAAAAAAAAAAAAGAAGTGGAAAAAAAAGAGTAGGAATGAGTTGAGGATCACACAATGACCATCGAGGAGAATGTATTTTTGGATGCTCTGAGAAATGAGATTCCAAAAGATAAGGTCAGGAGTGGTTTGGGAGTCTAATATTGGTCAATGATCTCTTTTATTACTTAATTAATGACTTCTGATCATACTTGAATTCAAGATTTGGGGTTTTCTTATTTAAAGATATTTTAAAATTTATTTTTAGAGACAGAGAGCATGAGTGGGGGAGAGAGGCAGAAGGAAAGAGAGAGAATCTTAAGCAGGTTCCATGCTCAGTGCAGAGCCTGACATGGGGCTTGATCCCACAAACCTGGGATAATGACCTGAGCTGAAATCAAGAATCTGAGGCTCAACTGACTGAGCCACCCAGGTGACCCCCAAGATCTGTTGTTGTTTTTTTTAATTTGGTCTCCCTATGTTTTTTCATGTAAGAACTTTGAGTTCAATATGAAAGACAAAATTGGATGAGATTATTCTGATCCTAAAAAGAATTCATAACTCAATAAAGCCTAAATGAAGGGAATATTAAATAAGAATTATACTGGGATTGTATTCGTTTCAGATATGTTAGACAATTGAAATGTGATACTGAGCACAACTGCATATATGACATGAAAGTAAGGTTGGCAGTGTGAGCAAATTTAGTTAATGGAGAAAGCAGAACATTTGCTCAAAACCCCAAAGGAAATTGTGTATTCTTTTTTTTAAGTTTATTTATTTATTTTGAGAGAGGGAGAGTAGGAGAAACAGAGAGAGAATTCCAAACAGGTTCCACACTGTCAGAGAAGAGCCCAATGCGGGGCTTGAACTCACAAACCGTGAGATCATGACCTGAGCTGAAACCAAGAGTCAGACGCTTAACTGACTGAGCCACCCAGATGCCCCTGTATATTCTTCTTGAAACTTGACAGTATTCCCCTTCCAGAAGGAGGATGGACCCTCCTTGATTATATTCAAATTAGCATTTTAGTAGGTGTGAGGATTGGTGCAGAACTAGAAAAACAAACAAACAAATAACAACACCACTAAACTATATTTACCTGGCTTCCCAGAAAAATGACTCAAACCTGTTTGGGTTATTTGAGGGTGGTTCCCAACATTTTCTGAGGACAGGGATCACTGGGGAAGTTTGTTAAAAAGGCTGAGTTCCAAGATCTAGCTCCATCAATTTTGATCCGTAGTTGGGAGGGCAGGTTAGGCAAACAAGCACCCGAGAAATTTCTCTTCCTCAACAAGCAGCCTGTGTAATTATGATGCAGTTCATCTATGAACCATACTTTGAGACATTTCTCCAAAGGCCCCAGTATCTTTTCTTAGGTGAGAAAATAACTTGTACAATTAAAAACTGAGTTGTAGTTTAAAATAACTTTTTTAAACATTTATTTTATTTTTGAGAGAGACAGAGCATGAGCGGGGGAGAGACAGAGAGGAGACAGAGAATCTGAAGCAGGCTCCAGGCTCTGCTGTCAGCACAGAGCCCGATGCGGGGCTCAAACTCACAGATGGTAAGATCATGACCTGAGCTGAAGTCAGATGCTTAACCTACTGAGCCACCCAGGCGTCCCTTAAAATAATTTTTTAAAAAACATTTTGTTAGGTCTGTTTGTTAGATCAGCTGCAAGTTACTGAAAACACAACCAACAGTGGTTTAAACAAGGCAGTTTCGGTTGGTTGGTTGGTTGGTTGGTTGGTTGGTTGGTTGGTTGGTTGGGTTTGGTATTTATCTCAGGCAGCAAGAAGTCAGAGGGTAGACTATCCAGGGCTGGTCCTTTGCACTCAGTGGTTCGATAATGTCCCCCAAGGAGCCCATTTCCTTTGATTCTTCTGCTAGCCTTGTGTTAGGGTACAGCTTTAATTTTCATGGTCAGATGACCACTGCACATGCAAGTATCATGTCTGCATTCCAGGCAAGGGAAGAGAAAAGAAAAGGTGCAAGCCAGACACATTTGTCCCTTTCACAGAGTGTTTACAGATGCTCTACCAGCAATTTCTGTTAATATCTCATTGGCCAGAAATAGGTCACATTGCCACTTTAGCTGCAAAAGGTCTGGGAAAGCATTAAGTATAAATGTACTACTTCCTTGAGAGGAAAAAAGTGTCTGTGATCCTGTGGGGAGAACCAAACCTTCATTCCTTTTTTTTTTTAAGTTTATTTATTTATTTTAAGAGAGACAGAGACAGCATGGGGTGGGGGTGGGGGAGCAGAGATAGAGGGAGAGAGAGAATCCCAAGCAGGCTCTGCACTGTCAGCACAGACTCTGACGTGGGGCTTGAACTCATGAAACCATGAGATCATAACCTGAGTTGAAACTGAGAGTCAGATGCTCAACTGACTGAGCCACCCAGACGACACACCAACCTTCATTCCTGAAGGGTCTGGTCCTTTAACAGTCCTGGCTGCATGGGCTATACTAGTTTTTCACTGACTTTAATCACACAGTAATATGTGATTCTATGAACTTCAGAGATACCTCAGGACACCATCTGCATTCCAGACATAACCCTCCTTACCTCCATTGTGTATAACTTCTCAATTTCCCCTTGTTAGTCAGGATCAATCACCCCAACTAGTACAGTAATCCTTTCCCTTGTCTAGTGATTCACTGGCTGTGGCCACTTTGTTCATGAGCTCGTTGGGCAAGAATAGCGATGGCTGGAGGAAGAGGCCAACACATCCACAGGACAGGTCTTCTTGCCCAACTGATCATTAATACCCTCCTCTACTGAGGTTGCTCTTTATAAGCATTCACATGGAACACAAATACCTTTCCACATTCTGTGACCATTCATATACCTCTAACCACGTGCCATTTCCCCAGACCTTTCCCAGACCAATCTTCCAATCATGTTACTTCTGTGTCCCTGACCATCCAGCAATATCAATAGTCGTTACCATGAGTCAGTTTATATATGTACCTCTAGACATCTCTCTTTTCAGGCACAATGAACAACAAGGTACCCTGCTTGAGTTCTGCCCATAGCAGGGAGTTTCCTTTCCACTAGCCTTGGGGCCACCTTGGAGTGGGGCTGTAGAGCTACAGCCACCCACTTTTGAGTAGAGCCAGCCTATCATACTAGACCATTTTTTAAACTAACCCCAAATTCTTTATTCCATAGTCAATTGGTTGTAAGAAATGCTCCATGAAGCCATAGATGCAGGTGGAGGAGGAAGAGGAGGCAATGTGGCAAGAATATAGGCATGGACATCTGCGCTACTTTTTCATGTAAATTTCTCATACCTTCGGGACCTGCTTGATCTGAGTTTCCGAATCTTGCACACACCGCTTCCATTTGCTTATGGACTACTGCCATGCATGCCCAACAATATGGCTTGGCAGATGGACAGCTCAGGACAGATCAGGTGGACCGTGACCAAGCAAGCATTCAAAATGTACGAAGGCAGAAGCAGAGCAGAGCTCTTTCTCAAAAGAGACTAGTTGTCTGTAGAGGATTGCACAGCTTCACTTCAAAGTCCTAAGGGTCTATGCTTTGATTAACCTACTAGGGTCTGCCAAAGGCTTCATACAGCTATTCTGTCTGCCATAGACTCTTCAAACATCACTGAATTTGCTAGGTCTTATGAAAAGTAAAGCAGCTTGCATGGCAGGCTGAACCTATTGCAGATCCTTCTCTTGTCCTGAGCTGCACTCAAAAATGGCAGCCTTTCAGGTCATTCAATAAATAAAAGTAGCACTCCCTAACAAAGAATAGGTTGTCTTCAAAATCTAAAGAGGTCCATGAGGCACTGTGTTTCCTTCTTAAAGATAGGAAGGACCAGGACGGAACAATCTGTTCATTTTTTAAAAACATTTTTAATGTTTAATTTTTGAGAGAGAGAAACAAGTGGAGGAGGGGCAGAGAGAGAGAGAGAGGAACAGAAGATCTGAAGCAGGCTATGCACCGAGAGCGGTGAACCCAGTGAGGGGCTCAAACTCACAAACCATGACCATGACCTGAGCTATAGTTGAGCACTTAACTGACTGAGCCACTCAGGTGCTCCAATCTGCTCACTTTTTTTTTTTTTTGAAGGAGTTCTCTCCAGTGTTCCTAGAAATTTTATTGAAATGGAGCCTCCTGAATTTTTGTGGGATTTATTTCCATCCCTCTGGCACACATGAGTATTACCAATGTGTCTACAAAGTTCCTACTTCCTATTTACTGGGTCATGTCAAAGTGATATCATCAATGTAATGGACCAGCACTATGTTCTGTGGAATGAAAAGCTGACCAAGGTCCCTGTATATTAGATCATGACATAGCACTGGCTAACTGATATAGCCCTGAGGTCGGACAGTGAAGGTGTATATTGGTCCTGCTGGCTGGCAGCACACTGCTTGTGATTATCTTTACTAACAAGTATGAAGGAAAAAAGCATTCACCAGGTCAATAGCTGTCTACCAGGTGCCAGGAATAGGTTGAATTGCGCCAGCAAAGAAATCACAGCTGGAATATCAGCTGTAATGAAAGTCACCACATGATTAAATTGACATTGAACTACTTTCATTCTCCAAGATGTACTTGTCTTCATAGGCCAAATAAGCAAATTGATTTGGGATGTATTAGGAATCATGACCGCTATACTGCTCAAGTCTTTGATGGCGGCACTAATCTCACAAATACTGTGTTGCTTTTCGTTTACTATATTGATAGGTAGGGTCAGCTCTAAAAGCATCTATTTGGCCTTTCCTACCATAATAGCTCTCACTCCATGTATTAAGAAGCCAGTGTGGGGATTCTGCCAGTTGCTGAGCATGTCTGTGCCAGTTATACATTACAGAGCGAAGAAATTACCCGGAGGGTGGCTGTGGGAACCCACTGGGCCCACGATGAGATAAACCCGATGCGGAGCTCCATTGATCACCTGACAGCTATAGTCCTATTCTGACTAGTGGACCACAGTGGTATTTTGGGTGTTCAGGAATTAGTATCAGTTCAGAGCCAGTGTCTAATGCTCCCTAAAATGTTTATTTCTCCTCTATTTCCTGTTTCCAGGGAAATGGCTTCCAGGCTCTAATGGCTTTCCATTAGGGAAGGTTAGGAGGAAAATTTCCAGTGAGCACGTTTATGTGCAGTAGATTCTTTCTTCAAGATCCGATTCCCATTCATGCAAGGGGCTCTGGGTCATTGAACTTGTTCCAGTCTGGGGATTGGTTGGTTCCTATAAAATAATGCAATTTGCCAGTGTGTATGTCACCTCTTCACAGAGTATACTCTGTACCCCATCCTGTGGTGTATGCTATAACTTAAATCTTACGGGTCTAGGAGAAATGAGAAGTAGTAGGGATGAGTCCTTAGGAGGACCTGCACTCTCTTGCAGGCGGAAAGCCATTATGAGTTCATCAGACAAGCGGAGCCTGTTGCCAATTCTTAATGGAATGACATGGGAGAAACAAATAAAAATATTGAAGTATAATTGAATTTTGCATTTAAAGTATGATCAGTTCTTTAAAGATGTGATTTCATTGCATAAAACCAGATGAGATTTGTCTCTTTTTTGAAAGAGAGGTTGGATATACATCAGGTTTCATAGTCTACATTCATTCTGTTACAAAATCCACATATTTGTGACAGCAATTGCTAGGGTAGAAATTACCTCTGGCAATTTTGACCGCTATTAGTCTTGGGTTTTATGTTCCCCCGATTAAAGGAGAGCCGTGGTTCACCTTTTCAAGGTGATATGTTCGTAACAGGATACTGCTTTCTGTGGTACTTTTTGCGGGCATTAACCTTGAATGAAAACCTGTGATAATAGGTTTAAACTATTTAATCCATGAAAAGAATTTGGGTCCTTGCATCCAGAAGGAAGTTATGCTCATAGGAGTGTCAGATCCAGCATAGCAAACATGCTGTGGACACCCATTATATTTCAGGCATTGTGCTAGGTACGAGGGTACAAATAAGATCCAGCCGTAGGCATAAACTGAAAAGCGTACAATCTAGCTACAAGCTTAGCTAAACTGTTCAAATTAGAAACAGAAATTAGACTCTGCTTTGTCAATGTAAATAGAAAATAAATTGGAAAAGAATTAGGATAATTCTAGAAACAACATGCCAGTACCTCTTTTAAAATAATATGAAAATAAATTTAAAAATTAACAAAAGAAAAAGTACTTCAAACTGCTGCACAATCATGACACATTCATAAAAATTGCAAACAATAAAAGAAAGAAAGAAATGAAAATCATCTGTAAGCCCCTTGGCTTCCAGAGTTTTCTCTGGGCGCGCGCGCACACACACACGTATACAAAACACATATTTTTCACAAAAATAAGTCTGATGATTAATGTTTTCCAGAAATCTAAAGAGCACCATGGAGAATATCTGGAGTTTTAAAAAGTTTCTTTATTTATTTTGAGAGAGAGAGAGAGCACAAGTGAGGAGGGTCGGAGAGAGAGGGAGAGAGAGAATCCTAAGAAGGCTTCACAGTGTCAGGACAGAGCCTGAGGTAGTGTTCAAACTCATGAACTGTGATCCTGACCTGAGCAGAAATCAAGAGTTGGACATTTAGCTGACTGAGCCACCCAGGTGCCCCTGGAATTTTTTAAAGAATAAAAGAAAGAATTCCATAATTGCCTTTTGAATTGTCCCCTAATAATTCTATTCATATTACTTATATGACTGTTTTGAGGTTAATTATTCATGAGTGCTAAAATTGTTTAAGCTTGGTATGTTTATTTTGAGTATATTTTGGAAAACCAAAGGAAAAGGAAGAATAAAATTACATTAAAACAATCTTGAATTGATGTTAAGAAGTAGCAAAGGAAAGGGGCACTTGGGTGGCTCAGTAGGTTTGAGTGTCCAACTTCAGCTCAGGTCATGATCTCATGGCCCATGCACTTGAGCCTTGTGTTGGGCTCTGTGCTGACAGTTCAGAGCCTGGAGCCTGCTTGGGATTCTGTGTCTCCATCTCTTTCTCTGCCCTTTCCCCACTCATGCTCTGTCTCTCTCTCTCTCTCAAAAATAAAACATTTTTTAAAAAGTTAAAAAAAAAAAGAAGCAGCAAAGGAAAAGCAACTTTCATTTATAAAAACATGGTTAAAGAGTAGTCAGGTGGGGGGAGGTGGCCTGGGTGGCTCAGTTGGTTAAGCGTTTCTTGATTTCAGCTCAGGTTATGATCCCAGAGTTGTGAGATTGAGCCCCATGTAGGGCTCCTTGTTGAGCATGGAGGTTACTCTCTTCTCTCTGCCCCCTTTTCCCCACTCACACATTCTCCCCCACAAAAAAAATTTTTTTTTATTAAAAAGTTAAAGTAGTCAGATGGCCTTGTTTGCCTGGCACTGAGGGGACTCCCGAGACGCAGAACCCATGGTGCTAAAACTGGGCCAGTCTGAGGCAAACAGGCATGACTGGTCATTCCAGACAGAACCCAGGGTGCCACAGAATGCATACTATCCACATCTTGTTACGGCCTAAAATCGGAAAAGTTCTTGATTCTGAAACTCACTTGTCCCCAAGGATTTGGAATGAAGGATAGCAGGCCTACATGTATACAGACTGTTGCTGGAAGGAGACGGGGGCAACTGGCCAAACCGCCCCCACCCCTGCCCCAGAAGGAAACAGGTGGCTGGAGACCAGGTATAGAGGAAAAGTTTTCACCGGTGTAGAAGGAAAGTATAGCCTTTTGCATCCTTTGACTGTGAACCATGTATTACCTGTGCAAAAAATAAACACGGTAAGTTTCTTGGGGGGGCGGAGAGGAGGGGTTAGTTTGCTTTAAAGTCTCTGCATCTGCTACAATGAAGCCCTTCCTGGTTACTTATAAAATCAGTGGTTTCCAGTATTCCTTGCTCTTTTACTCCTTTGGGCTGTGTCTATAATATTCTTTCTACACATATCACTTCACTGTCCAGAAATAGGAAGGAATAGTGTAGGCAGACAGCTCTTTGGAGACATGCTACTTTAAGAGTTTCCATAGTGGTGATGTTGGACCTGACATTGGTTCAGGCTGGGGAAGAAACACCCACCCCCGTAAAGGCAACGGCACCTAGCCAGTCAGAGGAAAATAATATTTGTAGTTGTTCTTACTAAGGGTCCCTCACTGTTCTAAGTCCAGAGTGTCTGAACAGCTAGGAAAAATAGAATAAAATGATTTTTAAATCATTTTTTTCATATTTAGCTTTTCAAATAATATGCTGCTTTTTTTAAATCCCAAGACACATTTTCAGTGAAATACCTTTAAATCTGAAGCAATGGATACATTTGTTAATGAGGAAAAAAGTTCATTATATATATATTTTAAATATGTAATATGTATATAATTGTCCTTATACTTCCAGACTTGTTAGGTACTCTCTAATGTATTTATTGTACTTTTTTAAAATTAAAGTTTATTTATTTATTTTGAGAGAGGAATGCAGGGGATGGGCAGAGAGAGAGGGAAAGAGAGAATCCCAACATTTATTTTGTATGCCCTCCATTCAAGCCACCCGGAAATTGAAGACGATAGAGTTCAGATGGAATTTTTAGGAGTTTGAAATTCAGTCACTCTCATTTTGGGAGAGAAAGTATTTCCAACACTTAAATGAGTAGAACTGAATCCCCAGCAGTGGTTTTTCCAAGCCCAGCATCCATCCCTCTACCCCATTCCCCCACCCCCTGCCCCCCCTGCAACCAGCATTCTAGATTTCCTTTGGGGAAATCCCACCTTCTTTCACAGGCTAAGTGTACAAGGGAGAGGTTTCTTCTTGAGTCACAGTTGGAGCAACTGTGTTCTAGCCAGTCAGAACACGGGGATAGATATGTGCTCCAAGTTGGTCCAATCAGAATGAATTTTGGAATTTGGTGGGAGAGAAGAACATGGGGGGGGAGGAGACTCCCTCTCTCTTTGGCTGGGACCCCTAGCATTGCAAGTGACCTGCTGCCACTGAGAGCCACCACTCAGATTGATGAGGTGAAGAGGAAAAGAAGTCTAAAGAAAGCTAAGTATAAAAATAGGCATCCTAGATCTGGCTACATCACGGTGATCTTGCACAAGGGATGAATTCCTAAGAAAAGGTGACCCTTGTTAATGATCACAGCACACAACCAGATGTAGTGATATGCCAGTCAGTACTCGTCCGAATCCCTTTGGCTGCTATAACAAAATACCACAGGCCAGGTAGCTTATAAGCAATAGATATTTACTTCTCACGGGGGAAGTCCAAGATCAAGGCACCCAGCAGATTCGATGTCTGGTGAGATACTGCTTCCTTGCTTCCTGGTTCCTAGATGTCTATCTTTTAGCTGTGTAGTTGCCTGATGACCTTTTTGCAGCTCCAGCAGAGACAAGCACAGTAGGGCTCTTTTAAACGTAGATCCCAGGGGTGCCTGTGTGGCTCAGTCAATTAAACATCTGCCCTCAGCTCAGGTCATGATATCATGGTTCATGGGTTTGAGCTCCACATCGGGCTCTGTGCTAATGGCTTGGAGCCTGGAGCCTGCTTTAGATTCTGTGTCTCCCTCTCTCTCTTCCTCCCCTGCTCATTCTCTCTCTCTCTCTCAAATAAACATTAAAAACATAAAAATAAAAAAAGTGGATCCCTAAAGCTGGTTCTGCTGACAGCTAACCACGTTAACTGGTAATCATGGTTGGCTTGGGCAGTCCTGAAGTGGATAACCCCCCCCAATACTGTAGTGTAGACAGTACTTCCTGCAGTGCCAAAAAAAAAAAAAAAACTCACGCAGGGGGCCTGGGTGGCTTAGGCGGTTAAGCGTCCGACTTGCGCTCGGGTCATGATCTCGAGGTTCGTGGGTTCGAGCCCCGCGTCGGGCTCTGTGCTGACTGCCAGCTCAGAGCCTGGAGCCTGTTTCAGAGTCTGTCACTTCCTCTCTCTCTGACCCTCCCCTGTTCACACTGTCTCTCTCACTCTCCTAGAAATAAATAAAACATTAAAAAAAATTAAAAAAAAACAAAACTCATGCAGAACCCAGAAAGAACCCATCATCAACCACTCCTTACTGAGGTAGGAGGTAGGGACTAACCTCAAGAAGTTTGGCTTCTCAAGCTTAGGGCAACCAAGAAATGAGTCAGCTTTCTGGAGAAAGCTTCCCACAGTCTGTGATTCACCATCTCTAGCAGGCCCCCACCCCACCCCCACCCCAGTAAGGCCTATGCATTTCTTTCAAGAGCATAATAACACCTTATATTTGAAAAGCAGTGAAGTGCTGTACCTCTTTCAAAGTACTTGTGCATTCATTATCTCATTAGGATACCAGATTTGCTATTTTTCCCTCTGGATTTTTCTTTTTTAATGAAAATCCAGTGGAGAAATTTTGTATATGGCTTTCAGTGAGCCTTGAGAGGAGATAAATCAGAATTCAATCCAAGAGCAAAGCTTTTTCCTAGAGCCACAAATATTATCTTTCTCTCTCATGCCAAAAATAATAAGGGGCAGAGGCTGGATTATAGAAGAACACTGAGGGAAGGCGGAAACCTGGGTTCTAGTTCCATATCTGCCACCAAGTAGCTGTGTGACTGGGACAAGCTCCTCGATCTCTCTGTGCTTCAGCTTCTTCTTTGTAAAATGGCAGCATTGAGGCTTCCTGGGGTGATTGGCCTTGATATCTCCTGATGGCCTTTAAAGCTCTGAGGTTTTATGGCTTGGGGAATTATAAATTGTAAATGAGCCCAGCCACTATTTGAGGGTGCACAGGGGAGATTCCCTGCCCAGGGTGCCAGGAGCCACAGCACAGAGGGATATAAAGCTGAACATGACTGACTCCCCAGAGACGCCAAGGCCCTCTTCCAAAGTTGTAGGCAGTTGTTAATTGGTTAAATGAAGGGTGAGTGCTGGACCATTCACAAGGTGCTGGCTGCTTGATAGATCAGGAAAATTGGTGGCCTGTGGGATGAAGTGGATATCAGATTGGTTCTTGGAATGGAAGGAGAACCTTGGCGTTTCCCTGGAGAGGTGGCCTGTGTAGGGCTTGGCAGCCAGGGTCGCGGGTCCTACTCAGCAATGCAGAGACTAGCCCATTTTTCTTGCTGATTTCAATCTCCTCTGTAGAACTCTTTCTTCCAGCAAGGGCTTTCTGCCCAGTGGGGAGGTGAACAGATCTTCACCTCCAAGAGCCCCTTCTGTGTGACTATACCCTCTAATCTATCCCGACTTCCATTTCCAATGACTGCTTTGAGAAACTAAGTGGCAGTGGTTTATGTTGTCTCACTAGTGCCTGGATTCTGTACCTTTTTGAGAGCATGGACTAGGGTACCTCAGACTGCCTTCTGTCTTTCTCAGCACAGCTTTGGCTCAACCTGCCCCCTCCCCTGTCGCTCCCCGATTCCCAGTCCAAACAACCAACTACCACCACCATTGATAACAACAAAACCCCTCATCATCCCATTATGTATCTTCTCCTCTTAGGAAATTGTTCTTTGTTCCTAAACAAAAGCATGCCAAAGTGCAGTAGTTGCTAAGACTTATTACCTTCCCATCCCCCCTGCTGCTGCTCCAAATGTGTATTTGCATTTTAGCAGGAACACTGGATCCAGTTTGGCAGATACAATCCCATTAAAGGAACAAACTTGTTTCAGCATCAGACCTATGATGGGAGATATTTTTGTCCTTAAGGAAGTTCTTTTTTTTTTTTTTTTTGCCAATCACCTACAGGAAGCTGGGTGCTGATGAGGTCGGAGCTCACCAGGGCAGCCCGGCCCATCCTGCCTTCCCCTGAGCCAGTGGTACCATCCTGTTCCTAATCAGCTCTGCAATTTTAATACCCAGAACAAAATCTGCCACATTGCATTTGCCAACCTCCCTGCATTTCACAATATTATTTTGTTGATTCTGGGATCTACTTTTTTTCTCCTAAAATCCTGGCCCTGCCTCAGATGCCTCTGGCTCTGCATAGGTTGTACTATCTGATGTTGGGATCTGGAATCTTGGCACAGTCTGAGAATTCAGATTTGCCTGTCGTATGCCCCTCCACACACCATTCCAAGGCCCCTGATGGAATCTCCTGCAATCCAACCTCTAGCCCCGGGGCAACATAGCCTGAGTTTAAAACAGGACCAGAGCGGGGCACCTGGGTGGCTCAGTTGGTTAAGTGTCCGACTTCAGCTCGGGTCATGATCTCAGGGTTCGTGCGTTTGGGCCCTGTGTCAGGCTCTGTGTTGACTGCTAGCTCAGAACCTGGAGCCTGCTTCACATTCTGTGTCACCCTCTCTCTCTGACCTTCCCCTGCTCTCTCCCTCAGAAATAAGTTTTAAAAAGTTAAAAAAAATAAAACAGGACCCGAGAAAGGGATCAAAATTTATTAAGTAAAACCAAACTTGAATTAATACCAGAAGACCAGTTGAGTTTCAGGAGATTCCAGATCTCCATTAAAAAGGGGCAACTTTTAGGCCACCTGGGTGGCTCAGTCAGGTTAAGCATCTGACTTCAGCTTAGGTCATGATCTTGTGGTTGGTGAGTTCGAGCCTCACGTCGGGCTCTGTGCTGACAGTTCAGAGCCTGTGGCCTGCTTCAGATTCTGTGTCTCCCTCTGTCTCTGCCTCTCCCCCACTCAGGCTCTGTTGGTCTGTCTCTCAAAAATAAATAAACATTAAAAAGGGGGGGCACTTTCTATTCTAGT
This sequence comes from Proteles cristata cristata, assembly GCA_017311185.1. Lineage (NCBI taxonomy): Eukaryota > Metazoa > Chordata > Mammalia > Carnivora > Hyaenidae > Proteles > Proteles cristata. Next base: position 314,683 of record JAESUZ010001885.1, on the reverse strand, counting down.
AGTTTGCTGACTCTGATATTTTGGCCCCAGGCCAATACTCTACACCCTACTCCCCACAGCAAGGTTGAAAATATCCCTGTGAATAGGAACCAACACAGATCCCTAAACTTGGAGTTAGTTTAATTCTTTGAGGGGAAGGGTTAGCTCTGGTTTTAGCCGACCTGTGCTGGTGTTGATATGCAAATATAGGAAAATCAGGAAGGAGTCTGCACTGAGGTATAAAACACGATGGCTGTGCTAAAGTAATAATGTGAGGAAACACATAATGTAAGCAAAGTTAAAGTCTCTCTGAAGTTTGGAATTCTGACACAACATTGGAAAACCAGAACTACCCCCATGCACTGCCTCTCCCCCATTCCCACAGGCTGGGGGCTGAGTTGTGGAGCCAGACAGAAGGGAAAGAACCAGGTCTCTTCTGGCCCCTCATTTATCCTGCCTGGCTCTGTTAGGTCTGCATCTAAACTTGCTGGTTAGAAATGTGGTCCCCTAGGGGCACCAAGGCAGCTTAATCAGTTAAGCATCTGACTTTGGCTCAGGTCATGATCTCAAGGTTTGTGGGTTCAAGCCTCACATGGGGCTCTGTGCTGAATGTTTGCTCAGAGCCTGGAGCCTCCTTCAGATTCTGTCTCCTTCTCTCTCTTCCCCTCCTCTGCTCATGCTCTGTCTCACTCTGTCTCTCAAAAATAAATAACATGAAAAAAAAAAAAGAACGTGAAAATAAAAAAGGAAATGAGATCCCGTCAGTCATCTGTTGTCATCTCGTCCTTTCTGCTCCCTGATGTCTATTTGGTGAACGACACAGTAAAATCTATGGCCAACCCATGGGAGGGGAGACTCGCCAGAAACCTGTATCAGGTCCCATCATAAAGGCTGGGAGGCTTGTGGAGACCATACAGAAGGAGATACCACTGACAAGGAGGAAGGAGAAAGGAGAATGCTAGCGCCGAGCCTGAAGCAAATCTGCTAGCCAGTGAAGCACATTCCAAGGTCATCCTTGCAGCCTTGGCTGTGGCTGAGTAAATTCCTGCAGCGGAGTGAATCCAGGCCGGCCTTGTCCAGCGACAAAACTGGAGCAGCCAAACCCATCTGTTCCAGGCTCCACTTCTCTTATAATAAAGGAGCTTCATCAGCATCTCTAGGCTTCTAACACTCTCTCCCAGCGTCTTACCCCAAAACCAGATTTGGGCTTATGCAGGCTACAGAGAAGGGCCTTCCCTCCTTTCTTTGACTTCCACACTTCCCAGCAAAGTCACAACCGCAGCACCAAAAGGGCAGAGTTTATCGAAAATGACTAATCTGGGAGGTGATTACATATTTATTTATTTAAGTTTTGTGTTTCAAAAGCATCCCTGAAGGGTTTCTTCAGCTTTTTTCTTCTTCTACATTTTTCAAAGATTATCTTTGGCATAAAATTATATAATCACTCTACCAAAAAATGAAAAAAACTGAAAAAAAAGAGAAAACAACCATATATGACTATCTTCTTAATGCATCTGTCTTCTGCTAGCATTTGGAAGACTTTTTTTTTCCCCATCTTTCTCCCATACACATTTTTTTCCTTCTAAACATTAAAGGTTTGTTCTTTTAAAAAATATTTTTTAATTTTTGTTTTATTTTTGAGAGAGAGAGACAGAGCACAAGCAGGGAAGGGACAGAGAGAGAGAGGGAGACACAGAATCTGAAGCAGGCTCCAGGCTCTGAGCTGGCAGCACAGAGCCCAATGCAGGGCTCGAACTCATGGACGGTGAGATCGTGACCTGAGCTGAAGATGGACACTTAACCAACTGAGCCACCCAGGCGCCTTTGTTCTGTTTTAAATTAAAAGGAAAAAAAAGTAATTCCATTTGATAAAATGGAATAAAAATAAAATAAAAAGTAATCGCCTTTCCTTCCACCGTTATCCCCAGTGATCACTGTTAAATCTTCTATATCTTTCCAGAAACTAGCTTTTCATATAAGGTGTCTGGCTGGGGATGGCAGTTGGCATGTGTAGTGAGAGGGTAGAGGCAAGCAGTGGATTCATTCCTGTTAGGAGTATGGACACAAAGACCTTCTGAGCAGCCCCTCCCTTGGGCCAGAATTGTAAAATGTAAAACTTGGGAGATACCAGGGATGGCGTTTTTGACCACATAACTAAAACATGTGACAGGAGAGCTGGAGAGAGAGCCCTGGTGTCATTAGAGATTCTGCACCTAGTTCTTTCTAAGGTTGATCCATGACCTTGGCCATCCTATGGTTTAGTTGTTCAGCCTTTCCCAGAGTTTGCTTATGACCAATAAATTCCCTTTCTGCTAAAATGTATTTGACTTGGGTAGATGTTATGTATCAACAAATTAGCACATTCATCAGAAGCATTTTTTCTTTCTCTGTACTATACTTCTTGTAAGGACACAAGTCTAAACGTCTAAACCAAACTGACTCCATGACAGGCTTTAAGTTTCCCCTCTAAACTAGAAGGCCTAAATTCCAGCTTCTCCGAAACTATCAGGCAGTTACACATTGCCCAAGGCAAGAGAAACTACCCTTGCAACACCCAATCAGGAAAGGCCAGCGACCACCCTCCACATTACTGAGGGAGAGGCCTATAGATAGGAACTATAGATAGGACCCAGTTACCCAATGTTAAAGTTAACCCGTTAGTCGCCGAACAAGACCCTAGGCTCGCTCTGTAATTGGTTGAATTTAAAGGTACTCTAAATGTTGTAATTGGATCCCGCCAAAAGTAACGAATACTCTAGACAATGTGTATGGTTAAACCCACTGTCAATAATGTTGAATAATTATGATTGGATCACTGTCCCCCTGCCACAACTTCTGTAACTCCCTCTTCACAAACCCCATAAAAACCCTACTCTGCCTTTGCTCAGGGCTCTCAGCATGGATCCACTGCGTTGGTGACGTCTGGGAGCCTGAGCTTAAGCCCGAATAAACGCCCTTTGCTTTTGCATACGTGACTCGGACTCCTTGGAGGTCTTGGGATTTTGGGAAGATCGCGATCTGGGCATAACATTGTGTTTAAGGATATGTGTTTAAGGATATGTGTTTAAGGATAAACAATAGCAACAGGCAGCAAAAAGAAAAAAGATAAATTGGAGATCATCAAAATAAAGTTTTGTGTTTCAAAGGACATTATCAAGAAAGTGAAAAGATATGGGGTGCCTGGGTGGCTCATTTGGTCAAGCCGACTTCAACTCAGGTCATGATCTTACAGTTCATGAGTTCAGGCCCTGGAAAGGGCTCTCTGCTGTCAGCACAGAGCCCACTTGGATTCTCTGTCTCCCTTTCTTTATGCCCCTCCCCTGCTCGTTCTCTCTCTCTCTCTCTCTTTCAGGTCATGATCTCAGTTTGTGGGTTCAAGTTCCACATCAGGCCCTGTGCTGAAAGCTCAGAGCCTGAGCCTGATTCGGATTTTATGTCTCCCTCTCTCTCTGCCCCACCCCCTCTCATGCTATGTCTCTGTCTCTCAAAAATAAATAAGCATTAAAACATTTTTTAAAAGTTTAAAAAAATAAATAAGCAAACAACAACAAAAAAAAAAAGTGAAAAGATAACCCAGTAATGGGAGAGAAATTTTCTGCAAATCATATATTGATAGAGAAAAATCTGTTATAAGATGGCTGACAGGACTGATAGGGAAATTTCAGCCCCCAACCAAAGACACCCCTTCTGGGTTCTTCTTCCTACTCTGCCAAATTACTACTAATGCGGAATGTGGGAGTAACAGCTTATAAATTGTTCCCTCTGCTTATGGTCAAGACTCAGACCTCTGGAGAGTGATCTCCTCTGAGTCCACTGGTATAAAATAAACCTCCTGCCTTCCAAGATCTCCGAGTGCCACTTGGTTCTTCTGCCAGGTGATCCAGACCAGATTGCTTAACAATATGTGATAAGGGACTTATCTAGGATATAGAAAGAACCTGTATGTAATAAAAAGACGAATAACTCAATTTAAAAATGGGAAAAGGATTGGAACGACATCTCTTCAAAGAAGACATAAAAATGGCCAACAGGCACATGAAAAGACACACAACAGTAATAGCCATCAAGGAAATAGAAATCAAAACCATGAGATCCTAGTTCACTTTCACTTGGGTGGCTATATCAAAAAGACCAATCATAACAAGTGTTGATGAAGATGTAGATAAATTGGAACCTTCACATACTGCTGGTGGGAATGTAAAATGGTACGATTGCTTTGGAAAACCATTTGGCAGTTCCTCCAAAGTTTGAACATAGAGTTACCCTAGGACCCAGCAACTCCACTCCTTGCTATATTCCCAATGATGAAGCTTTGGGGTGGTGGTGGGGTGGTTCAGAGCCAATGATCAACAAAGAATTCTTGACGATGTCTTTGGTGCAAAAAGGTGATTTTATTAAAGCATGGGGACAGGACCCATGGGCAGGAAGAGCTGCATGGGGTCATGATGGGTAATACATTATATAGCCACAGGTTGGGGGAGGGGTCAGGGGTAGAGTAAGTCTCTAAGGAATTTTCAAAGCAAGGTTTCAGGGACCTTGAGGGGCTAGCTGTTGCTAGGGAAATGCCATTTATTGCCATTCAATAAAAACTCAGTCAAGGGACCCTTCAGATGCATATCAGGGGTCCATAAGCCTGGAGCATAATTGCCAGGATATGTTCTGGGGCAGTTGAGATAAAGGAAGTAGATTTACAGGATCCTCAAGTTTGGGACAAAGTTAAGCCAAGGTTCTCTTTTGCCCCTAGCAAAGTGTCATCACTGAGGCAGCTGAGCTCCTAAAGGGAGGTCACTCTGAGGGTTTCGGGGACTTGTCAATGGGCTGTAGGGAGTAAGAGAATTTAGTTTTTCACTTGCCTTAGTTTCTTCACATTACCATGGCAAGCACTTAAACTCCTTTCCTTTGTTCTTGGGTAGCCAGGAGTGTCCAAGGAATATCACACAGGTCCCACCTGGGGCAGGGGTGGGGTGCTAGCTTGTGCTTGGCCCCTCAGCCTGCCTCATGCTCCCTCATCACCAAGAGAAATGAAAACGTGTCCACACAAACACTTGGACATGCATGTTCATAGCAGCATTGTTCATAATAGCCCAAAAAGTAGAAACAACTCAAGCGTCCTTCCTCTGATGAACAGATGAACAAAATGTGGTATATCCATACAGTGAGATACTGTTCGGCAATAAAAAGAAATGAAGTACTTGAAATGTGCTACAATTTGGATTCATCGAATATACAATGTTATGTGAATCAATCAAGAAGCCAATCACAAAGGGTCACATGTTGTATGATTCCATTTGTATGAAATGTCTAGAATAGGCAAATCCATGGAGATAAAAAATACATTTGCCCACGGCTGGGAGCTTGAGTGGAAATGAGGAATGACTACTAATGAGGGTGATGGAAATGTTCTAAAATTGTGATGATGGTTGTGAAAATCCATGATTATACTAAAGACTATTGACCTGGACACTTTATTATTTATTTATTTAAAAGTAACCTCTACATTCAATGTGAAGCTCGAATTCATGACTCCCAAGAGTTACATGCTCCATGGACCAAGCCAGCCAGGTGCCTCAACTCAGACACTTCAAATGGGTGAATTGTATCATACATTAATTATATAAAAAATAGCCTATTAAGTGGATGTGTTAGTGGGATTACTTATATAGTTGTCAAGTCCAAGGTATTCCTCAGTTATTAATACAACTCTGTGTTACATATCATTTCACAAATATTTACTGAGCATCGGATGCATTGGAAATATGAAAAAAAAAAAAGCAGAAGAGTATCTCATGGCCAAACCAAGGAGGCAGCATCCATGGGCAGAAGGTGAGTGAATGTGCAAAGGAGCACATAATAAATGTTACTCATTTCAGAGGCCGCCTGGCTGTCATGAGCGATGCACCTGAGGAAGGCTTTAAGGAGGAGGTGGAGACCACTGTATCTTAAAGGATAAAAGGGGAGAAACAAAAGTAGAACAAAAGTTATCATTTGTTGAATACTTACCATGATGGGCACGGTTCTAGAGGGTGGGACTTCGAGAATGGCAGAGGTCGAAATTAGGTGGACCCTCTCCCCAGCAAAACAACAACTTGACTGATGAAAATTATGAAACACAACACAACACAACAATTTAAAATCTCTGGGAATTGTTCTAAGTGCATAGAGCAAATGGAGACATAATAATAATAATAAAACAAAACAAACAAAAGCCCCAAAAAAGCAAAAAGAAAAAAAAAAAACCCAAAAAACAAAACCTGAATCTTAGAAGAAATGCCTAAACCTTAGGCATTTGAGCCATGACCCATTATTCCCTTGGCCTTTCTCCCCCAGCTCCTTGTTATGGAAGCTCCACCCAAGAGCTCTCTTCTCAGCAAGAAGAGTCCTCCCAGCTCCCAGTGTGTGGCTACAGTTTCATCTTGGGAGAGGTAGACTGCTGAGGCTTCCCCTGCTGTAGAGACCTGATTATAGGTACGGCAGGCTCAGAATACTGGGGCTCCATCCCTCCACTGCTCTCTAAAGCCAGTGTGTAGAGTGAGGGTTCTGGGCTGGGAGGATAAAGTAGATAAGATCAGTGGTTTCCATCCCCCACAGAGCAGGGTGTCATTCTAGGAAAAGTGGGCCCCGCCCCCAGCCCTGGTGCAGGGGCACAAGAGTTCTGCCCGGAAGGAAAGGCAACTCATAAGGATAAAGAGCTTTAGAGCTTGGGGCGCCTGGGCAGCTCAGTCGGAGAAGCATCTGACTCTTGATTTTGGCTCAGGTCATGGTCTCAGGGTGGTGGGATTGAGCCCTATATCAGGCTCTGCACTGATAGCAGGGAGTTTACTTGGGATTCTCTTTCCCTTTCTCTCTCCCCCTCCCCTGCTTATGTGTATGTTCTTTCTCTCTCTCTCTCTCAAAAGGAAAAAAAAAAGAGCTTAGAGCTTTGCTTGAGACCCTGACTTTATTGGAACAGAGCATGGAGAACTCTGCCTAAAGGTGTTATGGAAAACAACAGAGATCTTGATGTAAAGCAATTAAGAAGAGGTTGGTAGCTCCTCGATAATACCAAAATGGCAGAGCAATTAGCAATTTAATAGGGAACCAGGGAAAGAGAAAGCCAAGAAGAACCCTCTTGAAAGCACACTCAACTCCCGGAATCAGGAAGGTTATGCACAGGTGCCTGGCTGCACTCACTCATAGCAATCAGAGCAGGGCACGGGGTAGACTTGAAAATGCCCCTCAAGCCACACACAGGCCTGTTAACACAGGACCCCTCATGGAACAAGGGGCTTATACAATGGTCAGTCTCTGACGAAACAATGACTGAGCCATAAGCTACTCTGACCAGGGGTCTGAGAAATAAGCCCACTGACCCAATCAAGGCAGAGGGATGAGGAGACTCAGAGCACAGTGAAGTCAGCCTTTAAACAATGTTCTTGCAAGAGCAGGTGTCTGATGGACAGGCACACTCGCAGGGGTTACAGAAGGCAATTTATCTCCTAGCATGCAAGTCCCTTCCCTGATTCTTCATTGGCTGAGTACTACAGAGGTTACAGCCTTACCTGGAAGTCACCTATGCTCACATAGGGCAAAAAGTACATTCCTTGAGGGGATGCAGAGTCTTCAGTTCTTTGGTGCATGCTCATTGCAAAGTCCACAAAAAAAAAAATAAGCCCACGAAATGGAGCGGGGGAAAAAGAACCAGGAAGTGAAGTATCTTAGTGTTTAAGACTCCAGTACAGGTGTGTGTGTGTGTGTGTGTGTGTGTGTGTGTGTGTGTGTGTGTGTGTGTATACATATTTCCAATAGGTTGTAAACCTATTGTTACCTAGACAACACAGCCTTTCTTTGGTATTTCTGAAAATGAATCATCTCACTTACTTCTCACAGGGCACTTCCTAGGAAATCAGACTTCAAAGTAAAATCATTCACTCCTGGCATTTGGACATGCCCAACCTGTAGACATACCCAAGGCTTCAGCCTCTCAGGAATAATCAGAGAGGGAACATCCAAGCTACTAGGCCCTGAACAAACATGAGGGGAAAAAACCCAACGTACCCCCCTCAAATCCCAAAAAACAAAAAGCAAACCTCCTTGAATTGTGACTGTAGCCTCCAAGCCATACACACATCCAACAATAAAATGTAAAAATAAAGCTGGCTAAAGAGGCTTAAGTACAACCTGTGACCAATAAATAGATTATGCCGACCCAGGGCAACCTGTAGGTAGCCATGCTAAAAGATAAAAACAAGGGCTAAATATCTGAGAAGAGACATTAAAGGCGACACATCAGAAGGGAAACAGAATACGAAATTAGTTCAGTTAAGTCATTAAACAAACAAATGACAGAGCAAATACCAGTAGCACAATTCTGGGTGGGGCACCAGCATCTATGGGTTTCTACAACATATTATCTAAACTATCTACTTCTCAATGAAAAATTATGAGACATGGAAAAAAACAGAGGGAAAAGCAGGTAATAGATACTTCCCTGAGGGGCCCAGATGATGCATTTAGCCACAAAACTCCAAAGCATTTATTACAAATATGTTCAAAAAGCTAGTAAAAACCATGCTTAGATTTAAAGGAAGATATGAGAATGTCTCATGAAATAGAATATTAATAAAGAGATAGAAATGATAAGAATCAATGGAAATTCTGGAATTGAAAAAGAATCAAAATGAAAAAATTCACAAGAGGGACTCAACAATAGATTTGATCTGTCAGAAGAATCGGTGAACTTGAGGATAGATCAATAAAGATTACGCAATTTTAAGAGAGAAAGTGAGAAAAAAAGATGTAGAATAACAACATGAACAGAGTGAGCTCAGAGAAATTGTAGTGATAAGTCCATTAAGTGCACCAACCAACATTTTTTGCTTCTTAAGGGCTTGAATATTTATTTTATTTCTATTTTATTTTTTTTTTTTTTACAAATAGTTTATTGTCAAATTAGTTTCCACATAACACCCAGTGCTCATCCCCACAAGTGCCCTCCTCCATGCCCACCCCTCCTCCCCCACACATCCACCAGTCCTCAGTTTTTGTCAGCATTCAAGAGTCTCTCATGGTTTGCCTCTCTCCCTTTCCACCACCATTTCCACCCTTCTTCTCCCCCTTGGTCCTCTGTTAAGTTCCTCCTAATCCTCCTATACGGTGCACCAACATTTAATAATGGTGGTACCAGAAGAGGAAAGACAGAATAAAATAGCCAAAGAAATAATGATTGAAAACTTTTCAAATTTGATGAAAAGCACTAATCTACACATCCAAGGTGTGGCCTGGCTTCTTGTTGTTGTTGTTGTTTTTAATGTTTATTTATTTTTGAAAGAGAGAGAGACAGAGGATGAGCTAGGGAGGGGCAGAGAGAGAGACAGACACAGAATCTGAAGCAGGCTCCATGCTCTGAACTGTCAGCACAGAGCCCAAAACAGGGCTTGAACTCATGAACTGCGAGGCCATGACCTGAGCTGAAGTTGGACACTTAACCAACTGAGCCACCTAAGTGCCCCTTCTTGTTGCTTTTAACAAAATACAAAAGGAAAGAGATAAATAGAAAAAGGAACTGTTAAGCAAAAAGGAACCAGAGCTTGATGATTGGGTCCATCCATATTGCAAAAGATACGAAAACATGCTCAAGAGAGAGAATACCAACAGCGCCTAGACAACCATTTGCTAAAGAGAGTAGTCATGTGACTTACAGAGGCTATTAACCATTTCAGGCAAACCCAAGGAATAGAAATGGGTTTTCCAGGAAGACTCCATGGTGAACAATGAGGTCTAATGGTGTAGATCTTCTCGACATTACAGAAGATCAACGAGATTTTTGAAAAACTTATACCAGCAGAAACACTACCAGTCTGGGTTGAAAGGGACAGAGATGAGAAGAAATGGGGGAAGAATGAATCTGAGGGCAGGGAGATGGAGGCAGAGACCAGAGAGGGCGGGCTCACTTTGGGGAACATCACAGAGGATTCTGTTTTGAAACTTAATGGAATTTGTCCTGCTGGGTTGCAGACTTGCTTTAGATCAATATCCCTCTTGTTCTTCCCATTTTTCTCCCTTTCAGAAAGAAAATGTCTGTTCTATTTTCCTGTTGTACCATTGTAGTTTGGAAGCAGATAGCTCATTTTCTAGGTTTTACAGGTTTGTATACCAAGAAGAATTGTGCCCTGGAGTGGGCCATATTCAGAGTCTCACCTATACTTGTTTAGATAATTTAGACGATGAGTGGAACTTTTTTTTTAGGTTTATTTATTTATTTTGAGAGAGAGAGAGAAGAAGTACATGCACATGTGAGGGGTAGGGGAGAGGCAGAGAGAGAAGGAGAGAGAGAATCCGAAACAGGCTCTGCGGTATCAGAACAGAGCTTGACTTGGAGCTCAATCCTATGAACCACGAGACCACAACCTGAGCTGAAAAAGAATGCTTGTTAAGTGAGCTTGTCAAATGCTTAACTAACTGAGTCACCCAGGAACCCCCGAGTAAGACTTTTTGAGTTGATATTTAGATGACATTTGGGACTTAGAGTTGATGCTGGATGGGTTAAGACTTTTGGAGATCTTGGGATAAAGTGAATGTATTTTGCACAGGGGATGGATGTGATTTTGGGGGACCAGAGAGTGGACTGTACTGGACTGAATAGTGTTCAAAAATTCATGTCCACCCAGAACCTCAGAATGTGGTTTTATTTAGAAATAGGGCCTTTGAAGATGTAATTAGTTAAGGTATCATACTGGATTGGGATGGGTCCTAAATCCAATGACTAGTGTCCTTATAAGAAGAATAAAGGACACATGAAGACCCAGATACATAGGAAGGATGTAATGTGACTATGGAGGCAGAGATTGGAGTTTCCATAAGCCAAGGAACACCAAGGATTGCCAGCAGCCAGAAGAAGCTAGAAGAAAGGCTGGGACAGTTTTCCCCCCAAAGCCCCTAGAAGGAATCAACCCTGCTGATATCTTTTTAAAAGAAATTTTTTAATTAAAATAATTTTCATTTTATAGAAAGAGTGTGAACTGGGGAGAGGGGCAGAGGGAGAGAGAGAGAGAATCAGAATCTTAAGCAAGCTTCATCTCAGCATGGAGCTCGAAGCAGGGCTCCATCCCTGAGATCATGGTCTGAGTGGAAACCAAAAGTCAGATACTCAACCAAGTAAGCCACCCAGGTGCCCAAACAGGACACATTTTTAAAAAGAAAATTAATACAGGGGCGCCTAAGTGGTTCAGTTGGTTAAGCGTCTAACTTCAGCTCAGGTCATGATCTTGCAGTTTGTGGGTTTGAGCCCTGCATCGGGTTCTGTGCTGACAGCTCAGAGCCTAGAGCCTGCTTCGGATTCTGTGTCTCCCTCTCTCTCTCTGCCACTCCCCTGCTCACACTCTGTCTTTCTCTCTCAAAATAAATAAACATTAAAAAAAATTTTAAAGAAAATTAGTATAAAAATGCCTAGCACTGGTCTGGAAGTGCTGAGCATTAAAGTCATTCTCTTTTCCTAATTCCACACGGGAATGTGTTACTATTTAAACTGTCACTACGCAGAATAGATTACAAGCTGCTTCCCTCAGAGGCGACAGATTTACCATGGGCACTGCTTATCGCTTTCAAATATTTCTGAATTTGTATTTAACACGTACAAAAGGATTTCATTACATCAGCAGAGTTTTTGTTCCAAAGACTCCTATGTCGAACCCTGTACACGTTACACTTCCTGCTTCGGGAGAACTTACCTGTGTAACTAGCGGCTGCAGAAGGGCAGCAGGTCCTTTGCCTACACAGCGAACAGCAAAGCGGAGGCACCTGCAACAAGGCTCTACGATCCGATTATCAGCGCGGTGCTTATTTAGAGTCTCAGATAAAATTGGCCATATCTGAGTCAAAGAGCACAAGAAAGAAAACAGTGAACAGAGAAGAGCAGGAAAAAAAACGTATAATTATATGTATATAACTTTCCTTATATTTCCAGACTTACTAGACATTCTTTAAGGTATTTATTGTAATTTTTTTAAAATAAAGATTTATTTATTTATTTAGAGAGAGGAGTGCAGGGAGAGGCAGAGAGAGAGAGAGGGTTAGAGAGAATCCCAGGCAGAGACTCCACGCTGTCAGCACAGAGCCTAAAGTGGGCTTTGATCCCCCGACCCTGGGACCATGACCTGAATTGAAATCAAGAGTCAGATGCTCAACTGACTGAGCCACCCAGAGGCTCGGAACCTGCTAATACCTTGATGTTTGATATCTGGCTTCCTGAACTGTGAAAGAAAAAAGAGTCTCAGGGCACCTGGGTGGCTCAGTCAGTTAGTCATCCAACTTCGTCTCAGGTCATGATCTTGCGGTTTGTGGTTCAAGCCCCGCATCGGGCTCTGTGCTGACAGCTCAGAGCCTGGAGCCTGTTTCGGATTCTGTGTCTCTCTCTCTCTCCTCCCCTCCCAGCTTGTGCTCTCTCTCTGTCTCAAAAATAAATAAACGTTAAAAAATTAAAAAAAAAAAAGAAAAAGAAAAAAAGTCTCATTTTAAGCCATTCGACGATAATTTCCTACAGCAGTGCTAGGAAATGAATCCACATGCCAAGAACATTCAATAAGGAAAAGATAGTCTTTTCAACAAATGGTGCTGAAACAATCATATATCTATATGCAAAAGAATAAAGTTGTGGGGGGCGGGGGGCGCCTGGGTGGCTTAGTCAGTTAAGTGTCCAACTTCAGCTTATGTCATGATCTCACAGTTTGTGAGTTTGAGTCCTGTGTTGGGCTCTGTGCTGACAGCTCAGAGCTTGGAGCCTGCTTCGGAGTCTGTGTTTCTCTCTCTTTCTCTGCCCCTCCCCTGCACGTACTCTGTCTCTCGCTCTCTCTCAAAAATAAATAAATATTTAAAAAAATTTTAAAAGGGAATAAAGTTGGATCTCAACCTCACGTCATATACAAAAATTAACTCAAAATGGGGGCGCCTGGGTGGTTCAGTCCGTTAAGCATCTGACTATTGATTTCAGCTCAGGTAACAATCCCACAATTCGTTAGTTTGAGCCCCACACTGGGCTTTGCACTGACAGCTGAGCCTCACTCTCACCCTCTCTCTCAAAATAAATAAATAAACTTTAAAAAATTAACTCAAAATGGATCAAAGACCTAAATATAAGGGCCAAAATTATGAAACTTTTATAAGAAAACACAGGGGTAAATTTTCATGAGCTTGGACCAGCCAATGATTTCTTAAATATGACACCAGAAATACAAGCAACAAGAAAAACAATAGATAAAATTATTAAAACCAGATTGATTTACTTATATTAAGAATAGAGGGGTGCCTGGTTGGCTCTACCAGTTAAGTGTCCAACTTTGGCTCAGGTCATGATCTCACAGTTTATGGGTTTGAGCCCTGTGTCAGGCTCTGTTCTGACAGCTCAGAGCCTGGAACCTGCTTTGGATTCTGTGTCTCCCTCTGTCTCTCTCCCCCTCCCCCACTTGCACTCTATCTCTGTCTCTCTCTCAGAAATTAATAAACATTAAAAAAAATAGATAAAATTAAAACTTTTGTGCTTTAAAGGACACCATCCAGAAAGTGAAAAGACAATCCACAGAATGAAAGAAAATATTTGCAAATCACATACCTGATAGAGGACTTGTACATAAAATAGGTAAAGAACTCCTGCAACCCAACCATCCAAAGACAAACAACCCAATTTAAAAATGGGCAAAGGCTCAGGGCACCTGGACGACTCAGCCAGTTAAGTGTTTGACTCTTGGTTTTCGCTCAGGTCGTGATCTGGCAATTCGTGGGTTCAAGCCCCACGTTGGGTTCTGTGCTGATGGTTCTGAGCCTGCTTGGGATTCTCTCTCTCTGCCCTCTCCCTCTCAAAAATAAATAAAAACACATATTTTTTAAAATAGGCAAAGGCTCTGAATAGACAGAAGATATGCAAATAACCGATAAGCATTAGTCATCGAAAGTCATCAGAGGGTGAATTTTATGGTATTGAGTTATATTTCTTTTTTCTAAAAAGGCAATGGCATAAAATAAGACCTACGAAAGTACATTGTTGGCCCGATAATGTGAAAAAATGTAATCTATTTGACAATAATAGCACAAAGGAGGCAAGTGGGAGCAGAGCTGTGCTGAAGAAAAGGAAATGACACCAGATGGTAACTCAGATCCATAGGGAAGAAATAAAGAGAATCAGAAGGGGTAAATCGGGAGGTTAATACAACAAATGCTATAAATACATACTTGTTCTCCTTCAGCTTCTTTAAAAGTAATAATTATAACAATGTATGGTTGAGTTTATAACACACGTAGAAGTAATATGTCTAACAATAAGAATATGAAAAAGAGACAGAAAGGAATGCAGCTATTTAGGGATAAAGTTCTTATATTTCATGAGAATTATTTTAAATATAGATCCCCAGTCTGTATTCTGATCCTAAATCAGAATTTCAGAGGGATGGCCAGGGCCTTCTTGGTCTGCACAGTGCCTTTGTGTGAGTTCAAAGGGCTTTCTTGGTCCATCTAGTGCCTTTGAGTGAGTTCAAAAGGCTTCCTTTCTGCCATCAAATGTAGCTCCATGCCAGGGCCAGTGGTTTAACAAGAAGAACATGAGCTGGATTGACCACCCTCTTACCCTGATGCATTGAATGATCTGCACAACTGTATGGGGGAGGTGGCCCCAGACATGACCCACGTCTGTATTTTAAGACTGTTCCTCTAACAATTCAAATGTACAACCAGGACGGGGAACTGCTGGGTTAGGGAGGCATCAGAAAAGAATCTGAAGTATCAGGTAACTGATAAAATAGGAGAGACAATTGTTAGTGTGGATTTGGAGGGAGGACTCTCAGGTTTTTAATCCAAAAGACTGAGAGAATGGTGAGAGAAATTGAGAAATAGGAAGGAGAACCCTGACTTGGAGGGAATATGTTCAGTTTTAATCATGTTGAATTTGAAGGCATGGCAGGACATGAAAGGAAGAGTATCCAACTGACAATTAGAAGACAGATGTTCCTGGAATTTTCAAGCTATATTTAGGGATCATCACACAGCATAATGATAATGGAAACAAATACTGTATAAAGAATCTGCTCACTGCTCTCTCTTGCGCTGAACACTTTATATAAATACCAGCCCAGTAGGCATAAGGGTGAGACATGGACAGTACCATCCCACAAGTTGTTTACTCCTCATGTATTTGGCCAATGGTGGGATGACTCAGATAAAAGCATGTTTCAGGATGTGGGGTGACATGGAGGGGGTAGAAGTGGTAGTGCCCCTGACTATGAGACTTGAAAAGCAGCAGGTAGCCGACAAGGGGCTCCCACTTGAGGTCTCAGGCACTACCTTGGCATCTTGAAACAGGTAAGTGCCAGCATCATTATGACAAGTGGGCAATAAAAATGTCAGTGGCTTCGTAAGTTCCATGACCAGCTGCCACGGGTCTCACATGACATCCCCATATGACATCTCACCTCTCTTCCCCTGTAGAGCACATCTGGTATTGACATTCACCAAGACCCGAAGTCTGAGTGAACTGGTATCTGGGCCCAGTGGACTGGCCCTGTTCGTTAAGGTAGCTCAATACCTAGAAACTTTTGTGGCTGGAACCATGGATAAATTCCTACAGATAAATAATGAGGCATGAGAAAAGGAGGAAGGTATTAATAGGATTGGAACTGACAGGTTATTTAGGGAGGTGCATACAGCAAGCCCCACCTGCATCATAAATGACACTTGCCTCTATGGTCATACACACACAGCTATAGTTGCCCCCATGGGTTTCCATGCTGTGGACAGGCCCCAGACAGGTGCTGGATATGGCCAGACTAGTGGAGAGGTGTAGATAGTTAGCCATTCTACTTTTCTGTCACAACTTCGGGGCCACCATTTCCGTAAGCTACCTCCTGTAGCATCCAAACTGGTTGGTGGCATCATTATGTTCAATACTCCCTGAAAATTTGCACACAGGTCAAATCCAGA
Source organism: Proteles cristata cristata (assembly GCA_017311185.1). NCBI lineage: Eukaryota > Metazoa > Chordata > Mammalia > Carnivora > Hyaenidae > Proteles > Proteles cristata. The sequence goes on along the minus strand of JAESUZ010001885.1, from coordinate 298,765 downwards.
GCCAGGAAGCAGAATTCAGCCTCACTGACCCCTTCCTTAGCCCAAGTGGCCATTGGCCAATGCCTGCCAGGGTCTTTTTTTATTTTAAATGGTCCCATGAGGAATCTAGCAGAGTGGACTCTGTGCAGAGTCATTCTGGCTACATGAGGGGCACAAGCAGTTTAGAGATTCCCGGTAGGACAGGGACACAGAAATCATTTTATGATAGTCATTGTCCAAAAAAACATGGGATCTGAAGGGTCAAAAAATTATGCAGCCAACAGTAGGACGCCATGGAACTGCGGGGTCTTTGGTGTAGTTTGGAGGGTCGGGGGAAGACACTGCAGATTTGGCCAGTACTGAGGGAGGGTGGTAATGCCACAGGCTCAGAATTATTGGATCTGCTGTCTGTAAAAGCTGGAACTCACCCCTGGAAGGAGAAACTTTCTTTGCAATGCCAAGCTAGCCAAGCAGAGCGGATACAGCATGCCTGTAAGCTCTTCCTTCTCGCCTGACTGGGAATCTCAGAGTTTGGGAGTTAGTTACTGAGTAACTGGTAGAGGCAGTTGACACGACCCTAAGGCCTTTCATAAAATCAGCAATTTCAAGAGCTGCAGCCGGACAGTGAGTCCAAGGTCAAAAGCTGGGAGAAACCAACCCCTGGGCTAAATTGCAGAGCTGTTGGGCAAAGAGCAACCAGTCCAAGGCATGTAATGTGGGAGGCAGGTGAATGGAGCAGAAGAGAAGTGAATTTGGGCAGGGTTTAAATTTAGCCTCAGATTGTTTGGATGCAATGGGAACCAAGCCATCAAGGACCCAATCACACCAGACGTGATGACTTTTGTGCCTTTATAAATCTTAGACCCTCGGTGTAGACTATGAGTGGTCATTCTATAATTTCTCTTGTCTTCTACTTGCTACCCAGGTAGAATTACTAATTATAGGCGTTGTTGCAAAACCTTCTGAGTGGGCCTCCTTCCTCTCCACTGTTTCTGTGAGCAAACTCTATGGGTCTCTAGCTCAGTACTTAAGCACATTTTCTGCACTCTACTCAAAGTATTTATCTGCACATCCCTAGACTGTGGCTTATTGAAGGTAGAGCCATTTCTTACTCATTTTTATTTGTGTTAGCAGTGCTTGACTCAGTATTTGGGTGCATAAAATGTGCTAAGTAAATACTTATTGAACAAAGGACTCAACCAAAGATTGAAGGGACACATGTATTAATTTGGTCGTCCTCCCCTTCTCCAGTCTCATCTGCGTGGCATTGTGCCATTTGTCCTGAGCTTGAGCTCATACATTGAACTCCTTTGTCTCTGAAGTTCTCAGCTAAGAACACACCCTCTGTGTCCACATCCTTGTGTTTTCTCTATGGCTACCCCATCTGTCTGGAATTCTCTTCTTCCCCTTCTTTGCTTTTGAACATGCGACTTCACCCTTACCTCTCTACCCCTGGACCAAAAAGGCAGGACTTAATGTCTCCATCAGAGACTGACCTGGTGCCTTGCATTCAGCAGAGCCTGAATCAGCGTTTGCTCAGGGAAGGAATGAGTTACTTTGGCTTTGACTGAAGTGACTGTCTGGGCTCTGTCAGGCAGCTCCTCATTATGTCTTGGTTAATTGCCATTAATTTAAGAGGATTTGCTTAGGAGACATGAGATGAGTAACTAAGCCATGTGAAAATTCAGTGTGATTCAGGACTTTGAGCAGGAACAGTTTGAAAATTGTTGTATTGATCAAGAGTGGCCAGCTACTTCCCGTATCCCTGTGGCCATTTAGTTAATAGCCTGAAGCCAACTTGGACTTGTGACAGGACAACTTTTGGCTCCCCCTTCCTCCAGGAGAGCCAAACAGACGGGAGGAAGAGTGCAGTGTGGAGAGACATCTCCTCCACTCTCTTTTGCCCCCACTCCCTGCCCCAGACTCTGGGACAATGCCCGCTTGACATGAAATCATAAGGCTCGGCTTTGTCCATGCTCTACCATATACCTATTTTCCCTCATTGTCTCCTTTTGCCCATTTTATGGACTAAATATTTCTGCTCTGTTTTCATCCCTCCAGGGTGGAGGAAAGGGAATTTGGTCAATCAGTAACCAGGTTTGGAAAACTCAAATGCTAGCAGAGGCCAAGGGAAATGAGCCAAGTCGGTTGGGCAGGGACAGTGACCATGGCCCAATTAAAGGGGCAGCTGCCTCCCTGCTCAGGGACTATGGTCCCAGGGCTGCTCCTGACCTTGTGTTTTGCATTGTCACTCTTGTTATAAGCCTTGGCATCATCAGGAAGAATTGTCTGAGACTGGAAAAAGGGCAAAAGAGATTATTGGGTATTCTTTCAGTGGACTGCAGAGTATATAGTCTCTCAGACTCTTCAGGGATTATCTGATTCTATAGAAGTTTGCACCACTGGTAGGCCTAGATAATCCCGGATTATCTAGGTGGGACTAATATAATCATAAGGATCCATATCATATAAGTGAAAGAGGGAGGCAGGAGGTGAGAGTCAGAGAAGGAGATGTGACAATGAATCAAGAATGCGGGGCATTAAAAACAGGGGGAGAGACATAAACATGAGACTCTTTTTTATTTATTTTTTAATGTTTTATTTATCTTTAGGAGAGAGAGAGAGAGACAGCGTGAGCAGGGGAGGGTCAGAGAGAGAGGGAGTCACAGACTGAAACAGGCTCCAGGCTCTGAGCTGGCAGTCAGCACAGAGCCCGACGCGGGGCTCGAACCCACGAACCGTGAGATCATGACCCAAGCGAAAGTCGGACGCTTAACCGACTAAGCCACCCAGGCGCTCCAAAAACATGAGACTCTTAAATATGGACAACAAACAGAGGGTTACTGGAGAGGCTGTGGGAGGGGGCATGGGCTAAATGGGTGAGGGGCATTAAGGAACCTACTCTGGGGTGCCTGGGTGGCTCAGTCAGTTAAGCGTCCGACTTCGGATCAGGTCATGGTCTCACGGTTCATGGGTTCGAGCCCCGTGTCGGGCTCTGTGCTGACAGCTAGCTCAGAGCCTGGAGCCTGCTTCTGATCCTGTGTCTCCCTCTGTCTCTGACTCTCCCCTTCTCATGCTGCCTCTCTCTCTCTCAGAAATAAATGAAACATTAAAAAAAAAAAAGGAACCTACTCCTGAAATCATTGTTGCACTAGATGCTAACTTGAAAGCAAATTAAAAAAATAAATTAAAAAAATAAAAATTAAAAAAAAAAGAATCTGGGGTGTTGCAGAGTGAAAAAAGTCTCAATTGACCATTATCTAGTACTAGCTTTGAAGATGAAAGGAGGTGATCTTGTGTTAAGGATTGAGGACGGCCACTAGAAGGTGGAAAAAGCAAAGAAATTCTTTTCCCCATTGAGCCTTCACAAGGCACACAGCTGTGAGAACACCTTGAGTTTAGCCAAGTGACACTCCAGCTAACTGTGAGATAATCAATGTGTTATTTTAAGCTACTAAATTTGCGCCAATTTGTTACAGTAGCAATAGGAAACTAATACCAGGTTGTTTCCCAACCTTTAGGAGTAGAGATTAAATTGTAGAAAATTGATAGCAGTACAAATGCTTCTTGTCCATAGTAATGCAAATGGCTTCTGTTGTTAGAACTGTAAAAATATATTGTCCAATGCATCAAATTCTCATTTGAACTGCTTTTAACGTCTTATGGGTTCCTTCACTAATTAATGAGTTGAATAAAGTCTTTGCACATGTTAATTTTATATTTGTATAAGTTCAATACAAATTTTGTTCAATAACAAATGTTATGAACTTAAAAAAAAAACTATAGTAGAGTTTATACTTGATCATGTTATGTTCATACTCTGCACCCCTGTGCCTTTGAATTTAGGCTCTCTTAATACTTTTGAATCCACTAATTCAAATCCACTGATTCACTAATTTGATTTCTATTTTTTTAGGCAATCAATTATCACCAATTTCAAAAAGGCATGTGTTAGCAAGGCTTGCAGTTGGGATTCTGATGGGAAGGTGTTATGTTTATCGAGATTTGGGCTATGATGTGGTAATTTATTCAGACTTGGGCCCATATCAAACAGTGTATTTTTTCAATAGCTAAGGACTTAAGGAGTATTTTCTACCAGGGCAATGGTTATGTATTTTGATACTTCTTTTCTGAGAGTTCATGCTAATATCTTCCATGTGATCTCTTGCTGAACATATTTTCCAACAGGGACTGAGGATATCAAAAGCACTATGTGAGGGAATAACTGGTCAACCTTTCAAAGGTCTGTCAATGTGGAGCAGGGGCAGGGAGGCGGTAGTCTAGGGGTGTGGGGGCTAGAGGCTCTGTCTACACAGCCTGCCACAGGTGCAGGGAGACACAGGAACAGTGTTGCTGTTGCTCCGGGACACAGAAAGCAGCCTCTGTAACTGGAGACACTGAGAGATGCTAAGTGATTTGTTCAAGGTCTCACAGAGCAAGTTTGGCTGAGTGCTGAACCCAGGTATTTTCTAGTCCACAGCCCAGCTTTCTGGTCGCATTCTGTATTTAAGGCAGGGACTGTGCTAAACAGAACATGCTGTGTGTGCAGTGTTCTCAGTAGGAGTAATACTGCCCCAAAGAGTTTTGGGTTGTCATGATGATCAGGAGACACTATTGCCATGGAGAGGACATGAGCCAGGACTGCTAAGCTGTCCTGTAACAAGCATGACAATCCCCAAAATGAATTGTCCTGCATCCTATCCAATTTTTCAATGTATTCTCAGATAGTCATGGAGGTGAAAAACTGTCCATGATTATCTGGGGCTAAAATCTATCTCCTTCTTATATATAAACACAAAATATTTTTTACATGGTTTAAAAACACAGCGACCTTCTCAGGAATAAACTGCTGTATAAGTTAAGGATGATTGTATTTTATTTGGTTCAGAATTTTACCCAAGGTTGTTCACTAATTTGGAAAATCATGTCAGCAACAGCAATGTGTGGGTCATCAGGATAAAGACTTGTATTTGTCCTACTTGTGACTGTTTGAATTTATAGTGAGTCTGCTTTTAGGGGTAAGCATCAATTATTTCATTATATGTTCTAGTATAGTCGTCCTGAGCAGTTATTATTAATTTACTTGTAATTGTAGGAATTACTGGTTATAAATCACTGAGTTTTATTTCTCCTTTATACCTAGGGGCAACATATTGATTATGTTTTGAAATTATCTATAAATTTAATTTAAAAAAATTTTAATGGTTTATTTTTGAGAGAGGGACAGAGAATGAGTGGGGGAGGAGCAGAGAGACAGGCAGACACAGAATCTGAAGCAGGCTCCAGGCTGTCAGCACAGAGCCTGACGCAGGGGCTCGGACCCACAAACAGTGAGATCATGACCTGAGCTGAAGTCAGATGCTTAACTGACTGAGCCACCCAGGCGCCCATAAATTTAATTTCACTGTAGTAAAGGGAGGGTGATACAAAATATTTGTTATAAAAGATAGGATGATTAAATAGGTCTGAGAAACCCTGCAGTGGAATGAACACTTAGCCAGGAAACAGCAAAATCTTGCTGGAGGATCTTGGTTCTGCCACTTATTTTGAGCATGTTTGAATTTCCCCGGGGCTGGCTTTCCCTTGTAAAACAAGTACAACCTTCATCTTCTACTTTTCAGAGTACTTGTATTAACCAAATGACATCATGTAAATACAAGCATAAGGAGTATTTCTCAGTGTAGCCCTTGAATAGAACAAGCTTATTTGGAATTAAATTGAATACTTAACAACGCTCTTATCACTCACATGTGGGGTAATGTAGGTTTAAGTTGTTTGCCTTAAAGCCTTAAGGAGGCACAAGACAAAAGAAGATATCCCAGCTGAATGGCTGATAAGCTCATGAAAAGGTGCTCAACTTCATTAGTCATCAGGGAAATGTAAATGAAAACTATAAGGTAATAATATCATTACCCACCCACCAGGATGACTAAAATGAAAACCGGTATCCCAGCATTGTCAAGAATACGAAACAATGGAAACTCTCACACATTGCTAATGGGAGTGTAAATTAGTACAACGCTCCGGAAATCTGTTTGGCAGTGTCAATTAAAACAATCCTATGACCCAGCAATTCCACTCCCAATTATAAAGCCGATTGAAATGTGTACACGGATTTCCTAAAGGCTATGTACAAGAATGTTCTTAGAAGCAGTCTTATAATAGACCAGAGCAGGAAGTACCCAAAATATCTGCCATCAATAAAAGGGAAAAAATTGTGGTATACCACGGCAATGAGGATGAGCCACGTGCAACCACACAGATTAATTTCATAAAGTGCCACAAAGGCCACATATATGAGTACGTACTGTTTGATTCCGTTCATATGAACTATAAAAGCAGACACAATTAATCTTTTGGTGTTAAAAGTCAGAATAGCAGAGGGGTGGGGGGCCTGGGTGGTTCAGTCAGTTAAGCATCTGACTCCTGATTTTGGTTCAGGTCATGATCTCACAGTAGTGACATCAAGCCCTAAATTGAACTCTGCACTGACAGCTAGGAGCCTGCTTGGGATTCTCTCTCTCTCTCTCTCTCTCTCTCTCTCTCTCTCTCTCTCTCTATCTCAAAATAAATAAATAAACTTAAAAAAAAATCAGAATAGCAGGGCACCTGGGTGGCTCAGTCACTAAGCATCTGATTTCAGCTCAGGTGACTATCTCACAGTTCATGAGCTTGGGTTCCACATCAGGTGAGCTCTAGCCCCGCTTTGAGTGAGCCCTCCTTCTCTCCCTCTCTCTCTTTCTGTCCCTCCTGGGATTCTCTCTCGACTCTGCCCCTTGCTCAGTTGTGCCCTCTCTCTCTCAAAAAAAAAAAAAAAAAGTCAGAACAGCAATTACCTTGGAGGTGAGGTGGGATTGGATGGAGTTAAGGGGAGGGCATTAGGGAGTGCTGGTAACTTGATCTGGATGCAGGTTACACAGTGTGCTCAGTTTGTCAAAATGAATCGAACTGTACATTTATGGCTTGTGCAGGTCCTCGGGGCCACCCTTATGCAAAATACAAGAAAAGCATTTACACAGGTTGTTGTTTCTCAGTTTTTCCTTCTCATTCTTTAAGGGTGAGAGAGGTGAGGTGAGAAGGGAGTGAGAATGGATCACATGAGAGGGTATTGGTGAAGACCCCCTGTAAACTGCAAGACATTACAAAAAAGTTATTAACAGAAGGTAAGGGTAAGTGGAAGGACTGGCTTGGGGAGGCAGAAAGGACAGGTAAAGGAGAAGGAGACAATGGAGAGTGTCCTCTGGTGGTTATTTCTCTCCTTCTCTTACCCAACCTTGGCATGGAGGCACTTCGGGTCTTTTGTGTGCTGTTTCTGCCCCTGGAGCTGGTTTTCTTCGCCGGGCGGACCCCCGCTTTCCGCCACAAGAGGGCGGTATGGCCACGCTGAGGGTGTCAATTGAGGGATTAAATTGAGGAGTGGCCTAGAGTTTAATCTGGTTTTGAGAACCCGTCTCCAGGCTGTCCAAATCCTCCTATGTCTTCTCCTACCCCAAGGGACCCATGGGGGAGCCGGGGAGCAGGAGTGTAAGGAGGCATTTTGCACATTGCAGTTTATCTCTAGTGTATTCAAATCCGGGGCATGGGGTTGGAAAGTTTGGGAGTGCTTCGTTCTGCCGCCTAGTGGAGACTAAAATGTGCCTTGTGTTCACAAGGGCTCGGAGACCAATGCCCAAATCTAACTCTCTTTGGACCACGAATCCAACTCTCTCTGGACCACAGTCGTGGAGCTTTCAAAAAGGGTATATTGACACAGTAGGCTTTTTTTTTTTTTTTTTTTTGAGAGCAAGAGCGAGCATGAGCAAGGGAGGAGCAGAGAGAGAGTGACACAGAATCTGAAGCAGGCTCCAAGCTCTGAGCTGTCAGTGCAGAGCCCAACTCAGGGCTCGAACCCACTAACCATGAGATCATGACCTGGGCCGAGGTCGACGCTTAACCAACTGAGCCACCCAGGCACCCCAATACAGTAGGCTTTTTAAAAACACTCCCTATCAACATTTTCCCTGTTGAGAGATTTTCCCCCTCCACTTTTCCTCTCCCCTGTTCCATTCCTGAGACTTCACCAACTCCACTTGAACAATGTACGCCGGAGCCAGAGGGGACCTAAATGACTGAATACTCTTGGGTTTCTTGGGTTGTGCGCATGGATCACCAGCATCCAAATCAGCTGGGTGCTTGTTTAAAATGTAGACTCCAGGGCCCTTCCCCAGACTTACTGGGTTAGACCCATGAGGTGGACCGGAAACTTGCATTTTTTAAACAGGCTCACAGCACACATACTGCATTCTCCTTCGCTACACACTAGTGGTGATGCACACTACATTTTGAGTTCTGGCTTAGTTCAGCCTCCTCAATTTGCAGGGGAAGAAACAAAACTGAGAGTGAAGTCAAGTGACTTGCCCAAAATGACCCTGCACCCTGACCTCACACCTGAGGTTTTTACTCCATACTCCTGACTCCTGAGAGCCCTTGAGTTTTGAAGATGTGTTTTGGGGGTTCTGAAAATAATTGATTCTAAGGGGATCTGCTTAAAGGAAAAAAAAAAAACTGTTGGCGTTTGGCACTTTTATGGTGTGAGTCATATTTTTATATTTAAAAAAATACCATGTCTGTAACTGTTATTCATGATCCCCTTTTAATATTATTGAGATCACACGAAAGCCCTACTGTTACTACTGACTGGCTTAGATAAATTGTTGAAAGACAATTTATCTGTTTTATATACTAGGATTCTGTGTACAATTTCATTTGACAAAACAATTCTGGAGCACCGGGATGGCTCAGTGGGTTAAGAGTCCAAATTCAGCTCAGGTCACGATCTCACGGTTTGTGGGTCCGAGCCCGCATGGGGCTCTGTGCTGACAGCTCAGAGCCTGGAATGTACTTTGGATTCTGTGTCTCTCTCTCTCCACTCCTTCCCTACTTGCACTGTCTCTCTCCAAAAATAAATAAACAATAAAAAAATAATAATTCTGCCACTCTATAAAATTTATAGGGCACCCATTAAACTCCAAGAACACAGTATTAAGCCCTGTGGAAATAAATGAAGATCACCCAAAGGAGAAGATACTGAAGCTATTTATTCCAAGCTTTCCTATAGCTAGGGAGGTAGCCACCATCACTTGCATTTGGCAGAGATTCAAAGGCAGGGGAGTGGAAAAGCTTTACAGTGAAAATGGGGAGAGCTTCAGGTGTGCCCTGATGGGAGGTTCTTGGCAAGGGAAAGCTGGAGGTAGGTTCACTAGATATGGGGCATCCTATGTGATTGGTGTGGGAGCATATTTTGCTTTCTCAGCTTTCTCGGAGTTGGGAAGCCAGGACAAAAATAAGAGAAGTTGGCACTCACCGACTTGGTCAAGTCCTGACTGTTCTTGGCCAATTGCTGCAGAGGCTGTGGTCTGGCCTCTTAGACTAGTTGTTGCAGAGGCTGTGGGTCAGAGTTCTACTGTCATGTATGGCCTGTCCATTGTCTGTCTGTATTTTCAGTCCCTGAGCCTTATATGCATTGTTTCCTTAAGCCCCATCATAGCCCCATGAGATTGCTAATACTATTATCTCAGCTTTATGACTGAGAAATAGAGTTGCAGAGAAGTTAGGTAACTTGCCCAAAGTCAAACAGCTGTGAAGAGGTAAAGCTGGGTCTTGAACCTAAGCACATTGATCTCAGACCCCTGCTTTTTTCATTAACAAGCTGTATTCCTGTCTATTCTCCAAACATCAAAACAACAAAATGTAGCAATTGACAAACTGTCTAAAATTCATTTGGAAATGAAAAAGATCTAGAATAGCCAAAACAACTTTGAAAGAGACTAATGAGAGCTTCTGGGTGGCTCAGTTGGCTAAGCATTGGATTCTTGACATCAGCTCAGGTCGTGATCTCACCCGTTGTGGGGTCCGGTGGAGCCTCGCCCTGTGCTCCACCCTGAGCATGAGCTGGTTTGCGACTTTTCTCTCTCTCTCTCTCTGACCCTCCCTCCGCCCCCTTCCATGTGCACGCTCTTTCTCACAAAATAAAGAAACAAAAAAAAAAAAGAAATAAAAGGAGAATAACAAAGTTGGAGAATCAACATTATTGGATTTCAAGACTTCCTATAAAACAATAGTAATTAAGATCGTGTGCTATTGACCACAAGATAGACTGTGGTAGTGAACAGAGAAAAAATACGTATATGTATATAATGACAAGAATTGATTTTTAAAAAGGCAAATCAATGAAGAAAAGATAGTTGTTTCAATGAATGAGACTGGAACAATGGGATCTTTATACGCAAAAAATGAACTTCAATCCATACTTTATACCATACACAAAAATTAAGTCAAAAGAGATCATAGGCCGAAATGTAAAATCTAAAACTATAAAACTACTGGGAAGAAAACATAGGAGAAAATCTTTGTGACCAGTAATTAAACAAAAATTTTGTAGATATGGCACAATCTATAAAGGAAAAATGCAGTAAATTGGGCTTTATCAAAATTAAAACTCCTGTTCTAAAAACATATTTAAAAACAAACAAACAAAGGGGCTCCTGGGTGGCTCAGTCCATAATCTCACAGGTTCATGGGTTTGAGCTTCATGTAGGGCTCTTTGCTGACAGCTCAGAGTCTGGAGCCTGCTTTGGATCCTGTGTCTCCCTGTTTCTCTGCCCTTCTCCCACTCATGCTCTGACTCTCTCTCTCAAAAATAAATAAACATTAAAAAAATAATTAATTGAAAAATAAAAAAATAAAAAAACAAGAACCTTCTGTTATATAAGAATGGAAAGACAACTCACAGACTAGGGAAAAATATTTGCAAAACACATATCTGACAAAGAACTTGTGTCTAGACCATATAAAAGACTTTGAAAACTTAATAATGAAACAGACTACTCAATTTTTTTTTAAAGTGGACAAAGGAGATGAATGGACATTTCATCAAAGAAAATATATGGATGACAAATAAATACATGGGAAGATGTTAAACATCATTAGTCATTAAAGAAATGCAAATTTTAAAGAATTTCTTGTTTATTTTTGAGAAAGACACACACACACACACACACACACACACACACACACACACAGTGTAGGGGGAGGGGCAGAGAGAGAGGGAGACACAGAATCTGAAGTAGGCTCCAGGCTCTGAGCTGTCAACAGAGCCAGATGCAGGGCTCGAACCCACGGACTATGAGATCATGACCTGAGCTGACTGAGCCACCCAGGCATCCCAAGAAATGCAAGTTAAAGTCACAACAACAGGGGAATCTGGGTGGTTCAGTTGGTTAAGCGTTCAACTCCTGATCTCAGCTCAGCCTTGATTTTAGGATGGTGAGTTCAAGCCCTGTGTTGGGCTCCACACTGGACATAGAGCTTATTTTTTTAAAATGCTACTTTTTTTTTTGCTACATACCGATTAGGATGTCTGATTAAAAAGACCAAGTATAAAAAAAAATAGTTACAAACAGAGGAGAGAGGCAAACCACAAGAGACTCTTAAATACAAACTGAGGGTGGACAGGGAGGTTGGGGAGAGGGAAAATGGGTGATGGGCATTGAGGAGGGCACTTGTTGGGATAAGCCCTGGGTGTTGTATGGAAGCCAGTTTGACAATAAATTCCATTTTTTAAAAAAGACCAATTATACCAAGAGTTGACAAGGATATGGAAGAACTGGAACTCTCATAAACTGCTGGTGGGAATGTAAGATAATATAGCCACTTTAGAAAACCATTTGTTAGTTTCTTTAAAAGTTACATACACCTACCATATGACCCGGCCGTTCCACAACTGTGCGTTTACCTACGAGCAGAGAAAGCATATTCTATACAAAGACTTGTATATGAATGTTCATAGCAGCTTTATTTTTTTAAGTTTATTTATTTTGAGGGACAGAGAGAGCATGGGAGGGGCAGAGAGAGAATCCCAAGCAGACTCTGCGCTGTCAGAGCAGAGCTGGATGCAGGGCTCAATCTCACGAACCAGGAGGTCATGACCTGAACTGAAACAAATGTCCATCAACAGATAAGTGGATAAAAAAACTGAAGTATAATCATAACAGTGAAATACTAGTCATCAATAAAAAGAAATAACTCTTTTTTTAATAGCCTAGTGAGATACAGTTCACCTACTATGAAATTCATCCATTTAATGGGTCCAAGTTGATGGTTTCTGATACATTCAGAGTTATGCAACCCTTACCACAGTCAATATGAGAACATTTTCATCACTGCACAAAGAAACCCTGTTCTCTTTAGCAATCGTCTTCAATTTGCCCCAGTTCTCACCCCCAGCCCTAGGCAACGCTAATCCACTTCCTGTCTCTAAACATTTGCCAATTCTCAACACTTCATTTTAAAATGGAATCATGCAGTATGTCTTTTTGCATGTGTGAGTGTGTCTGGCTTCTTTCACTTAGCATAATGTTGCCAACATTCATTGATGCTTTAGCATGTCACACCATTTCATTCCTTGTAAGGCTGAATAATATCCCATTGTGTGGATTATACATTTTCTTTATCCATTCATCATGTGGTGGGTATTTGGGTTTTTTCCACATGTGGGCTATCATGAATGATGTTGCAATAAGCATTAGTGTGTAAGTTGTCAGTACATAGGTTTTCATTTCTCTTGGGTACGTGTCTACCAGTGGAAGTGTTGGGTCAAATGGTAACTGTATGTGTAACTTTTTGAGGAATTGTTTTCCAAAGTAGTTGCACCATTTTATATTCCTACCAGTAGTTGTATGTGGGTTATAATTTCTCTATCTACTCTCCAACGCTTGTTATTATCTGCTTTTTCATTACAGCCATCCTAGTGGATGTTATTTAGTATCTCATTATAGTTTTGATTTGCATTTCCCTGATGACAATCGAGCATCTTTCCATCTGCATTTGTATATCTTCTTTGGAGAAATGTCTGTTCAGGTCCTTTGCCCCTTATTTAATTGGTTTAATTGGATTATTTGTCTTTTATTAATCAGTTGTAAGAGTTCTTTACATCTTGGAGATATAAGTCCCTTACCAGAGGGATAAACTATTGATACACAACAGCATGATGAGTCTCAAATAATTATACCAAGTGAAAGAAACCAGACTTCCCCCCAAAAAAGAGTAAATAATGTACAATCTATTTATAAAAATGTAAAATAATCTAAAGTTATGAAATCAGGAGTGCCTGGGTGGCTCAGTCGGCTAAGCATCCAACTTCAGCTCAGGTCATGATCTCGCAGTTTGTGAGTTCTAGCCCCGCGTTGCGCTTTGTGCTGACAGCTCAGAGCCTGGAGCCTCCTTCCAGTTCTGTCTCCCACTTTCTCTGCCTCTCCCATGCTCCTGGTCTGTCTACCCCTGTCTCTCAATAATAAATAAAAATGTTTTAAAAAATTTAAAAAAATAAAGTTATGAAAGCAGATCCTGGGCTACCACATGGAGAGTTTGGAGGGAGGTGCAGAGAGAGAGGGTTTACAAATGGGCACAAGGAAACTGTTGATGGTAATGTTTACTTTCATTATCTAGACTATGGCGGTGGTTTCCCAGTTGTATGCACATGTCAAAATTTGTCAAATATTTTATACACTTTGACATGTGTAACTTATTGTATGTCAATTATCCTTCAATAAAGCTATCTTTTTAAGATTTTATTCTTAAGCGATCTCTACATCCCACATGGGGCTCCACTCACAACCCAGACATCAAGAGTCACGCACTCCACAGACTGGGCCAGCCAGGTGCCCCTCAATAAAACTATTTTGAAAGAATCCGGAGAACTTTACAATACTCTGCTGTTTCACCTTTGTCATGTCAGCATTTCCCCTCCCCCCCCCGAAAGCGCCCTCCCAGCTGTACTCCTTTAAATTTTTTTTGCTTTTCAACACTCACCAATGTTCTCCAATTTCTCCCATCCCACATTGCTCTATTTCAGGATGCACCCCATTTCTCGCCACGTTCTTTGGTGCTCTTCACCCTAAGGCTGTCCAGGTCCCAGGATGATGAACATTTAAGACTCTCGCAAAGCTTAGTCCAATGTCTTACTTCTGATTTAGTTTGGTGGTTAAAAGCCCAGACCCCTGGGTGGCTCAGTCAGTTCAGCGTCCGACTCCAGCTCAGGTCATGATCTTGCTGTTAGTGAGTTTGAGCCCCTCCTTGGGCTCTGTGCTGACAGCTCAGAGCCTGGAGCCTGCTTCAGATTCTGTCTGCCTCTCTCTGCCCCTCCCCCGCTCGTGCTGTCTCTCAAAAATAAATGAACATTAAAAAAAAAAAGCACAGACTCTGAGACAAATTGTTTGGGTTCCAATCCTGGTTTTCCTACCCTGACCGTAAGCATGTTCACTAACTTTTATATGTCTCAGTTTCTTTATCTATAAAATGGGCATAAAGGCACAGCATAAGGAATATAGTCAATGAAATTGGGATAGCGTTGTATGGTGACAGATAGTAGCTACACTTGTGGTGAGCACAGCATCATGTATAAACTTGTCAAAACACTGTGCTGCACAGTGCAGTGTACAGGAGTACAGTAAGCATAGATAAGTGTTTGCTTTTATTTATATTTGGGTGGAGGGTGGAGATTTGCCAAAATTTGGGTGGGAGCTGTTTCTGGGGGAGAAAGAACTTTCAGGGTATCTGGGAAATAGCTTCACTGTAGCTTCTTCTTTGTGAGAGGGTCCATTGCTGCTGGCCCTTCCTTGTTAAAAATTCGGATTGGTTTTCCTTTGCTGCTACTTCCAATGATGGCGCATGTAGACATTGAAGACATGGTGATCATGTTATTAAGAAGAGATACAAAGGCAGTGCAGAGGCAGGACTATTGCGCTGAGCCTTTGAATGTTTGTTGTGTGAACCTGGGGAAAGGAATGGTATCCTAAACACTCCAAACACTGGTATATTTCCAGCCATCTGCTTGGTCACACATTTGTCAACTCACTCCTTCCTGATTCATCAGCACTGTGAGAACAAGGTAAAACAGAGAGGCAATGTCCTTTCGGCAGAACCTAGACGTGTTCTGTGGATCAGTGGAGTCCCCTGACCCCAGCATCTCTCTCTGTCGGGTAATAGGACAGGCGACCCCTGCTTCCTCTTTGCTTGTTGATCCTTGTAAGAATTCCTCCTTCCTAATAAAGCCTAATCCTTAACGTTTGCTGAGTGACATATTAGAAAGCATCTTAAATCCTGGGACACAGGGGCACCTGGGGTGGCTCTGTTGATTGAGGGTCTGCTCTTAATTTTGGCTCAGGTCTTGATCTCACAGGTTTGTGAGATTGAGCCCTGCATCAGGCTCTGCACTGACAGTGCACTGACTATCTCCCTTCTCTCTACCCTTCCCCCCCCTCAAAAAATAAATAAATAAACTTAAAAAAAAAATCCTGGGACACAATAAGTGGTGACCCAGAAAGGTCCACCTGGCATGACAGAAACACACTGAGAGTCATACAGTGCATCCTCTGTCTCAGTTTCTATTTATTTATTGTTGGCTTGGGGACTAGGATGATTCTCAGAGCAGAGAAGTTCCTACAGGATAATTAAAAGTTGACTATATAAACATTTCCATAAATTAAACCAAAGAAGTGTATTTGGCTCTAGCTGAATCTAGACACTAATTGCTTCTTTTAATAAAATCATAAGCCTTTCCTTGTATTTTTTAAATTTCCAAATTACCTTTTCTTTGTGTTAAAAAAGGCATTACATAAAATTTACCATCTAAACCATTTTTAAGTGTACTGAACAGCACGGTTAAGTGTATTCACAATGTTGTGCGACCAATCTCCAGCATCTTTTCATCTTGCAAAGCTGAAACTCATGTCCATTAAACAATAATTTCCCATTCTGCCAAGCTTCAGGCAGCCACCATTCTATTTTCTGTTTTTATGAATTTGAGGAACCTAGATATATATAAATGGATCATACAGTATTTATCTTTTGTGTCTGGATTAATTTCCTTAACTTAATGTCTTCAAGGTTTATCCCTGTTGTAGCATATGTCAGAATTTCCTTCCTCTTTAAGGCAGAGTAATATTCCAGTGTATGTATACACTGCATTTTGTTTATCCATTCATCTGTTTGTGGACATGGTTGCTTTCACCTCTTGGCTATTATGAATAACCTGCTATGAACATGGGTTCATGTTCAACATAGATAAACTTTCTGCTTCCTAGTTTCAGTTCTTTTGGATATATATCCAGAAATAAAACTGCTGGATCACACAGTAAAGGCTTATCTTAAAATAAATCATGATCTTAATCTTAAAATGGACACGACTCTATTGTGGCATAGAAAATATTATTCACATGAATTTTTAAGGGGGGGATATTTCCAAACTGGTTTGATTCAATGCAATCTCTAACCGTATCCCAGCTGACTTCTTTATTGAAATTAACAAGTTAATTTTAAAGTTTATATTGAATAGTAAGGGACACAGAGAAGCCAAAACAATCCTGAAAATTTAAGTAGGGATCACACTTCTCAGTTTCAAAACTTATAAAAAAGCAATGACAATCAACACAATGTGATATTGACATAAACATAGAGTTACAGACCCATAGAATAGATTTGAGAGTCCAGAAGCAAACCCATCCATCTATGGGTTTGCTTACAGACAAGAGAATTTTATTTCTCACAGTTGTGGAAGCTGGAAGTCTGAGATTAGGGTCCCAGCATGGTCAGGTGAGGGCTCTCTCTGGCTCACAGACTTCTCAGTGTGTCCTCACACAGCAGAAGGGTAGGGAGTTCTGTGGCTCTTTTGTAAGAGCATAATCCCACTCAGGAGGGTTTCACTCAAACAACTAAGCACCTCCCAAATGTCCTGTATCCTAATTCCATCACGATGGGCATTAGGATTTCAGTATATGAATTTTGAGGGGACACAAACCCTTAGCAGACACCATCAAGAAAGTGAAAAGACAACTTACAGAATAGGAGACAATATCTGCAAATCATATATTTGATAAGGGACTTATATCCAGAATAAAGAACAGTTATAGCTCAATAATAAAAAGGTAATAATCCAATTAAAAAGGGGCAAGGATCGGGGCACCTGGGTGGCTCAGGTCATGATCTTGTGGTTTGTGGATTCGAGTCCCACGTCGGGCTCTGTGCTGATAGCTAGCTCAGAGCCTGGAGCCTGTTTTCGAATTCTGTGTCTTTCTGTCTTTCTGTCCCTCTCCTGCTCATGCTGTCTCTCTCTCTCTCTTTTAAAAATAAAACATCAAAAAAATTTTTTGAAAAGAAAAAAATGGGCAAGGATCTCAATAGAAATGAAGAGCTGGGGCACCTGGGTGGCTCAGTCAGTTGAGCGTCTGACTTCGGCTCAGGTCATGATCTCGCGGTTCCTGGGTTCGAGCCCCGCATTGGGCTCTCTGCTGACAACTAGCTCAGAGCCTGTAGCCTGCTTCTGATTCTGTGTTTCCTTCTCTCTCTGACCCTCTGCTGCTCACACTGTCAGTCTCTCTCTCTCTCAAAAAAAAAAAAAATGAATAAAACATTTAAAACAAATTTTTAAAAAGAAATAAAGAGCTGATAGATTATGCTACTGTGTGGATGAATCTGGAAAACATTATGCTAATTGAAAGGAGCCAGTCACAAAAGGTTACATACTGTGTACTTCAATTCAGATGAAATGTGCATAACAGAGGGACCTAGGTACAGTTGACCCTTAACAACACAGGTTTGAACTGTGTGGGTCCGCTTACACCTGATTTTCCTTAATACAGTACAGTACTGCAAATGTACTCTTCCTTATGATTTTCTTACCATTTTATTTTCTTCTAGCTTACTTTTTTATAAAAATAGAATATATAGAATACACAGATCACACAAAATAAATGTTAATCAACTGTGTATGTTATCGGTAAGGCTTCTAGTCAGCAATAGGCTATTAATGGTTAAGTTTTGGGGGAATCAGAAGTTAAACTGAAGATTTTCAACTGTTCAGGGAGTCAGCATCCCTAACCCCCACGCTGTTCAAGGGTCAACTCTATAGGGGAAGTACATTAGCGGTTGCTTACAGCTGGGGTGGGGAGCGAAGCAGGTGGGAAGAGATATAGCAGCTAAAGGGGATGGGATGTCTTCTAAGGTGATGACATGTTCAATTTTTTTTTTAATGTTTGTTTCTGAGGGAGAGAGAGAGAGCATGAGCAAGACCGAGCAGGGGAGGGGCAGAGAGAGACAAAAAATCTGAACAGGCTCCAGGCTCTGAGCTTGAACTCATGTACCGAGAACTGACTGAGCCACCCAGGTGCCCCTGAAATGTTCTAAAATTGACTAGTAATGGTTGTACATATCTGTGAAGCTACTAAAAACCATTGAGTTGTACACATGAGCCAGGGAGGAGCAGAGGGAGAGAGAGAATCCCAAGCAGATTCAATCGCTCAGTCTGGCACAGGGCCCCACACTGGGCTCAGTCTCACGACTGTGAGATCATGACCTGAGCCCAAATCAAGAGTCGGACGCTTAACCAGCTGAGCCACCCAGGCACCTCTGAATTACATACTTTAAAGGGATGAATTGTATGGTATGTGAATTATATCTCCGTAAAGCTATTTAGGGGGGGAAAAATAAATTCATTAGAAAGATCAAAACTCCTGTCACTCTAGGGCAGGGCTGTGCCTGCTGGGCACTCAAAAGACTCTTTGAGGCCTCTGGTCCAGAGCAGGGGGTCTTCATTGGAGCCCCTAACTTCCAACATCAACACCACCTGAGAACTTCTTAAAAAAGCAGATCTCTGGGCCACACCCAGACCTACTGAATCAAAATCTCTGGGCATGGGGCCCAGCAATCTGTGTTCTAAGGAACCCTCTGGCAATGAATACCGGTAGAATCTCAGGTGTGAAAATCACTTGAGCACTGTGGGGAGGCCAGGATGATTCTACCTCACCTCTGTCCTTTCTAGTCATCTGTTTCTCTGTTGCTACAGACAGACTCTCCATACTCCCCATCCTCCCCACAGCCCTCTGTAGTTTTCATGGTAGGAAATGGCCACCAACAATCCCCAAATTTAATTTTTTTTTTTTTTTTTTAGCACTAGCCAAACTGAGACTAGCATCCAGTTCGAATTGCAGAGGCTGGGGAGAAACTCAGGTGGCCTGGTTTGTGTTAACAACCTCCTCAAGGTTGCTCCCAATATAACCTTTGAAAGGAGAAAGGTTGGGGTTGGGAAGGGAAGAAAAAACAGTGTGCATCCTTTATGGGAGGTGACAGAAGAAAATCTAGGGTGACTAACGATCGTGATTTATCTGGGACTTTCCTACTTTTGCGCTGAAAGTCTCATGTCCTGGGAAACCCCTCAGTGCTGATCAAGCAACAATTGGTCACCTGAGAACTGAAGGCTGCAGCAGGAAGGGAAAGGGGGGAAGGGCTTTCATTTGGGGAAGGGTGCAAAAAAGAAAGAGGAGGCGGTGAGACTCTCAAATGGGGGTGTTTGGAGATGTTTGGTCCATTTTGGTTGTCACCATACCTGGAGCGTGCTTGCGACATTCTGTGATGCTTGAGTCAGAACTACACAAGGAAGAATTGTTGTACCCCAAATGCCCGTAGCTCTTCTGCTGAGAAACTTCTTTAACAGAATGAAGGCCTGACTTTTAACCTAGTTGGGTATTAGAATCACCTGGAAGATTTAAAGTGCCTAGATTGGACCTCCAGACCTAGCCCCAGGGTTTCTGATTTAACTGGTCTAAAGAGGTACTCAAGACCAAAATTAAAATTCACCCCAGGTGATTTTAGCATGCACTGGGTTGATAGAACCATGGAGAATCAAAGTAAAAATTAGAGAGGGATTCACTGCGGAAGCTGGAGTCCTGAAGGGTGAATTATTTGGACCTTAGGGGAAGAGGGAAGGTGGAATGTCTGAAGCTGTAGAGAGATCTAGAAGACTGGAGGATGATGAGGGCTTACGGTGTGTTCATGGAACGAGGCCCTGCAATCGAGACCCAGCAGCTGCGAACCAAAGCAGGTATGTGCTCAGTGGTCAATAAGGAGAGCGGCAGGGAAGGTGAGAGTCAGAAGTGGGTCTAAATACCTAGATTCTTCAGGAAGCAAGAGCTGGCTGATAAGCACAGAGAAGCAGGAAATGCAGGCAGTGTGAGAGGCTGGTGGGGTTAACCAAGCCCTTGGCTTTTTTACTGCCCGGGAAGCTCATTAAATAGACTGTTCCTCCAGTATTTGACAAGCCTTTGGGTTGGGGTAAAAACTTGTGATTTCTAAGTCCCTCAACAAGACCAGAGGTGATGTTTGACTTCACATATTTGCAAAATGGTATTTAATTACTTTAACAGTTGTTTACAGTAAGCCAATTCCAAGGCACTTTCACATGATCTTATTTGGTCCTCTTTATGTGTAGTATGTAACTGTCATGACCCCTTTAGGCAGGAGAGTCCATCTTAGGAAAACAGTTTCTCAGCTCGAGTCACATGGCTTGAAATGGTGTCAGGGCCCTCTTCTACAAGAGAGAGGCTTCTGCATCTGTGAGGGACTTGCACTCTTTTTTCAGCCTGGCTGGGCAGCACTTTAAATCACACCAATCCCCATGTATTGCTTAAAAACCTGAAATAAAACTGGGCTAAGTGTCAGTAAATGTGGATATAATTTGCCTTATAAAAATTAATCTTGTTGAGGGATGCCTGGGTGGCTCAGTCCGTTAAGCGTCCGACTTCAGCTCAGGTCATGATCTCATGGTTCGTGGGTTCCAGCCCCACGTCGGGCTCTGACCCGACGTCAGAGCCTGAAGCCTGCTTCAGATTCTGTGTCTCCCTCTCTCTCTCTGACCCTCCCCTGTTCACGCTGTCTCTCTCTTTCTCTCAGAAATAAATAAAACATTAAAAAAATTAAAAAAGAATTAATCTTGTTGAGAGAAAGCTACTCCCTCTACCCCGACATTGGCTTCCCAAAGAGAAGAGCTCAACAAAGATTTTGTAGGAGATAGAAGGGCAGGATCAGGGGCAACCTGTACTGAAATGTGTGGTTTTTTTCTCCATTGCCCCTGGATTCTCTGTGCAGTAACGTATTTCCTTTGCTGAAACAAATCTCTCTCTTTTGGCCTCTGAACCACAGGATACCAGGCACAAAATGATGATAATAATAAAGTAAAATAAAACAAACCTCCCACTTTGCTAATGTTGAGAAAAATTCAAACTGACTCACTGCTTTCCCACCCCCATGTATCGGAATTATCTCCCTGAATATCTTTAAACAAGGTTTCTTTGGACTGTGAACAGTTCATTTGTGCTCCCATTATTCCATAGACATTCATGATCTCAAAAAAATTAAATGAAAAGAAATTCATGATCTCTAGTCACTACCCCGCCTCTCCCAGCCCCTTCCACCAGTATGAATTTGCTTTGCCAGTGAAATCGGTTGAACAGTTGGCCAGGGCTGACGGCACTTCTGAGTGGAGAGCCAGACAAAAGCAGATGCTGTCCTCAGCACGTGAGTCCTGAGTGTGAGTTTAATTGAGGGAAAAGAGATTTGTTCGATCCTGTGTTTATAGCTCTCTCAGATTGTGAAGCTGGAAGGCATTTGGTCTAGAACATGTGTCCTAAGAGTTGAGTAGTCAGAAGGACCAGGAAGACTTGTGCAGTCTTTTCTTGGCAAATAGCCACCAAGATTTAGTAAACACTGGTCCCTGATGGTTATGACTTCTTTGTGTTTATAGTGTCATCGTTTGGGGAAAAAAACAGCTGTTGGTTTTTTATCTTTTTATTTTTTTTAAGTAGGCTCCAGGCCCACAGTAGGGCTTGAATTCACGACCCTGAGAATCAGAGTCGAGGGGCACATGGATAGCTCAGTCGATTAAGTGACTTAAGTCTGCCTCTTGATTTTGGCTCAGGTCATGATTTCAGGGTCGTGAGATCAAGCCCTGCATCTGGGCAGCATAGAGCCTGCTTTGGATTTGCCTTCTCCCTCTCTCTCTGCCTCTCTCCCATGCATGCGCATGCACACTCTCTTTTAAAGAAATAGACTTGAAAAAAGAAAAAAGTCGCATGTTAATGGAGAAGTAGCCAAAAAATAAAGAGATATGGAATATGTCAAGTAGTTATAAGAAAGTATAAGACACTCAAAATCCCATCACTAGAAATAACCATTGTTAACATTTTGGTAGATATCCTCCCAGACGCCTCTTCTTGCCTATATACAAATAAAGACATAATTTTATATCAATGGTATTTTCACATGCTGGGCACAGCCTGTTTCTGTTTCTAATAATATTTTCTGACATCTTTTCATGTCAACAAGTACAAATTGACATGATCCTTCCCCCTGCACTGAGAGTGCAGAGCCTGCTTGGGATTCTCTCCCTTTCTCTCTCTCTCTCTCTCTCCCCTTCTGCCCACTCTTTCTCTCAAAATAGATAAATAAACTTTTTTAAAAAAGGAAAAGTAGAATGATACAGTGACACATTTACTAATCCCCATTGAACAATTATTAACATTTTGCCGTATTTGCTTCATCAATGGGGGGTGGGGAGTGGCTTACATCTGTTAAACTAAATCACAGACTTCATGAACATCGTACATCTTCTGTTCCCACCCCAACTGGATGAACTGTAATTCGGTAATGACATTAACTACCGGGAGTTAGTATCAGGCTCTATAGTAAGCTCTGTCTCCCACAAGACCACCTTCACTTCAGATGTTAGTTTTACTTCAGGGATCCCCAGGCCACCTGCACTCCTGACCAACTGGTTACAAATTCAGGGGTTCCCACAACCCCCACAGGGTCAGTAATTTGCTAGAACAACTGACAGAACTCAAGGAAATGTTACACTTGAGATTAAAGTTCTATTTTAAAGGCTATACCTAGGATGGGGTCTGAGAGGAAGACAGAGCTTGCATGCCCTCTCTCAATGGACTCAGACTGTGTCACCCTCCTGACACATCAATGTGTTCATCAACCAAGAAGATCCACTGAGATGCAATGTCTGGAGTTTTGATCAGGGTTTAGTAAGCATGATTGATTACATTGGTGATGATGTGATTGAAATCAATTTCCAGCTCCTTTTCCCTCCTAGGAGGTCAGTCAGGCTCAAAGTTACAACTCCTGAATTGGTCTTTCTGGTGAAGCACCAAACCCAAAGCTATCTAGGGGCCCACAGTAAGTCACTTCATTAGAATAACAAAGACGTTCTTATCACTTAGGAAATTCCAAGACTTTTTGAAGCACTAAGCTAGAAACTGCATGGGAACTTTGTCCCCAGACAAAGACCAGATACATTCTTTTTTTTTTTTATACCATATCACTTGTAAATACTTTACTAAGTATAGGTAAGGACAGGGTGCCTGGGTGACTCAGCTGGCTGGTTGTCCAACCACAGGTCACGATCTCCTGGTTGGTGAGATTGGAGCCCCAAAGCAAGTTGGCTGTGTTTGACAGCACTGAGCCTGCTTGGGTTTCCCTCTCTCCCAATCTCTCTCTCTCTCTGTGTTTCCCCCTCCTCCTCTTCTGGTCTCTCTCTCTCAAAATGAATAAGCTTTTTTTCTTTTTAACGGAGGCTTTAAAAAAACATGTAAGAACATTTTTCTTTAAAAAATTTATTTTAATGTTTTATTTATTTCTGAGAGAGAGAGAGAGGGAGACACAGAATCTAAAGCAGGCTCCAGGCTCTAAGCTAGCTGTCAGCACAGAGCCCAACGCAGGGCTCAAACCCACAAACCGTGAGATCATGATCTGAGCCAAAGTTGGACGCTTAACCGACTGAGCCACCCAGGCGCCCCAAGAACATTTTTCTATATAACCAAAATGCCATTGTCATATGTGATGTAGGGTCAGGAATGAACAGTCAAGAAAGAATTCTTGAGATGTTCTTGGTGCAAAAAGATGCTTTTAGCGTGGGGACGGGACCCGAGGGCAGAAAGAGCTGTATTTTTGCTGTATGAAGCTGGTGGTTATGTGCTTAGTGCTCAAGGGGGAGGGGACACGGAATATTAGATCATAATTCTTCTTCGAATTTCTACTTGTAAAACTACTTTCAGAAGATTCCTCTGGAGCTTATCATTCAGCTTGATAATAATTATCAGTTAGATGTACAGGCAGTTAGGAGACCCTTTAAGAATGTAGCAACCAGCATGTATTTGATCCTTATCAGAACTATGCAGGCTACAGGTCAGCCTTTTGGCTAAAGGTCGGCATTTTTCTGCTTCTATCCCTTATCCCTAGGTAACAAAATTAACAATACTTCTGACTTGATTTTCAATGGCTGCCTAGTACCTACTGTATGCATTCACCCTCATGTTCAGCTTCCTTATCGATGGAAATTTAGTATATTTTCATTTTTCACTAGGTAAACCACACTGAGATGAACATTCCTATGCATGTACCTTTCAACCCTACAAATGTCTTTTAACTATCTGAGAAAATTGCTGCGGCCGTTTGTTCCTGGCAGGAAGTGGTGACATCCAAGGGTTTTGTCTTCTAGCAAATCATAGTGTTTCTCTGTCCTGGAGCAGACAGAACAGCTGTGCTTGAGTTTTTACTATCATCTGTGTGCCCAAGAAATCTGATGTTATTTGGTTCTTTGGGGCAAATATAAGAGCCTTCTCCTAGCCCTCCAAGGCCAAGTGGAGGTAATAGAAGATGCCATGGACTGAATTGCTTTCCTGCCAAATTCAAAAGTTGAAGCCCGGAATACTGATGTGACTGTATCTATAGATAAGAAAGATCCCAAGGAGGTAGTTTAGATTAAACAAGGTCATAAGGGTGATGCCCTGTTCAGATAGGACTGTGGCCTTCTAAGTAGAGGAAGAGAGAGAGATCACTGTCTTTCCCTCTGCTATGTAAGCACACAGTGAGAATGTGGCCATCTGTAAGCCAGGAAGGGAGCTCTCACCAGAACCCAGCCATGGTGGCACCCAGATCTTGAAGTTCCGGCCTCCAGCACTGTAAGAAAATACATTTCTGTCATTTAAGCCACCCAGTCCATGGTGTTTTGTTATGGCAGCCTAAAGTAAGACAGCATAGTATGTAATCAAAACTCTTAACAGAAAGTCAATTGGAATTAGTTAGGAAAAGAAGTATTCTTTCAGGGAACTCTTAGGAAGGGTTGAACAACCCAAACAAAAATAGGTATTGGGGGTAAACTGTTGGCTCTGCCATGCTGCTTTTGCAACTTCTCCCCAAGGTGCAGTGGCTCACTTCACCCTGGGGCTTGGAGTAGGGGTCAGCGGATGAGAGAAGAGAATTACGGAGGACTCTAGGCCACGATCTGTGCTTAATGTAACCCGAAGTTCTCCACAAGTCAGAAGTACCACACCATGGCAGCTTTATGGGAGACCCCCATGGCAGCGACTGCCTGAAACTGGAGAGGAACTTATTTATTGAACTATGATATTCAAACTTTGGGTAAGCTCACCACTAGTGAACCAAGAAACACCCTCTCTTCTTCTTTCCTTGAGAAAAACATTTTCTTGCTTAAGAAGGAAGAAAGTGGGGTTTATAGAAGGAAGAAGTGGGGACCTATTTGTGGGGAGTGGGGTCAGGCACATTAAACTTTGCGTCAGAGTTCAGTGCTCCTAGCATGGCCATTGTGGCCATCGTGCCTTAGGACAAAAGTCGTCCTAGAGCTTTGGAATTTCAAATATTTCTTTTTTTTTTTTTTTAAGATTTTATTTTTAAGTAATCTCTATACCAGCATGGGGCTTGAACTTACAACCCCGAGATCAAGAGTCACATGCTCCACGGACTGAGCCAGCCAGGAGCCCCAGGTACTTCAAACATTTCTAAAATTTTATTTCAAATTATTATTCTCACAGTATTTGACCCCTTTGGAACATGTGATGCTACCTCAAAGATGATCCCTTTGCAGTACATTCCCCACCTTTCTCCTCTGCCTACTCCTTCCTATCTTCTGCTTCCTCGCCAATCCTTTAGTGTTTATCTGCAAGGCACTGCTTTGATTCCTCTTCTCTCTGGCTCATCTCAACCATTTCCTTATCTTCACCCACCACCAATGGGATGGTGGATGACTCTCAAATCCATACTTTCAACCTGGTCCCTGGCTTCGGTCTCACACCTACTATGGTCTGCTGGCCTTGGCTTTTTCACAAACACCTCCATGCTCAACATAGTTAACACTAAACTCATCGTCTTCACCCTTGCACCCCTCCTCACTACCACAAAAGCTGCTTCTTCTTCTGGGTTCCATATGCAGAAGGTTCTTCTGGGTTCTTCTGCATATGGAACCCTTCCCTGTCATCATACCCTACAGCTTAGTCACCATATCAAAATTCTTCTTCCTGAATTCATCTTAAATATCCATATCTTCATCAGCACTGTTGTGTTACTCTAGGGCACCACCACACCTCACCAGGGTTATTACAGATTTCTTATTTCTAGGGGCACCTGGGTGGCTCAGTCGGTCAAGGGTCTGACTTCAGCTCAGGTCATGATCTCATAGTCTGTGAGTTCGAGCCCCATGTCAGGCTCTGTGCTGACAGCTCAGAGCCTGGGGCCTGCTTCGTATTCTGTGTCTCCCTCTCTCTGCCTCTCCCCTACTCATGTTCTGTCTGTCTGTCTCTCTCTCAAAAATAAATAAACATTATAAATATTTTTAAAAAACGAATATTTCTTATTTCTGTTCTTGCCACAACCTCCACCCCCTGCCCGCTCACCTTCCCCCACCCCCAAAGCCATTTAGTGTTGTGACTAGATTGATTTTTCTCAGTAAAGAGCTGAGAGACAGGCTTAAAACCTTTTACTGTATACCCACTATATATTAGACAATGGTTTGAGGACACAAAGATGAGTAGGACACTATGTGGAGGGAGAGCAGGGGGAGTTGTTTCATTTTTGCAAATGTTGGCCAAATATCTACATGGAATTTTAAAAATTCTAGTCACAAAACTTTTTTTTTTTAATGTTTATTTTTGAAAGGGGGGGAGGGAGTCAGAGGATCTGAAGCAGGCTCCATGCTGACAGCAGAGAGCCTGATACTAGGCTCAAACTCATGAACCTTGAGATCATGACCTGAGCTGAAGCTGGATGTTTAACCCCAGGTACCCCTCACAAAGCTATTTAAAATAATGATTTTTGAAAAATTCATCCTAAAGATGTATTAAATAGTTTTAGTATATTCACAAAGTTGTGCAATGATCATCACTATCTAGTTCTAGAATACTTCATCTCTCTCCACTTCCCCTCTACCTGGCAACCACTAATATATTTTCTATCTCTAGAAATTTGCCTATTCTTATATTTCATATTAATGAAATCATATAGTATGTGGCCTCTGTTTTTTGTTTTGGTCTGGCTGCTTTCATATAGTGTGTTTTTGAGGTTCATCATATTGTAGCATGTATCAGTACTTCATTCTTTTATTTTTTTAACTCACTAACATACATTTATTTTCACACAGTTCTGAAGATTAGAAGTCCAGATCAATAGGTTGGTGGATTGAGTTCTCCTGAGGTCATTCTCTTTGACTTGCAGATGGGTACTTCATTCCTTTAATATTTAATATCCCATCATATATGTATAATAGGTATATTACATTTTGTTTATCCATTTATCAGTTTATGTTCTTTTCACTTTTTGGTTATTATAAATAATGCTGCTATGAATATTCATGTACCAGTGCCTATATGGACTTAGTTTTCATCTCTTGTCTATATACCTAAGAGTGGAACTGCTGGGTCATATGGTAACTCTGTTTAACCTTTTGAAGAATAGGGATTGTTTTCCAAAGCAGCTGCACCAATTTATAGTCCTACAATCCTATAAATTTACAATTTACAGTCTACAATCCTACAATTGTGTAAGGGTTTCAATCTTTCCACATCCTACCAACACTTAATGTCTTTTTTTTAAATTTTAGCCATCCTGGTGAGTGTGAGTGGTATCTCATTATGGTTTTGATTTGCATTTCCCTCATGACTAATGATGTTTAGCATATTTGCATGTTAATTTGTGTATCTTCTCTCAGGAAATATCTGTTGAAATCCTTTGCCTATTTAAAAAATTGAATTGTCTTTTCATTGTTGAATTGTGTTGAACTCGATGGTAATCCATAGATATTGGCAAAAATTTTCTTTCATTTTGTGGACTGTCATTTCACTTTCTTAATAGTGTCCTTTGACACATAAGGTTTTAGTTTTGATTAAGTCCAGTTTATCTATTTTTCTTTTTGTTGTTGTGCTTTTGTTACTGTATCTAAGAAACTGTTGCCTAATCCAAGATCATGAAAATATAGTCCTGTTTTCTTCTAAGAGTTTTATAGTTTTAGCTCTTACATTTAGGTTCTAAGATTTATTTATTTATTTATTAATGCAAGGTAGATCCAACATCATTCTTTTTAGCTTGTAAATATTACAGAACTTTTAAACTGTATTGAATTGTCTTTCTTTGCAATTAGACTGTAAACTCCATAAAGGCAGGCACCAAAATGGTCTTACTAAATTTTTTATTTCTCTTTTTAAAAATTTTTGAAAGAGAGAGAGAGAGAGAGCACAAGCAAAGGAGAGGTGCAAAGGGAGAGAGAGAATTCTCAAGTAGGCTCTGTGCTCAGTATGGAACCCGACACAGGCTGGATCCCATGATCTTGGATCATAATCTGAGCTGAACTCAACCCAGAGGGCCATCCAGACGCCCCTAAATTCTTTCTTAATGAATGGATGAATTAGGTAGCCATAATATCAAGTTTCTTTTCTTTTGTGTGAAATTATATCAATTCTGTGCATTAACACTGTTTTCATTATGATGTTGGCTGTTCTAATCTATTGACAATAACAATTCAGAAATAATACACAGGATAATAGGAATTGTATTATTTAATAGGCTTTGTGATAGTGAAACTGATTTGGAGTCAAATCCTGACTTTCATTTAAGAACTGTGTAACCTTGGGCAAATTACCTTATCTGCTTCTTTGTCTACAAAATGGGAATTTAGTTGGTATAGTTGTTAAAAAGGATTAAATCAGATCTTTTAACTACAGTGCTTAACACACTGTAAGCATTCATCAAATAGTGGCATTTATTATTGCAAAGGACTAGCAGCAATGTTGGGAAATCCTCTAACATACTACTACCTTATGTCCAAAATTTCTTCAGAGAACAGATTCCAAGAATCCTATTTTCTTTTGAGAATTAAGAATTGTTACACCGTTGAGTTTTGATTCGGAAAGACACATATACAAAAATTCAATATGGAAATGACCCTAAACATGTATACGAATACTCTGGAGTTCTGTGTTCTGAGCAATAGTATGAAATATCCTTTCTGGGAAGATCTTAGTGGAAGGGAGGGACGAACAGGGATTGAAGGCATTTTGGATTCCTCTCAGTGTGCACATTCAGTTTTGTACAACATTGATTACGTGTCTGTCTCATGCACTAGAATCAGTATAGAAACCTCGTCTTTAGTCATCTTTGTATTTCCAGTCCGGTGGACATTGCTTGGGATGGTTGAATTGAGGCGCCTTGTTCACGGGCATCAGGAAGGATTCCCTGGATAGGGATGGAGAAGTCCGAAACGGGTTGGAAAGCCCTCGGATCCACCGCCAAGTAGGGAAGCGCGGCTCAGGTATGGAACACACATCGACGCTATTGCTCCAGTCGTACGCAAGAAATCGGGAGAATCACATACGACTGCTGCTTCCCGGCTCCGGGCCTGGTAGGGCCACTTCCGGGAGGGGGCGGGGAGACAGGAGGAGGCGTGCCGGGAAGGAGGCCGTTTGCGATGCACCAGGCGGAAGTGTGCCAAAGGTATCGGTGCTGCGGCTTCCGGTTCGGGTTAACGCGGCTTGGGGACCCTGCGTGGTTGGTGTCGCGCCGGGATAGACTTCTGAGGACAAGACACTGGGTAAAGAGGCGAGCACGGCGTCTGAAATTAGAAGTCTGGAGTCTAGGGGCAGGATAAGAAAAAAGGCCAGGAACCCGAATACAATCTAGCCTCTGTTTCCGAGGGGGCAACTTCCACGGGAACCCCTCTGCCCTGGTAACGGCCAAAGAGGAGATGGCGCCAGTCAGGGAGCGGCCGTGGCCGACACAGTGAGGAAGCCTGAAGGCGGAGCAACTGGAGAAGCCTCGGGAGAACCGCCAGAGCCGTCGCTGCCGCTACCACTGCCACCGCCATGGAAGGGGCAAAGCCGACTTTGCAGCTCGTGTACCAGGCGGTGCAGGCGCTTTACCACGACCCAGATCCCAGCGGAAAGGAGCGCGCCTCGTTTTGGCTTGGGGAGCTGCAGCGTTCGGTGAGGGGCCCAGCAAGGCCGTTCTGCGCCGCGGGGCAAGGGCAGGGTGGGACCTAGGCTCGAGCAGGAGCCTGAGCCGGGCTTTTGGCCTCGTGAGATGCTCCTTAGGGAGGAGCTGTTCTGACGAGGGGTGGGGCTGCGAAGCTGCATTTACGCCGCTTTTCGGAAACTAGTCGCAGCTGGTCGGTCGTGGACTGGCCCTTTCCCCACCCCGTAGAATCTGATTTGTAGGTCCTGTACTCGCTTGTGGCACCGATCTGGTCCTGTTTAAGTTTTGCGCTCGCTGCCTGCTTCTCCGGCTCTCCTTTTCCGTTTAGTCTTTCAACCAAATCCAGTCCCAGTCTTTCTCCCATCTTCCACTTAAGGATGCTTTATTCCACTCCTCTCGGTGTCCCAGTATAGCGTCTGGCAGTTTCTTCGTAGCTTTCAGTCATAGCTTTCATCTCACTGTTCCCTTACTGTTTTTTCACTCTAGTTTGAGTCTATTATTCTCGAAACTTCTCAGGTTTCTAGATTCTTATACACGTGAATTTCCGCCGTGTTTTCGGGTGCAACGTGATGTAAAGGGAAAAAAAATACCAATTCTGGGCTCAGAAAATTCTTGCAGCTCACATTTTGCTGCATATTTGTTCTCTAACCTTATTTTTTGCCTGACTTTAGATTCTTTATCACAGCTGCCTTGATTATCCCATATGATTATGTGAACATGCAGTGAGGGGTTTACTTTCAACCTATTGAACCTATTGTATTGCTACCTTCTTTGATTCATATGTCTTATTCTTCCTCTAATTTTTATACTCACTTTCTCTGCTTTATTTCTCTGTGTGTGTGTTTGAGAGTGTGTATACTCAGTGATTTTGCTGACTCCACTTTTCTTATTTTTGTATTTTGTATTCTCTAGCATGTTTTTTGAATTCTTCCCCCTTTCTTTTTTAAAACTTATAATTGGTACTTAAAGGTGTTCTGCCCTTTTAAATGAGGCTCTGGGCTGCAAGTGCATAATAAATATTTAAAGGTTTTTCAGCTTTGGCTTTAAGTATTACAATAAAAAAAATTGGGGACCACAAGTTCTGGATAACCTCATGGGAAGATAAAGGAATTAGACCCACTGTAGGTTATACAAGAAAATCACTCATATATGGTCTCATTTAGTGTTTAGTTTTTGGGGAGTCACAAGTCTGACACACCATACCAAAAGGTAACTCTTTCCTGGTAAACCTGTTTATTGTTGTGTGTATTTTAAATAATGAGCACTTACCCTATACCAGCAACTGTGCTAGGTGATGGTATATGGAAATGAACCAGACAAAAATCTCTGCCACATAGATTTGTGATGATTGAGTTAGTATCTACAAAGAGCTTAGAAAAGTTCTTGGAACTTAGAGCTTAAAATATGTTAGTAATTATTACTTAAAGGGTAGTCATTATTCTTATTTTACACTATGCTCTGTTAAGACCTTACATCATCATTATCATTATTACTATTTGCAGTAAGGGCTGCAACAGGAACAGATGGCACACTTGAAGTGGAATAATTCAAGAAGGATTTATTTTATAAAAGTATTGTTTCCAAGATGATGGTATAATGTGGCAATAATGTAACCTGTTGCCAAATTGTTACCTCTCTAGGCCAGAAAGAGTAGGAGTGGTTACTTGAGCTATAAAGAAACTGGGGAGGGAAGTTGGCTGCCTTGAGAGGAATGGCAGTTTTCAGTTGAGGGAACGCAGTCATGAGGTGATTTTTCACGGAGGGGGCTGGAGAAATAAATGTCTTGATCTTATTCTCCTAATCTGGGATTCTTTTTTGGGCAAACCCAACCAGAAGCTAGAGGACACAAGAACCTGTTGATTTAGTCCATACAGGCCGGCATACTGAGGCAAAAAACAGGTAGGAAGGGTAGAAGAATGGACCTGGAAAACATCTAGCACAGTCCCACATTATCATTTTTTTTTTTAATGTTTCATTCATTTCTAGGAGAGAGAGAGAGAGACAGCGTGAGCAGGGGAGGGTCAGAGAGAGAGGGAGTTACAGACTGAAACAGCCTCCAGGCTCTGAGCTGGCAGTCAGCACAGAGCCCGACGCGGGGCTCGAACCCACGAACTGCGAGATCGCGACCTAAGCGAAAGTCGGACGTTTAACCGACCAAGCCACCCAGGCGCCCCCCACATTATCATTTTTAGACAACTTTAGCATCTGGATTCACAACACAGCTACCATTTGGCTCCTTAATTCCTTTACCTCTTTTTCTCAGCCACGTGGTCAATATTGTCACATCGTGGATCTTGTCATTACTAAAAAGTCACCAACTTCTCAAGTCACTAACTCAGCCACATGGTCATACAACAATCAAACCCTGGATCTTGTCATTATTATAAAGTCTCCAGCCTGAGTGCCTGGCTGACTCAGTCTATAAAGCATGTGGCTCTTGATCTCGGGATGGTGAGTTTAAGACCTATGTTGGAGCTTTCGTTAAAAAAAAAAAGGGGGGGGTCCATCAGCTTCCCCACATCACTAACTCAGACATCTGCCCTGATCACCACCCACTCTTCCAGTTTGTTGGCTTAAGGATTTAAGTAATCTCATATAATTTTATTTTTTGAAACCTAAAAGTTTTAATTTTTATCAAAATTAAAAAGTTATATTTTTAAAACTTAAAACATTTTAAAATAAACTTTTAAAACTTTAAAAGGCTATAGAACGGAAACTTTACCAGTAAAAGACCTAGAAACTTTATAAGGGAAAGAGCAGTAATGTGTAGACTTTCATCTATGAAGGATGAGGATTTGGGCTCCCTCTGCTTTCACTTCCATTGCATATATCTAACATAATTTTGGTTAAATAAAATACATATCAGTTTTGGGTAAATAAATACACATTGTGCACCACATATCTTATGTATCATGGTAATGTTTCCTTTTTTGTGCAACTTTTTTTTTAATGGTACCTTTTCTTTCTTTCACATTTGCTTTTCTTTACCTTTACCTTTCTTTCACATTTGCTTCATTTTCTGTATATCTGCAATGATTCATCCCAGACTCTGTTAGTATGTAAATACTCTCTTAGTATGTTCAAATTGGTAGCCTGTTTCCTTTTTTGGTAGAAGGAAACATCTCCTGAGACCTCTTCATCTCCCTCCTCCAATCTGGCCTTGTTGTTCTCCAAGTCTGCTGCATAATTATTGTCCTGGGATCTCTTTAACACTCTTAGGTAATTCCCTTTTCTTTCTTGTGTTGGATGAATGCATTGAGTCCTGGATCCCATGATCTCTTCTTGGATTACTCCCTCATTTGATGGATAATTGAGAAGGGAACCTTTACCCCTTCTTTCTTGTATTTCTGTTGGTCTTTTCTCTTGGACCACTTTTATCCTGAGAGTGATCTCCGGATATAAACGAAGCTGCTGGTGGCAGTTGGGAGAATGAGTGGGGAGATGGCTCTTAGCACTGTGTTGGCTTTAATTTCATCTTTTTTCGGGATGATATTCCTGTCCTTAGGTGAGTCTACTGGCTAAGAGTCCAGAATCCCTCTGCATCAGTCTTTCCGAAGTAACTCTTGAGTCTTCTGTGATGCTGGACAGATAGTAGCCTCGGTGCTCTTTTAGGGAGAAAATCTGAGTCTAACTGCTTATGCACATTTTGAACCCACTGCTTTGTTTTTTGTCCTACCTGTGCATCTGCCCTCCGATGTAGCTGGTACTTGTAATTCTTGAGCCTGACTGGAATTTTGCCACATGAATCATTTTGCCCCTTGGCTTCCCCATTCTCATCCTGTCCTTCCTCTGAAAAAGACCTAAGACAATCAACTCATCCATTAGCTTTCTCGTTGTCACAGTTTTGTTAATCATGTTTCCATTTTTGTCCTTGTGGCTCTACCCCTACCCTTTGTAAAATAATCTGTTCTGATTTTATTGGATTTTTGGAAGGGACCTATGGGCAAACAGATGTGTTCAGTCAGTTTAATAATCCCTGCATTAGTTCTTGAGTTTCATCAAAACCTTATTCAGTTGACTTTACTTCTATCTAATTTGGATTACAGGGTCTATCATTCTAGTCATTTTCTTAAATATACTGTGATGTCAGTCCTTCACTTCTCATTTGGTAAAACTTCAGCATAGGTGTAACCAGTTGCTTCTCCCTTTTCCTGTCAGCCCTAGGTGCTCTGTGTCTCATTTTCTGAATTCTTAGGAGCCTTGATCTTTTGGCTACCCTGTCTCTCACTTGCATCTTCAGATTCCCTCTTTACTGGGCCCTTCCCATCAGCATTCATACAGCTGTAGTATTTCCAGTAGTAAGCAAATGGTTTTGGGGTGGTGGTGGTGGAGAATTCTACCTTTGTCCAATTTTGTGATTTCTTTGATTCTTTCTTACCTCTGTGCTTTAACTCATTCCCAGTCTTATTTTTTTAAATTTTATCTTTTTAAGTAATTTCCACACCCAACATGGGGCTTGAATTTACAACTCCAAAATCAAGAGTCGCATGCTCTACCAACTGAGCCAACCAGGCACCCTTGAAATCTTATCTTCAAATGAAGAAACTAACCCATCTTTTCAAAGCCCAGCCTAAATTCTTTCTCGTTGAAGTTTTTTTTTTAAAGTTTATTTATTTATTTTGAGAGAGCAGGGCTGGGGGTTGGGAGAGGGACAGAGAGAATCCCAAGCAGGCTCTGTGCTGCAGTGCAGCATGCTGGTGGGGGGCGGGGGCGCTTAAACTCAAACTGTGAGATCAGGACTTGGGCCGAAACTAAGAGGACACTTAACCTACTGAACCACCCCGATGCCCCATTTTCCTTGAAGTCTTAGCTGACTCTCTTCAACTGAAAATCATTTCTGCCTCCACTGAACACCTAGAGCATTTTATATAATTGCATTTATAATTTTTATAATTTGTTTTACTGTTTTGAAAATCTGTTTTGTTTCTCCTGTTAGACTGTAGGATCATTTTGTTTATATGATACAGTTGAGGGAATAACTTAATGGTTATTAAGAAAGCAGTGATCAAGATGACTGACACAGGTTCTTAAAATGTGTTGAATGAATAGCTACTCGTAGGCATGTCCAAAGGGATAGTTGGATATCTCAAATTTGTCTTTATGAATTTCATTTATTTTTTGCTGCCTCTCTCTACCATACCCCTGGGTAATTGAAAATAAACAATATTATTCAGCTTCCTGTAATACTTTGTTTTCAGTCTTTTCATCCTTTATTTAAAAAACAAATTTACCTCTGTGAGATAAATTTGTATCACCCTCATTTATTATTATTTATATCTTAAATATTTATTATGAGAGAGAGCATGAGTATGGGCAGGAGGGGAGTGGCAGAGAAAGAGAAAAGGAGAGAATCCAAAGCAGGCTCCATGCTGTCAGTGCAGAGCCTGACATGGGGCTTGATCTCATGAACTTAGAGATCATGACCTAAGCCAAAATCAAGAGTGCGGATGCTCAACCAACTGAGCTACCCAGGCGCCCCTGCAATGTATTTTAAAAAAGCTTATTTTGAGAGACAGATCTTAAAGGAAGCCTATCAAACAGCGAATTGTTGAGAACACTTTGTCCACCTCTGGTAACCCAAATCAGTGGACAGTGTAGAAAGCGATAGAAGGAAAGACCATCTCTTTATACGATTAATGAATTATGCTATGCATTTGTTCTAAGTTTGTAATTTAGATTCTAGAGACTGCTTTTACAAAGACAGTCTGTAAATCTGTGGGTCAGTGGTTACCTGAAAAATTTTAGTCTGGAAACTGAAAAGGAATGATGAAATCATAAAATGCAGAAGTCAAATAAATGAAATCATGCTCTGATGGACTAAATTGACATTGTCATGTTTGGTTTATCACATATCCTTAGGACTTTCTTCTAAATATCATATCAAGGGGTGCCTGGGTGGCTTAGTCGGTTAAGCGTCCGACTTTTGCTTAGGTCATGATCTCGCGGTTCGTGGGTTCGAGCCCCGCGTCGAGCTCTGTGCTGACTGCCAGCTCAGAGCCTGGAGCCTGTTTCAGTCTGTAACTCCCTCTCTCTCTGACCCTCCCCTGCTCATGCTGTGTGTGTCTCTCTCTCTCCTAGCAATAAATAAAAATATTTTAAAAAATAATAATAAATAAATATCATATCAGGAAAGT
Organism: Proteles cristata cristata; assembly: GCA_017311185.1. Lineage (NCBI taxonomy): Eukaryota > Metazoa > Chordata > Mammalia > Carnivora > Hyaenidae > Proteles > Proteles cristata. The sequence goes on along the minus strand of JAESUZ010001885.1, from coordinate 262,526 downwards.
CGTGGATCATGGGATTTCACTTCAGATTTCTTTCTTAGTTTTCCTCTTTGGAATTTGATTGTTTAGTTTCGTTCAAAACACCCGGGTTTTTGGTTTTCCTTTTAGCATTTGCAGTTACTGACCTGACATCTAAAAATCTGGGCTTTTTTATGCTTTTGTTCTCATTTTCCAGTTAAGTGACTCTTATAACATGCTTTTGAAAGAAAAACCTTCTAGAAAAGAGAAAATGTTCATCTACAAATTCTATGAATCAATTAATTCAACGAAGATAGGACTACTCTCTGCTCTGCATTGCTGGAAACTGGAAAAACATAAATGATAAAAACTAGACACCTTTCTTTTCTTTCAGAGTTTACCAATCTCGCTGTGTCATCTAATATGGTAGCCATTAGCCAGATGGCTATTGTGGCTATTTATATTAATTAAAATTAAATAAAAGTTAAAGTCAGTTTCTTATTTGCACATCCCAAGTCTTGGACCTTGCAAATATAGACATTTCAGGTGCTATGATGGTATTTATGTTAGCATGGTAGTCTGTTATCTAGTGGTATTCATTCATGTTTGGGTTAGTTAGTTTTTGTCTTCCCAGGTCTTGGACCAGAGTTGGTGGTATGATTCAGGATGTAAAATTATCAGGGCAGTGCTGCATATTCTAATTATAACACAGGTTTCTTCCAAAGCTTTCCAGATACTTCTTTAGCATTTTTTTCAAGTTGTTTGCATTGATGTTTATAAGAGAAATGAAAAATAGATGGTATAGATTTTTTTAATTGTAAAATATTCATAGCAAAATAACCATGATTAAATATACAGTTCAGTGGCATGCATTAAGCACTTTCATGTTGTGTAGTCATCACCACCATCCATCTCTAGAACTTTTTCATCTTCCTAGACTGAAACTCTATATCTGTAAACTATAATTCTCCATTCCCTCTTTACTCCAGCTCCTGGTACACCATTCTACTTTTTGTCTCCATGAATTTGCCTTATATAAGTAGAATCATATGCTGTTTGTATTTTTGTGTCTTGCTTCACATAATGTCTTTAAGGTTTGTTCTTGTTGTAGATTGTATCAGAATTTTATTCCTTTTTTTAAAATTGCAGTGAAATATACATAAGATTCACCATTTAACCGTTTTAAAGTGTACGGTTCAGTGGGTTTAAGTATATTAATGTTGCTCATCCATCACCAACACCCATCTCCAAACTTTTTTGTCTTGTAAAACTGAAATTCTACTTAACTAAAGTTAACTCTCCATTTCCCCCTCCCTCCACTCCCAGCCTCTAGCAACCTGCTCTCTTTCTCTGAATTTCGCTATTCTAGGTACCTCATAGGAATGGAATTATACAGTGTTCGAGCTTTTGTGACTGGCTTATTCACTTAGCATAATGTCCTCAGGGTCCATCCATGTGAGGATGACATCATGTGTCAGAATTTTGTCCTCTTTTAAGGCTGTATAATAATGTATGTACCACATTTTGTTTATCTACTCATCTGTCAGTGAAAATTGGGTTGCTTCCACCTTTTGGCTATTGCGAATAGTGCTGTTATGAGTATGAGTGTACAAATACCTTTTGGAGTCCTTGGTTTCAGTTTCTTTTGAGTATATGTCCAGAAAGGGAATTGCTGGGTTATATGGTAATTCTGTTTTTTGTGGGGTTTTTTTGAGGAACCGCCATACTGTTTTCCAGATTTTATAGAATTTTAAGCTGTGTTGAATTTAAAAACATTTAATTCATAGGAAGTTGGGATTGCTCAGATTACCGCTCCTATATTTTTCTAGCTTGTACCTTGGTACTGAAATACTACCAGAGTGTGTTTTATTGCTGTACAAACGAAGTCTCAGATAGAAACTTTATTTCCCTTTTATTGGAAATTCATCATGCAGCTAAAGGGGATAATTTTGTAGTGTTTGACATGCAGAACTCCATAATAATACTGACTTCAGGGTGACTGGGTGGCTCAGTCAAGCATTCGAATTCGGCTCAGGTTACAATCTTGAGGTTCATGGGTTCAAGCCCCACATTGGGCTCTGTGCTGACAGCTCAGTGCCTGGAGCCTGCTTCAGATCCTGTGTCTCCCTCTCTCTCTGCTCCTCCCCTAGTTGTGCTCTGTCTCTCTGTCTCTCAAAAAGAATAAGTAAACATGAAAAAAAGAGAAAAATCACTTAAAAATACTCATTTAATTTTCCTTTCTTGTAGAGTTTCCAAAATGACAGTATTATGAAACATATGTTTTTTCCTTTGGTAAGAAATTTTCTGTTAATGGAGTTTACATTATGTTTTCTCACCTATTTTTTTCTCAAGCTCATAGCCCAGTTCTTTTCAGTTTTTCCTCTGTGTTCATCATTTCCTTGTATTTTCTGTCTCAGCCATAGTATGATCCTGTTTAAATAGCCTCCAAACAGAAGAATATACTTAGAATGAGACCTGAAAATATACATGTTTTTTATTTAAGGATTCAGAGTTTTCTAACACTTCAGTGCATTTTTTTTTAATTTTAAACAATAAGCTAGACATTTCACATTCCTGTAAGGCTGAAAAAGTTGAATCTTCAGCACGGTGTTAACATATATGCTTAATATGTCTGATAGTATTCTCATTCTTCTGATTTATATGAGTTGTTATAAAACTTGTTCAGATGGGCAGGAATAGAGACCAGCCATTAAAGGAAATACACTTCTATATTTTTGGCTTTCAAGAAGTACTTACATTGGGGCGCCTGGGTGGCCTAGTCGGTTAAGCGTCCGACTTTCGCTTGGGTCATGATCTCGCGGTTCGTGGGTTCGAGCCCCGCATCGGGCTCTGTGCTGACTGCCAGGTCAGAGCCTGGAGCCTGTTTCAGAGTCTGTGATTCCCTCTCTCTCTGACCCTCCCCTGCTCATGCTGTCTCTATCTCTCTCCTAGAAATAAATAAAACATTAAAAAAAAAAAAAAAAAGTACTTACATTGGCTTTGCCTCAAATGGTTTCAAGCTTGCCATTTTCTACTTTTAATATAGGGCTGCCTGGTATAATTAGTAAGGCTCACAGCAAGGTGATTACCAATGCATACTTCAGTCACTGCCAACCCAAGTTGGTTTTATGAAGCCAGATTTGTTTATCTTTTTTCAGGCCATTCTTGAGGTTAAAATTTGTGTACATAGGTTATTAAGGATTTTAAAGTTGGATAGGGATTTTTTTTATACTTGTCATGAAAACATTTTGGCAAGATTTGTCAGTACCATTTTATGCATGACTGATATGGCCACAAATTTGAGCCCAATTTCATTTGGCAGAGTTTATTATGACTTAGGATCATTTGAAAATGCTTGTCCCAGAAACATGGGGATATCATCTGAAATGGAGAGGCCACAGGGTGCAGTGCTGTCATTTGATCTTATTGATTCCTTTCATTGAAATCCAGATGGAACAGTGCATATGGGTGCTAGTCTAAAAGCTGACTTAAGAGTGGGTGCTTCTTGTGGAATTTGAATAGCATATGTTTGTTTTTGTTTTTGTTTTTCTTATGATCTTTTAAAGAATTATTTTTAGCCAGGAATTTCTTCCCTCCCACAAGGGAAATAACATCTCCCTTTTAACTATTTGCTCAGTTTTTATGGAGATGGCTGTCAAAATGTAAGTTGGCTTAATTTGTCTCTATAAATGAGCCTTTTTGCTTCTAGAAAAGTTGTTTATGCACACAGAGTATTCTGTGGGTATGGCAGCTTGCTAGGGGCTTTACAGGACATTGATACTCTGCTTTTGGAGCTGGAGGTCGTGAACTCATCACTGCTGTGGTGAAGGTATTAACTAAGTTCATTTCATCATGGTTTCCACATTTTAGACCATCTTACAAAACCAGTTATTTTGAAAAATATAAATTTTAGGTAGTAACCTTTTTAGCCCCGTAGTTTGTGTTTTTCATAAAATCTCTTCAAACCATTTTCTTTCCCTGCTGTCTTAGAAAACCATCAGAATGTATCTCATGACAGACCTAGCAGTTTGTCTTACATTTCTAAAATTTTCATAAAAGACTAGATACAAAAACTTAAGATTCAAGTTGACCAAGTTAAAAAGTTACTTTCTTGGGGCGCCTGAGTGGCTCAGTCAGTTAAGCCTCCGACTTCAGCTCAGGTCATGATCTCGTGGTCTATGAGTTCGAGCCCTGCGTCGGGCTCTGTCATTACAAAGCCTGGAGCCTGCTGCAGATTCTGTGTCTCCCTCTCTCTCCTTCTCTACCACTCATGCTCTGTCTCTGTCTCTGTCTCTCTCTCTCAAAAATAAACATTAAAAAAAAAGTTTTCTGTTTCAGGTAAATGAGACTTACTCTTTTTTTTTTAAACCTGTCTGGGAATGATTGTTTTTTTCTCGATCTGGGAAATTCTGGTTTTCTAATTCTGTGCCACATTGTTATAGGACATGTGTCTAAAATGTGTTCTGGGGCGCCTGGGTGGCTCAGTCAGTTAAGCATCTGACTTCAGCTCAGGTCATGATTTCATGGTTCGTGGGTTTGAGCCCCGCGTCGGGCTCTGTGCTGACAGCTGGCTCAGAGCCTGGAGCCTGTTTTGGATTCTGTATCTCCCTCTCTCTCTGACCCTCCCGGGCTCATGCCGTCTCTCTCAGAAATAAATAAAACGTTAAAAAAAAATTTTTTTTTAAATGTGTTCTGTGACTGATAGGTTTTTTATTTGTTTTGTTTAGTTAGTTTCACTCTACTTTGTCTTTGTCTCCCCCTCTCTCAATATACTGTAAATCTTTAAAAGTCTTTATTTAATAAATTGATTATTCACTAATTGAAAAAGTACAGCAATCTGACACTTTTTTTAATGTTACTTTTCAACTTTCACTGAAATATTTGTATTAGCAGAATTTCATTTTCCATTTGCCAGGGCTCTTCTGTCCTCAGTGAAGTATTTTAAGTAATTCTGCTTTATTTGAGGAGGTTTTGTAGGATTAACTAGCAGCTCCAATCCACTTCTAATTCTTGGCAGCTAATGAATCTGTAGGCTCCCATCTGGGTGTGCGCTTGCGTTGTTGACAGCCTGCCTGCTCAGTGATTTAGGTGGATTCCGCAGTTTTAGAACGGTTGGTGTAGAAGTGAGATTTGGAGCAACAGAGTATCATTAAAGAAAGGAAAGGACAAGTACTTTTAGGATCTGCTGTGAAGTATAATGAAAGACTTAGAGTATGTTAGTGAAAGGATTGCTGGTCTATAGCCTGCTTCATATTCATCACAAGTCATGGAAATATCTTTTGAAAGACTGATACACTGGCCTGTTCTGCTACTGCTATGTGAAATGGAAGATTGGAATTAGATGCTTAAATGGAAAATGTTCTCTTGTTGCAGCCTCTTTGAAATGTGCTGCTGGTGGGAGCTGCAGCTTCCTCCTGCTGACTCTGAGCCCCAGGCTCCGGTTGAGATGGTCCTTTCAGAAATGTGGAGCTTAGTCCAAGCCTGGATTTCAGTGGGTAGCACCTGGCATCTGTGGCTAGAAAGTCCTATGAAGTGTAAGTGCTTTATTCTCTCCTTGTCCAGAATCCCTTTTCCTTCCTTCCTTCTGTCTCTTCCTTCTTTCTGCAGCTTAGCAGAGGGGAACAATGACCAGTGTACTGTAGTGTCTAGGATATCAGGACTTAGATGCATTTTCTTTACGATTCAGTGACCATAACAAGATTACTTGTTTGGGGATGCCAACAATTCTGAAACTCTCGTAGAATTCAAAATAAAGTGATACACTATTACTTAATATATAGTACTTAATATATAGTACTGACCATATCATCCCAGGTAATTTTTCATTGACAATTTACTTAGTAACTATGATATTTAAGTTTGCCAGGTTTCTTTAGAGGTCACTCTTGTATTTTATTCTTAGTCCAAAAGACAAATATTTGAAAAGAGAGGCACATTTGACCAGTGGGTGAGGAAGCTTCAAGATAAGGGTGGTTGAAATGAGAAGACCGCTCTTTCACTTTGATTTTGACAGATATATTTGCACAAAGAACAATTTGGGAATTTTTTGAAGACCAGTTTCTCATAGAAATGTCTTAGGAAATTCATATAGCTGCCATCTATATTTTAGTTTAGTTAAAAAACAAAAACACTTAGCTAGTTACATAATGAGCATGCAAAGATGTTAAGATTTAGATTTGATTTAGTTGGTTTAGTACTGTTCTCTTTTTTCCCATTTCAGAAATACCAGTAATATTTTAAAGGACACTCATTCCATAGACTCCCATTCTAGGGAGATTTTAAGGTTCTCTTCACTGAAGTTTTTCTGAAAATTCTAAATCTTCAGATTTTAGCTAGGAAGTTGTTGAGCTTCTTTTCATTGCTAAAACAAAATATATATTTAAAATAAAACAAAACCAAAGCTCCATCTGGGCAAGGCAAATAAAGTTCTACAGGTGAAGATTCTGAATGAAAAACATCTCATCCTCTCAGGGCCTTTGTTTTCTTTATCTGTAAAGAACTGATTTGCATGTTCTGTTGCCCTTTCTCTCTCTCAACATTTTGGTCTGTTCCTAGAGCTGACTCCCAGTCCAGTAAGTATCTAGCTACCTAGTAAAAGGATGGGCTTTTCATGTTTGGGAAAACAAAGAGGTGTGAAGGATTTAAGAGATGATAGTATCTTGTCAATTTGCTTTATATTTAATAATTTGATGTATACTTTTATTTAAAGTACCTCTTATGGGGGCGCCTGTGTGGCTTAGTCGGTTAAGCGTCCAACTTTCTCTTAGGTCATGATCTCGCGGTTCGTGGGTTCGGGCCCCGCGTCGGGCTCTGTGCTGACTGCCAGCTCAGAGCCTGGAGCCTATTTCAGAGTCTGTGTGTCCCTCTCTTTCTGACCCTCCCCTGCTCACACTGTCTCTCTCTCTCTCCTAGAAATAAATAAAAAAAAATAATAATAAATAAATAAATAAATAAAGTACCTCTTATGGCCAGAGGATTCTGAGAGATATAGAGATAATTAAGGTTGTTCTTTACCTTTGAAGAGCTTACAGCCTTTTAGAAAAGATGAACAGTGGCCCACGTAATTACAGTACAAAGTTCTGTAGTTCAACTATAAAGCCAATGTAAATGGATTTCCGCCTCCAATATTTTTTCCTTATCTCTGTGTTTCAGGAGTTTGAATATGATGTGTTCGGTGTTTATTTGTGTGGGGAAACAGGGGACAGCAATGTTCTCTGTTGTCCCAGTGTACCATAGGCCTAGGCAGCGCCAGTGCTGCCGTCCTCAGTGGTGGGGCTGTCGCGGTGATCCTGGCCTCACCTGCGGAATTTTGCTCTGCCTGCATCTGGCAGGGCTTGCGCAGGATGTATTTGTTCGCCCTTCCCTCGGGTAGGAGCCCTCAGTCCGGTCTGCCACAGCAGTGTGCCCTGAGGGTGACAGGATTTACTGCCCCCACACAGCTTGAGGCTTTTATTCAGCGGAGGAGAGGGGCTGTCTGGTCAGCTTTTTGTGCCTTTTCTGCGGTTGAGGCTGTTCTTGTCCAGGATCATCCTACCAAAGGAAGGTTTTCTCTGCTCTTTTGCCCTCCTGCCCAGTCTTTGTTCAGAGTATGTTGGGGAGGTCTGTGCCGAAGAGCCTGTGGACTCCCCTTGGGTCTGTGAGCCCTAGGGGTTTTATACATCCACATTAGCCCACACATGGCCTTTATCAATTTGTTCATAATTTTAGCAGAATTTTTATTACTTGGTTACCTGGTGCCCTGAGTGATTTCCTCATATGTTCTGCCACCGATGGATGAGTCAGTGCTTGCCTCTTGTCTCCTCGGCGAGATCTGTCTTTAGATTTCAGTCTACTTGGTTGCTCTGGGACCTCAGCTTTCTGATGCATTTTAAGAAAAGTTATTTTGTAGTTTATTTGCTTTTGGTTATTGTTAACTCAAAAGCAGTGTTCTTTCTGACTTTCTACTTCTTACATGGATATAGAATTCCTTTCTGGTATTTTTATTCATATGTTTTTAAACCCCACAAGATGATATTCCTTTATATAGTCAGTGTCCGTAAAGATTTACTCACATACCTAACCTTTCCATTACTCTTCATTTCTTCCTGTTACCATCCAAAATTATTTTCCTATTCCATGAAGAGAACACCCTTTAGTGTTTTCTTCCTTTTGGGTCTTTTGGGTATAAACTGTCTTCTCTTATTTTTTTTAAAAAAATTAATGAACTAATTATAGTTATTTAGTAAGCAAGCAAGCAAATAAGCGATTAAACAATAGATCCAACATCAGGCTTGAACTCAGGACCCAGAGATCCAGAATCACATGCTTTACCAACTGAGTCAGTCAGTCTCCACTTTCTTTATGGTCTTAAAATGTCTTAATTTTGTTGCATTTTGGAAGTTTTTTGCTGAGTATAAAGTAACCGATGGGTGGTTATTTTCTTTCAGTACTTTGAAGATATTTGGTTCCCATTGTTTATGTTGGCAAGTCAGCTATCAGTCTAATTGTTCTTTTAAAGGTAATACATCTTTTTTTCTGTCCTTTAGATTTTTTTCCTCTTTGGATTTTTAGCAGTTAAGATGTGCATAGGTCTGGTTTTTCTGTTGTTAGGGCTTATGAAGCTTCTTAAGTCTGGGTTGGTATCTTTTGTCACTTTGGAAATTTCTTAGCCATTATCTTTAGTACTTCTCCCATTTTTTCTTTTCTTTTTTCTTTTCCTCCTAAGATTTCCATTATATGTATGTTAAACCTTTTCACTGTGTCCCACATGTTACTCGGATTCTTTCCATTCTTTACCTTCATCTTTTTTGATTCTGTGCTTCTGTCTTGATATTCTCTCTTGATTTGTTTCTAATATACTAATTTTTTCTTCAGTTGTCTGATTGCTATTTTAACCCTTCCATTTGGTTTTTAATTTTGGTTACTATATTTTTCAGTTTTAGAATTTGTTTTTTTCTATGTTTATTTATTTTAATGAGACACACACACGCGCGCGCGCGTGCACAGTGAGTGAGGGAGAGGTAGAGAGGGAGAGGGAGGGAAACACAGATTCTCAAGCAGCTCCAGGCTATGAGCTGTCAGCACAGAGTCCTTCACAGGGCTTGAATCCACAAACCACAAGATCATGACCTGAGCTGAAGTTGGAAGCTTAACTGACTGAGCCACCCAGGTGCCCCTATTTGATTCATTTTTATAGATTTCATTTCTTAATGGAAATTCTCCAATTTGTCTTCTAATTCCTTGATGTATTAATTAGCTACTTAATTTTTCCAAACTATGTATTTTAATGTTTTTTAAATTTATTTTTGAGAGAACATGAGCTGTAGAGAGGTAGAGAGCGAAGCACTGAATCAGAAGCAGGCTCCAGCTGCGCTGTCAGCACCAAGCCTGACGCAGGTCTTGAACCTGTGAACTGTGAGATCATAACCTGAGCTGAACTCAGAAACTTAATCGACTGAGCCACCCAGGCACCCCACCGCCCCCAAACTATTTATTTTGACAAGTTTGTAACTTGAAAGAATTGTATAGTGAACACAGATAAACCCTTTTCCTCAGTTTGACAGTGCTCCCTTTGGTTCTCTCTTACTGTCCTTCTCTGTGTATCTTTTTAATATTTTGGAAGTAAATTGAAGACCCTATAATGCTGTTCCCCTAAACACTGACATATCTTGTCAGAACAAGGAAATTTTCCTTTTTTTTCTTTTTTTCTCTTTTCTTTTTTTTTTTTTTTACAAATAGTTTATTGTCAAATTAGTTTCCACATAACACTCAGTGCTCATCCCCACAAGTGTCCTCCTCCATGCCCATCCCCCCCAACAAGGAAATTTTTCTAAACTAAATTAAAACCATTGTTACTCTCCAGAAATTTAACTTTGATATAATGTATTATCTAATACACAGTCTGTATTCAAATTTCCTACTAGCTTTTAAAGTGTTTATTTTTCTAATCCAGGATCTATTCAGGGAAAATGCATTGCTTGTAGTTGGTCTTTTTAGTTCTTCAGGGTGTTTTTGTCTTTTATGATAATGACATTAAAAACCAATCCAGGCCCGTTTTGTCTTTGGTTTTAATGTGCCCTGCTATTTAGATTTGTCTCACTATTTTCTCATGGTTGTATTCAGGTGAAACAGTTTTTGGAGGAACACTACATGGGTGATAATTTGTTGTTTTCAGTGAATCACATCAGGAGTAGCATAAAATCTGGTCCATTATTGGTGATGTTAAATTTTACCACTTTGGTCTAGGCATCGTAGTTTTACTCCTCATTCCATCATCTAGATATGGTATTTTCTACTGCCTGTTTCTTTTTCCTTTGTTACTATTTAGTCTTGCTTTTATTTCATACTGGATATATTGTTTATGAAAAGTTGAAGAGATAATAAATGATATTTTCTTCCTGACATGAGTTCTTTTGCTTCTTGCAGGTCTTTATAGTAGGGTCAAATCCCTTTAAGAAGAGATTGAGCAGATTCTAAACTGTGATTGTGAACACAGATTCTAAACTGTGTTTCTTTCTTTTGGTGGGTAACAAAACATGAGTAACATAAAATTTAACATTTTATCTATTTTAGAGTGTACATTCAGTGCCATTAAATACATTCACATTAATGTATTACCATCACCAAAGTCCATCTCCAGAATTTTTCATCTTCTTCCATTGAAACTGTACCCATCAAATAGTAACTCTCATTATCCTCCCCCTTCAGTGCCTGGCAATCAAAATTTTAACTTTGTCTCTATGAATTTGAGTACTCTAGGTACTTCATATAACTGGAATCTTAGAAGAATATTTGTCTTTTGGTGTCTGGCTTATTTCACTTAGCATAATGTCCTGAAGTTTCATCCGTGTTGTAGCTCTTAATGGTACTTCCTTTTTAAGGCTGAATAGTAATCCATTGTATGTCTATACCACATTTTGTTTATCTTTTCATCTGTCAGTTAGCATTTGAGTTTTCAATGTTTGGCTATTTTGAAATATGCTGCTGTGTATGGGGTACCTGGATGGCTCAGTTGGTTGACCGTCCAACTTTTTGGCTCAGGTCATGATCTTCTGGTTCATTAGTTCAAGCCCCACATCGAGCTTGCTGCAGTCAGCCTGTCAATGCAGAGCCTGCTTTGGATCCTCTCCCCCTCTCTCTCTGCGCTTCCCTCCACTTTCTCTCTTCCTCCCCCCACCCCCCCCAATAAATTTAAAAAAAAATGCTGCTATGATCATTGGTGTGTTCATATCTGAGTCCCTACTTTTTATTGTTTGGGGCATATACTTAGAAGTGGAATTGGTGGATCATATGGTAATTTAATTTTTAATTTTTTGAGGAATTGCCATGCTATTTCCATAGTGTCTGTACCATTTTAAATTCTCACCAGCAATGCACAGTTTGCCAGTTTCTCCACATCCCATACCATTTTCTTTTCTTTTCTTTTTTAATGTTTTATTTATTTCTGAGAGAGAGACAGCATGAGCAGGGGAGGGTCAGAGAAAGAGAGAGAGACAGAATCTGAAACAGTCTCTGAGCTAGCTGCCAGCACAGAGCCCGATGTGGGGCTCGAACCCACAAACCGTGAGATCATAACCTGAGCCGAAGTTGGGCGCTCAACCGACTGAGCCACTCAGGTGCCCTACCATTTTGTTTTCTTGATACTAGCTATTCATAATGAGAATGAAGTGGTATCTCATTGTGGTTTTGATTTACATTTCCCTAATGATTAGTGATGTTGAACATCTTTTTATGTGATTATTGGTCATTTGTACATCTCTTTGGAGAAGTGTCTATTCAGGCTTTTGCCCGTTTTTTAATTGGGTTGTTTGAGGGTATGTGTTGTAGGAGTTCTTTATTCTGGATATGAACCCCTTATGAGATTTATCATTTGCAAATATTTTCTCCTATGTATGGGTGGCCTTTTCGTACTTATCCTGTCATTTGATAATAATTAGAAATTGTAAATTTTGGTAATAGTCTAGTTTATCTACTTTTACTTTTGTTGAATGTGCTTTTGATCTGAGAATCATTGCCAGATCTAGTATTCATAAAGTTTTTCCCCTATTTTTTTTTTTTGGTAGGAATTTTATAGTTATATGTCTTATATTTAGTTTGTGATCCTTTTGGGGTTAACTTTTGTATATGATGTAAAATAAGGGTCCTCTTGTCCTTGTTCAAAATCATTTGACCAGACATCCAAAGATTTATTTCTGAGTTCTCTGTTCTGTTCTGCTGGTCTTGTGTCTATCTTTATGCCAGTGCCACAGGTGTTTTTTTTGTTTTGTTTTTGTTTTTGTTTTTTTTTATGTTTGTTTATTTTGAGACAGTGGGGTAGGGAGAGGGGGAAAGAGAATTCCAAGCAGTCTCCATGATGTCAGCGCAGAGCCCAACGCAGGGCTCAAACCCACAAGCCGTGAGACCAGGACCTAAGCTGAAACCAAGAGTTAGATACTCAGCCGACTGAGCCACCGAGGTGCCCCCGATACCACACTTTTTTTTATTGTGGCAAAAACCACGTAACATGGATTTACCCTCCCAGCAGTTTCCAGGTATACAATACAATATTGTCAACCACATATACATTGTTGCTTAATAGATCCTTTGAACCCCACTCCATTTTGCCTGACTGAAATTCTAGACGTACTGTAAAACACCCCACCTCACCCTCCTTCTGGCCCTAAGTTCGACTACTTTAGAAACCTAATATAAATGGAATAATGGCAGCATTTGCCTTTTTGTGACTGACTGGACTTGTTTAACATAATGTCCTCAAGGTTTATTCAGTTTATAGCATGTAATGGTACTTCTTATTTTTTTTAAGACTGAATAATATGTCTGCTAAGTATATTCTACATTTTGTTTATCCATTCATCTGTCAGTTAACACTTGAGTTGTTTTCAACTTTTGGCTATTGTGAATAATGGCTGCAGTGTACATGGGTGTGTAAATACCTTTCTAAGATTCTATTTTCAGTTCTTTTGGATATACACCCAGAAGTGGAGGACTGGATCATATAGTAATTCTATTTTTAATTTTTTGAGGAACCTCCATAATTCATAGTGGCTGCACTGTTGTCTTTATTTAGTGTTTGATAACAGTGCACAAGAGTTCCAGTATCTCCATGTCTTCACTTACTTTCTCTTTTTTCTTTTGATGGTGGACATTTAACAGGTGTGAAGTGATAATCTAATTGTGGTTTTGATTTACATTTCCTTGATGACTAGTGATGTTGAGCATCTTTTCATGTGCTTGTTGGTCATTTTTATATTGTCATTAGAGAATTGCTTTTCATGTCCATTTTAAAACTGGGTTATTTGGGGGTTTTTGTGGTTTGTTTTGAGTTGTAGAAATTCTTCATATATTCCAGATATTAACCCCTTATCAGATAGTATGTTTTGCAAATAGTCTCTCCCATTCTGTAGGTTGCTTTTTCACTTTGCTGATTTCTCTTGCTGTGCAAAAGTTCCAAAGTTTGATATAGTCTCTTTTGTCTATTTTTACTTTTGTTTGTTTCCTTTGCTTTTAGTGTTACAACCATGAAATCTCCAGCAAAACAATAGTCATGAAGCTTTCCCCTCATGTGTTCTTTTAGGAGTTATAGTTTTCAGGTCTTATATTTAGGTCTTAATGTATTTTGAGTTAATTTTGTACATGGGTCCACCTTCTTCCTTTTGCGTATGGATGTCTACTTTTCCCAACACTGCTTGTTCAGGAGATTCTCCTTTCCCTTCTGTATAGTTTTGGCACGCTTGTCGAAGATAATTTGACTATATTTGCGAGGGTTTATTTCTAGGCTCTTTGTTCCATTGGCTTGTATATCTGTCTTTATGCCAGGAACATACTGTTTTGATTATTCTGGTTTTGTAACTTTTGAAATTGGGAAATGTGAGACCTCCAACTTTGTTCTTTTTCAAGACTGTTTTGGCTTTTTGGGGGTCCTTTGAGATTCCATGTAGATTTACTGATGGGAGTTTTCATTTCTGCTAAAAAACATATTTGGGATTTTGATAGGAAATACATTGAATCTGTAGAGGCTTTGGATAGTATTGACAATAATAGTAAGTCTTCCAATCCTTACACACAGGATGTCTTTTCATTTATTGATGTCATCTTTAGTTTTCTTTCAGCAGTGTTTTGTAGTTTGCAATGTACAAGTCTTTTTGCCTCCTTACTTCATTCCTCAGGATTCTCTTCTTTTTGGTGCAATTTTAAATGAAATTTTCTTAACATTCTTTTCAAATTGATCATTGTTAATGTATAAGAACTGATTTTGGGGTGTTAATTTTGTATTTTGCATCTTTTCTGAATTCATCTATTAGTTCTAACAGGTTTTTGAAGAAGCTTTAGGGTTTTTTACAGAAGATTATGCCTTTTGTGAGTAACCATCATCTTATCCATCATCTGTTTGCCATTTATTTCTTTTTCTTGCTTAATTGCTTTGACCGGAACTTCCAATAAGCACTTCCAATGCTGTGTTGAATTTAAGTGGCAAAAGTGGGGATCCTTGTCTTGTTTTGGTCTTAGAGTTTTGAAAAGCTGTCAGTGACCATTGAATAAGATGTTCATTGTGGGTTTTTCATATATGGTTCTTTTCTATGTTGAGATAGTTTCCTTCTTCTAGTTTGTTGAGTGTCTTTATCATTAAAGGGTGTTAAATTTTGTCAGATGCTTTTTCTGCATCAATTGAGATGTTTATGTCTTTTTTCCCTTCATTCTTTTAATATGTGGTTTATTACATTTTTTAATTTTTGTATGTTGAACCACCTTGCATTCCATGAATAAATCCCACTTGGTCATGGTGGATAATCCTTTAATGTACTGTTGAATTTGTTTTGTTAGCGTATTGCTGAGGTTTTTTGCATGAATATTTTAAAGGCATATTGCTCTGTAGTGTTTTTTTTTAATGTTTATTAATTTTTGAGAGAGAGAAAGTGTGAGTGGGACTGGGGCAGAGAGAGAGAAGGGGATAGAGCATCTGAAATGGGCTCTGTGCTGACAGCAGACAGCAGATGTAAGACTCGAACTCACAAACCATGAGATCATGACATGAGCCAAAGTTGAACGTTTAACCAACTGAGCTGCCCAGGTGCCTGGTCTGTAGTTTTCTTGTAATATCTTTGGCTTTGGTATCAGAGTAGTGCTCTCTTCACAGAATAAATTAGTAAGTGTTCCCTCTTCCTCTTCAGTATTTTGAAAGAGTTTGAGAAAAGCTGATCTTCCTTAAATGTTTGGTAGAATATACTAGTAAAGCTGTCTGGCCCTGGGCTTTTCTTTGTTGGGAGATTTTTGATGACTGATTCAGTCTTTTTACTAGTTACAGTAATATACTCTATTTAGATTTTCTGTTTCTTCTGGATTCAGTCTTGGTACATTGTATGTTTTTGGCAGTTTATCCATTTCATCTATAGTATCCAATTTGTTGTTCATAGTATTTCTTCAAATCTTAAAATTTTTTTTAATGTTTGTTTTATTTTTGAGAGAGCTAGCGAGCACGAGCAGCGAAGACAGTCAAAATCCGAAATAGGCTCCAGGCTCCAAGCTGTTAGCACAGAGCACGATGCGGGGATCAAACCCATGAACTGTGAGATCATGACCTGAGCGGGAGTCAGATGGTTAACCGACTGAGCCACCCAGGCGCCCCTCTTAAAATCTTTTTTTTTTTTTTAATTTCTGTAAAATTAGTGGTAATGTCCCTGTTTTCATTTTATTTCTCTTAGTTAACATAGATAAAAGTTTGTCAATTTTTTTTTATCTTTTCAAAGAATCAAATCTTTGTTTTTCTATTCTCTATTTTATTTATCTTCTCCAATTTTTCTTCTTCCGTGTGCTAACTTTGGGTTAAGTTTGTTCTTTTTCTGGTTCCTTAAGGTATAAAGTTAGTTTGATGATCTAGATAATTTTTCTTTTCTAACATAAATATGTATTGCTATAAATTTCCCTCTTAGGGCTGTTGTTGCTTCGTCTCATAAATTTTGGTATGTGTGTTAACCATTTTTTATCTTAAGATATTTTCTTTAAAAAAAAAAAAGGGAGGCGCCTGGGTGGCTTAGTCGGTTAAGTGTCTGACTTTCGCTTAGGTCATGATCTCGCGGTTCGTGGGTTCGAGCCCCGCGTTGGGCTCTGTGCTGACTGCCAGCTCAGAGCCTGGAGCCTGTTTCAGAGTCTGTCACTCCCTCTCCCTCTGACCTTCTCCTGCTCACACTGTCTCTCTCTCTCTCTCCTCGAAATAAATAAAAAACATTAAAAAAAAAGATATTTTCAATTTCCCTTATTGTCCCATTGGTTGTTTTTAGTATGTGTTACTTTTGGGGTATGTGGCTGGCTCAGTCAAAAGAGCATGCTACTTTTAATCTTGGGTTTGTGAGTTTAAGCCCCACGTTGGGTGTAGAGATTACTTTGAAAAAAGTCTAAAATAAAAAAGATACTTGTAAAATAAATCTTTACACCCCTACTCCCAAGTTTAACGGTCCATAAGGAGATAGTTTTTGTTTTGTTTTGACTTTCAGTTCTGCCCTTCCGTTTTGAGATCTCTGTGTTTATTTATTTATTTTAAAAGTTTGTTTTGAGAGAGAGAATGAGTAGAAGAGGAGCAGAGAGAGTGAGTGAGAGAGAATCTCTAACAGGCTCTGTGCCAGCAGCTCAGAGCCTGATGTGGGGCTCAAATTTATGAACTGTGAGATCATTACATGAGCTGAAACCAAGAGTCAGATGCGTAACTGAGCCACTCAGGCACCCAAGATCTTTACTTTTTTAAAAAAAAATTTTTTAATGTTTTATTTATTTTTGAGAGGGAGACAGCATGAGCAGGGGAGGGTCAGAGAGAGAGGGAGACACAAAATCTGAAACAGGCTTCAGGCTCTGAGCGAGCTGTTAGCACAGAGCCCGACGCGGGGCTTGATCCCATGAGCTGTGAGATCATGACCTGAGCCGAAGTTAGATGCTTAACCAACTGAGCCACCCAGGCGCCCCTCAAGATCTTTACTTTTAAAGAGGTAGAATACGTTTTCACGTATAGGTGGATTAGGAGGAAGTTAACAGAGGACCATGGGGGAGAAGAAGGGGGGAAATGGTGCGGGAAAGGGAGAGAGGCAAACCATGAGAGAGAGACTCTTGAATGCTGAGAACAAACTGAGGGCTGACGGGGGTGGGGGAGTGATAGGGGGGTGATGGGCATGGAGGAAGGCACTTGTTGGTATGAGCACTGGGTATTATATGGAAACAAACTTGACAATAAACTGTTTAAGAAAAAGTAAAGGGGTAGGAACATGTAAGTTAGAAATATAGATAACTCAGAATGATACAATTGGAATTTTTACTAGTTTCTGCCATTCAGATTAAAGCACAACATGGCATTATACAGTAAATGAACTGTAAAAAAATTTTTTAATGTTTATTTTTGAGAGGGAGACAGAGCATGAGTTGGGGAGGAGCAGAGAGAAGAGGAGACACAGAATCTGAAGCAGGTTCCAGGCTCTGAGCTATCAGCACCAAGCCTAATGTGGGGCTCGAACTCATGAACCTCGAGATCATGACCTGAGCCAAAGTTGGATGCTTAACTGACTAAGTCACTCAGGCACCCCATTAATGAACCTTTATATTGAAGTTCTTAGTTTGTTTTGTTGCTCTGGTTTATTTTTTAAACACAAATACAGAAAACAGCATGGAACAAATGTATAATTTGGTAAATTGCTATATATGAGTGTCCTTATAGCTACCACCCAAGTCAAGAAATAGAACTCTGCTGGCCATTCCAGAAGTTTTTCTTGTTTTGTTTGACATAACTGCTTCCCTCTCCCTAAAGTAACCATTGTCTTCTCATAGTATTCTTTCCTTGTGTTTCTTTGTAGTTTTTAGTCTTGCTGGGTTTTTTTTTTTAAGTTTATTTATTTATTTTTGAGATTGAGTGTGCGGGAATCCCAAGGAGCCTCTGTATTGTCAGCACGCAGCCTGATGCAGGGCTTGAACCCACGAAGCATGAGATGGTGACCTGAGCTGAAACCAAGAGTCAGATACTCACCTGACTGAGCTATGCAGGCACCCCTGTTTTTTGTTGTTTTTGTTCTTTTAATGTTTGTTTTTGAATGAGAGAAAGTATGCATGTGTGAGCTGGGGAGGAGCAGAGAGAGACAGGGAGACAGAGGATCCAAAGCAGCCTGATGCTGGGCTTGAATTCAAAAACTGTGAGATGATGACCTGAGCCAAAGTCAGATGCTTAATCAACTGAGCCACCCAGGCACTCCTTGCTGCTGTTTTTAAAATTATGTGTTAACTGTTGAGGAATCTGGGCCATTTGACCTGTTGAGTTTCCTGAAAGTGTGGATTTTGCCAGTTGCTTAGTTATGATACAATTCTAGTCTCCTCTGGATTTCCTGCAAATTGCCAAGGGATCCTCTTTTATCAAGATGCACATAATATTTGGTGATTTGTTCTCATGATCTACTGTGAAGCAAATACTGACTTAAAACAAAAATCGTTTCATTTTATCCTAATTTTGTATGTCACAAATTCTAGCAGGGCTCTGTGATGATAATTCTATTCCACGAAGATGGGATAATTCTGTCCCATCCAGGTGGATGGGCTGGTCTGGAGGTTCTAAGATGGCTTTATTCACATGCTTAACACTCTGGTAGAAACGGCTGGAAGGCTGGACTTAGCTGGGCTCCTTTTGCTTTACATGTAGTTTTACGTCTCTTTACATTGTCTCTCTAGCAGAGTAGTCTGAGTTCTTATGTAGTTATTGTCCAAGAATTTGTGGACATGTATTAACACCAACACATATTTTGGTGGGATACTTTGATATACCTTGTTTCTTTTTAAAGTTCACTGATTTTATCCCCTGTTCATGAATCTTGCTGTAGCAGTTATTACTATAGTGTTGAAATAGTGATTGTCTTATTTTTCTCATTCCTTCTTAAATTTATTAACTAAGCATTCTTATGTAAAAAAAAAAAGATGTCTTAACATCTTACAGATAACTTCTCTACAGTTATTTATTCGGTCATTATTCAGATCAGTATGGACTCATGGGTATTTGCTTTGTTTCTGAGTTATAATCCAATACTATTGTAATAATCTACTGTCTTACACTAGGTTTTTAAAATCTTTGGCCATTGAGCTCTTTCACGTTGGTTTCTGTGTCCTTTGGACTTTAGGCTAGTTTTAAAAATGTTTTTCTGGTCTACTTTCCTTGTAAAGATGTTATTCTGTTCATTATTTTATTTTTCTTGCTATAGCTATATAGCATTTGACCTCAGTTGCTTATTTTTTGTGAAATTAGTCTTTCTGAACTTTAGAAGGTGTGGTTAAGGATCATATTTTTCACCTTCAAGGAACTTTCTTTTCTGTTGTTTTCTGATAGTATTTACAAATATGGTAGTTTGATTTCTAAGATTTCTTAGCTTTGTTACCTTCTCCTTTCTTCTTTTGTCTCAATTTTACTTGTCCTGTATTATTTTAATTCAGTTCACAGCACTCTGTCCTGAGTTTGGAGTCTTATCATTTCCTTCCATTTCAAGAGTTTTTGGAAGTTAGACTGTACCAGCTCCTTAGGTTTTATGTAGATCTCTTCCACTCACCTTTTAGATTAGACAAAAACTCTTCCACTTTTAGTCCTCAAATTGTCTCTCTATTCTTTCCAGTTGAATATTTTTTGGCTCTATGGGTTTTCCTCTGCTCTTAGATCCATTAGATAGCCTGTTGTTTTCCTCTGCTTCTGCTTTTACTGAAGTGGAAACTGCACAGGTCTTATAGATGTTACTGGTTTGTCCCCAACAACTTATATTTTGGGGTTCTAGAGATAACTAGATAATACCTTGTTTTGTTGTAAATGTCCATAGTGCTTTAATTTTGTTCACTAACTGCTGTGTTTTTATGAGGACATTTATGGAGATTACAAGGCTTCATAGAATCTTTTTACAATTATCTTTTTTTTTTTTTTTAGTATCAGTTTGTGGGGTGCCTGACTGGCTCAGTCAGTAGAGCATGCGGCTCTTGATCTCAGGGTCATGAGTTCAAGCCCCACATTGGTCATAGAGCTTAGATAAAACAAAACAAAACAAAACAAAAAACAACCCCTAGGGGTGCCTGGGTGACCCAGGAACCTGCAGCCTGCTGCAGATTCTGTGTCTCCTTCTTTCTCTGCCCCTCCTCTGCTTGCCCTCTCTCTCTCTCTCTCTCTCTCTCTCAAAAAAAAATAATAAAATAAAACAAAAAAAGACTAGATTATAAAATATCAGTTTGAGCAAAATATATTTTGATGTCATATTAAAATACAGGTGTGCAGGGGCGCCTGGGTGGCTTAGTCGGTTAAGCGTCCAGCTTTCGCTTAGGTCATGATCTCGCGGTTCGTGGGTTCGAGCCCCACGTCGGGCTCTGTGCTGACTGCCAGCTCAGAGCCTGGAGCCTGTTTCAGTCTGTGACTCTCTCTCTCTGACCCTCCCCTGTTCTTCCTCTCTCCTAGAAATAAATAAAACATTAAAAAAATAAAATAATAAAATAAAATAAAATACAGGTGTGCTTGAGTTACTGGTTAGATTCTAAATAGTTAAAAACTTATGTGACTAGAAGATCTTTTGTGACATAATGTTTCATGCTTATTTTCCAACATCTTACTTGATTGAATGCTAAGGTTGTTTTTTTTTTTTTAAGATTTTTTTTTTTAAGTTTATTTATTTACTTTGAGAGAGAGAACACGGCCAGGGGAGGGACAGAGAGAGAGAGAGAGAGAGAGAGCGAATCCCAAGCAGGCTCAGTGAGCACTGTCAGTGCAGAGCCCCATGCTGGACTACAACTCATGAACCATGAGATAATGACGTGAGCTGAAGACAAGAGTTGGACGCTTAACTGACTGAGCTACCCAGGTGTCCTGAAAGCTCAGTTTTATGTTAATAAACCTTTCATGAATTTCAAGGTCTCTATTTTCAGTTTACTTTGGGAATTTGTACAGGCCATTTATTCTGCCTGTTTCCCTTCCTTGACTTCTGTTTATCTTTGGAAGGATCTTAAAGAATCATTATATATTTCTTGTGACATACTCTGTTATCATAAGAAATTGACTAGGTAAATCTATGTGATGATTTCTTTTCACAATTGATGAGATTGAATCTTCAGTTTCTTATTGCCAGCCATTTTAGCTTTTTTCCAAGAAAAGGTAGTTTGGTAGAATTGGATTAGAATTTTATCAGTTGTTAATTAGTTGTCTACTGTGTACTGCAGGACTTTGTTCCTAAAGTTATCTTTCAAAATAGAGCTCTCTTTTATAACTGTGTCTAGCTGTTAGAGACCAAATCCTGTGCTTTTGTTCCCTTATTATTTTGATAGATACATTTTATTTTTTCCTGTGAAAATGATTTTAGTATTATGTGTAGTACTTTGCCAAACATAAATACATCAGAAAATAATACAAGTGTGTGAAATATTCACTTGGGGTGAAATAATTTTTCTGCTGCTTTATTCGGGAACTAAAGATTGAAATGTAGCCTATTGAAATATATTCTCCTATTTATGGATATATTAAAATGTTTTTCAGACTCCATTCTCAAAGTGAACAAAAGCTTACTTATTTAAGTGGAAAAGAAACATCCAATGCATAGATATAGGTTTGAAAGTTATGACCTTTCAGTTTTAGTAGGAGCTTTTGGGACTTTTTTCTTTATACTCTCCCCTCTACACAGTTAACGATTCTGATCAGCAAGATTAGATCTACTGACCTGATTGATAACTCTGTGCCTTCCCAGAATGATTCAGAAGAATCAAGGTAGTACTTTTGTTGAACAGGGCCTGTAAATATATAGGTTGAGGTATTGGCTGAATTAGTGGGTAATTTAGCTTGTCAGATTTTTATTATACTTTGGTCTATATATGTTTTTATGTGTATTGTATTGAGGTATAACATTACAATTATTTAGTAAAATAATCTTTAAGACATTTTTGTTTGGTCTGCTTTCAGGTTCATGCATGGGAGATTTCAGACCAATTGTTACAGATTCGACAGGATGTGGAATCATGCTATTTTGCTGCACAGACCATGAAAATGAAGATTCAGACCTCATTTTATGAGCTCCCCACGGACTCTCATGCCTCTTTACGGGACTCATTACTAACCCATATCCAGAACTTGAAAGACTTGTCACCTGTCATTGTAACGCAGGTAAATCCTGTGCTTCTCATTAGGGAAATTTGTACGGTCTTTTGGATTTACCAGATTAATTTTGATTGACTTTGCTAGGCCATATTAAGTAACGTTAACAACTTTATTACAGACTCATTGCTATATTCTTAAGAGCATAGAAAGTGAAAATGTAAATCTTCTATATTAATCTTAGAGTTCATTTGATTTAAAACCAATTTAAATACCAGAAGTGGGGGTGGTGGTGGTGAGTAGAAGTTTCACAGACAGGCACGTGCCCTACCCCCCACCCTACTGTTAAAATTGCAGATGATAAAAATACTGTTTATTGTTCTGGGTCAGAGGTCTACATAGTTACTTAAAAAAAATTCCTTTCTGGACCAATTGGCTAGTAAAATTCTCATGAATGAAATTGTGAACCATCTGGCCTTTCCTCCTTAGACTGGGAAATACATTAGAAAGGAAAACTGGAAGCTTTAGTGAATACATACTCACATGTGTTCTCTGCCTGGCGTAGAAGTGCCCTTGAAGAGGAAGGAGGCTTTTGCGTAAGGCTTCAAGATGAGAAATGGAAAGAGAAGGGAAATGGCATTCCATTACTTGAGAAGTGAGTCAAAGGGCGGACTTTGTTAGTAGCTTTGGCCTTTTGGCAAAGTATAATTAATCGGTCCATGAAGTTCTATGGTATTGCCAAATAAAAGTAAGTATTGATATATTCCGAGGAAAATGTATAGTTTGTGCTTTCTGACTTCTTTTTGTTGTTTTTTGGTTTTGTTTGTCATTTTTAGAGGTTAACTTTTTAAATCTTAGCACTTGGTAGCTAGCCCAGAAGAGTTTACATGGCTATGTAGTTGTGGAGGTGAGGAGAGTTAGGGGGGGTGTCAGTCTTTGTTGTCATATTGTTCATCTATTCATTTATTTAATCTCTCTTACTCAGCTGGCTTTAGCAATCGCAGATCTTGCGCTACAGATGCCTTCCTGGAAGGGATGTGTACAAACATTGGTGGAAAAGTAAGTTGTACTGACTATATACTAGCATTTGGAATAACTATTAAGCTACAAAGGGAAATTTGTTAGCATTAGCTAGACTTTTGGAGTATTTTCCCAGACTCTTAACATAGAATTATTTATTATTAACTTTTCTTAGATTAAAAGAAAATTATTTAAAATTTAAATATTACAGAAGTATGTCACGGGGGACATAAAAGGCCCTTATAATTTACACACACATTTTCCTTGAATTAACTGCAGCGAAGTCTTTCACTGTCTTGTTGATCACTCCCACTAACTGACATGTCAGCAGCTCTATAAAAACATTGTCACAATGTTTAAGATTATGTTAAATTGAAAGTCATGGGGCCCTAGATGGCTCAGTCAGTTAAGTGTCCCACTTTGGCTCAGGTCATGATCTCACAGTTCGTGAGTTCCATCCACACATCAGGCTCTGTGCTGTCAGCGTGGAGCCTGCACGGGATCCTGTCTCCTTCTCTCTGCCCTTCCCTCATGCATGCTTCCATCCCCCTCCCCCACCCCCGAAATAAAAATAAACGTTTACAAATTTTTTAAGTCATATGCATAAAAGTTCTTATTAATTGGGTTTGTTTCATATCCTGTCAAAGGGACAGTATCATTTTTAGATAAACAGAGCCCGTTATTTTGAATAAAAGCATTTCTTCATGGTCTTGGCAAGATAATCGTGGTATTTGCTTGCACTTTGACATTTGGTTAGGAAATTATTTTTGAACAAAGTGGATGTCCTTTTTACCTCCCACTACAGTGCATCATTAAGGCCTTTATATGGATAATTTATTGTTTGTTTCAAGAAAATGTTTATTAAGAAAATTAACATATGCTTCTTGAAAAAATTCTAATAATATGGAAGTTTTCAAGGTAAAAGCCTTTCTTTCTCCCTGTTCCTATATTTCATAAGTAATCACTATTAATGACTGGCTGTATAGTCTTCCAACTTTTCCTTTAAGCATTTTAAAATAAATAAGTGCATATAGATTTTAAAGTACTATGTATTCATTTGTTCATATGTAATGTATTTCATATACTTTTTTTTACTTAATACATTGTGGACATCTTTTCATGTTAAGACATATATATTTCATTCATTATAATGACTATGTATGTTCTATTGTATGACTGTAACCTTTTTTTATCCTACTTATGGAGGGCCTTTATATTTTCCCATTATTTTTGCTATTATAAAAAAGTACCACAGTGCATATTTTTGTATACTTTGCATGTGTATTTGAGATATTTCTGAGAGAGAAATTTCTGGAAGTGGAATTGCTAGGTCAAAGATTATATAACTTGAAATTTTGATCTCCAGATACCTTTCCAAAAAATTACATATATTTTTTTCCACTTTAACAGTAGTGAAAATGCTGCTTTTGTAGGTTATTCTGAGGCCTGTTGTTATCTTATGTGATTGAGTATTTCTGACTGTAAATAACTTCTGTCTCTCCTCTTTTCTTTTCCAGATATAGCAATGATGTAACTTCTCTGCCTTTTTTGCTGGAGATCCTTACAGTGTTACCTGAAGAAGTACATAGCCGTTCCTTACGAATTGGGGCTAACCGGCGCACAGAAATTATAGAAGATTTGGCTTTCTACTCTAGTACAGTGGTATCTCTCCTGGTGAGGAGGCTTGAAATACTAAGTTGCTCCATAGGGGCAAAAAGCCATGGTTGTTATTTTCTGATTCAATATTATTGTGAACAGCAGTTTTCTTTGCAAAATTTGGCAGTGATATAATACTGTGTTATTTATGGAAAACTATACAGTTAAAAAATACTTTCAGGGACACCTGGGTAGCTCATTCAGTTAAGCGTCCGACTTCGGCTCAGGTCATGATCTCATGGTCTGTGTGTTCAAGCCCCACATCGGGCTTTATGCTGACAACTCAGAGCCTGGAACCTGCTTTGGATTCTGTGTTTCCCTTTCTCTCTGCCCTTCCCCTGCTTGTGCTCTGTCTTGCTCTATCAAAAATAAATAAATGTTAAAAAAAAAAACAAAAAAAAAAACACCACATCCTGTGGGGAAGGTTTGAAAGAAAAAAAAAAAACAACTTTCACATTCAGAAACTATACTTTTTGAGCTTGAAGGTGATGCTGTGAAGGTGATGTTATTTCCATTTTATAAATAGATACAGGCTTTAGAATTATACAACTGCTAATTCAGAATTTGAACTTAGGCTTTCTGATTATATATTCCATGTATCATAGAATGGGATATATAATCATGCTACATTCTACTTCATGCTACAAACTTTGGCTCTTGATGAAGGATCATGCTACGGGAAAGTATATACATTTACTTAAGGAAAGGATTCTCTCTTAAGGATTAATTGAGATTTTGATAGGGAGGTAGCATAGGACTTTATTTGACCTTTGAGGAATATCAAATCATAGATTGGGTAATACTATGCTATCTTTTTAAAGAGAGTTAAATGTGATTATAACCTTATTAACTAGGTGGAAATTTTAATGCTGTAGACCACAGATGGGTAAATTTATGGACTATGAGCTAGTCACTCTATTGTAAATAGAGTTTTATTGAAAGAGTCATGCCCATTCAGTTACATACTGTCAACACCTGTAATTTTGGGGCTAAAATGACAGAATTAAATAGTTTTCACAGAAACCCCATATGGCCTATAGAACCTAAAATTTTTATTATTTTTTTAAGGTTATTTATTTATTTTGAGAGACAGAGAAACTATAAGTGGGGGAGGGCCAGAGAAAGAGGGGGAGAGAGAGAATCCCAAGCTGCACTGATAGCGCAGAGCGTGATGTGGGGCTCAAACCCACAAACTGCATGATCTGGGCAGAGACCAAGAGTCAAAGGTTTAACTGACAGAGCCACTCAGGTGCCCCTAAAGGATTTACTTTAAAGAAATATTTGCTGGTTCTTGGGGAACCTGGGTGGCTTAGTTGGTTGAGGTCATGATCTCACAGTTGTGAGATTGAGCCTTGTGCGGACTCTGCACTAAGGATCCTGTTTTAAGATTCTCTTGGGGAGCCTGGGGGGCTCAGTCAGTTAAGCATCTGACTGTTGATTCTAGTTCAGGTCATAATCTCCCAAGTTTGTGAGATTGAGCCCCTGCTAGGGATTTTCTCTCTTGCTCTCTGACCTTCCCCTGGTTGCTCACTCTCCCTCCCTCTCTCTCAAATAAAATAAACAAATAAACAAAATTCCCTCTCCCTCTTCCCTGCTTGTGCTCTCTCTTATTTAATAAAAAAACAAAATGGGTGCCTGGGTGGCTCAGTTGGTTAAGCATCCAGCTTTAGCTCAGGTCATGATCTCACAGTTCGTGAGTTCGAGCCCCACATTGGGCTCTGTGCTGACAGCTAGCTCAGAACCTGGAGCCTGTTTCAGATTCTGTGTCTCCCTCTCTCTCTGACCCTCCCCTGCTCATGCTGTCTCTCTCTCTGTCTCTTTCAGAAAGAAATTAAAAATAATAATAATAAAAATAAATTTTAAAAAAATTTAAAAAAACAAAGATTTGCTGGGTCTTGAAATTGATGGTATTAAATTATGTAGCCCACATTTCATTTTAGGTCTTTATAATCCAGGTCAATTTTCTCAAGTAATGTGGTTATAGTAGATTATTTTTCAAGGATTTGTTTCAGTACCTCTGCAACATCATAAAACTTTTTGTTTGAAAAAGAAATTTTTTACTTAAAATTGTGTTCCGATTGGTGTTAGAAATTCATTGGAAAATATTTCAGTTTCTACTTCAGATTCTGTGTCTTTCTCTGACCTTTTCCTGCTCATCCATGCTTGCTCGCTCTCACTCTCTCTCTCTGTCTCTCTGTCTCTCTCAAAAAAAAGGAATAAATGTTTAAAAAAATTTTTTAAAAAGGGTATTTGGGTGGCTCAGTTGCTTAAGCATCCAGCTTTGGATCAGATCATGATCCCACAGTTCGTGGGTTTGGGCCCCATGTCAGGCTCTGTGCTGACAACTCAGAGCCTGGAACCTGCTTCCGATTCTGTGTCTCCCTCTCTCTCTTTGCCCCTCCCCCACTCATACACTGTCTGTCTCTCAAAAAAAACACACATTAAGAAAAAGTTTTTAAAAGTAAATAAGTGCATATTTCAGTTAACCATTTATTTTAAAGAAATAGTATTATTGAGAATTAAGAAAATGCAGAGAAAATTACATTCGAACTACCTGGAGAGCACGCTGTTAACTCTTTAGTACATATTCTCTATGAACATATGTACAAATTTTAAAAATACAAATGAGATTATATTTCACCTATCCTCCTGTACCCTGCGTTTTCAGTCATCCGGCTTCATTTTTCCACTTCAGTAAATGTTTATGTCATATAATAAATAAAATACCCAGGCCCTATTCTTGTTTCCTGAGTTCATCCTAAAATATCCTTTACAACATTTTTCCAAATTAATATCCAGTCTAGAATCATGCCTTGTATCAGTTTATTATGATTCCTAATCTCAGTCCCTCTTCCCCTTCCTTTTCAAAATGACACTAATTTATTTGAAGAAAGTGGACCAGTTATTTTATACGCTATCTTGCTTTTTGGATTTTCTGATTGCTGCCTTGTCTTTGTTTCATTTAGTTTGTTTTTCTGTTCTCTAAATTTCCTTTAAGTAGAAACTGTATATAAAAGAGCCCTACTCAGTAGGGATTCCTCCAGAGAATTAAGCCTTATTAATACCCTAAGGCATCCATTATATGGAACAAATTCTCTCCTATGCATTAATAATGGTACTAGTATACTATCCTTAGGATAGTGGAGAAAACAGTTCCCCAGGTTATTTTCCATAAGATTTAATTCTTTCCAAAATCCTGGTTGAAACATACAGAAAGGCTTGATGGATTAATTTTAAAAGATTAAACATTTTTGGCTGGAATACGTCGTAGGTACTTCATGTGGCATTTTTACCAGAAGAGAAATACTTTTTGGTGACTTTGCATTAGTGATGGTATTATTGACTAGATTAGGATGATGGCAGTCTGATTCTTTCATTTATAAAGTTTGTTTTTCTATTTGTAATATCATGCAGCTGTATGATGGTAGTTTGTTATTTTACAAATGTTCAATTCCATCTCAACCTTTGCCTGAAGATTTTAAATTCTAGTTGGTTATCATTGTCTTAATCAGTTAATTGGGGTTAGGAAATAAAATTTTAATAATTCTCTCGTTATTTTGACATATATATTTGTTGTCATTGTGAGTATTCTAGCATACTTGTAAAAAGGCACTACAAATCTTAATTCTTTTTAAATTTCCTGTTTGCAAAATAAGGTTTTGTTTCAAACTGGCTTCAAGTGTTACTGTTTTTTCTGATATTCTCTTTGTGGAGGATTATGACTCCTGGATTTTCATTGGTTCAGGGTCTCCACTAAAATCATTCTTTTGATGCTTTAAATGTCATAACTTTGGCCACTGGGGCATTTCTTTGCTCTCTAGAAAAAAAAAAGATGACTACTGATCAATCATCTGATGCCTCCTTGCCCTGATGTGGAATCCTTGGATTCTTTAAGTATCCATCTGGGTCCAATCAGAAGAGAGAAACCACATAGTAGTATTTGAGAACGTTTAATATAAAGAATGATTAATTTTTTTGTGTTTTTTAATGTTTTTATTTATTTTTGAGAGAGAGAGCACAAGTGGGGGACGGACAGAGAGGGAGGGAGACCCAGAATCCCAAGCAGGCTCCAGGCTCTGAGCTGTCAGCACAGAGCCCTGCACAGGGCTCAGATCTATGAACCGTGAGATCATGACCTGAGCCCAAATCAGATACTTAATCAACTGAGCCACCCAGGTGATCCAGGAATGATTAATTCTAGTAGGAGGGTATAGTAGTGAGAGATTATGTCTAGTAAGAAGTAAAGAGAGCTCTAAAGAATGTAGGCATAAAACAGAAACAAGGAGCAGATATTAACCCCAAGTCTGAGATAGAGTTTCCAAGGAAGGAGTTCACCCCTTCCCAGGGATGAGATCCAGACTCTGTTGAAGAGGGCACAGTGTTGTGGAGAAGTTATTTGTGGCACTCCATGTTGCTGAAAATCAGTCATTTTGAACTTGCTGGCAGCCTGCTTTCTGGGATGCCCAAGAAAGCTGTTCAGGGGCTATGTCTTTCCACAGGCACTCTGCCACAAAATCACCTTGGTATGGGAGTACCAGAGGAAACTTCTGGTTGCTGTGTACTGCAGACACTGGAGAAACTGAGCACACTGGATCTGGTGCTGGAGAAGTTGTATATTCCTTAGGAGCCAGAAGCACTTTGCTGAAAATCCATCGGGGAGGGTTGGGGGTGGGGGAATGCTAGGGAAACTGGGTGGCTGGTGCACTGCAAAAGCTGGGCACCAGAGGAAATAGAAGTCTGGGGGTGGAGGAACTACACATTCTGTGGAATGCTACCAAGTGAGCACACTAGAACCAGGAAGCAGAACCCTTTTCTTCTTGTTTCTAGCCTTCTTTTAAAATAGAAAAGAAAAAAAAATTTTTTTTAATACTTATTTATTTTTGAGAGACAGAGACAGAGTGCACGCAGGGGAGGGGCAAGAGAGAGGGAGACACAGAATCTGAAGTAGGCTCCAGGCTCTGAGCTGTAAACACAGAGCCCAACGCGGGACTTGAACTCCGTGGACTGCGAGATCATGAGCTGAGGTGAAGTCAGACACTTCTGACTGAGCTACCCAGGAGGCATTCTATGGTAGTCTTCTGACAAAAAGTTAGTGTTCGTTGGCACAGGAAAAAATATTTAAAGGGCCCAGATCCATTTTTTACAGATTAGTCTAAAAGGGTGAATTTGGTAATGAGAGGCAATAAATCTATAACCAGTCATAGTCTTTCTGTTTGACCAACTTAGCTTCCTATTTGGTTGACTCTTTTACACACATTTAAATTCCTGTTCAATGGCATAACAAGCAAATAGGAAATATGCAAAGCTACTAGAGCCCTCATTTATATATTGGCCACAAGAGTTTGATGATTACTTGTAATTGATTGTAGTGGCTTTCTTGCACAACTCATTTCATCCTTTCCCTTTTGCTATAGACTGAATATTTGTGTGTGTGTGTGTGTGTGTGTCTCCCCTCTTCACCACTACCCCCCAATTTATATGTTGAAACTTAGTGCCCAATAATTTTAGGAGGTAGGGCCTTCATGAATGGGATTAGTGCCCCTAGAAAAGAGACCTCAGAAAGCTCCATTTCCTCTTATGTCCTGTAAAAACACAGAAAGACTGTTGTTTATGAAAGAGAAAGGCAGTCCTCTCCAGATACTGTATCTGGGGGGTCTTGATCTTGAACTTCCCAGCCTCTAAATCTGTGAAAAATGAATTTCTGTTGTTTATAAGCCACCCATTCTGTGGTATTTGTTATAGCAGCCTGAACGGACTAAGACACCTGCTTTGACGAGAACCTCAGCTGGTTGGGGTTCTTGGCTCTATGAAATGACCCAAACCTTCATTCCCAAAAAATCTGAGCTGTCAGTAATCCTGCTGTTTTTGGTTGTTGCTTCTGTAGTTTCGCATTAATCCTTACTATTGAGCCTGGAAGTACTAGGAAATTCTCTAGAAAATTCTCTGGGTTCCAGACCAAGAATTCCTTGCTTCCATCTTATAGAAGGAACTCAGTTTTTCCTTGATTATTGGGATCAGTCACTCCAGTCTGCAGATTTACCCCCTGCCTTTTTTTTCTTCCCTATTGGTTCAGTGGCATAAGAAGCCCAAATTATCCAGATGGTAGACTTATTCCAATTTATTGGAGCCATGTTTGTGTTTTCTTGGTGAAAGCATTCTTTCCTTGGGAACTAAGATCTCAAAACCAACAGAGCTCAGAGTTGCTCTTTACTGTACTTCCTTTACCCTGATATGAGTTCCTTGATTAACTAGGATGCCATGATGGTAGGATATGGCATTCTGTGAGTCCATAAATGATACGTTGCTGACAGAAGCATTACAAGCAGGGAAGGCATATCCATACCTAGAATATGAGTCCCTTCCTTTCTTCCTATGAGTTTTGTCTTTCTAGACAAATCTCTGCTTCCTTTGTGATAGAAGTACAATGTAATCAATCAATCTGGTTCCCATGGCTGATGGTGCCATTTTAGGGACTCAGTGTTGGTTTCTGCTATTGGCAAGTTTGATACTCATCAGTTGGGTTTTTTTTTTTTTTAATTTTTTTTTTATAGTTTATTTTTGAGACAGAGAGACAGAGCATGAGTGGGGGAGGGACAGAGAGAGAGGGAGACACAGAATCTGAAACAGGCTCTAGGCTCTGAGCTGTCAGTGTCAACACAGAGCCTGATGCGGGGCTCGAACCCACCAACTAGGAGATCTGACCTGAGCCGAAGTCACATGCTTAACTGACTGAGCCACCCAGGCACCCCTCTCATCAGTTGTTTTAACTTAGTGGAAGTCCATGTTGATTCTTCGGTAGCCTCCATCCCTGCCACTGTGGCCACTTTGGTTTATGAAGCCATTGAGTAAGGACTGGGTGGCTGGGGAAAGAGGTTGATATTATAGAGTTTGTCATTTTGTCTGTCTCTCACTGAAAAATTCCTCTGTAGTAGATGCCCTTTGGTGGGTATTCACATAGGACAGAAATCACTCCACACAGTCTGTGACTATTTGTATACCATTCATATATACTTCTACCTCAGACTTCTTGTCGTCTATCTTCTGCTTATGCTTCTTCCAAATTCCTGATCATCCAAAGCACTGAAAATTGTCCGTCAATAAATGTGGATCCATATTTTCGTTCATTTCTTACTTTGTATGTGGTGAACAGTGAGTTATATTGCTCGAAGTTGTGCCCATTAGAATTTTTCTTCAACCACTCACTGTCCTTCACTAAAGCTGCCATGTGGGCCTGTAATTTTGCAGTTGTCCACCTTTAGTTGGTACCAGCATGTTGTACAGATCATTCTGTAATCCAAGCTGAGTTTTCTTCTTTAGTTATCTAGCTGTAAGGAGCATCCCTGGAGGCAGGAAACAACAGACATGGATTGAGGGAGATGAGTCAGTGTAAGAAGAGTAGGTGTCAGAGGAATCTGACCTACCTGCTCATGCAACTTTCTTACACCCTTTCGAACTCCGTCTCTTATATTCCATTACTATTTGATTACATAACAGATTACTGTTATGCATGCCCAACCTTATGTTTAGGTAATTCAGACAATACTCAGTTCATGATAGGAACCTCAGGCCATATGTTTAATCTCTGCCAAGGCTCAGTGACAAGCCAGAAACTTGTTTCACAAAAGAATGATTACCTGCAGAATAAGATACAGATTTACTCCCAAATCCTAGATATTTGTTCTATGATTTTCCTTTTGTACTTCTCAGAGGTGCCATATACTCATTAAATCTATAATCTCTAGGAAGTACATTTATATCAATGAGTTTGGCCCAGTTTAGTGGTATATTCCAGCCTCCCTTGGTCTAACACCCTTAGAATCACTCCCACAAATGTTCCCTAGGTTTCTTCATATACATAGTAGCAAAGTTATAGAGTTCTCTTGTTATTTCCTCTTGTGTATACTTATCCCTAAGATTTGGCCATAGTTATGGGAGGCATAGGAAATGGTTGTGGTAGATCTTAAAGAGAATAGGCATCCCTTTGAAAGCACCTATCTTAGATGAGGTTATTACAGGGCTTTGAAGCTGAATGCAGACTACTAATACTAGTATGGGAGATGCACTGATCTGGGAGTTCAAGATTATTTCACTAAGGTTCAACAATATGTCTCCGTTCCAAGTTTCAGAATCCCATGCTTTACAATTTCCTAACTTCCACATGAGAAGTTTCATGAGATTTTGAATTCAGCTGTTGTTTGTAATTCAGCAAGCCACATGATTTTGTGTATAAATATTAGCCCTGTAGCTATACAAAATAGGGGCCTCATTTAGAGTGGTGGTGGAAGCTTTGTTTCTCAAACTGTGACTTAAATTGAGTTAAGGGGTCTGAGGTGGTCATTTTCTTTTTTTTTTTTTTCTTAAAGTTTATTTTTGAGAGGGAGAGAGAGAGAACTGAAGGCGGGCAGAAGAGAGTGGTGAGACAGGATCCCAAGCAGGCTCCACACTGACAGCAGGGAACCTGACTTGGGTCTCAGACCCATGAGCTGTGAGATCGTGACCTGAGCTGGAGTTGGATGCTTAACTGACTGAGCCACCCAGACACCCCTGTCATTTTCTTTTTGTAAGCACTTAAGTGAAGTCAAAAGAATCCAGTCGACACTGCAGTCCTTACAGTCATCATTATTGGCCCAGGGGTCAAGTGCAGCAGTTGCTTGGATTCTCCAGCCTTATTCTTGACTTAACAGTTCCTCATCATTGACAACAGGCAATAGTTTGATTTGTTGTGATGAAATCTGAAAAAAAATTTTCCCTGTGGTATTTAATAAACTTAATAAGGTCTATAATTCAGTCACGTAGCTTGTCATGTTACAGAATCCAGAAAATGAAATTAGTCCAGAATTGGCCAGGAAAAATTGGCTGGCTGTAATACCAGGTATCAAAGATCTCTTAAAACCTTTTTCGCGGAGCCTGGGTGGCTCAGTCGGTTAAGCGTCCAACTTCAGCTCAAGTCATGATCTCACGGTTCGTGGGTGCGAGCCCTGTGTTGGGCTCTGTGCTGACAGCTCAGAGCCTGGAGCCTGCTTCAGATTCTGGTCTCCCTCTCTCTCTGACCCTCCCCTACTCGCACGTGCTCGCTCTCTCCCTCTTTCCCTCTCTCTCTCTCAGAAATAAATAAAACATTAAAAAAACAAAAAAACCTTTTTCATGGTTTCCCCCACGTTCTCTTATTCTCTTCCATCTCATTTTGTTAGTATTATACTTTTGACTTCTATTTGGATGGAGCCATTCCTAAACATTGTGTTGAACTTTTAAAAGTTTCAGAAATTATTCTTTTTGCTCATATAGTTGAACTGAGCCTGTCCTTTAATAAATTTTTCTCCATTTATGCTTTATTTTATTAACCTAAGATCTGCTGTATTTTTAGTGGTGAACTCTCCTGGCATTTATCTTTCAGCTTTTGAGGCTTTGCTTTGGGAGACAGAGTTCTGTATTCTTTTGCTTTTTTTCTCCAGAGACAGAGTTTTTAATAATATAGTTCTTAAAGAGGAATCCAGGGTAACTTAGTTCTGAAGCTTTAGTGTGATGTGAAGTGTGTGATTTAATTAGCAGAATTCTTTCCCTTCAAAATAACTAAATTTAGATGTAGGGTTTTTCTAAAATTCTGTTAAGTTTGAGTTAGAAGTCAGAATGTATAGTCATTCTATACATTCCATTTGTAAACATCCTGTCTTAGTAAATTGAAATGTCATTCAGGAAGTATAAAGGCCAAACGGTTCTGTAATGATTTTACATTAAGAGCTTCATAGATTCAAGTTTGTGTGTGGTTGCAGTGAACTTACATGAATCATTTCTGCTTTTCTTCTTTGATTTCAATTCAGTTCAGTACAATTCTAACTAATTGAGAAGTATGTAATTAAAATTGCCTGATGATACTGCAAACATGGAGGGGCCGTGGCTACCTAGAAGTACAGGAGTCAACATATATACCACTGTGGGATTCTGTACCCTACCACCTGCCTCCAAACCCCATGGCAATTATGTTTCTAACCCATTACATGTAAAAGTTATTTTTAAGCACTTTTTTTAATACAGAAAAGTTGCATTACACTTAACTTTGGAAAAAATATACATCACAAAAACAGTTTGCAAAGAGAATCGGTGGTGCATTTTAGTCTGACTTCATTTTATCTCTTTTATCAACCTATTGTATTTATTGTAGTGTCACTTTATGTGGAACGGCACATTAGGTTTTCATGTGGGGATATACAGTAGTAAGGCTAGCTTATTTTTATTCTATAAAATCAACTGTGTAGATAAGTATTACTTTAAAGACATTTTTTTTTAAAATGCTTATTTTGAGAAAAAGAGCATGCATGGGCAGGGGAGAGGGGCAGAGAAAAAGGGAGAGAGAAACCAAGCAGTCTCCACACTGTCGGTGCATCATGACCTGAGCTGAGATCAAGAGTTGGACACTTAATCGACTGAGCCACCCAGTCACCCTTATGACAATTTTTTTTAATGAGATTACATTAATGTAGAAGCAGGATCTAAGAAACGGTTATTTCTGAGACAACTGTTTTGAGGCAAGTCTGTAATCTATCTCAGTTTCCCATTTGAGAAAGTGGAGATAATAGTACCTACCTGTAGCTTTACTGGGGATTAAATGAATTAAGAGTGTTTAGAGCAGCATCTGACACTTAGAAAAAGCACTTTTAACTATTAGCTGTTGTTATTATCCTTCTCATTATTACACCTGTAAGGAGATTGTACTAATGATTTAAATATAAAATTGGGCATTATTTAACTTTTTTTTCCTTCTTTTCAGATGACCTGTGTAGAAAAAGCAGGAACAGATGAGAAGATGCTTATGAAGGTCTTTCGCTGTTTGGGAAGTTGGTTTAATTTAGGAGTTTTGGACAGTAACTTCATGGCTAACAATAAGTTACTAGCACTCCTTTTTGAGGTTTTGGTAAGGAATGGCTTTGTTTATGAAAGTATTTCTACCACATAGTCATAGTAGTAACTAACCTTATGGGACATCATGTTTTCAGATTTCTGCACAGGGATTGGAAGGTGTATAGTAAGAAAAGAGCCATGTCCCTTTCCTTGTTACCAAGTACCAAGTTAAGGTAGTAGTATTAATACTCAGAATAGAATAGAATGTAGTTAGGTATAATAGGAAAGCAGTCTTACACGTAGGTCATTGATTTATTATCTTTGCAGTTGAGATAATTTACTTAAGCATCTTGGTATGTGTAGGATGGTTTTGGGGCTTTTGAGATTAATGGAATAAAAAGTGTCTTTTATATATTTGTGCATGTCTTCCTTAAACTTTGCAAGTAATTATGCCTCCTAATACATTTCCTCTGTCTTGGTAGACCAGACTAAGCGTAGAATGAGACTACTTTTTAGAACAAGAAACATAGCAGTATCTCAAGCATATACTGAACAGGTCTTTGGAGATGGGAGTAACTGTCCCATTTTCCTGGATGGTCACCTTCCATGAAGTCATATTAGTATAGAAGCTCTGTGTATACTGGTTGTATGTTGGTTGCACTATTAGTTAGAAGATGATAGCATGATACTGGATTGATCCTACTGTGAAAAGAAAAGGAAAAGGAAGGCATATTCTTTAAAGAGATGTTTTTGTGTTTCATTGTTGTTAGTGTATTTATGCTTCATTCTCGCATCAGGAGCTAAGACTCAGGAAAGTTAGGATGCTAATAATTGTTTTGCTAGTCATGTCTATTGATGCCCTTACCTCAGTAATGGTAATTTTGATTCTCATGTAAGCAAATTGTGTGAAAAGTAGTCAGTATAAAATTAAAATCCCACTGTTGTTTAAATTGTTATGAATATGATTGATTACATATGAAAGGAGGACAGTGTAGAAACTTCAAACTCAAGGCAGTGTTACTTCTGGGAATTAAGAGTGGGGTAAGGAATAAGCTAAGTAGTGTGCCAGGATGATACCATCTTCTCTACTGATCCAGTGTCAGGACTTCTTCACCACTTAAAAGAAGAGTGGTTTTAGGGTCAAGGTCAAATATCTTATTCTTATATTCATTGTGGTTCAAAATCAGGCCATATTTTAGTTTGCTTTGTATTTAGACCACAACTTTATTATAAATATAGCCTTTTCTCCCATAGTTCTTTTTTTAAAAGCTTTCACAAATCTAGTACTTCATATACATTACCAAAAAAATACATTTGAACATTTGATTTTTACTATGTAGTAATAATTATAAATATTTTTGGATCCACCTCTCAACCTAAGAATAATCTAATGAATGGTTTACACTTATCTGTATGTTCTCCTGACCTTGCTTGTACAGCTCTGGAGATTCTAAATGTCCTTGTATTTTTTAATTCACAGAAAACTAATATGGCTTTACTAAAGTTATCTATCCCCTCAAATGTATTCTCCTGAATAGGAACCCTAGAGGTCTCACTCTTTGACTCTTCTGATCTGCTCTAATTTGTATCAGTTGCTCTTCAGATCTGCTCCCCAGCTGCCATCCTGGAACCTCTCTTTACTGTGCTTCTGGGTTGGATTTATTGGTTTTTG
Source organism: Proteles cristata cristata (assembly GCA_017311185.1). NCBI lineage: Eukaryota > Metazoa > Chordata > Mammalia > Carnivora > Hyaenidae > Proteles > Proteles cristata. The sequence continues at coordinate 225,348 of JAESUZ010001885.1, read as the reverse complement.
AACCTCCTCAGATACCTTCCTCAGAAGGATATGTGGGAAGTAAAACTTTGAGTTTTGCATTCCTGAGAAACATTTTTCTTTTTTTTCATTCTTGGTTGGTGGTTTAACTATATACAGAGTTCTAGATTCAATATTCTTTTCCTTCAAGATTTCCAAGGCCTTTCTCTTCTTGTATACTGGTAGGTGGCAGTGCTAATGAGAGGCTGAATAACTGATCTTTGCTCCTTTCAAAGTTACCTTCTCCTCTCATCCCCAGAAGTTACAAGAACCTCCGTTGAACCTTGATATTCTGAAATAGTATGATAATGTGTTAGGTATGGGTGTTTGAGACTTGTTGGACCCTTTTATTTTAGGTAATACCTGAATATCAGAAAAAAAAAAAAAGATGGAAAAGATTTCCATAGACTAACACAGGAGGCAGGGAACACATGGGATTCTGTTTGGAGGGACTGGTATGGGTGGGAAAACATGGAATTTTAGAAGTCATATGACTGTGATGGAGGTAAAAAAAAAAAAAAAAAGATTTGGTTGGCATATAGGGAAATAGAACTAGTACAGGGAAGGTTGATGAATATTGTTTGATTGAAGGCCATGACTGTTAGGCTGTACATTTAAAGTACATGTTCAGAAACAGGCTGTGTAATTGTTTTGCCAGCACTTGGATTACAGCCCATTGATCATACTTCATACTTCCCTATTCCTGCTATCTCCCAGCAACAAGATAAGACCTCATCCAACCTACATGAAGCTGCTTCAGATTGTGTTTGCTCAGCTCTCTATGCCATTGAGAATGTGGAGACTAACTTGCCATTAGCCATGCAACTTTTTCAAGGAGTCCTGACATTGGAGACTGCCTATCATATGGCTGTGGCACGTGAAGATTTAGACAAGTGAGTAATTAAGGCAGTAGCCCTGGGTTCCATCCTTCATGATTCTTAATGACTATGTTAATAAAGACACCACATCCTAAAGATGGTCTCATATTCTCACCTGAACCTAGAGTGGCCAATTGGATACAGAAAGACTGTAATCATGGAAGGGATCCTCACAAAGGATAAGACTTCAAGAATTAGGGGCAAACTTTGGAATATCAAGTGTGATTTGATAAGGATTTGGTACAAATGTTTTAGTAATCAAGAATTTGAACTTATAAGTCATTTGCATATATATGTATATATGTATGTGTATATATGTATGTATATATATGTGTGTGTGTGTGTGTGTATATATATATATACACACACACACACACATATATATATAAGTATAAAGAAAGGTGGCTATTTTGATACAGCATAGCAAATAATCACTACATGTCCCTTAGGGTAAGGATCCTTTGGTTTATTTAACTGTGTGAGTTTGTACATATAATATACACATTTTTGACTTGGTGCTCTCATTACTCTTTCATCTACAGAGTTCTGAATTACTGCCGTATTTTCACTGAACTATGTGAAACTTTCCTTGAAAAAATTGTTTGTACTCCAGGCCAAGGTCTTGGGGACCTACGAACTCTGGAACTGCTGCTTATTTGCGCAGGACATCCTCAATATGAGGTAGCGTCTATGTTATGCTAAAGCCATTATTCTCCCAAGTTGTATGTTGCATATTACCTATCCTCCATTGCCACCCATACAGCTCTTTATTTGTGGGAAACTGTAGTCTTATTTTTGATTAACGTGATGTGGGAATTTCCTCTGTATTGGAGTTTTTTTTCTTTTTAAATTATATTTGAGTTTCTACTTTGAATTCTTTTCTGTTTTCTTACCTGGTTAGCTGGGTTGACTCTTCTGGGCACCTTACAGAACTCATTAGAAAGAAAGCCTAGTACCTTTTTACTGAGCCCCTCTCTACATCCAGTTATTCTTTTTAGAGCTTTATATAACTCATATAAAATCTTAACTCCGCATCTACAAGTCTTAACATCCAAAATTTTTCTCCAAATTGTGGGTGGGAACAAGAAAGAGATTGAGGAGTGCCTGGGTGGCTCAGTTGATTCACTTTTAAGTGTCTCACTCTTTGTTTTATCTCAGGTCATGATCTCATGGTTTGTGAGATCAAGCCCCCTGTTGGGCTCTGTACTGACAGCGTGGAGCCTGCTTGGGATTCTCTCCCTCCCTCCCTCTCTCTGCCCCTTCCCATTCCTGCTCTCTCTTTCTCTCTCTCTCTCTCAAAATAAACTAAAAAACAAAGGAGGGGGTATTGAAAAGATTTAAAAGTCTGCATTCCAAAATCTTTACAATACCCTATCTCTTAAAAGAGTTGGCTAGATTTTTAAAAATCTTGTTTATTCAAGAAGTTTTACTGCCACTTAATAGTATAAGAAGCGAGAAAGAACGTGCAAATTGGGTATTGTTTTAAATAGATCTGTTTTGGATCCTTGATGGGAAAAGGAAAGTTAAGGTCCCTTTTAGGGAAGAGCACAGTAGTGTTGTGATTCCCATCCCTTTCTTTTTTATTATATAAAAAATAATATTTATTTGTTTGACTTGATCTCATGAGGATATCTAAATTTGGATGAAATGCAAAACATTTTGGGGAGTTGAGTACAGCTCTATGTAATAGTTATCTCTCCTTTAAATAGTTCATAAGTAAGATGAGCTATGGATAAAGTCCCAGACTCTTCCCTTTCTGTCCCACTCAAGAAAGGATAGGAGTAAAAATGACATAAGGTTGGTATGTTCAGGGATTTGCAGATGGTTTCTCCGGCAAAATGTGTTTTAATCTCAAAATGAAACGATTTTAGGGACACTTGGGTGGTTTAGTTCGTTAAGTGGTGGAATCTTGGTCTCAGCTCAGGTCTTGATCTCAGGGTCATGAGTTCAAGCCCCACATTGGGCTCTGCTCTAGGCATGAAGCCTATTAACAAAAAACAAACAAACAAACAAAAAAGATAAAAGCAAATGATTATAGATTTGAGAAAAAAATGTTTCAAAAGTGACTTCCATTTCTGGATCTGTTTCTTTAAATTCAGAATCTATTATACTGTTGAGAAGTTATCAGCTAAATAGGGACTGCATAGCCAGTCATCCTAAATAGAATTTGGGGCCTAACATGGGAATATAGTTTGGGAGGATAATAATAAATCTGCTAGAGAAAACAAGTGCCTTGTTAACTAATTCTACTCATATTATTTTAAAGTATGTCTTCTTTCCTATAAGGCTCTAGCAATAAAACTGTCTTCATACTCCATTCCTTTTCTGATTCAAATAAATTTTTTTCTCTCATTTAATTTGACAGGTAGTAGAAATTTCCTTTAACTTTTGGTACCGACTTGGGGAACATTTGTATAAAACTAACGATGAAGTTATTCATGGAATCTTCAAAGCTTATATTCAGCGACTGCTCCATGCCTTGGCTCGACACTGCCAGCTAGAACCAGACCATGTAAGTGCCCTTCCACTTACGAATCTTAATTTCCTCCTCTTTTCAGTGCTAATTTGAAAATGAACTAAAAAAAGGAATCCGCAGGTTTTCTGTCACTCTGTAGCTTACACTAAAGAAATCAATACCAGTATAATAAAGAGTATAAGGGTTATATAGAAAGAAAGAAATTCTGAGCTAGTAACCCTTCTCCTGGGAATTTACCTTAAATAATTTTGAAGAAAAAAGAACAGCTATTTTATGTACAGAGCATTATCTGTAAAATAAAAATATGGTGAGCTCATGTACAACAATATAAGAGGAGTTACATAAATTATGATGTAGCAACTTGATGGGCCATTAGCAAAGTTAAATATAATGACTGTTGAAGCAGCAGTAGTTGGTTTGCTAAATGAAAAAAATCAGAATGTAAAATTTTATATGCTGTATTTTTATTTATTTATTTTAATGTTTTATTTATTTCTGAGAGAGAGAAAGACACACACACACAGCATGAGCAGGAGAAGGTCAGAGAGAGAGGGAGACACAGAATCTGAAACAGCCTCCAGGCTCTGAGCTGGCTGTCCGCACAGAGCCTGACACGGGACTCGAACCCACGAACTGCAAGATCATGACCTGAGCTGAAGTCGGATGCTTAACTGACTGAGCCACCCAGGCGCCCCTATGCTGTATTTTTAATAGTATAACACGTGGTTGGCTTAAAACTAACACAAAAGTAAAATATTTGAGGATTTGTAGAGTCACATATGATTTCTTTCCCCCACACACAAAATATACATTTTTCTTTATACTGATTTTATAACTTGAAGATATAGAAATAATCTACTTGCTTAGAAGAATGTATACTAGAAATACTATAAAATAGTCCATTGAAAAACTCTTATAACCTCTTTTCTTTGCTTAGTGTCTTCAAATCTTAGTAGTATTTATTTCATGCTTTTGGTTGGTTAGTTGGTTTAATTCCTGTCCCTTAGTTAACCTAGGACTTGGAGAGGTTTTTTCCCATTGCTTACAATTAAATCTGACGTGAAAACTGTAACTGTCTTTGTTCTCTTTATTTTAGTGTTAACATTGTTGTTTGAGCCATGTATTTTGCATCTCCAAGAATCTTAATGATAACCTAGTCTAGTCTTAGTCTTTCTTCCTTAATTTTTTTATTTATTTTTTTAATGTATGTTTATTTCTGAGAGAGAGAGAGAAAGAGACAGAATGCGAGTGGGATGGGGCAGAGAGAGAGGAAGACACAGAATCCAAAGCAGGCTCCAGGCTCTGAGCTGTCAGCACAGAGCCCGACGTGGGGCTTGGACTCAACATATTGCGAGATTGTGACCTGAGACAAAGTCGAATGCCCAACGTACTGAGCCATCCAGGTGCCCCTCGTTAGTTTTTTAATTGAGGAATCTTATCTTCAGCTACATCTTACATGGAAGCCTGATATGTAAATAAAAGCAGGACCTCTGGTTTAATTGGCTCTACTTGCTTATCCCCTGCTTCCCGGTTCTGTTTCCCTGGCACCATTTCCCTTGCACATAATTCCTTATACTTGTGGATATATAGTGCTTTGTGATTTCTGTGGTGCTTTATAATTTATTACCTCATCTGTGAAAGCCATTGTTTCCTCCTCATTCTTTGACTTTAATTTCTTCATCTTAAAGCAAGGAGGTTGGACCAGATCAGCAGTTCTCAATAGTACTAGAGTTTTTTTCCAGATAGTCATGGAAAAAGATTCTTATACATGCCCTTAACCATCTCATAGTTGGAAGCATGAAATATAAATGATCTGTTTTTTAATGAAAAATTTCGAATATTTGGCAAAGGTGAAAATTTTACAGTGAATATCTGTATACCTATTTAAATTCTGCCATTAATATTTTACTGTACTGTATCCATCTACGTATAGTATCTGTCTATCTACACAAAACTCTTAAGGTCTAATTCTATTTTGCATTTAGTTATTGTGATAATTATTTTGGTGAATATTTTTTTATTGTTTGAGAGAGACAGAGAGAGAGTGCATGCAGCTGGGGAGAAGGGTAAGAGAAAGGATCTTAAGCAGGGTCCACACTCAGCCTGGAGCCCTTCGTGGGGCTTGATCCCACGACCCTGGGATTATGACCTGAGCCAAAATCAAGAGTCAGATTCTTAACTGACTAAGCCACCCAGGCAACCTGATTTTGGTTAATCTTGAACCATGAAGCATCAGAGGCTTATTCAGCACTAAAAAACTGGACCTTGTCTAGATAAACTTATGAACTCCTAAATTACCCCCTCTTCCAGATCACTTCCCACTCTGACCAGTCTACATATTTCTAATAACAGAACAAGGTATGACTTGGAAATGGGAAGAAAAAAAGGAAAAGAGTTTCTCATAGTAAAGGTAAAAAGATAGGTTGTATTGTCTTGATATACCTAAAAGTTTAGGATACCCTGTATAGTAAAATACCCTTAGATTTAGGCAACTTATCTCTTGTTCATTGGTACTGAACTTCTTAATGGCTTTTTCTTTATTTGCGACTTTCTAGAGGTTAGTGAAAGTCTTAGTGAGTTTAAAACAACCGTTATCTGACTTGAAATTTCAGGAAGGTGTTCCTGAGGAGACTGATGATTTTGGAGAGTTTCGGATGAGGGTATCAGACCTGGTGAAAGACTTGATTTTCTTGATTGGGTCTATGGAGTGTTTTGCTCAGGTAAGTCCATTTGGAGATTCTTAGTGGTTTTACTGATCACTTTAGTTTTGTTCACTTCTGTATCTTCTGTAAATGTTCCACCTTTTTCTTCGATTTTAATGGCTAAATGGGTAGTAGATAGTGCAGGTGCCTAGCACACTGCCTGGCATATAGTAGCTTTGTTTATTTAGTATCTTACAAGTAAATTGCAGACTATGGATGGTTCAGTTATGGTTTACTCTATCATTGTTGCTACTGAAAGCTATTCCACTTGTCCAGTTGGAATGGAAAATCATAGATAATCCTTAAAGCCCCAAGATATTTATAGGGAACTTGGACCTAGCCAGGAAAAGTAGGCAAGTTTTTCTGATTTGATAATTATGTACCAACTCCTGGCAACTCTTAGTTATTTGGCATTTCCTTTGCCCACATTTACGGTTAGATTCCTGTGCAGTTTCATCCCAGAGGTGACAATACTAGAGTAGAAGATTCATAGTCCTGTGATTTTCCTGACAATCAGTGAGTAACATTTGCCCTCATAAGGTTGCAATCATCACCATTCCACATCACTTAACATTAGCATAATTTCAGGTGGTTTTCATATTACTGGATCATGCTCTAAGCTCTGAAATAACAAGTTTTGATGTTTTGTCAGCAGTATTGAGCTAACCTTTATTTTATTTTGTGTATTTGGGGCATAATCTGATTTAGAAAGTGTTAATAAAATTAAAACTATTTACTTTATATTAAGCAAAGTGTGTTTATTGATCTAATTATAAAGGGTTGGAGATTCTTAGAAAGCAGATTTAATGAGATCACTAGACCACAGGCAAATGACCTGTGTTCAGGATTCAGCACTTCTCTCATTGGCATTGTGGCTCTGAGCAAGTTACGTTCTTCAGGCCTCAGTTTACAAATTTTCATAAATTATCAGTGTTGTCCAACATGTTTTCTATGGAGCACCAGTCCTATGAGATGTTTTTTAGCAAAAACAAAAAAAGAAACAAACAAGCACCGAACTATCCTCAATTAAATTTGGGAAATGACTTATTAAAGGCGTTGTGAAGTCCTACAACAAGAGAATCCTTTAATTTTCCTGCTTATCAAGTGTTTGTTATTTGACTTCAGAAATATTATTTAGAATAACACCCAGTCACATTCCACAGATGGATGGATATGCCCTGGGAAATTTCTGGACTAGAACATCTCTGAGTATTCTGCTTGGTTTCCTTTTTTCTTCCCCTTGCTTGGATGTAGTATTGTGATAGATGCTTTTCTGAATAGCTGCTTTTTTGGAATTTAATCTATGCTACTAGTGTTGATGCAGACAAGTATTTAAAATAATAGAAATGTAAAATCAATACATATGTAAAAAATCTACATTGTATTTCAGTTTTAAGTGTATATATGTACTTATCAGTTACTATCAGGATCAGGAAAAGACACTCATGTAATATGTTTTGCTTTTCCATAATATTCATTTTGTGGGAGCAGATGATAATCTTAATATACTCTTGGAGACCTAACTGAGTTTATTTTAGATATTAAAATAGCATTTACTTGTAGATCAGTGAAGATGTGAAAAATGAAAATAACATTCTCCCCTGGCTCTGAGAGATAATGAGGTTTAGAAACAAGGGGCTAGATTTATTTTAACTAACAGGATTTTTTTGTTTGTTTTGGAATTCGATTCTGTTTTCCTTTTAATGGATCCATAATCCACCTCTTCTTCTCTAGTTATATTCTACTCTGAAAGAAGGCAACCCACCCTGGGAGGTGACAGAAGCGGTTCTCTTTATCATGGCTGCTATAGCAAAGAGTGTTGATCCGTGAGTGTCTCATAAGTCTTTTGCTGGGAACTCTAAATATCAAAGGAAGGAAAATTACCATTTTTTTCTAATATGGTATATGTTTGGAAACTCTCTTAGAACTTCTTCTATAATGGTGCCTAGTCTTCTGACTTTTAGAGTCTATTCCAGAGTAGCATGCATTGCTGATACCCATGTTTTAACCACATTTTCTAGAGTTAAAATTGTTTTGTTTTTGATGCTAGGAAGAGAATGTTGATTTATTTTTCCACCCGAGGCTCCCTTGTGAAAGTTGGTATAATTAAAAATTTGTTAGGCTGTTAAATTGTTGGTACTTGGTTAAAAGCAGTTGAATAGGCACCAATTGGCTCTCATCTGATTTTGTGGCCTTGAGTAAGTTATTCTTACAAATATTTTATATTGTTCTCCTTTTTGTCTGCCTTAGAGAATCATTTGTGAGTTTCAGAGAGGCAAGACAGACAACTGTGTCACCTTAAAAGAGTAGCAAAATCTAAGGGGCAGTTATTTTGTTGTTGCCATTGGAAATGTTTAAGTTAATTAGAAATTGATTTCTAATTGATTAGCATAGAAATTCTATTTATGATTTTAACATGAATTCCTAAAAGCAGAATTTACTTCGTGCTGTGAGTTTATCAATTGAGGCTAATATCTATCAGGTTTTCTTGTATTGTGATCAGATACCTGCAGTCGAGCTCTCTATCCAAAGCCTTGGTTGGCATGTATTTATGACGAGTATAGTGCTTCTTTCTTAGCTGATCTTTAGGGTTCAGTCAGTGAAATCTTACATTGTTTCTAATCCAGCAAATATTCAAGGAGGTAAGAGTAGGTTGGTTTTTCTCTATCAAGAAGTTCTGGTCCTGAATTACATACCATACTATTTACTCTTAAACTCGTTTTGGTATCTTTGGGAACCTTCAGTGATAGTCTGATATTAAAATCACTAATATTCTAACTGATATGTGTTGATGTAAAAAAGGATGGGTAGAGAGTCTCAAAATTAGCTTAGTGCCCCCAGGGAAATATAAGGCGTAAATGAGAGAAGATTTAACATTCTTTTTTATTTACCCACCTTTCAGTCCAATTGCATGATTATTTTTTAGTGTATATAAAGGACTCAGTAGACTTAGTTTATCAGCGGGGAGTGCTTTTGCTTAATCCAGGACATTATTTGGATTTTAAACATCTTTCATTTCTGGATCGTATGCTACCATTTTGGGGGCATCCACCACTCAGTAAAGTATTTCAGCCAGTATCCTTGGGGAGTGGAAAAAAGGAAAGGGAAAAAATAAATTCATGGAGCTTTGGAGAGTATTCAGTTAATTTCCCTCATCCAAGCCAGGGCACCTTTACCTCTTCTGCAGCTTGTATTCTTGTTCCTTTAGATAGTGAGCTGGCTCATCCATACTTACCTGTTCTTAAAGTTTCCAGTATCCAGCTATAAGAAATGTTTTGGAGAATAATAACCAACAGCAAGTGGTCTGTGAGAATTATTCATTCATTCGTTTAGTCATTCGGCAATATTTATTGAGTGCCCACTATGTGCCAGGCACTGTTCTAGGAACTGCAGATAGAGGAATAAATAAAATGAATTCTTTTTAAGAATACATTCATCCACAGTAAATGCCTGCTTCTCCAATTTGCAGAGCCTTACTTGATAACAGGATGTGTTGTTAGACACTTTACTCTCATTTAGAAGATTAAGGAGCAGAATGCTTCTCTTCAAACAATGATACCTTCCATTTCTTCCTTTTCGCTTTTTTTGAGGATTTAAAAAACTTTCATACCAGCTGTTAAGCACGTTTATCCAAATGGTTATTTATTTAGAAAAAAGCCCTTTAGCAATGATTTGTCTCATTGCAGCCTGTTAACAGGCCAGAATCTAACCTCTGAAATCAGTAACTGAATACTTTGCCTTTTGCACTCAGGGAGAACAATCCAACACTTGTGGAGGTCCTAGAAGGAGTGGTCCGCCTTCCAGAGACTGTCCATACAGCAGTGCGATACACCAGCATTGAATTGGTTGGAGAGATGAGTGAAGTGGTTGATCGAAATCCTCAGTTTCTTGGTATGTGTGAACTCATCCCTCTGTAGCTGCTGTATCTGTTTTTCTGATTCTTACTTTTGCTCTGATTCTTACTTTGCTCTTGTTCTCTTGCTTTCTGTTTTTATGGGTAGGCAGAATGTTTCTAGACACCGAGAGTAATGATATTATGAGTTATTGGCTAGTTGACACAACATGTATAATCTCATCAGACCTTGGAAGAAGCATCTTTGAAAGATTAGATCTCTAGAGAGGGAAATAATTTGCTTCTAGTACTGTTTTTCAGCATGAACATTTCTGTCTTTGTTAGTCTTTGGTACATGCTCGGTTAATCAGCCTCTCCTATATTTCTAACCTGAAAGCTATTATTAATAGGGTAAAGCAAATGAAAGATTTTTTCAGTGTTAAATATATGCTCCTTTTAAAAAACAAGAAATATCATTTGAAATGAAAGAAGTACAAATTAAAATGAAGAATGTTGAGTTATATAGCTTCTGGATGCCCTTATTTCCTTTAAAAAATAACTAAAGATTATATATAAAATAACTTTAGAATCAAAAGGGAAGGTATAAGTCATTTCTTTTATCCCTCTCATTTTCTAGTTAATAAATCCAAAGAGACTAAATAATTTATCCAGTGTAGTATACATTAGCCGCCCCCCCTTGATGTTCAAGAGTGGTATATTCTGAAAATTTTAAGAACCCCCCAAACTTGTGAATATCATTAATTATATCATTACATTTGATATATTTCCTATACTTCTCTTTATCACCACCTTTTGGTTTTTTAAAATTCCAGTATAGTTAACATAATAATACAGTATAGTGTTTTATTAATTTCAGGTGCACAATATAGTGATTCAACAATTCTATGCATTACTTAGTGCTTATCAAGATAAGTGTACTCTTAATCCCTATCACCAATGTCTTTTTCTTTTCTTTTTTTTTTTTACAAATAGTTTATTGTCAAATTAGTTTCCACATAACACTCAGTGCTCATCCCCATAAGTGTCCTCCTCTATGCCCATCCCTCCCTCCCCCCCACATCCATCAGTCCTCAGTTTTTGTCAGCATTCAAGAGTCTCTCATGGTTTGCCTCTCTCCCTTTCCCCCACCATTTCCCCCCTTCTTCTCCCCCTTGTTCCTCAGTTAGTTCCTCCTAATCCTCCTATACGTGCAAACATATGATATTTGTCCTTCTCTGCCTGACTTATTTCGCTCAGCATAACACCCTCAAGGTCCATCCATGTTGCTACACATGGCCAGATTTCATTGTTTCTCATTGCCATGTAGTATTCCATGGTATAGATAAACCACATCTTCTTGATCCATTCATCTATTGATGGACACTTAGGCTCTTTCCATGTTTTAGCTATTGTGGAGAGTGCTGCTATGAACATTGGGGTACATGTGCTCCTATGCATCAGCATTTCTGTATCCCTTGGGTATCCCCATCACCAATTTCACCCATCCCCTCCACCCGTCCCACCTCTGGTAACTCTTTATAGTTAAGAGTCTTTTTTTGGGGGGTTGCCTCTTTATTCCTTTGTTTTGTTTCTTCAATTCCCACATGAGTGAAATCATACCGTATTTCTCCTTCTCCAACTGCTTATTTCACTTACCATTATACTCTCTGGATACAGACATGTTGTTTTAAATGGCAAGATTTTATTTTATTTTTTTATGGCTGAGTAACATTCCACTGAATGTGTATGTATACACCACCCCCCATCATCTTTATCCATTCATCTATCCATGGACACTTGGGATTCCTCCATAATTTGGCTCTTGTAAATACTGCATTAAACATAGGAGGATGCATATATCTTTTGGAATTAGTGTTTTTGTATTCTTCGAGTAAATACAGTAGTGGAATTACTAGATTATACGTTTATTACCACCTTTCAGTTTGATTTTTTTTATATATCTTTTTTTATTGCTTGAAAGTCTTGCTTAAAAAATGATGTATGTTTGGGGCACCTGGGTGGGTCATTCAGTCTAGCAACCAACTTTGGCTCAGGTCATGAACTCACAGCTTGGGAGTTTGGGCCCTGCATCTCTGCTATTAGCACAGAGCCCACTTTGGATCCTCAGTCTCCCTTGCTCTCTGCCCCTCCCCCGCTTTCGCTTACTCTCTCTCAAAACTAAAAAAACATATTTAAAAAGTGATGTACGGGGCGCCTGGGTGGCTTAGTCGGTTAAGCGTCCGACTTTCACTTAGGTCATGATCTCGCGGTTCGTGGGTTCGATCCCCGCGTCAGGCTCTGTGCTGACTGCCAGCTCAGAGCCTGGAGCCTGTTTCAGTCTGTGACTCCCTCTCTCTGTGACCCTCCCCTGTTCACGCTGTCTCTCTCTCTCCTGGAAATAAATAAAATATTAAAAAATAAATAAATAAATAAATAAATAAATAAAAAATAAAAAGTGATGTATGTTTCTTTTTTCTTGTTTCTGTATACAGAGCATAGACATGCTTACATTATACCTGAGATACTTTTAAGTTCACCATACCATTTGTAAATCTTTACAAAATACCTGTTTTCTACATTTCTTCACTTCTGTTACCTGTCTCAACATTTGACTTTCTTTACTGGATGATTTTTCCACAAGAAACAAAGTAGGTTTGTGTATTTGTGTAAGAGTTATCATTACACAATGGGTATCTCAGTTGGTTAAGGGGCTAACTTCGGCTCAGGTCATATCGTAGTTCGTGGGTTTGGACCCTGCCCGCATAAGGGCTCTCTGCTGACAGCTTGGGGGCCTTGAGCCTACTTCAGATTCTCTGTCACCCTCTCTCTGCCCCTCCCTTGCTCACACTCTGTCTCTCTCTTTCAAACATAAACATTAAAAATTTTTTTAAAAGATTTATTATTCAGTACCACTTTGCAGTGCTGGATTCAAATGTGTGCTTCAGCAATAAGACATTGCTGAAGCAATTTAACAGACAGATGTTCATACTTCCTTTAGAGTAGTCAAAACAATAAACTTGAGAATCACAGAAGTCTGTAGTATTATGGTTGCCTGTACTAGGTTCTAGATTTTAGTTCTTCTGATTTGTAGGCTTAAAAAGGCTATTTATTGTGGAGACTGCCAGGGTTTTATCCTGATTGGTGCATTATATTGGTTTTTAGACTGGAAATGGATATAACTCTTCAGGGCACTTTTAAGACATTATTATTATTACTATTATTATTGGGGTTTTGTTTTTGTTTTTGTTTTTTTTGTTCTTTTCTTTTATGGTTTGGTGTGAGGTTACCCAAAAGTACTCTTTAATCATATGTGATTTTTCCATAGAAAACCATTCTGATTTTTATAAAGTAAGGTAAAAGAGAAGTAGAATTTGTTTTGTAGAAATTCATTTTTATAATCAGTTTCTTTGGTACACTTATATTTGCTAAAAGATACAACATTTTTTTCTAGAAGTGCTAAAGCACCATCTGCATGTTTTTAAGGCCTTTTGTAACCAGAAAGAAGCAAGTGTAAAAGTGTCTACTTTAGATAACTGCTATAATTAATGTAGGCTCTTTTTACATAGTGACTCATCTCGGAGTATAAATAATGGTAGCTCTCTGAGCTTCATGTTCTTTCTTACATTACCTTATTCTTAATACTTGGATAATGATATCCACTAGTGGTTTTCAGACTATTCTGTGAAGACCTAGCCACGAGGAAAGAAATAGAAGGTGAATAGATAGGACCCAGGGCTTCCTGACACTAAGTCAGCAAAATCAAGCTCCAGTGTGTGTGTGTATGTGTGTGTGTGTGTGTGTGTGTTTTAATGTTTATTTATCTATTTTGAGAGACAGAGAGAGCACACAGAGAGGGCTAGAGGTGGGGAGAGAGAGAGAATCCCAAGCAGGCCCTGTACTGTCAACGCAGAGCCTGATGCAGGACTTGAACCCCTGAACTTTGAGATCATGACCTAAGCTGAAATCAAGAGTTGGAGGCTTTAACTGACTGAGCCACCCAGGCACTCCTACATTTCATTTTTTGAAATGGTTCTTTTGTGGGGCATCTGGGTATCTCAGTTGGTTAAACATCCGATTGTGACTCAGGTCATGATCTTGTGGTTCGTGAGGTCAAGCCCTGCATGGGGTTCTGTGCTGATAGCTCAGAGCCTGGAGCCTGCTTCAGATTCTCTGTCTCCCTCTCTCACTGCCCCTCCTCTGCTCGTGCTGTCTCTCTCTCTCTCTCTCTCTCTCTCTCTCAAAAATAAACAAACATTAATTTTTTTTTAATGGTTCTTTTGCGGGGTGTGTGGGTGGTTCAGTTGGTTAAGCACCCGACTTCAGCTCAGGTCATGAACTTGCGGTTTGTGAGTTCAGGCCCCGCGTTTTGCTCTTTGCTAACAGCTCAGAGCCTGGAGCCTGCTTCAGATTCTCTGTCTCTTTCTGTCCCTGTTCCTCCCCTACTTGACTCTGTCTCTCTCCTCTTCTCAAAAATAAAGGTTAAAAAAACATTTTTTAATACAATAAAAAATAAATAAAATGGTTCTTTTGCTTTTAAAAAAGCAGGGGGGATATAAACCTCTATTCTGAGAAACTAGAAGTTTTCCTTGAGTTTCAAATATGTAATCTTTACTTTGTGGCTTCTCTCCTTAGACCCTGTGTTGGGCTATTTGATGAAGGGCCTGTGCGAAAAGCCTCTGGCTTCTGCTGCAGCCAAAGCCATTCATAACATTTGCTCTGTCTGCCGAGACCACATGGCTCAGCACTTTAATGGACTCCTGGAGATCGCCCGTTCCCTTGATTCCTTCATGTTGTCTCCAGAAGCTGCTGTGGGCTTGCTAAAAGGTATTTACTTCAGATGTTAACTAGTAACTAGTAACCAGATGTTAACTAGTAACGTCTCTAAGCCACTTCTGGGGGTTATCTTATACTAGTCATAGCCCAGTTTTTCATTTGCACCATACTTACTGATGGAGATGACCTTTCCCCTCGGGAGGGTGTTGATTGTATACACATGCATTCTTTTCTTAGAATATTTTAAGGCTATATAACCAATTAAAACTGCTTATAGTGTGTATAGCACAGACCTAGATTTTGTACAGAGACAACACATTTGAACCAAACATAGTTCCTTTTTGAGTTGGGGGAAGAATAAAAAGGGAAACCAAATAGCATTGCCATACCAAACAAGTAGGTGGAAATGTAAAGGTCATGTGTGTGCATCAGTCCTGTAGTAGAAATGTGGTCTCTTAGCAGTCTCTAAGCAGTATGGGTCAGCTTTACACTCAGCTATGGCCTATCCAGAGGCAAGCAGCCAAAGTGGTGATAAAGTTCAGCGTAAGAAGAACCAGAGGTATTAAAGGCTAGAAACAGAAGGGACTTTAAGCATAATGGCTATTTTTAAATATTTGAAAAATTACCTTATAACAGAGGAGACAGATTTATTTTATGAGTAGTTGTCAGTGTTTTACATTTACTTGCTCTTAGAAAGAAAATGCTTTTCTAAGTAAACTATAAAAGCAGATTGGGGTGCCCTTTGAGGTAGTAAAATCCTTACAGCTGGTGGTTAGAGGGGATTTATCAAGTAAAGGATTGGGTAATATAGCCTGTGCGGGATCATTTAAGCTTCTGTGAGTAGCAAACAAGTTAGGCGTGGCTAGATTGGATGACTGTGTGTGAACTGACTGTTCTTTCTTGTATCTAATAAGGTTCCTTCCAGAGTATTTGCATTTTCCAAGATAGATTTTCATTCTGTAGCATGGATTTTTGTTGTTTCCCTTCATAAGCATAGATGATAAGGCATTAAATGCGACTCAAGTATTCTTATTTCTTATCTACTACTAGTGGTCATTGCCATCTTGTAATTTTCTACTGAAATTTAACCTTGATACTGAAGTGATGTCTAACCTGTAGTAGGATGTGGCGTCTCAGTTATCAGTGACATCTTCTAGATAAAGAAAACTTTGTAGTAACATTCCTTTCTGTAGGAATGAATTAAAAGGAGAAGTCATATTTAAGTTATCTTTCTCCCCCATCCAGTTTTAAATAATTCTAACTCATCTGTGGCTTACAGACTACCAGGAGAAGTCATTTAGTTTTTTAATTAACATTCAAGGACATATAGATTGATTATTGTTCTTTTTTTTTTGTTTGCTTTTTTGTTTTGTTTTGTGATTACTGTTCTGTTGAATCAAATTTTGGGAGATGATAAAAATCAGAGTCAAGGGATTTTTTTTTTTTTTTTAATAAATCCTGGAAGGACCTAGGCTGATATGTAATCCTCTGGAGCTGGGGGATATGCTTAAGCATTTAGTGGGGATTATGACAAGAGGAAGGCTGAGTGAGAAGCATCTGAGGCTTCTATTCCAATTTTTGTTAAAAAGCTACGTTTTTTAGCCTATTTTATTGGAATTCCAAGTTAAGATTTTATTTCATTAAAAAAAATGGATTTTTCAGTGATTTGGAAAATGGAAGAAAGTCCCACTTACTTTTCTGTTCAAAGCACTCATTTTACAGATAAAGAAATTGAGGCCCAGAGATAATACCTCACCTAGCTCATAGATTCTGTTAGGTAGAGCTAGAATCAGATCTCTAATTTCAGGCCTTTTTCCCAAAAAAAAAAAAGAAAAAATATGTCTTGTATTTCTCCAGCTTCTCTGATGACCAGAATTGCCTTGGTACTTATCAAAAATAAGTACCTGCTAAATCAGAATCTCTGAGAAGTTTGAGAACCATTGTACCATACTATGTAAAAATAGCTTTGGGACTTTGTAAAGGAGGTTTTTAAAGTATATGAAGAATTGGAAGGAGAGATGTATTTAAACATCTTTAAACCCATAGGCACCTGAGGAGAAATAATTTAATATTAACTTCAGTTTTAAATGTTAGTGTGAAAGTCACTTAGTCATCTAAGCCAAATAAAGAAGAACCAGCCCTAAAAAACAAAATACTGTACCTGAAAAAAGTGCTGATCTTTTTAAAAGAATGAAACCAGCCAGCCTCATCTGTTAGCCAGTGGTTACCTCAGTTTCAGCTTTTATCTTATTTGTATTTTTCTTTATCTTGCAGGGACAGCACTTGTCCTAGCCAGATTACCTTTGGATAAGATTACTGAATGCCTTAGTGAACTTTGTTCTGTTCAGGTTATGGCATTGAAAAAGGTGAGCGCAATTCAATGAGGGGTTTTATACATATATATCATGATTGCATGTTAGAAAGGAAAAGAGAAAATTATATATTTACAGGTGTTCTTTTATCTACCTAGGTAACCAAGAGTAATGAACTAAAAAGCTCTTAAAATTAGTAAGTCTATCAAAGGAGCTGCATAAATGGGAAATAAGTATTCTAAAGTCAGTAGATTTTCACTATCAGTAATACCATTTAGAAGATAAAACAGGGTAAACACCATTCAAGTTAGCAACCAAAACCGTACCCTACCATGTTTCCTTAAAGAATATTGTAAAGATGTTCTCTCTTCTCATTACATTTATATTTATAATGTAATAATAGGAGAACTTGACATAATGATTCTGAAGTTTATCTCTTGTAATATTCCGGTAAAAGTATTTAAGAAATTTTGGGAAAGAAGAATAAGAGGCAACTTGCCTTATCTCTTAAAATATCTTATGAAACCATAATAACTTTAAAGTGTTATGATAGAAAGTGACATTAAAATATAGGTTATATAATAGTGTTATATATGTATGTTATATATGATATAGAATATCTTAATCATTATAAAAATAAGTGGGGGGAATATTAAATAATAACTGTTTTCCACTCCACAATGATCATGTGGTAAAATATAGTAGTATGCAGTCTTGGCCATTTTGCAGTAAGATGAAAGACAATAATTTGACAATATGAATTTAAAGGTTTGCACCATTTGAGTAACTATCCGGAATCTCTATAAGGAAATGATTAGAGATTGAGAAGGAAGTTAACATATAAGGGTGTATGTTACAGTGTTTGCTGTAGGTTTGTATGTGTTAAAACAGAGTGTTAATGTCTCTTTGTCTCTTCAGCTGTTGTCTCAGGAGCCCAGCAATGGCATATCCTCAGATCCCACTGTGTTCTTAGATCGCCTTGCAGTAATATTTAGGTAAGAAGGGAAACTGGATGGCTGCCTTAGGTTAAAAGCTCAAATAAGACAAATATGTATTCAAGGAAGTGTTTTTCTCCTAAACTTCCAGGTATATCATATAATCTTCTGTTAGGAGACTGATCGTCCCATTACCTGAAATTTTGGTGCGAAGACAAATTCTAAGAATTAATTTTTGATAGACCTTTGTCAAAAGACCTACCAAAGAATTGGTAATTAATTAATTAATTCTTTTAGTCTCTAGATCAAACTACCAAGGAATTGGTAGTTAATTCTTTTGGTCTCTACTTCAGTGATTATCCAACTTTAACATGCATCATAGTCACCTGCAGGGCTCAGCTTATCAAAACAGATTTCTGGGTCCCATCTCCAGAGTGTCTGATTCAATTGGATTTGGGGTAGGATCCAAGAATTTACAGCTGTTGCTACTACTTAGTATCCAAGGACCATGCTTTCAGAACTGTTGCTGTCTATTGTAGGGGTGCAAAAAAATAATAAAGCATCTTCATTGATCAGGTGAAATTAATCCTTCTTTGAATCCTCCTTTAATCATGCTAATGATTAAGAAAGCATTTGAGTAACAATGTTCATGAGTGATCCTTATTGAGTTACATAATTTGTGAGTCCCATAGGTACAACTGGAATATACC
Source organism: Proteles cristata cristata (assembly GCA_017311185.1). Lineage (NCBI taxonomy): Eukaryota > Metazoa > Chordata > Mammalia > Carnivora > Hyaenidae > Proteles > Proteles cristata. The sequence goes on along the minus strand of JAESUZ010001885.1, from coordinate 206,733 downwards.
AGGTATAACTGGAATTGTTGTGTAAAAGCCTATGTTGAATAAGTTAAAACTGAGATGTTTTAGCTTATTAATTCTTCTCAACAGGTGTTTTCATTTTAATTTGGTGCAATGCTTTTCTTGTATAGTAATGATAGTCCTGTTAATGTGACATTCTGAAAGCCTATTAACAATAGTTCTTATTTCACAATAAAGTGGAAGGAAATCTGTGATAGATGAAAATCCCCCAATTTAAAGAAAATGAGATTTTTATTCAGTTGCTGTTGAGCTCATTTAAATTAAAGAAAATTTTTGAAGAGGTTGGTAACCATACAGGGTTCTTTTCTTCCCTGCTTCTTTCAAATTAGTGGATTCTAGAAGTAGGCAAATAATTGAATTTGACATATTGTGGGTGGGCCCAAATTATGTATCATTTGGTTCAGATTAGAACCATGAGAAACATCTTTGGTAGGTTAGAATTCCTGAAGCTTTTGCCTTTTAATGCTGGTAATGAAACAGTACTTGGTTTCTCATAGTGAATTTAGATTGTCTTTTTTGTTTTGTTTTGTTTGTTTTAAGTTTATTTATTTTGAGAGAGACAGAAACAGCGCAAGTGGGGGAGGGGAGGAGAGAGAATCCCATGCAGGCTCCACGCTGCCAGTGCAGAGCCCGACGCAGGACTCACGAAACCGTGAGGTTATGACCTGAGCCAAAACCAAGAGTCAGACACTTAACCCAGCTGACCCGCCCAGGCCCACGTAGACAGTCTGGTTTTTAATTTTTTTTTTTTTTTATTAATTTGGAAGAGTATATATTCTGATTTTTAAAGGGAAAAAATGGAAAAGATAATTGTAGTGCCCCACAACCCGTTTAAGCTAGAGTTGGATTGAGTTTGCATGTTCTAATGAAATAGCATAAAGGTGGCAAAGGAAGGGGAGTGGGATGATTTAAAGTATGTGCTTGTGTTTTAATGGAGTAGTAGGAAAAGGTGTTGAGTCGTCAATAACTTTGTTATTTGGTATTCTTTTTGTGGTAACAATGTTACCAAGTAAGCTAGCAGGGTTTGAGGCTGTGGATTTTCAGTTAAATTGCTCTTTCTCTATTTTGGTTTGTTGTCTTTCCCCAGACACACCAATCCTATTGTGGAAAATGGACAAACTCATCCGTGCCAAAAAGTCATACAGGAAGTAAGTGCTTAATGGATGCCTGTGGAACAAGGCTTTCTTCCTTTTTCCTTACAAGGCTGTGGGTAACTAAAACGAGAAGGTACTGTCTTCTGGATTCATAGGAAGATTCAATTTGTTGATACAGTTTAAATTTCAGTGAACAGAAGAATAGAACTCTTCAAATATTTTTTTACTTTAGATTTGATAAGAAAACAGACTATGGGGAAATGAATTGAAAGCCCAAAGAAGTAGAAGTTAACTATGTGAATCTTAGAGTTGCTAGGAGGCCTGATTAATACTAGCAACAATTTTTTGACAAAGCTATTTCTTCCTTATGGCTTTTGTTTCCCCGATATAAATGCACTTCTTTTTTCACTGAGGGTGATAGGAGGATCAAAAGGCATGTTTTGAGAAGTACTTTTCAGACTTCAGAGGGGAAACACCAAATGTCCTGAAGTGTTCACCAGTACCAAATAATGCTATTTCATTAGCTCCAGTCCTTTTGTTCAAAATCTTCCAGCTTGGAACTATAATCTTTAAACATCTCTTCCTCCCTAACTCATACTAATTCTTTTCATTGTAAATCAGGAAGTCCAAAATTCAGGAAAGTGTATCTTTATCTTCCTGTTCTAAAGAGTTGTTAAAGAATCACTGTGTTTCTCTCAAGAAGTGGTTGTGTATTGGTGATGGATAATGTATGAATCAGAATCAGAATCTTTTTCTATAAAGGCTTTTTCCAAATTATTTGAACATCCAAATCAGATGTTACCAACTCGGGAGCATTTTTTTCAGCTCTTTGTTGTTCACTGTTTTCTTTCTTGTGCTCTTTGACTCAGATATGGCCAGTTTTATCTGAGACTCTAAATAAGCACCGCGCTGATAATCGGATCGTAGAGCGTTGTTGCAGGTGCCTCCGCTTTGCTGTTCGCTGTGTAGGCAAAGGATCTGCTGCCCTCCTGCAGCCACTAGTTACACAGGTAAGTTCTCCCGAAGTGGGAAGTATAACATGTACAGGGTTCGACATAGGAGTCTTTAGAACAAAAACTCTGCTGATGTAACGAAACCCTTTTGTACGTATTAAATACAAACTCAAATATTTGAAAGCGATAAGCAGTGCCCAAGTCTGTCATCTCTGAGGGAAGCAGCTTGTAATCTATTCTGCATAGTGATAGTTTAAATAGTAACACATTCCCGTGTGAAATTAGGAAAAGAGAAGACTTTAGTGCTCAGCGCTTCTAGACCAGTGCTAGGCATTTTTATACTAATTTTCTTTTTAAAAATGGGTCTTGTTGGGGTACCTGGGTGGCTCAGTTGGTTGTGTTTCTGAGTCTTTGTTTTGGTTAAGATCATGATCCCGGAGATCAAGCTCCACTTTGGGCTCCACGCTGAGCATGGAGTCTGCCTAAGGTTCTCTGTCTCCCCATGCCCCTCTCCCCGACTCATGCTCTCGCTCGCTCGCTTTCTCTCTCTCAGAAAAATATGTGTCCTGTCAAAATTTGCTGTTTCTTGGCCCAAAGAGATTTTTTTATCTCAACCACAGTGGGTCATATAAGTCTGTTTGTTATTTGTCAAGAAATAAGTTTGACTCTTTTATTTTTTTAATGTTTATTTTGAGAGAGAGAAAATGTGGGTGGGATGGAGCAGAGAGATAGAGGGAGAGAGAGAATCCGAAGCAGACTCCATGCTTCACAGAGCCCAACACAGGGTTCAGTCCCACAAACCGTAAGATCATACTCTGAGCCAAAATCAAGAGGCAGATGCTTAACCAACTGAGCCACCCATATGCCCCAAGTTTGACTCATTCACCAAGACTGATAGGTAATTACAATGATGTGACTCACTATATGAGATTCTCTAACATCACATTCACATCAAGAGCTACTCTGTATGAGATGCTTATAACTAGGGATTAGATCACTAAGTAGTTTGTGTTGATGTTAAGCTTACAGCAGAGCCAGGACTAGATTGAGGCAAGTGAGTTGCCATGGGTACAAAATTAAGAGGCGAGGCAGAGTGTCAACCTTGCATTTGCAGTACTTGTAGTAAGTGCCTATCAATCAGTTGTCATATGCATAACTCTGCCTGCTTCATATTGTAGATTTGAATAAAGTTTGCATTTACTGTACCCTGATGATGCCATATGTTTGCACTACATATATTCCAACCTCAGGTTAAGTGTCCCCTTTATAGCATAATACATTCCGGGTCAAATATAACTTGATTTAATGCCCCTTTGCTGTTAGAGGATACCCTCATGATTTTGATTTTTTTGTTATTGTTGTTTATTCCTGCTAATTATGTGGCCAACCTAATAGAGTAGCACCTTGTATAGGAAGTATGTTCTAAAGTCAGTACATGTGGGGAAAAAAATGAAACGTATTTTTTTTTTAATCCAAAATTGAGAGAGTAGCAAACTATAACCAGTGGGCCTGCCATGTATTTTTATAAATCTAGTTTTACTAAGAAGTGATAGCCATGCTTATTCATTTAAGTATTCTCTGTTGGCCATTTTTGTGCTACTGTGGCAACATTGCAGAGACAGACCGTAGGGTCAGCAAAGTCTAAAAGTTTTACTATCTGGCCCTTTAAGAAAAAGTTTCCAGATCCTGACTCAATCATTCATTAAGCAGTAGAGCATACAGTTGAGTTTACAATCCTGAAGAGATTCATAGCTCCCATCACACGCTCATTCCATGGTGTATGCTAGAGGGTGTTCTTTCCTTTATCTCTTAGCCCCTACCACATTCATTGTGTTGAATTTATATAATAAAATCAGTACGTCTCTTGTGATGGCATTTTAAATATATGAATGTATGGATGCCTCTTAATTTTTGGAGGAGAGTAGGATAAAAATCCTAAACGAATCATTTAATTTAAATATGTATATTAATATTTTTATTTTCCTTAGATCCAGGTATCTTGATTGAGAACACTATTTTTTACTTTAAATAGAGGGGTTTAGGAGCAACTCAAAATTTATATAGTGCTTTCACAATCTCCTTCAGGATGAGGATGTTTGGTATTTTTAGCCCTGCTATAGCTATACATGCTTTTTTTTTTCTTTCTTAAGAGATAATCTTTAAAGCAAATAGGAACAACCTTTAGGTGTTGGGGTTTGTAGGGGTTTGTAGATAGCTTGGTGATAGCATCCTAATGGCTTCCAGCTTGATGTATTATGCAACTCTCCTGCATCATTTTTTGGGGGGAAGATAAAAGGTCAAAAGCTTGATAGGACTCTAAAGAGAGTACTTGAAAATTATTGGAGAATCGAGCCCTGTGTTTTAGCAAATGTTGCCAACAAGCTTTACTATATTGTCTTTAAAAGAGAAGAAACTACTCGTCTCTGAATTTCTTCCTCCAGACAGTTTCCTAAGTTGGTACTTTTTGGGGGGTTAAAAGAATTGACTGGTTTCTCCCTTGGCAGATGGTGAACGTGTACCATGTACATCAGCATTCCTGTTTCCTGTACCTTGGCAGTATCCTTGTGGATGAATACGGCATGGAAGAGGGCTGTCGGCAGGGACTACTCGACATGCTCCAGGTCTGTTTTCTCTGGGCAGTATCTTGGTGGGTCTGAAGGCCTAGCAGTGAGCTCTTCACCATGTCTTGAATTCTCTTGCTTCTTTATGTCTTTCTTCCAGGAATGTTGATTTCCTAGTATCAGGGAGGTAGAAACTCTTTTTTAAATGTTTGTTTATTTTTGAGAGAGAGAGATCATGAATGAGGGAGGGGCAGAGAGAGAGAGAAAGGGAGACATGGAATCTGAAGCAGTCTCCCGGCTCTGAGCTGTCAGCACAGAGCCTCACTTGGGGCTTGAGCTCACTAATGTGAGAGCATGACATGGGCTGAAGTCAAGACACTTAACTGATTGAGTCACCCAGGTGCCCTGGAAGGTAGAAACTTTCTAGTTGTTCTCTGGACAGACATGCTTAGAAGACTGAGAGATTGACCATATGAATGTAAGGATCATTACAGCTATTATTGCCTAACTTATACTCTCTAGAGATACAGTCTTTTGAGAGATGTAGAAGGGAACAAATAGATATAAAACAAAGGATCTCTAAGCTCAAGCATGATTCTGTCTTTAATTTCTTGCCTGGAACAATCAGTGAACTAGCTCACTCAGCAGGGATGGTCTTAGGGTAAATAGCAAACATAGGAAAAAGCTCCTGATGTATTGATTTTCTCCCCTCCTAGTCATAGGGAAGAAAATATATTAAGAAGTTAAATTATGATCTCTTTTTCCCACGATGTTTTTCCTTTAAACTGGTATTTCATTATTATTATCAAAATTTTTAAAAATAAATCTACTCCCTTAGTGGACAGGACCATGTCTAGTACATAAGCAGTCTTTATTTTCAGAAACTTCTAAAACATTGAGCAGACATCTTTCCAGTTTCATCAGCTAAAATCTATACCCTCAACCCTTTCTGAAATGTGGACTTCATATGTAAAAACTATCAACTGAGAAAGATTTCTGTCTTCGTTTTCTTGAACTGATTTTCTTTCTTTTTTTAAATGTTTGTTTATTTTTGAGAGAGAGAGAGAGAGAATGTAAGCAGAGGAAGGGCAGAGAGGGAAGGAGACACAGAATCAGAAGCAGGCTGCAGGCTCCGATCTGTGAGCACAGAGCCTGATATGGGGCTTGAACTCACGAACCGTGAGATCATGCATGACCTGAGCTGAAGTTGGATGCTAACCACCTAAGCCACCCAGGTGCCCCTTGAACTGATTTTCATTAAAGTCTTTTTCTTTTCCTGTCCATTCTTACTCCCTTTGTTCCTTTTGTGTACATTATATTTAACAAGTCTGAAATGCTGTTGCATTTATATACAGGTGTTTATTTTAAAATCACTGTTCTGTTTTAGGCACTGTGCATCCCCACCTTTCAGCTGTTAGAACAGCAGAATGGGCTCCAGAATCACCCTGACACCGTAGATGACCTGTTCAGGCTGGCCACCAGGTCAGTCCCTCTGAAGAGCAACTTTCTTTTATTGCTCATCCCCATGCCTGCTTAGTCTTGTCACCTAACACTTGACTGTTTGCTTCACTATAAAATGAGTTCAGTGGAGTAAAGGTAGGTTAGTGATTCATAGCCCAGAGTTAAATTGTGAGCCGGAATATCCCTCTACATGAGGAAGAGGAGTTGGATGGGAGCAGGAGAAAGCAGCTGGTTTCTTCACAAAGGAGGGAACATGCAAGACAGTAAAACCAGCTTTGTAAAAACATTTGACTAGAAAATCACTAGAATCCCCTATCGTTTTAACTTTTTATAAAGCCACTGTGATGTCTTGCTTCACTTCACATTTTTCCTTGAGGAAGCTTGGCATCCTTTAGATATAATCATATCTCAGAACAAAAAATTTATAGGATTTTAAGGTGCCTTAGAAGTTATCTTGTACTGCACTTTCCAGTTCTGCCCCCAGCCTTCCACACCAATTATTGCTTAAATTCCTTTTACCAGTAACACTGATAATATTATTCCCAACACTGAAGGAATATTGTTATTATTACTTCTTTAGTCCCTAGATAAAGAATTGAACCAAATTAGTTACTGAACATAAAAGCATTTTTTAATTTTTAAAAGCTTATGTATTTATTTATTTATTTAGAGATAGAGATAGGGAGAATCCCAAGCAGGCTCCACACTGTCAGCACAGAGCCTTTCTCGGACTCGAACTCCTGAAACTGAGATCATGACCGGAGCTGAAGTCAAGAGTCAGGTGCTTAACCAACTGAGCTACCCAGGCACCCTGAACATAAAATCATTTAAAAATTATTTAAAATGGGGGGATGGGGGATGGGCATGGAGGAGGACACCTGTGGGGATGAGCACTGAGTGTTATGTGGAAACTAATTTGACAATAAACTATTTGTAAAAAAATAAAATAAAATAAAATAAAAGATTAGAAAAAAAAATTATTTAAATTGTTATATATGATTATACACATAATATATATTTTATCACTTACAAATGCAAAGTAGTATTGACTGTTCCATCTCAGGATTAGGTATCAAACACTTTTTTGGTTAGTTTTTGGACAGCCTTTGTTGTTGTTGATATAAGAGAACTGTTGGGTGAGCTGTCCAGTCTCTGTTTTCCCAGTGTCTGTTCCTTGAAAAACTAATCCCCAGAGATGCTCTTTGCACAAACGCTTACCTGGTGAAATAAATTTAGAAAATGTAGTGTCTTTTCCATGGAGATTCTCCGTGTATTTTAAAGGATCTGAGAAGTTTTATAGCAAATTGAGTAGAAAGCTTGGGAAGTTCCTGTATACCCACTGCACCACTCCCTCCCCCAACCTCCACAGTCTTCCTCACTATTAGCATTCCCACCAGTGTGGTCTGTTTGTTGGAATTGATTATCCTGTATTGGCATATCATTATCACCCAAAGTCCATAATTTACATTAGGATTCATTCTCGGTGGTGTATGTTGTATGGGTTTGGACAAATGTATAATGACATGTGTCCACAGTTATAATATCACATGGAATAGTTTAATACCCTAAAATTCTCTATGCTCCACCTGTTCAGCCCTCCCTCACCCTCTACTGCTAGCAACCACTGACCTTTTTTTTTTTTTTTTTTAATATTTTTATGTATTTCTAGAAGAGAGAGAGAGACAGCATGAGCAGGGGAGGGTCAGAGAGAGAGGGAGATACAGACTCTGAAATAGGCTCCAGGCTCTGAGCTGGCAGTCAGCACAGAGCCCGACGCGGGGCTCGAACCCACGAACCGCGAGGTCATGACCTAAGTGAAAGTCCGCTTAACCGACTAAGCCACCTAGGCGCCCCAACCACTGACCTTTTTTACTGTCTCCATCTATAATTTTGCCCATTGCTCTGGCTGCTTTTAGAGCCTAATCCTGTCATTTATACCTAGCCTGTCTTTCCAACCCAGGTTTATTCAGCGTAGTCCTGTTACCTTGCTGAGGAGCCAAGTGGTCATCCCTATCTTGCAGTGGGCCATTGCCTCTACTACCCTGGACCACCGGGATGCCAATTGTAGTGTCATGAGGTTCCTACGGGACCTCATCCATACAGGGGTAGCCAATGATGTAAGTATAAACATTGTACCTTTCTACTTTGCAGCTCAGCATCTTGTTATCTCTTTTCCTCATTTCTTAGGTGAAAACCAGATTCTCTTTATCTGATCTGTATTTGATACCATTCACTAACCAAAACACCAACTATTAATGGCCTCTACAAAGTGCTGTAATCTGTATAAAACAGTCTAAAGGTATTTCTGCTCCCATGTCATTCAGTGTTTAGTTGAAGAGATAAATAGATGTAAAGATTTAAATAATAAGAAGATAGTATTTGATTACCAGATGAATGATAAAAGTCATGATTGCTATGAAATCATAGCAAAGGAGGGAAAGCTTTTTGTTCAGAAGTAGGTTGGGAAGTGGGTTAATTTCTGGAAGAGAGACATTAGTGGAGTCATTAGATATAGGTAGAATTTGGATGGACTGGAGAGGGAGAGCTAGTCTTAACTGGAGCACAAATGATAATCAGAGAAAGTCAGGGTAGTACTAAGTATGTTAGATAGTTAAGAGACCTGTTTGGCTGGAGTAGTAAAATGGTTCACAAAATTTTCAAAGGTAGATTTGGGTAAATGTGGAATAGAATTGAAGGTAACAGCAGTGGAGAAATAAGCCACTATTTGAATGGACTAATTATTTAAGAAACTAGAAGTGAAAAGCGGTTTATAAAAAGTTATTTTTTTAAATGTTAGAAATATATGTATATTCAAAGTCTATAGGAAGGAAGAAAATAAGTAAGTTTTTTAATCCAGCTGTTATATATACACTTCCTTCTCCAGGAAAGAGGAATTACTAGCTGGGAAGTTGAAATTAGAATGCATCTTTTGCTCTTACTTATAGCACGAAGAAGACTTTGAATTACGGAAAGAACTGATTGGACAGGTGATGAACCAGCTTGGACAGCAACTTGTCAGCCAGCTGCTCCACACATGCTGCTTTTGTCTCCCTCCCTATACCCTCCCAGATGTGGCTGAAGTGCTCTGGGAGATCATGCAGGTTGACAGACCGGTAAGATTGTTTCCATAAAGAACCCATTCTCACAGTTCTAAACTTTGGTTCCGGGAGGCCAACTATAACTTTGAAACCAGCCCTGTTGTATATCCATGGAGCCTAATCTAGGCATGTTACTAAGTTTCATTTATTAGATGAAGGGGCCTATAGAAGGCCAGTCATTCATTATTAGGTTTTTGAAAGTATGTTTGTGTCACTGTCAAAGGGTTTATATTCCCCTGAAGTGAATACTAAGCTTTGAATTCAGCTGTGTGGCTGGCTGCAGAGAAATTCGTTCACTTGTGAGAGATGCCCATATGTCAGTTATATAGTGCTACAGGTTATTCAAGAAATGTTAATTTACTTCAAGCTCCTTAGATAGCACTGTATGATTTTCCTTGGTAATAAATCTAGCCAGAGCATTTGGGGATACAGAAATATAAAATTAGCTCACAATATGCACTTGGATTTGTTTCTTCTTTAGATTAATTTGCATCTTATTTCAATTCTTGTACCAGCTCATTTATCACCTGAACATGAAAAGTTTTTTTAGGCTATCCAGTAATGTTCAAGTAATTTCAGAATGGGCCGCATGATCATAAATCAGGGTTATGTGTACTGCATGAAAATTTTGAGCAGAGTGGTAAAGAATACATATAGCCTGTACACTAGGATATATTATTTTTAATACTAATATAAAAGCGGTTTAGAAAAGTGCACAGTTGGTTCTAGTTAAAGTGAGCTATCTTCTAGAACCACAGAAAATTCCAGGTATACAAATTTATTGTAACCTTTAAGTCCATGTACATCTTAATGTTGTCTCCTGCTTTGTATCATTGATGGCAGTTCAATTTCAGCAGTTCTACAAAACAAAGATTACTGTTAGAATCTCAAGTCACTGAGGGGCGCCTAGATGGGTCAGCTGGTTAACGGTCCAACTTTGGCTCAGTTCATGATCTTGGAATTCATGAGTTCAAGCCCCCACATTGGGCTCTGTGCTGACAGCTCAGAGCCTGGAACCTTCTTCATATTCTGTGTGTCCCTGTTTTTCTACCCCTCCCCCACTTACATTCTCTCTTTCAAAAATAAACATTAAAAAAATTTTTTTTTAATTAAAAAAAAAAAACAGGAATCCCTTATCACTGAGCTGAAAGTTCTGCCCTAGATTTTTGGTCATCTCCAAAATTCATGCTTAGTGTATATTGCCTTAGCATATGCTTTACTTGATCTTTTGCTCAAACAAAAGACAGGGCAGATGCTTAATAACTTTTTAACATTTTCTTTATAATTCAGAAACAGCCACCTGAACTTTAATCTTTTTTTTTTTTAATTTTGTTTATTTTTTAGAGAGAGAGGGTGCAACCTGGGGAGGGGTGGAGAGAGGGGGGAGACACAGAATTCAAAGCAGGCTCCAGGCTCCGAACTGTCAGCATAGAGCCCAAAGAGGGGCTCGAACTCAAGAAGCATAAGATCACAACCTGAGCCGAAGTCAGACGCTTAACTGCCTTGAGCCACCCTGGTGCTCCTGAACCTTAATTCTTATATATCAAACTCTAAGGCTCCTGTGTGACTTTGGTTCTGTCAGATAGCTCTGCAGTTCTTTCATGTGAGCTCAAGTTGCTCGGTATGTTCTGTTTCAATCTTATACAGCAATATTTTTGTATTTTGTATTTTCCTTAGGAAAGTACTCAGCCCCTCAGGACCAACAAGTTTAATTCCAGAAGTAATGGACGTGAGAAAAAAATTTTCCATGCTTTTTCACTTTTTTACAAATATACTTGGTTCCCAAGTAACAGAAAACTTACTTTGTAAATTTAACTTTATAAAGACATTCTTGGTATCTAAACATGTGGCTAAGTGCTAACAGAAGAAAATTAGAACAGGAAGGTTAAGCAGTAACAGATCAGATAGCCATGGACTTTTAAGAGTTTAGTATGTAAATGGCCACAGAATGTGTGTCAAGAAATTTAAAGTGATTGTTTTCTAAACATCAACCTAAAACTGAGTTTTTGTAAAGGAACTCCTACATAAATTTGGGTTGTCTGTACCCTGACAACTGATTAAAGTTCTAATGATGTGAGTTCAATAAAATTTACATTATTTTTCTTTTTAAGTTTATCTATTTTAGAGAGAGAGAGAACAAGTGGTGGGGAGGGGAGAGAGTTTCAAACAGGCTGCACACTCAGCAGAGTCCAGTGTGGAGTTTGATCTCACAACTGCAAGATTATGATCTGTAGCAATATTGAGTCAGATAGATACTCAACTGAATGAGCCACCTAGGCACCTAAAAATTTGCATTCTTGAGCACTTTCATAGTCATACCGTTTTCAAAATTCAGCACACAAATTCTTCACTAGAAGATGGCATACCAGCTTCGTCATGTGACTTGAAACTATTAAAACTCTTATATAAGTCTGTTCCTCCTTTCCTTTGTTGGGTACTCATCTGGCAAATTTATTTGGTGTTTCCAACCGTATTTCTTAGATGATGATGAAACCCATTGTGTGCTAACTAATTAGATTTTGCTTTTTAGTTTCTTATGGTTTTTTTTTTTTTTTTTTTAATGTTTACTTATTTTTGAATGAGAGAGAGACTACAAGCTGGGGAGGGGCCAGGGAGAGGGAGACACAGAATCTGAAGCAGACTCCAGGCTCTGAGCCATCAGCACAGAGCCCTACTGGCACTCAAACTCACAAACTATGAGATCATGACCTGAGCTGAAGTCAGATTCTTAACCAGCTGAGCCACCCAGGCGCCCCGTTTCTTATTGTTCTTGTTTGGGAGCGATACTTCTTAAGCACTTATAATTGAATATTTACTTTTGCTCTGGTTTATTATAAACCAACATATTAGGGGAATATATAATTTTTTTTAAATTTTGTAATGTTTTATTTATTTCTGGGAGAGAGAGAGACAGCATGAGCAGGGGAGGGTCAGAGAGGGAGGGAGTCACAGACTCTGAAACAGGCTCCAGGCTCCGATCTGGCAGCCAGCACAGAGCCCGACGCGGGGCTCGAACCCATGAACCGCGAGATCATGACCTAAGCAAAAGTCGGACACTTAACCAACTAAGCCACCCAGGCGCCCCTGAATATATAATTTAAAAAATTTGGTTATAAAAAAGGTTATCTTCCTGCTGAAATATGACCAAAGTATACATCCTACTTAAGAAAGGCATGCAGAATTAGAGCAGACTCAAAGAACAGCTAATTGAAAATAAAAACCCAGAAGAAGTCTCTAGAGTTTTGATGTTTTTAAATAGCAACCAGAGTGAGCAGAAAAGTTTCCTGACTCAAAGTACAGGCAGGTATCACAAAGGAATGACTGTTCTTCTAAGAGATATGACCTTAAAACCCTTAAGACTCTGGATTCATATTATATTTAATGTTTATATAATTTTGACGTGTTTACTTACTGTACTTTTTGTCCTTGCTTTTTGTGTTACTGAACTTTTGCTGTGAACTGCCTTTGAGCTTTTCACTCCAGAGTTTTCTGGAAGCTGCTTAATTTTCTGAAATTAAAAAGTTTATCATTAAACTTCTGGCAGAAGGAATAGGACAATAGCATCATCCAGAAAAGGCTTCACTTCCAAGGTAGAAGGGCTCTTTCTGAAATGATGTTTGCTACTACCTCTTTGAATGAAAGTCTAATAGCCTTCCTTTGCAGACTGTTCCAAACCCCAGAGGGTTGAAAGGCCTAAAGATAGTAGTGCTTTTGTTAATTCCTCTACTTGCTTCCAAGTCTGGAAGAGCTAATGCTGCTAAGAAAAACCTGTGAGTCTTTGTTACTACTTGTAGGGTCCAATTGAGCAAGTCGTCTCCTCCTAAAACTCATATTCTCTTCTCTGCACAGACTTTTTGTCGATGGTTAGAGAATTCCTTGAAAGGTTTGCCAAAGGAGACAACTGTGGGAGCTGTCACAGTGACACACAAGCAGCTTACAGATTTCCACAAGCAAGTCACTAGGTGAGTGATGTGGGTTTTGGGGTTTTGTTTTTTTAGGGAATGTGAACAGAAGCAGGGGTGTGCGGAAAAATTTCTTTGTTTCTTATACCAAATTTACCTAAAGGTATATTTCTTTTGTGCCTTTGTAAACTCAGTCTATTGTCTGTTTACATTGAATTGCACAAAGTGGCATTAGAAAGCAGTCTGGGGTGGGGCAGAAATCTCATCATGCTATATAGGTGTGCATCACTTTTACTGTACAAGTGTATTAACTGGGATAAGATCTTAATGGGTAAGTGGAAGCATTATTTCTTCCAAAAGAAAAATGCATTGAGCAGCCACTGCCCTTCCTAACATCTATCTTTATCTTTATGAAGTTCTTTTCTGTTTTCATCCATAATCAGGGGTCAGGAATGCAGGTGTGAATAGGTGAAGCATTAGTTGTGAAACAGATGACGTAAGCAGTAGTGAATTGGAAATTTTTCACCATGCCTAAATATACTGAAATTCTAATAGTTTGAGAGATAGGGAGTGCACACATGTGCCTGAGCAGGGGAGGGGCAGAGAGAGAGAATCCCAAGCAGGCTCTGCGCTGTCAGCACAGAGCCTGACATGGGGCTCGATCTCATGAACCATGAGCTTATGACCTGAGCCAAAATGAAGAGTGAGACACTTAACAAACTGAGATACCCAGACACTCCTTTAGATATTGACTTATAAGTCATACAGTTGTGGAATGATTTATAAGTCTGAGAATGTGTGTTACAGTAAGGCTTGGTAATAGTGAAAAACACTAGAAATATTCTAATTGTCCATCAAAAGAAAATAGTTAATTAATAGAATGTAACTAAATAGGTACTGAAAAAAGATGCAGTAATATACATGTGATGATATAGAAAGTATATGATAAAGGGAAAAAATAATAGTATCATATAACCCAACTTGTACTGACAATTTTTAAAAATTTTGAATTGTGATAAAATACCATAGATTTTACCATTTTAACCATTCTTAAGTATATTGTTCATAGTGTTAAGTACATTCACATTGTGCAATTTCCATAATTTTTTTCATCTTGTAAAACTGAAAGTATAACCATTAAACAACTCCCTCTCCTCCCGTCCTCTAGTCCCCAGCAAGCATCATTCTACTTCCTGTTTCTGTGATTTGACTTGACTACTCTAGATATTTCTTATAAGTGAAATCATACGGCATTTGTCCTTTTGTGACTCACTTAGCACAATGTTCTCAAGGTTCATCCATGTTGTAGCACTTGTCAGAATTTCCTTCCTTTTTAAGGCTAAGAAACATTGTTTTATGTATATACTACATTTATTTATTCACTCATCTGTTGATGGACATTTGGGTTGCTTCTACCTCTTGGGTATTATAAGTAATGCTGCTGTGAACACGAGTGTACAAATATCTCTTCAGGATCCTGCTTTCAGTTCTTTTGAATTGAAAAGAATTCCCAGCACTGACCTTTTCCCCCACTGAATGGTCTTGGTACACTTATTGAAAATCATTGAGTGTATATGCGAGGGATTTATTTTGGGGCCCTCTCATCTATTCCTTTGATCTCTTTGTCTGTCTTTATGTCAATACCATACTGTTTTGATTACTATGGCTTTGTTAATCAGTAACATTTCAGTTACAGCGCAAGCTGGGGAAGGGGCAGAGAGGCAGGAAAACAGAATCTGAAGCAAGCTCCAGGCGCTGCGCCGTGTGCAAGCCCAACACAGGGCTCGACCCCACAAACTGTGAGATCATGACTTGATCTGAAGTCAGACACTCAACCAACTGAGCCACCCAGGCACGTGCACAACCCCCCCCGCCCCCACACACACACACACTGTTTTTAAAGTAATTTCTACACCCAGTGTGGGGCTTGAATTCATAACCTTGATATCAGGAGTTGGATCATGAGCCAGCCACATGCACCTCAGCTTGCACTTTCATTTATTTATTTGTTTGTTTATTTTGACAGTGAGAGAGTGCGAGGTGGGGAGGGGTAGAGAGAGAATCCCAAGCAGCCTCTGTGCAGTCACTTCCAGGCTCGAACTCACAAAACCGTCAGATCATGACCTGAACCAAAGTCACATGCTTAGCCATCTGAGCCACCCAGGCATCCTTCAACTTGCACTTAAAAAAAAAAAATCATGTTTGTTTATTTTTGAAAGACAGATTGTGAGCAGGGGAGAGGCAAAGAGAGAGGGAGACACAGAATCTGAAGCAGACTCCAGGCACTGAGCTGTCGCACAGAGCCCAACACAGGACTCAAATCCATGAATTGTGAGATTATGACCTGAGCCAGAGTTGGTTGCTTGCACTTTTAAAAGCTGTTGTAGGGGCGCCTGGCTGGCTCAGTCAGTTGGGTGTGTCTGACTTCGGCTCAAGTCATGATCTCGCAGTTTGTGGGTTCGAGCTCCATGTCGGATTCTGTGCTGATCATATGGAGCCTAGAACCTGCTTCAAATTCTGTGTCTGCCTCTCTTCAACTCATGCTCTGTGTATCTCTTTCTCTCTCTCAAAAATGAAAAAATATTTAAAAAATTAAAAGCTGTTTTATTATATATTTTATAGATATGCATAGTAAATTCTGGAAAAATGTACAACCGGGACCAGGATGTGAGAGGAGGGAAGGCTTTCACTTTTTATTTCATAACTTTCTCTACCTTTTTTTCAGGAGCATGTGGTATACGTGTACAAATAAAACCAGACCTAGTTTCTAAAAGGAGGAGAAAATAAATTTTAGGCGGTGGTACAGGGTTAATCTTTTCTGAGACTTAATTTCTTAATCTTACTTTCCAGAATGGTTTACTTTCTCATCTCCCAGAGTTTCTCCAGTGATTTTGTTAATTTCTTAAAATCCCAAACCTATGAGTGCTATTATTTTGTAGCTCACTAAGTGGCTTAACAGTCCCAAAAGTAACTGACTTTTGGCCATAGATCAAGAGACATGCATGACTGAAAAATAGCATGTGACTACCTTCATGACCCATTTTGCCAGAAGAAGGGAATTTCCCCTGTTGTAGATAGGTGTATATTGACGGGGATAACTTTACAAGATTATATTCTTTTCGTTATGAATCTTCACAGTAGAAGTAGTTAGCATTCCACCAGAAGCTGTCTCAGAGCAGAATGTGGCTTCTTTCTGCTATTTTTTTGCTGTATTATGTATTCCATCTAGTATTGGTCAGTAGAAGGGCAGGATCATACTGGTTCTAATTTCCAAAAAGCAAATGGGAGCCTGGGGAGAGAACCCCCAAAGGACTAGGCTTACAGTCAAGGCTGTTGGCTTGAATGTTGCCACTTACTGAACTTCAGCTTATTCATCTACAAAGGAGAGTTAGTAATACCCATCTTATTCATAAGGGTTATCATGAGATACCACATGGAAATCTGAAGATTTGTCACGTAGTAGGTAATCAGTGAATGTTAACTTTCTCTTTGGACAGGAACCTGCTGGAATGTCATTATGCACTTGCAAAGCTAGCTAGAGCATGTCTCCTGCCAGTTCTAAGGCACCCACCCACCCACACATTCTAAAATAAGTCTCCACCAAGCCCGAATTCCTTTATCTGGGCTAATCTATGACAGAACGACAGAGTAAGTCTGTAGAGTAATGGAATTCCCTAATTTAAGGAGAATTGAGGGGCACAGAAAAGGAACCCAAATAATGCAATGTTACAAACAAAAACATCTGTGATCTTTGCCCTCTGATAAGAAATAAGATGCACTACCAGCTTGGCCTACTTGATCTCTCATTGCTGAACAAGTTTTGCGGCTCCTCCTATGGTAGGCTGTGACAGTGGTGGGAAAGGAACAGAAGATGGAATGTTAATGTGCTAGAGAAAATGTTTGAGATTGCTCACCTGCGCATAGTAATTCTCTTTCTCTAGTATGCGTGTTGCCCGTGAACCTTCTGTTCCGTGCATGACTCAGTCTCCCTTTTGGTTTTAAGGTCCTGTAACTCCTGCCTCAACATGCTGCTTTGTTTGCCATCCTAGCAGGGAGGGTAAACTGGTTCAGTTTCATTTCAGCAAGTCCAAGCCTGTTTTTCACATAGTACTGGTAATTAATTAATTCCCTAACATCTTCAGTTGGTCAGCTTGAAGAAAGCTGGGGCTCTTCATTCTGAAATAATCATTCTTGCTCTCTAAGCACCACTCATTATAACTAGAAGAAATCCTGCCATCACTTCCCATTTCTCTATGTCAGTGTTTATTCTCTGACTCTTGTCACTTGCATGACAATCTCAAGGTCAGAAGATGTTGAATAAAGGCTAGAGTTAGGCCGGTTTGGGGCTGTCTTCTTGCTCTAGTCGTTAGAGCTTGGTTACTCTCCATTATCCGCCAGAACATCAGGTGGAAAGGGTTGCATTTCTCAGCAGACCACTACTAGGATTATGGGGCTTGAGGAAATGAAAAGTTTCAGAAGTATGGTGAAAGGATTAGGATTGTGGGAATGGAAGCCAGAAAAAAGAACCTAGAAAAATAGTGGCCATTTTAAATGAATGAAATCAAATGGAAAATAAATGCCAGAAGGATTGAGGCAGAAAACAGAAAAGAGTTGTAGCTTTTAAGTTTTTCTTTTTTAAAAATCCCTTTCTTTGGGCTTAATCACCAAGGAAGGACACATTAACCATTTGGCTGAAGCTCTGGACACCAGAGCAGTTGCCAGCAGGGCCAGGAGTGGAGCTGGGCAGATTGGAGATGCTGGCCTCACCCCTCCTTCACCCTGGCTCCCCACCATTCTCGGTGCTTGCATTTTGGTTTCAGCACTTTTTCTCTTGTGTCACAAGAGAGGTGAGGAGTGGAGTTATCATTCTCTTCCATATTAAACCATGCTGTCTGGTTCAAGAAGGGTAAAATCGAAAACCCATATGGCTTTGGAATAGCAAAAGAATCTTAAGTCTTCATCGCTGTCCCACATTTAACTCTTTCATGTTGTCATAGTTCCTTACAATAGGATGCCTCACAGAGGCTTCTCTTGAGTTACACATCTTCTTCCTTTGTGACAGTGGAAGCATGAGCGATACGTTCTCGCCATACCAACTACCTCCTTTGTAGGCAGCATTGATTTGGAAATAGACTGAGGAAGGTAATGGTTGTATTGAAACATGTTAAATTCACAAATGGCAGAATTTCAGTAAAACCAGAAGACTTGATCATTTTCAGTACATTTTTAGAATGGAGAGAGACTGGAAGAAAGTTTCTAGAATATTCTGTTGAATCAAATCCTAGAATCTAAATCAAGGTTCATAATGCTATTTCAGACCTTATAAAGATGAGGAAATCCAGATGTAGGCACTCAGGGGACAGTTTCTACCTTCTTTTCTGTGGAATCATTATTGGCAGTTCCTTTCCAGGTGTTTAGCCGTTAAGAGAAGGAGAGAGCACTTTCTTCTGACATTGCACCCTAGGTGGTAGGCTGTGTGGTCCCTGAGTTTTTCTGAGCCAAAGAGGGCCAAAGAAGGATGCGCATGTTAGGAAGTACTTCCTTTTCCACTGTTTATAGTTTGCCTTCATGTTTAGTTATCAACACTGGTTATAAAAACTGACCAGAAGAACAAAACGAGCAACTGTTTTCTTGGTGACTGTCTTGGACAAAAGAGGCCTTTTGAAAAAACAGGGTCAGATGAAGATTGGGCCATTCAGACCCCATTTCAATGCTTGCCTAATGACAGAGTCCTGCTTCCTCCTTCTCCCTTTGTACGTGCCTTAACCCTTTCCTATCTCCTCTTCCTTCTCCTCCCACAGGAGGAAACCCTGAGCAGCCTGTTCAACTAGAAAATCGATGACTGGTAGAGACTTAGTTGCTGGACTGGGCTTTGTAAACAAAATCTGCCTTTGGAAAAGAACGAGGAAACCAGGGTACTAAGTTAGCTCAGCTCGTAGAGTTAAGATTATCAGTCTTAGGTGAATATGCTTGCCTTTTTACTTGGGGGTTCTGGCTTTCTTGTATTTATGTCAGGGACTTTAACCAAGTATTGAACTGATGTAATCCTCCAAACATTATGAAGTAGGTAATAGATGTGGCAACTGAAGCGGTTTGGTAACTAGCCCAAGAATGGTGGACCCAGGATTCAAACCTAGGCCATTTTTCTCTATACACTCTTTAGAACCCATACAGCTTATAATTATTCTCATATGCAGTAGTTAATATTTGCCCTTGAGTTATGGAAAGATCAGAAGTACAGAGCTGAGATCATTCTCACTGAACTTCAGTGTTGGGGTGGTTTTTCAGCATATTATTATATCTTTCTTCTCAGTCAGGGACCAACCTACCTTTTTCTTTTCTAGTGCTGAGGAATGTAAACAAGTTTGCTGGGCCTTGCGAGACTTCACCAGGTTGTTTCGATAGCTCACACTCCTGCACTGTGCCTGTCACCCAGGTGAGTGTCCCAGCCTTTTCCCTGGCTGCCAGGAATGCTTGGAAATGACATAGGTTTTAGTGCCCATCATGGGACTTATGCTGTAGCTGGTCAGGGAATGACTTAACAGTTTAACGCTCCTAAACAGTTGGAAATGCAGGGCCCTGATTTTCTTGGGCCAAGGCAGCCAGGAATTGTCAGCTTCTTTTGGATGCCATCTTCACCCCTACAGGAAAGTTATTGTAGAAGAGCTCAAGAAAAAAAAATTCTCCTGTCATCTTCTTATAGACACTTTAGGATGGTAAGTGTGTATGCTAAATAAACATTTTTTAACCTGGCTACTTTGGTGAAAATAATGCTGACCTAAAGTTGACTGTGATTACATGACACCATTTTCCTAAAACTGACCTTCCATATCAATGAGCAAAAGATACTTTCTCTTACCACTTTTATAGTCTGAATGCTGAAATGTGAGGTTCTGACCAATGCCAGAGATAGAGGAAAGGAGGTGGTGTCATTGTCTAGCTCTTTGTCGGCAGTTTTTCACCATGTGCTTCCTAACTCCTCTTTCTGAGGTACAGCAATAAGCTTAGCTGAGGACACAAGGGACTGGGTAGTGGGATTTGGGTGCCAGTTTCTTGACTGAGAAGAAAAGCGGCTCTCCTCTGAAGCCCCACCTTTGATGTCTTAGGCAGAATTTATTCTCCCAGGAGGCAATTCTCGATGAATGTGCAGCACCTTCCTGGCGGTTTCTGTCACTAAACGCATTCGTAGATGAAGGTACTCTTTGGCAGTGCCTCACCACACCAGAAATTATTTCTAAACTTTGGTTCTTTAGTGAGTAGTGATATCATTTGGGATCTTCCCGTTTTGTAGTGTTGGTGAGGTACACAGGCTTGTTAGCGGCCAGCCGTGGATGCTCATAGCTGACATTTAGGGTGCCTTTACTGCGTATCAGGTGCTGTGCGCAGTGCTCTGTATGTATTAACTAAGATAATCCTCAGCCAGGTCTCTGGGTTAGTTACCTTTTTTATTCCCATTTTACAGGGGAACAGAGGTTCCAGATGTTAAATGATTTGTGTGATTGTCACAGTCAGTAATTGATAGAGCTGCGATTCAAGTGTGGACATTCTGGTGCCAGAGTCCTCACTTTTAACCACGGTACTTAGTACTTCTACAGAGTACCTTTTTCATACAGACTACATCAGTGGTTTTTAAACTTTTGTTAGTAGGCAAAGTCTTCCTTCAGAATAAACTCTCACATGAAACCCCAGTATTAAAATAGACTGAAGTAGGTATTTTGTGTGTTTGGGGTGGGCAGCCCGGATCTGTTAGTCCACTCTTCCCCCAGCATACATTCCCTAGTCTCCGCGGCGCACTCAGAATTAGAGAAGGGCTGCAGACTGTATCATTAAAGCAGTAGCTCTCTTGAAATCACACGTAAAAAAATCCATCTTCTTTTCCCCCACCGAGTCGGTGTTGCAGAGGGCAGAATGGGTGCCTGAGCAAGTACAGAAATGTCTGCCTTGACTTTATAAGAAGCTTACTGCGTCCTGGACCACAATTATTAACTGTTTTCTCTCTTTTGTCAGGAATGTCTTTTTTAATTAGAAGACAGGAAGAAAACAAAAACCAGACTGTGTCCCACAATCAGAAACCTCCATTGTGGCAGAGGGGCCTTCACCGCCACCAGGGCGTCCCACCAGACAGGGAGAGACTCCAGCCTTCAGAGGCCATCCCGAGGAGTTCCTGTTTGGGGGTGTGAGGGAAAATCAGCGCGGTTTCAAAAAAGATGGCTGTGGCCTGTCCGGCGTGGTGGGAGGGGAGCTGGTTTCCTGGTGAACTTGTTTCAAAAGGAAAAATAATTTTAAAGAAATAAAAAAGGAAAAAAAAAGGACAACTAAACCGAAACCAGAACTGAAACGTTCACTTGGCAGCAGTGACACGCACGCACACACACACGTACCTGTACACACATGCTAACACGCATGTGCACACAGTAAAATGAAAGTACAGATTTCTGTGAAGCAGAAACCATTTACTTAGGAAAAACGGGAATTCAGTTAAAATAGCTGCAATTGGAAGAAAAGGGTCAGGATCATCTCTTAAGGTTTTTATTCTTTTTTCCTCTCTTTCCCTCCCACCCTCCCTTGGTGCCCTTCCCCCCTCCTCTTTTAATGAAAATGAATAGAAATTTATCCCACTCGCCCAGCATTTCTTCTCACCTCTAGACTTGATCGGACAAGGAGGAGCCTGTTTGTTTTATACCATGGCCACATCAGTGATACCAGGACCTGCAAGGGCCAAAATTCATGTATATCCCAACCCTGACCCTATCCAATCTCTAAATCCACTTCCAATCCACAGTGGGTTGTCATCCGCCAAAATTAGGGTGAGTGGGATACAAATGTATAGTCTAAGTTTTAGTGTTTTTAAGATTTTTTTTTTTTTTTAGTTTTTCACCCACAGACACGAGAGAGGAAAAAAAAGAGGGTGGGAATATGGGGGAAAGTGTTTACAGGGCTAATTGTATTTTACTAAAAAGTGTGGAAATTATTTGACTTCGTTGGGGGGGTGAGGCGGGAGAGGGAAGCCCAAAGCTGATCTTAATGTTTTAAAGGAGTTGCAGCCCTGCACAGGCATTAGATTTGAGGGCACTGTTCTGTCTGGTGTTACAGCCATCTCAAGAACAAATCAACAGCAACAAAAAGAGAAAAGAAAAAAGAAAAGAAAAAACAATAAATTTTTAAAATTTAATCAGTGTTTGTTTCTCCTTCCTTTTACTGCCTCAGAGCTCTGAAATGATACAGCTAGACCACACGAGTGAGCAGTCCTAGGCGTTACCTGGTAGACGGCTGCCTGTGGAGTTTAAACGGCAGGCCCCTGCTCTTGATGCCATGGACCCTTCATATTTCAGGGGAGTTGGCTCATTCTGCATCTTTTTTCTTCTAGTTCACCCTAAAACTCATGCTACATTTGTGGTACGTATATTCTTTCTACAGTGGCCACCCAAGTAGATTGATATCTAATCTTCTGAATACAGTAATTGGTCTTTGAAAAAAAAAACCTATATTGCAATATTGACATAGAATAAGCTGCACATATTTACGTTATATAGTTGATAAGCTTTGACATCGGATACACCCATGAAACCATTAACACAATCAAGATAGTGAACATACCTTTACTCCCAGAAGTTTCCTCATGCCTCTTACCATTCTCCCCATGCTCAAGTAGGCACTGATCTGCTTTCTGTCACTGTAGATTAGTTTGCATTTTCTGTAGTTTTATGTAAATAGGGTCACTCAGTATGTTGGGTTTTGAGCTAATAAGCTTGACTGCAGAGCTCTATCTAATGTTTGAACTCAATGAAACAAATTTTCCTGTATAATATCGGTTGTACTCAAGAGTTTGACTTGGACAGGATCTTAGACTCCACACATTTAAGAATCCACACCCTTACTTCAGCTGGCTTCCTCCTAGAAAGCAAAGCCAGCCAGTTCAGTGCTCATGGAGCCGTACTGACTCATCACTGGAAGGCAGGCCCGCCCTCTGACATGGCCCCAGAGATGGAGGGCAAGTGCTCAGGGAAAGAGAGCCAGCTGATATCAGAAACGGGGTCCTAGAGTACCATGGAAGTAACTGGATCTTTTTAATATTTATTAATTGAAAAATACATAAAATTCCACCTCTACCCCATGTTCTTTCAAGAAGGAAGTAGCTGCCAGCCTTAAGGATCTGGTATAATACCAATGTGCATATCTGTCTCAGATATGTGGACATGAGGCTCAAACTAGAGGGAACTCCCAAATCGGATCAGACCCATGCCCTGCTGAGAGAGCATGACCCACAGCACTTGGCTGTTTTTGCCAGAGGAATTGGGGGGCAGCCACAAAGGTGGGCCAGTCTGGGACAAATGCTTCTCAGGTAGGCCTCTAGGGTTGAGGAAGTTCCTCCTCTGCTCACTGGGGCTGATGTCTGACTTCCTCCAGAGTGAGCAGAGGAGAGGCATGTCCAGGAAGACAGAGCCCTCAAAGCAAAAGTGGCTTCTAGCTTCCCTCAGATGCTGCAAGGAGAGCCTGGAACTCAGACCTCTCTTCCCTCTCCTTAGCACTAATCCACTTCCAGAAGATCCAGAAAGAGGACCTGCAAGCCAGTCAGGTGCCCAATGAGGCCATCACACAGCCACCGGAGTCCACACAGCCACCTGAGAAGCCCATGCCAGTCATTATCTGCAGTCTCATTGTTGCATGCCGACTGGGTGCATGGGCCAGGCCTCCTGGCCAGCACCGAGGCCTGCCACAGGAGGGGCCTGGGCCACAGGCTGCAACCGCTGCTGGGACTGCCAGATGTGATGGAGCTCCTTGAACTGCTCCACCATGCGGTCTTTGAGGTCTGGATTTGAGATCTGTAACCGGATACTATCAGCCGACCAAGAAAGCTCCCCTGAGAACATCTCCAGCAACAGCCGAGCTGCTACAGGCACCACCTGGCGGGGAGGGAGGGGCAAAGAGGGACAGGGAGAACCTTCATGGGACTGTCAAATCTAGTTGTGCCTCAGGCATCCACCAGGAAAAAGGGCCACAGATTTCTACTTCATACAAAGGCTGTTATGTGTGGACAGCCCTGGGCCTTGATTATCTCTGGCCGCTAAGTTCACACTGCTCAGAGAGCTCTGAGCTGCCACCCTGGGATGAGAGCTGAGCCCCAGGATTTCCCAGTATTCGAGCCAGAGCAGAGTGGGGCTTGAGGGATGAGATGGTGGCATACCTGTACAGTGATGAGCTTCTTCTCTCGGGGTTTGCGGTCAGGCCACTCCTCCCCAAAGCAGAAGAAGATCTCAAATGGTGGTGGGGTGTTGGTCTGGCCCTTCTGGAACAGGATGAGCTCTGCAGCAAGATCAAGACCCTTAGAGACTAGAAGTATGTCCCCAGATGAGAGGAAGCCAGGAGGAGCACAATGCGGGTCCCTCACCATTGAGAAAATGCTCCAGGCTGAAGAGCTTGGTTTTGACCTCCCGCTGGATGGGGTTGGGCTGTGAGCCATGGGCTGAGGCACAGGGCCCGCTCCAGAACACTTTGCACTGGCACAGGCGGATAGCATACAGATCTTGGCCTTGCAGCTGGAGTATGAGCCCGCGGTCCAGGACATCCAGTAGCTGGTTTGTGTAGAAGCGTTGCTTTTCGCTGGGGATGTCCTCGGGGCTGGGGAAGCGCACTTGCTCCAGGCTCACAGGGCCGAAGAGCTCTACCTGCTCTTGGGTGGCCTCCAGCTGGCTGTAGAAGAGCCGGCAGCCCTGTGGGTTGCTGATGGTGAGGGCACAGGGTGGCCGCCCCCGGTACTGGAACTTGATCTCCAGGTCAGTCACTGTGGGGCAGAGGGCAAGCCGGCCCGGTCTGTGAGCCCTATGCCTCCTTGTCCTCTGCCCAGCAGCCCGGCCATCTCGGTAGCTCTCCCGATTATATCCCCCCACCCCCACCCAAGGAGGAACTGGCTTGAGCATCTTTGTTCTTCCTCCTCCACCCTTCTTGCAAACCAACCCCCCGCCTCAGCACTGTTTTTGCAGAGCAACCCCCCTGCCCAGCCCTCCCATGGGTCCTTACAAGGCAACATGTGGGGGCTGATCAGCAGGTCCGGCAGGAGTTGTTCGCCCGTTGGGGGCAGGCTGGCAGCCAGGGGTCCAGGCTGCAGACTTGGCAGGACCTCAGGGAGAAGCTCCCCAAAGCCAGCAGGGTTCCCAGGGGTGGGGCCCAGGAGGCTGGGGTCTGGTGCAGGAGGGCCCAGCACCACAGGTGGCTGGAGAGTGGGTGGCCACTTGACATCCTCTTTGGGTAAAGAATAGGGTGCCATGGGGGGGCCAGGTTGCACTGCTTCTGCAGAGGATGGGGGCAAACAGAGCTTTAATGCCACTTCGGTAACTGCCCCCTAGGCCCACCTAATCCTAGCCCTGGGCCTCCCTCAGCCCCCTCCCAGGTACTTGTACCTGCAGCTTCTCCTTACTCTAGGCCCCCAACCACACCACCTCCCGGCCCCACCTGTGAGGCTCAGGCTTGGTAACATCCTCTGGAGCTGAAGAGAAGACAGGCAAAGGAGAAGGGAAGAGGCCAGAGAGAGAGAAGGGAGGCCAGGTTAATGAATTGATCTGATGCTAAAGAAGTAACACATGAGCACCACAAAAGCAATTCCCCGGCGTTCAGCTTAGCAAGGCCAGACCTGCCTCCAGTCCCAGCTCTGCCCTCCCAAGCAGGCCAGTGAGCTCCCAGGGCCTCAGTTTCCTCATCTGCCTTCTACAGGTAGTAATACCTACTCAGCCCCAACTCCTATGAGGGTGTGTCAGATGACATGAGGTCATGTTTTGTAGCAACAAAGCCCTAAGGAGGCTCAGGATGCTGACTGTGGTCCTATCCTCAGAACTCCAAGAAGAAGCTCCAGAGAAGAGCTGCAGAAAGGGCAGCAGGGCCCTGGAGGAAAGGTGCTGCTTAGTCCTAAAGCCGAGCAGGACAGCAGAAAGGCCCCAACAAGACCCACCATGTCAGTGCAGGTGACACTGCCAAGAGTGGTCCTGAACTCACCTCTTCCTCTTCCTCCTCCTCCTCCTCTCCTGCACCAAAAGCATAATCTTCACAGGGCTGAGACTCTGCAGAGCAGGGAGAGAATGAAAAGACAGAAACGGAGTCAGTGGAGGAGGAGGAGGTGGGGGAAGGCCACCAGGGCTCCCTGGGGCAGTTCCTGCTGTGGCTTCTTCCCTGCCCAGAGCTGCCCAAACAGAGGAAGCTGAAAGGCCACACAGCCACCAGGAACCACTAGGGACCTCTCCAACCCCATGGCACTAAGCTCCTTCGGCCACTAGACCTACAGTCACTGGAGCCAAGAGCCAAGAACAAGGGCAAGGTGAGGAAGACCGACATGAAGCCTGGTATGTGCCAAGCCATTCCCGGCCTCACAAATGGTCCATTGCAGGCCACTCCTGGGAGCCCCGGATGTAATGACCTCGCACACTCAGGGGCCCTGGGCCTTCCCACACAGCAGACCTTCCTGCACAGCTTCCTAGGTGGCCCACATAGGGTCAGGCATTATACCTGCGGGCGCGTGGCCATTAGAGCAGACCTCGTAGATCTTGTAGGGCTGAGGTGGCATGTCCCGGGGTCCATCGTAGATGAGGCGGAAGTCACGGCTCTTGTTAAGGGCACAGCGCAGGTTGGCCTTCCATTTGGCCGGGTCCGCCTCATCCACCCCTTCAGTGTATTTTCCTGTCTCCTTGGCCCAGGCCTGGGGCAGGAAGAAAAGATAGGCAACCACAGAGAATCTCGACCCTCGGCAAAGCCCCAGACCCTCCTGGCCCATGGGAGTCACTGCTGAGCCTGTGAGACCTTCAGGGACACACAGCCTGACCTGAGTGTCCCTCTGCAAGGTGAGAGATAAGACTCCAGTCCTTCCCAGCCCCCAGGGCTCCAAGAAACTAAAGGAAACCTAAGCGCTTTGAAAGGCATTTTATTCACTGCTCCTGCAAGTGTAAATAAGGTAAAATCTCTAAGGAGGATGGTGGATAAGAACATAGGATCTGGAGCGGGATTGGGTTTGAATCTGGAAACTGTCACCCACCAGCTTTGTGCCAGGGGCATGTCACTTTGCCTTTTTTTGCTGTGATGTCCCCAGCAGAGTGCCCATCTTACACTGTGGATGTAAAGACTCCAGGGCCCACAAAGCTGTCAGAGCTGTGCCTGCACTTTGGATGGGCTCCGTGCACTTTAGCTGTTGGTATTATTTTAGAGGGTCAGTGGCTGATAATCAGGATTGCAAATGTTTCTTCCCTTTAACATAGCAATTCGACTTTTAGGAATTTATCCTAGGGATACAGAAGCATTCACACAAAATTCTGCACATAAACCAGGTTATTCATTGCAGCCGAAGACCCCGAATAAATGCCCCTCAGTGGGAACTGGTTAAATTATGGTCAATCCTGAGAATGGACTAATAGGCAGCAAGAAAAAAAAAAAGTGGGGGGGTGGATTTTGATATCCTAACATGTCAAAATCTTCAAGAAATGTGAGGTACAGAAGGGTATGTATACATCTATCATTTTGTGAAAAGCAGGAGAAAAATAGGTACGTGTCTGCACATTATGCACAAAAATCTCTCAGGAAGGATAAACAAGACACTGACAATATTAACTGTCTCCAGGGAGGGGATAGGTGGGTGGCTGAAGACGGGGGTGGGGAGGAGCCTTTTTGCTGCAAACCATTTTACACTTCTTAAAGTTTGAATTGTGTTACCTATTCAAAAATAAGAAATGGATTTGAAAAGAACCTTCAAAGGGTAAGTATCAACCTGCAAAGACTAAGGCGACCCTATCCAAATCTTTAAAAATAAGGATTTTATTTGCCCCAGCAATGCTGAACTCTAGGAACTAACCCCAAAGAAAATCATTCAAGATGTACCGAGGGTAAGAGTTTAGAGGGTACACGTGACAGGTCTTCGACACTGAAACACTAGAAGCAATGGGAAGTGTCCAAAACTGGGTTTGGACAGCTAAACTGTTAAGCCCTCCAGCAATCACGGAAAGCGACGTGGCATTTATGGCAGAGGAAAGCTGGTTCTGATGTTGGGTGGTGAAAAATGCAGGATATTCCAGGTTGATTCCATTTTTGAATTTTATAGACATGCAGAAAATTGAACGTACAAGCAAAACATACTGTAGTCGTTACCTCCTAGTGTTAAGATTACAGGGGCGTTCTGTGGTCTTCTTTTAGAGTATGTGCTCTCCAAACATGCACACTGCACACGTGCTCATGTGTGATGAGAATGTGACAAGGAAAGGGAGGGAGGAGGGGGAGTTACAGGCAGGTCTCCTGGGGGCCTTTCAGTCCCCACCTTGCTCTGGGTAGGAGGTTAAAAAAGGCACAATGCAGGGGCTCGTGGGTGGCTCAGTCGGTTAAGTGTCCAACTTGGGCTTAGGTCATGATCTCACGGTTCATGGGTCTGAGCTCGGTATCGGGCTCTCTGTTGTCAGTGCAGAGCCCACTTCAGATACTCTGTCTCCCTCTCTCTCTTCCCTGCTCTCTCTCTCTCTCATAAACAAGTTAAAAAAAAAAAAGGCACACTTCAGGGGTGCCATCAGAAAATAAAAAGCACCCTGTGATTATGCCTGCATCCCCTTAGTACAAGCCTGGGGTCACCTGCAGCAAGGCAGCTGGCACAGTGGTCAGTTTAAGATGTATGGGGGGGTTCTCTTCTAGGGAGGGGGTGCCTCAGAAGTCTAGGAGTACCCCCTTCCTGGGCTTACCTTGAAGATGGTATTATCTCCGTCCTGGCTGGGGCCATGCCGCGTGGCATGGCGCCAGGGGATGTAGAAGAATTTCCTCTCCCCATTGACCCATTGAAGCCCTGGGTACTGGCAGCTGTTCACCTGGGCCACCAGCCAGGGCTTCAGTCGCACACGTCGGGGTGGAGGGGGGGCCCTGGGGGCAGGCTGGTTCATGGCAGAGGGATCTGCAGGAGAAAGCCAGAGGGGGATGTCAGAAGATTTGCAGCTAGATGCTCCCTGCAGCAGGAAGAAGTGCTGGGTGCCTAGCCAGGGATATTCTGGCTTCCTCTTCCTCTCCGGTCTGCCCAGATGCTCACAGCCAATTCTCTTTTCCAACTGACAGCTTTCTGGTCACAGGATCATCACTGCATCTGTGCTTTGTGTTTGGGAGGTGGGAGAGAAGTAGGGGGTTTACAGACAGTGGATGCCGTGCACGCCCCACCCAGGCATGCTTTACCAGGTGGGCATCAGTTGCCCAGCTGCTGTGAGGCTGCAGCACCACAAAGGCACGGGGCTGCTCATTGCTGCCTCGCTCCACAGCTAGGCAGCCCACAGCCTGTGGGTGACTGATACACAGGGACAAAAAGCCAGGCCCCTTGCTTCAGATGGAGCAAACTGGTGGAACTGGTGCTCCAGGGCTTGGTGTAGGGTCAAACCGGAGGCTATCTGCAGCTGACTCCACATCCTTGCTTAGCTTTCTTCCTGCCCCATGTGCCCCCCCCACCCCCGCCCGCCTTCCCTCTCCTTATCCGGAGAACTCCCTCACTATACCCCCTTCTAGGAAACCTGGCCAAAGACCAAGTCACAGCATGTGGATGGAGGAAGGGTTTCCACACCCACTCCTCAGAGCTTCCTTTCTTCCTCAGTTTCCCTCAGGGATGAAGCTTCCCACACCTGGACATCTTGAGAGAAATCCCATCAACCCACTCAGTCTACCTCCTGCATCACCAGGGCAGCAGCCATAAGTGGGACTTGAGAAATACCAGCCAACTGATACACCCCAGATGTTGGAAGATTCTGTCCTCCAGTCATTTCTCCCCGACCAGCCCTGCTCTCTCCAGGATCCTCCTCTGAGGGGGGTAAGACCAGACATAAGAGGAAGGCGGCTGGGGCTGTGACACAGGCAAGGGTCCAAGGGGGGCAGGCCTGTCAGGGAATGAATGGCTGAAGGAACTAGGCCATCTGGGTTAGTGGATAGAGACCAGAGCTATCCTTAACATTTGTGGCACCACCATGTGAGAAAAGGACTCGGGTTTAAGTCAATACCTGGACAGCCTCCACTGAGGCAGACTAGACCCAGGTTGAAAAAGATTTTTTTTTTTTTTAATTTCTAGGAGAGAGAGAGTGTGTGTGTGTGCAGGGGAGGGTCAGAGAGAGAGGGAGTCACAGACTGAAACAGGCTCCAGGCTCTGAGCTGGCAGTCAGCACAGAGCCCGACGCGGGGCTCGAACCCACGAACCGCGAGATCATGACCTAAGCGAAAGTCAGACGCTTAACCGACTAAGCCACCCAGGCGCCCCTGAAAAAGAATTTTCTAACAGCTAAAGCCATGCAACCAATAGGCTTAGCCTGGGAGCCACTGGTTTCTGGGGTGTACCTACGCCCAGGTGGGCTCCCAGGTGGCCTGCCGTAGGTAGGAGGTTGGCCAAGATGATCTCTCAGTTCTGGCCCCTATCATTTCAGGCCTGCTGGGATCCCCGACCTCAGTTTCCCCTGAAATTCCCTGCCCAGTACCTTTTTGGGCTGTAGTTGCTAAGTGCCACCTCCATGCTGCTAAGAAGTCTCCATCCGCAGGCCTCTCCTCAGCAGTGCCCAGCTCCAGGCGAGGACAGGGAGAGTAGGAGAGCCCCCAGCCCTGCCCCCAGGCCTTAAAAGACTGATGGTTCAGTTCCCCTTTCTGCACCAGCCTCCACCCAGCCCCAGGGGAAATGAAAGTGGCCAGACCAGACAACTCGGAAATCTGACTCACTGTGAACTGGGGGGAAGGAACACGGAAAAATTCACATTTGGGTCCCCAAGACCAAATTCTCAATCCCTCATCCTGTGGCCCATTCCCGAGTCCCCTGCTGATGGTCACCATACATTTGGTGTGGTTCACAGCTCCTGGGATAGCCTCACCCACCACATTTGTAATTGTAGCTCCCGCCCGCACCCTCGGAAGAGAGGCCTTGGTCCTAGTAGGACAGTCACCAGTAGATGCCAATTCTGGCTCCGTGAAGGTGGACAGAGGAAAGCTCTGTTAACCCAGAGGGGAAGGCAAGCTTCCCTGATCACCACCCATGACACGGTCAGGCCCGCAGCTGTGCCAGGGGTGATGGAGCTGGGAGACCAGAGAGGCCTACTCCTTCTCTGTCCAGGGCAAGGAGGAAGTCAGGGTGATTCCTGCCCGCGCTGCTAGCGCGGCCCAGCAGTGCTGTTCAACACAAGCTTTTGAAATTATTCATGCCAGGAATGTACAATCCCTTCGGGTATTCTAAGGAGGGTAGTATGGAGAAAGGGCTCCCATAACAAGCCCAGCCAGGGCCAAGGGGGTGGGGGTGGGGGGGTCCAACAGGCCAAAGAAAGGTCTTCTGCCTCAGGTGCACCAGGCCCAGGCTCAGTGGGTTTCCCAAGGAGGTTTCCTCCTACCTAGAGGTGGGCTTAGATCTGATTCCAACTATCCCAATGCCAAGAGTTCTGAATTTCAATGCGGCTGTGCCCCCTCCCACTTTCCCTACAGGTGGGAGCAGTGGCCCAGGCTCTCAGGGCACGTCAGGAGCCAGAGCACAGCTCTCAGAAAGTCTATTCACATTGTGCCCCGCCGTGGGAGGACTTGCTTTTTCAGTAGAGGGCAGGCTGGACCAGGCAAGGGGTCTGCCCTGGCTCACTGACAGCTGAACATGTGTGCCCTCTGGAGACTTGGGGTAACACGTCTGCAACCCCCAGACCTATGATTTGAGCCCTGGAGAGTGGGGAAAGCCAGAAGAACCTGCATCAGTTTCCATGGAAATAAGGAAAAGAGGTGTGGGCGGCTGAGGACCTGAGAAAGCCCTTATGGGTGAATTCTGTAACAGTGAAGCATCTAGAGGGGCAGCCTAGGAACCTCTGCTGGGGTAAGGAAGCCCCACAATCCGCACCAAGGCCCTGGAGTCCCGGGAACCGACCACCTGAGGAGCCCGGAACACTGGTGCGGGAGACCAGGGACCCCTAGGGGAGGGGCTCTGCAGCCCCGTAGTGGGAGGAGCAGCAAGCGCCTTGCCACCTCGGGAGTCTGTCCGGTTCACAGTCTCCCGGCACCCCCACACTAAGTTCAGGGACAAGGCAAAGGGTTCCCTGCGCCTGGCGTGACCCTAAATCCCACCGCCTCCAGGTGACTTGACCACATCCTGAGACCAGCTGAGGCCCGGATGCCTCTCTAGGCTTCCTTCAGGGGAAGGCCAGGGTGCAGGGGGAAACCCCAAAGTAAGGTAAAAAAGGGTGGTTTCCCAGTGCCTCCCGGCACTTGACGGAGCCTTAGCGCCCCCACCGGATAGTTCAAGGGAGGGCGGGACGATGCCTCAGGCCTTGCTGCCCCTCTATTCTCCTCCATCGGCCCCGCCTGCGTCCTAGCTGGTCCCGGTCACTTATCCTCGCTTTGCGCGCGCGGGGAGCCCAGGCCAATCCCGCGGATCCACCCCCAGGGCGCAGGCTCAGGTTCTGCCTCTTAGAACGCTCCTCGGGCTGACGGCGCCCGCTGTCTCTTCCCCACCCTTCCGTGCCCGCCGCCCACCCCCTACCCCCGCTCAGACACTGCCCAGAGAGTACTACGCGCGGTTTGGGGGGCACCTTCTACCCGCGTCGCGGCCACAGTCAGCTCACTTTCCCTCTCCTTTGAGATTCGTTTTAAGTTCGAGGGAAGGATGTGAAGAAATTGCAAGTCCAAGAATTGCGCCCCGTGGTTCTCTGCTAGGAGGCTCAGTGCCTCTTGCACTCGGCCACTAGTCAAAAGTCGGCGACTCTACCCGACACCATCTTCCCACACACTCTGCCCGAATTCCTGTCATTGGCAGGTGCCCGGGGAAGAGAGATGCGACGCGCGCAGAAAGGGGGAACAGGAGCTCACCCCTCTATGACCCGAGCCAGACCGCCGTCGGACGCCCGGGCGCTCTCCATCCTTGCGACGGCGAGACGGAGGCAGAGCAGAGGCGAGCTGGGCCCCCTGGCGGGGGGACTCCGCCGCCCGGCTCTCCGGGCTCTCCGGGTGCCCGAGGGACGAAGGCTGCGGGTGCGAGGCACCCCACGCTGATCCAGACGTAGGAAGCACCTTGGAGGCCGCCAGACCCGAGGGGCACGCCCTGCAGTGGGCGCCCCCCACCCCCACCCCGCCGCCACCGGAGCTCCGGCGCCTGGCGGAGCCGGACGCGGACCCCTCCCGCGCGCCCGCCGTGCCTCTGTCCCCCGCCCGCCGCCGGCAGGTGCCCGGAGGGCGCGGAGAGGAGCGCGGGCGGCCGGGACCTACCTGTCTCCGGTGCACCCGCGTGGCTGCGCCCCGGAGCACAGGCCGGGCGGCGGGGCCGAGCTGCGCTCTCCCGGAGCTGCGCCTCCCGCCCGCCTGGCACTTCCGCATCACCCGCCCCCGCCCCTGGGTCGCGGCCGCCGAGCCTCAGTGCGGCTCTGACCCGGCGACTGAGGGCTGCAGAGCGGGCCAGGCCGGTCCCCCGGCTACAGCCCAAGGCCTCTGGGGGAAATGGCAGGCAGCGCGGTGGCCTGGACCGACTACCGGGCTCCTTCTGCAATCTGGAACCGCAAAATAGGCATTTGACAGTCCCAGACCCCCTCCCCACGAAGCCCAAAGTGCTCGGCTGGGCCTGGGAACTTCCCCAGCCCGCGACCTCCCGGAGTTCAAGTTCGGGTCAGACACAGGCCATCCACAAAGTACAAACGAGGGCGCGGTAGGGCCCACTGATAGCTCCGCCGTTCTCACCGTGCCCGCCCGCCCTCCTTGGAGGGTCGCTCCAGGGCCAAGCCGCTGGCACCTGGATCCGGACACCCCCTCCTCGACGTGCTTGCAGACAAGGATCCTCAAGCCATTCTGTCCCTTTTTCTAAGTCTCACCCTGCCTGCCCCAGCTCTCCCTCCCTGGTCGCCTTCCGGACCTCTCAGGGCCAGTGCGTGGTCTCCTGTCCCACCTGTCGCACTTCACCGCTACCTTGACCATGCGTCTGTCTTCTGAACGTTCTTCGGTTCCATAAATGGGTCTCACTCACTGGCCTCAGCCTTCATACGTTCTGTTCCTTCTCCCGGAGCATTCTTTGCTGATAATGACTGTTCTCTGAATTTTGTTTCAGCATCGCCTCCTCTGGAAAGCCTGCCTTGACTTCCTCTCCTTATAGGGGTTTCTGAGCTCTGAAGCTCATCGCTGGTTTCACTTATGAAACTCTTATTATAATGTCTGATTCCCACTGGAATCAGCCTACTCAGGGACTACTCTTATTTTTTCACTGTTTTCTATAGTAATTTTTAATAAAAATATTTGTAAATGAAGATTTACAAGTTAACTGACTAAATTTTAGATAGCAACTAAAATGTATAAGTTCTAGATAGTATCATTTGCCCTTTGAAGTTTAGAGGCTCCTGTGTTTTTCATGAATCCAGTATTAGTTGATGAATCAGAACTTTGGTCTTCCCTTTTCCTCTCCTTTTCCCTCTAGGAATTCATCTTTGCTACTAATCGGTGTCATTACTTACCATGCGTTGTCTTTTTTCTTCTCTCCTGCATCTCTCTCCCTCTCCCTCAATCCCCAGCCCTAACATAGAATAGAATTGTGCACAAATCTAATTGTGCACAAGTATTTTATTAGTAGTATCTGCTGGGTGTTTCACTATTTCATAGCTTTTAAAAATGTAAAGTGTGGAAGGGGAAAATGTGGGTAGGTAGAGTGTTCTATTTTTTTCTGTAAAAATGAAACTGCCACTTAATTGAAAGTGGCCACCACAAAATGGGAACCTTTTTTCACCAGAGACCAGTTACGCTTGATAGAAAAGTATTCTATGTTGGTCCAGAAAAAATGATCTGGAACAAGGGCCATCAAGAGACTTTTATTGTCAGATGCCCCACACATAGTCTGAGGGACCATGAGATTTTAGGCTTCTGCACGCGGCTCCCTACACACTGTCCCTCTTGCTCAGGTGAGGACCCCATTTTAGAGACTCTGACTTTGTTAGGAACCATGCAGGGGCTGTCTGTAGAGGAAGTTCCCCACGCTTGAGCAGGCACCCATCTCTGTTGCTAAGTGATCTTGGGCCTGTGAATCTCATTCCCTGTCTGTAAAGAGGAGATGATATTACCAAGCTCATAGCATTGGCACGAGGTTCCAGCAATAGGGAAGCTCCCCTAGGGTCATGCCTTGCCCAGACCAGGGGAACCTGAACAAAGAACCACTCTGGGATGGAGATGTGGCTTAGAGAGGAAGGGGATGGGGGCAGAGAGCATCATCAGGCTCTTACAAAACAGAAGGGTCCCCTTGCCTCCTGATGCCATCTATGGTGAAGCAAAAGCCAAGGGGAAGTGAGGGTGCACCTGACCGCCTGGCATGCAATCGCTCCCCATCTCCCACCCTACCCCCACACCCCTACTGGAGCCTGGCCACGTGGCAGCAGGGAGACGTGGCCTCCACAGCCCCAGGAGCCTCACTCCCAACAGTAAGCCAGCCCTTGCCCCCACTTCCCCTGACTGGGGTGGCAGATTGAGGGTGTGGTGAAAGGCTTGATTCCGGTAGAAGCCAGGGTGCATGAGTGTGTGGGTGGGGGGAGCTGTGTCACCAAAGGGAACTGAAAGAAGCCTAGTGTGAGTGGTAGGGAGAGAAGACAAAGGTGTAAGTGGGGCAAGACCTCCCACCCAACTCTGGACCCCACCCCCCACCCCCCTCAGTGCAGTTCTGTGCAATTGACAGCTGCCCTCCCCACCCCTCCAGGAGACCCCCCCATTAGGCCCAGCCCTTGGGATTCCCCAGGCTGGCCTTTTCCTCGGATACCCCCTATTTGGGGGAACTTGTTGGCTACACACCGAGATCTGGAGTCTAGCAGGCCTGATTACTGAGGCATTGTGTGCCCTCGAACAAACTGCAGACTCTCAGAACCCCCATTTCCCACCTGTAACACGAGAATAACATCACTGTCACAGGTTGGATGTGAGGCCTAAGTTCAACAAATGCTCAGTGAACACCTACAGGCCAGGATAAAACAACGAACAAAAGTCGATTCTGTCTGAACGACCTGCCCTGTCTATGGTGGGAGACAGTAAAGACTTGAGAAAATCAGGGGCCTTGTGGGGTCACTGTGCAGGGAAACAGAGGCACGACGTGACCCGACTTAGGTTTTAACTTGGCCACTCTTGGCTCCTGTAAACACATGAGTGGTAGATTTATTATTAGCGATGCCCAAAAGGCCATCCTGGAGCTTCCTTCCATTTCTTACCAACTGCTACCTCCTCAGAGCTTTCTGGGGCATGACCTGGAAGTCCCCTGCTTGGCCAGCACTGTCACATGCACACCTCTAGACCTCATGTCCCCTCATCTTCCAATCTACAGCTCTCTCTACCTCTTCATATGGCCTGAGGCTTAAGACACCGTGCTGTTACCTGCATCCATTCCAGGCCCTGGCTCTCCGCTCCCTTGGCCCTTTTCAAAACAAATGTTACTTCCCTTTTCCTTCGTGGTCAGCACCTTTCCTCGCCCTGACCCCCTGCAGCCTGGCTTCCATGCCTTTTCCATGGATTCTGCTCTGGACCTTGGTCCCACAGCTCAAGCAGGCCCTGGAACTCCCAGGAACTCCCCAGAAACTCCACTCTCAGCATCTCTTTCTCATTTAAACTCTCAGATCCTGCCCTGGATTTCACTAGCGCTTGGAGGTGTCATCAACTCTTTAAATAAAGACGCTGGAGACTCTCCTAGCTCAGCTCAGAGCCTTCCTGTGGTCCCCCCTGCTGGTGCTGCCCTTCGTCTCAGTGCATTTGTCACTGGTCCTTCTGCTGACCCCTCCCCCACTCACATCCTCCTGCTAGACGCCAGGATGCCCCCCGCAGACATTCTGATACCCCCCAACCCCCAACGGCTGCACGGGTGCTGATTCTAGCACTCCTAAAATCTGCTGAGCTCAGCGTTTCACTCAAACCACTTCCGTCCCCACTGCTGGCCTCTGTCACAGAAGGGATCAGGGCTCCCATCCTTCCTGCCTGTCTGCAGAGCACACGGCACCTGGACAAGAGGGAGAAGAAAGGGGAGGAAACTTTCTAGGCTCCTGCAGTGCAAATGGCTGCTTTATAGGGACAGAGGCCACTTGGCTGTGGACCTTGGTGTCCTCTCTTGTCCCAAAAAGACCTGATTGAAGCCTAGAGTCTTAAGATGTCCCCACCAGGGAGAAGGGTCCCATCCAGGTACATGAGACTCACCCATCATTGGTTGGGGTCTAGGGGGCCCCATGGTCACAGGCTGCAATGGGCTTATCAGCCAGCAGCCAGATCCATCCCAAGTATCCCCCCACCCCCCGACTGGAACTTAGAACCAGTCAGTGCATGGGATGGGATCCTGCCTGGGGCAGGCCTGGTGTCCCTCTAAGGTGAGAAGTGAGGGAGGCAGTCAATTCTGCCTGGGATGTCAGGGCCAGGGGAGTGGAGAGCCAGATCCTGGAATGGCACCCCTCAACTCACATCTGGCCCTCAGGGTGGGAGGGAGATGACAGAGGCTCTGGGACTCCAGAAGAGGTGTTCTCTGGCCCAGAGAGGCTGATGCATGAGGTCATGGGAGGGGGCAAGAGGCATGACATTCATCCTACATGGCCTCCCAACACTTCACCGTGGAAGCGGGACGTTCCCCCCCCCCGCCCCTTCAGCCTCCTACAAGGCAGGCTGGGTGGGGTTTGTGGGTTGAGCATTTCCCACTTGAGGTGGAGGGAGGAGTGGGAGCTCTTGGGGGCTGGTAGGAGCCAAACAGAACTGTGGGAACAGGTGCTTGGTTCCTGCCAAGCAGACACTCCTGGGCTACTATTCCCTGGGGGTCAGGCCTCAGGGAGGGGGAGGGGCTGGGTAGGGGTGTCCCCCTGACTACTCTACTGCTCCGGGAGGTTCTGATGCCAGCAGTGGAAAGTCAAGAAAGCACAATGGCCTAGGGGCTAAAGGACCCTGGGAGGCTCCTAGGACAGGCCTGCCTTGCTCTCTTGGGTTCCAGAGAAGAGGAGGCTGTCAGGCTTCTCTGAAGGGGAGTCTGGGGGAGGTTTGTACCAGGCCAGTGTTCTGGAACCTCATTGTTTCACAGGTTTCCAAGCCGGGAGCCAACTGGAACTCTGACGCCCGCACAAATCCCCATGCCAGGCTGACTGGAGTCACATGGATGCTGGTGGGCATACGGATTCAGGCGTCTCCGCTGACCTGCGCCAGTCTGGTAGGCACGTATGTCCTGTTTTTCTCGGCCTATCCTCCATCCTCTTCACTGGGGCATCGCTTCCAGAGCTGCAGGGAGGCTGACGTGACTTCAGAGTTATCTGGGGCCATCATGGAGACAGGAAGAAAGAGGTACCTGCTGAGGTAGGAAAGAGCTCACAGGGGTTTCCTCATCATACCCAACCTGCCCCCCACACACTGCCAAGGCTTTGCTTTGCAGCAGCAGGTCACAGAGTGCCCAAAAGAACTGGGCAGGGGGACAGCGATCCCAGGGTTCCTGGGTCCCACCTGGGACTTGGCCATCTAGAGAGCAAGTGCTCAATCCTGCATCCTTACTGCATAGGGGCCCTGGTTTCAAGGGAGAGAGCATAGGGCAGCAGGCCCCTTGCAAAGGAGCAGCCTATCGCAGGCCCTGGAAAAGAGCCAGGAGTGGTCACTGCCACCCCACTGCAGCTCAAGGCCGATGGGGAATGCTGGGTCAAGGCCGTGTTGGAAACGGACATGGTGTGGAGGGGGCAGGCCACATGCGGGGCTGACCTGAGTACCAAATACAACCAGATGACACTAACGAGTCCCTAACACAAGCTAGACACTACTAAGCACTTTTCGTATATTATTGCATTTAATTGCCATGACCAGCCAACATCAAGTGGGCATTATAAGCATCCCCCTTTACAAAGAGGCAAGCTGAGAAACTTGCTAACCTCCTGAACTTGAACAAGTTAATTTGCATACTTGTTTGCAGTCTTAGTATTGTCCTCAGCTGATAGAAGCACAGTCCTGATCTCTGCATCCGTCTTCACATGGTGCTTTCCCCATGTCATATCTCTGTGTCCAAATTTCCCTTTTTATGAGGACGTTAGTCATATTGGATTAGGGCCCACCCTAATGACTTCATCTTAACTTAAAGAATTACATCTGCCATGATCCTCTGCACAAATAAGGCCACATTCTGAGGTACTGGGTTAGGACTTTAACTTACAGATTTGAAGGAAAATAATTCAACCCCTAAGAATATTTGACATGTAACCTACTTTGCACCAAACACTGGGGTCACATTTGATTTTCACAGCAACCATAGAAGGCAGGAGTGTGCATTGCATTCATTTTATAGATAAAGACCCTGAAATTCAGTAAGGTTAGGTTCACCCAAAGGCACACAACAACTAGTCTGGGATCTGAACCAGGCTAAATCATGAGTGACATCTGATCACGCCGGAGTCAGACAGACCCGGGTTCAGGTCCTAGCTGTGTCATCTCTCTAACCCTCGGTGCTTGGTGTCCTCATTTGTAAAACAGGGTCAATACTGTACTGTCAGCAACAAGGTACAGGTGTTCAGTGGTGAGGCTGAGGTCCAGCCCAGTGACTGGCACACAGGAGAAGTGACAATGATGTAAATGTGGCAGTAGCTGCTGGGTAGGGCATGCCCTGTGTTTGATTGGTTCTGGGTGGCTGCCTCCCTATGACCACGTGTCCAGGCTGAGTCCTCAGGGTTGTCAGAGCCAGGAACAGGCCACCCTGGCCCCTCAGGGGCTGACCACAAAGAAGCAGCATGAGGCGGTGGGAAGACTAAAATTAGTGGGTGCGCTAAAAAGAATGAGTTTTATTGTATGGTAATGACAACTAAAACTTTAAAAAGTGATTCTGGGGGCGCCTGAGTGGCTGAGTCAGTTAAGCATCCGGCTTTGACTCAGGTCATGATCATATGGTTCTTGGGTTTGAGCCCAGCGTTAGGCTCTGTGCTGTTAGTTCAGAGCCTGGAGCCTGCTTCAGATTCTGTGTCTCCTTCTCCCTCCCCCTTCCCCTGCTTATGCTCTGTCTCTATCTATGTCTCAAAAATAAAATAAAAACCTGAAAAATTTTTTAAAAATCTCAAAGAAAACCCAACAACCTAGTTTTTAAAAAAAGTAATTCTGAAGGACCAAATTCTACAGGTGCCTGGCTGGCTCAGAAGAAGTGTGTGACTCTTGATCTTGGGGTGGTGAGTTCAAGCCCCATGTTGGCTGTACAGATTACATTAATTAATTAATTTTTAAAAAAGGAGGAGCCAAATTCTTAATGTCAAGAAGTTTTAGGACTAGCTTAACAAATATAGTTTGTAGTTTCTTTTTTATGCAAGCGAAAGACCCAAATATGATAAACAGGTCATAGAGAACTCTTTAAATAATTCTAAAATAAAGATTCTAAGTAATTAAACCAAGTGAGGCAAAGAAGAGGAATATACCCTTCACAGAAAGGCAGGGTGGCACCTTGCCACTCCCCTTTGCTTCTCCCTTCCTCCAACCCGGCTTGTCAGGGCCCTTCTGTGCCTCTCTGACTTCTTCCCAGCTCTCAGGAAGCTGACCATTGTCTGACTTCTATCAAGCTCCCTGACTGTCCCAGGGGCCCGGACAAAGGGCCCACCCTCATTATGGGAGGCTGCAAGTGACAGATAGACAAGTCAGGGTCCTGGAAAGACACAGGTGGCATTAAATGGAGGCAAGTTGGCAGAAGTGTGAACAGTGTTATGGAAGCCAGCGGGCAATGCCCAGGCACCCAGGGCTTAACATCATCAGGAACCATTACGACTCTTTGAGGGACGCCACCCAGGACCTGTGGCCACACAAGGTGAGCGCACAGTCTGGACCATGTCCCTGTCCCCGTCTCCTGTCA
The DNA here is from genome assembly GCA_017311185.1 of Proteles cristata cristata. Classification (NCBI taxonomy): domain Eukaryota; kingdom Metazoa; phylum Chordata; class Mammalia; order Carnivora; family Hyaenidae; genus Proteles; species Proteles cristata. The sequence continues at coordinate 165,883 of JAESUZ010001885.1, read as the reverse complement.
ATGCCTCACACTAGCCAAAGCCACCCAGAATCCAGAGGCCAAGGGAGCCCAGGACCTGAAGACTGCAGAGGCCAGCCTCCTTGGGGCATCAAGTGAGGCAGAAGAAGGCAGAGGATGGTTGGGGGAGGGGTGGCAAGAAGAGAGAAAGGGAAGAATCTGATGGGGGGTTGGGCGGCATGCCCTAGAGCCCAGGGTTACCTCAGGCTTCTCCCCTGGGACAGCCAAGACCCCCAACTCCTCTTCCAGTCTGGGAGTTCCTGAATGAATGAGTGAATGATGAATTTGAGAATATGGGTGGCGGATATAATGGGAAGAGGCTGGCTCGTACCAGCACTACGAACAAGGTGGATTGTTCTCCCCAGGATTTGCACCCTTCTTGGCCTTTAAGGTCTGTTTCCTAAGTACTCACTTCAAGGCCCTGCAAAGGACCCTGAGCTGGAGAAGCAGAGGCCATGGCAAGGGCAGGGGGTGCCATCAGGCACTGGGAAGTCTATATGGCCCTTCTTGCCGGGGAAGCCTTGCTTCTCCTCCATCTCCCTGGAAGCACACTCAGGAGTTGCCCACCCCCTACCCACACTGCCATCCCCACCCCACCCCTACCCCCACCACAACTCACACCCCCCCACCAAGACCCCACCTTCTCCACCTGGGCCACTCAGGGCTGAGATCACAGGGCTCAGTTAGGTGTTGATGCTGCAGGGGAGGGTAGGGGAGGGACAGCTGGGTGGAGACCGGAGACCAAGGGACCTGTCACCCTGATTAGTATAGTGTGCACATCTGCAGAGCAGCACCAGCTCCCCAGAGCAAGCCTCCTGGTGGGAGGAGCAGAGCTTGGCCTTGGGACCTCGAATGTTCTCAGAGTGCCCTGGGAGGTAGGGACGGTGGTGGCTAATGGGGAGGGGGAGGCTTTGCCTTCAGCGGCTGGCGGTGTCAGGAGGGGCCTGGCACTGTGCTGGGCATGTGCACACTTGTACATGTGCATTGTCTGTCCTAGAAGCTTCACCCTGAGGGTCCGCGTCAGGTTGTAAACCACCCCTCCCGCGCCCTGCACCTCTTTCAATTAGGCCGGATGTTTAGTGAAGGCTATTTGGGTCCAAGGGTACAGAGGCAGAGAGGTGGGGAGCCCCGAATCTCCAGGGGAAAACCTCATGAGGGCTCAGTTTCTGAGGTCCAAGAACCAGCCCTGGGGTGGAGATACGGGTCAGGATGGGAGGGTGAGAGGCCTGAGGCAGGTCCCCTTCTGAGAGGTCTCTCCAGGAAGTCCTCAGACATCCTACACCCCACTTCTGCTTTGGACTGGAGCTTGGAAAGCAGCAAATCCTGCTACTGAGCATCACTTGGGATGAGGGTCAGTGGCCCAGGGGAGGGTTCAGGGGCAGAGGCCCCCTCATTACGCTTCAGCCTTGCCCCCACCGCAGTCTTCAGTCTGGGTCCTCACTGAAGACTGAGTGAGAAGCACGCAGCCCTGTCCCCGGTGAGTGAACTGACCTCTGGTGTGTGAGTGACCCGGGTCCTCACCTTGTCCTGTGCCCCACCCGTTCCCTGTTCCCAGGTCTGTTCCCAAAGATTTTCAGATACATTGACAGTGGTGTTCCAGTAGAGACTGTCTGCTTTCTTAGCAGGGCCGCTGGTTGAATGAGAGGCGGAAGGCTTCAGCAGCTCTCCACCCCCCTCCCAAGCTTCGTCATGTTCAAATCCCTCCACGCCACCCTTTGCCTGCCCTCCAGCCCGGCTCAGCTCAGGCTTCAAATTTTAGGCTACTCCAGGGAAAGAGCAGGGGGTAGCTCCCATTTCCACTGAGCCCTGCCCCACCGCCTGTTTGTCTCTGGGAGCAGAAGGGAATGTGGTCGAGCTCAAGGGGTTATACTGTGAGGTATTTAAGGTGTAGGAAGGAGCCGCGGGGGCAGTTTCCAGAGGAGCCTGACCACAGGGCCACTAATGATCTGCACCCAGACCTTAGGACATGTGCTTTCCTGGGCCTGAACATCTGACTCATGAAACCTGAGGTGATGCCTATGGCTGTGCAGCCCCCCAAATGCTCCATCAAAGCTGCAGCCTCCGTATTGCTCACTGGGGCCACCGTGTGGCCATCTCAGTGCCTCCGCCCTTCTCTCGGCGGCATCCCTCATCCAAGGCCATTCTTGCTCAGGCAGCTTTCCTGCCTACACACTGCCCAGGACCTTCCCTGGGGACAGCTTAACCTGGATGGGACAGGAAGACAGTATAGTAAGCTGTCCACAGGTTAGCCTAGAGCAACCACTAGGAAAACTACTAAATAAATAGTAAAAAAAAAAAATCATTCAGGAGTAATTTAAATCTTATACTAGAAAATATTCACCATGTAAAATAAGGCAGCCTGGGAGAAATAGAGGAACAAAAAAGGCATGAGATATTTGGAAAACTAGCAAAATGGCAAATATAACTGTGTCAATAATGCAAATGGATTAAGCAATCCAAGCAAAAGGCAGAGATCATCAGCTCAGATTAAAAACCAAGATCCTACAATATGCTGTCTAGAGGAGACAGATTTTAGATTTAAAGATATAGGGGCACACTCTCTCTCCCTCTTTCTCTCTCTCTCTCAAAATGAATAAACATTTTTAAAAATTAAAAAAATAAAATCTATCACGTCTAGTATAGCCCAGGGGGATATAGTCAATAATGTGGTAACAGCTCTGTATGTGATACATGGTAACTAGATTTATTGTGGTAACCGTCTCATTGTGTATATAAATATGGAATCGCTATATTGTGCACCTGAGACTAAATACAATATTGCATTTCAATTATTCTTCAATGAAAACAGTAATATAATGATGGCATATATTGGAAATCTAATGGTTAATTTAAATTCACATTTACTATATTTATGTTAAACATAAACTTTGTTCTTTCTTTATTTTTTAAAAATGTTTTATTTATTTATTTATTTATTTATTTATTTATTATTAGTATAACCTCTTGAGTTTTCTTATGGTTGCTGTTTGAATGCTATATCTTTTTCTGTCCTTTTACTTTACATCTATTTGTATCTTGATTTTTTATTTTTAATGTTTAGTTATTTATTAATGTTTTGTTTATTTTTGAGAGAGAGATAGAGACAGCATGAGCAGGGGAGGGTCAGAGAGAGAGGGAGATACAGAATCTGAAGATAGGCTCCAGACTCTGAGCTAGCTGTCAGCACAGAGCCTAATGCGGGGCTCAAACCCATGAACCGTGAGATCATGACCTGAGCCGAGTCGGACACTTAACCGACTGAGCCACTCAGGTGTCCCTATTTGTTTATTTTGAGAGAGAGAGAGTGCAAGCAGGGGAGAGGCAGAGAGAGAGGGAGAGAGAAAGAATCCCATCCAGGCTCCATGATTCTAGCACAGAGCCTGATGCAGGGCTGGAACTCACAAACTGTGAGATGGTGACCTGAGCTGAGCTCAAGAGTGGGATGCTTAACTGGGTAAGCTACCCAGGCACCCCCAGACCTGATAGATTTTAAAACAAAGGAAGGTACTAAAGATAAAGATGGACATTTTATCATGATTAAAGTTTAATCCATCTAAGTGATGACAATTATAAGCATATACACCTAACAACAGAACTATACTTCACACCCTATACAAAAATTAACTCAAAATGGATCAGAGACTCATGTGTAAGAGGTAATACCATAAAACACTTATAAGAAAATATACAAATAAATCTTCCTGACTTTGGATTGGGTGATGGTTTTCTAAATATGACACTTGAAGTATAAGCAACAGAAGAAAAAAAACCAGATAAATTGAACTTCATCAAAAGTAAAAAACTTTTGTGTTGCAAAGACACAATAAAAAAAGTAAAGAAACACCCCACAGAATGGAAGGAGACACTGGTTAGCTATATACCTGACAAGTGATTTGTAACTATAATACACAAAGAACTCTTACAACTGAATAATAAAAAGACAACTCCATTAAACCTGGGAAAAGGATTTGAATAGACATTCCTCCAGAGAAGTTATATAAATGACTAACCAGCACATGTAAAGATGTCAACATCATGAGTCATTGGGGAAATGCAAATCAAAACCACACTGGGATACCACTTTATTTTTTTTCTGAGAGAGAGAGAGAGAAAGAGAGAGAGGCAGCGTGAGCAGGGGAGGGGCAGAGAGAGAGGGAGATACAGAATCCGAAGCAGGCTCCAGGCTCTGAGCTGGCTGTCAGCACAGAGCCCGACGAGGGGCTTGAGCCCATGAACCATGAGATCATGACCTGATCCGAAGTCGGATGCCTAACCAACTGAGCCACCCAGTTGCCCCTGGGATACCACTTTATACCCACCAGGATAGATATAATATATATATATAAAAAAAAAAGTCAGACGGTAACGAGTGTTGTAGAGAATGTGGAGAAATTGGAATGCTCATTTATTGCTGGTGGGAATGTAAAATATTACAGCCGCTTAGGAAAACAACTTGGCAGTTCCTCAAAAAGATAAAGACAGTTACCACACGATGCTTCAATCCCACTTGGCATACACCCAAGATACATTAATGCATAAATGCACACAAAAACTTGCACATGAATATTCACAATAATCCCAAAGTGGAAGCAGTCCAAATGTCTATCAGCTGATGGATGAATAAATAAAATATGATATACCTACAATGGAATATTATTTGGCAGTAAAAAGGAACAAGGTACTGATGCATGCCACAACACGGAAGATGCTTGAAAATATGCTAAGTGAGGGGCGCCTGGGTGGCTTAGTCGGTTAAGCGTCCGACTTTCGCTTGGGTCATGATCTCGCGGTTCGTGGGTTCGAGCCCGCGTCGGGCTCTGTGCTGACTGCCAGCTCAGAGCCTGGAGCCTGTTTCAGTCTGTGACTCCCTCTCTCTCTGACCTCCCCTGCTCATGCTGTCTCTCTCTCTCCTAGAAATAAATAAAAATATATATAAAAAAAAAAAAAAAGAAAATATGCTAAGTGAAAGAAGCCAGACACAAAGGACCACATATTGTAAAATGCACTTAGATGAGATGGCCAGAATAGGTCCATAAATCCATACAGAAAAAGTGTAAATGAGTGGTTGGTTGCCAGGGGCTGGGATATCGGTGCTGGTGGGAAATAGGGGGTGACTGCAAAGAGCACCGGGATTCTTTGGGGGTGACGAAATGTTCTATCAGTTGATTGTGGTGATGGTGGTGAAAACGTTGATTGTGGTGATAGCTGAGTATATTCACATCTGGGTGAATATACTCAGTTACCGAATTATATACTTTTCCCCCTTTCTTCGCCCCCAGCAGCGCCCTGGGAAGCCCGCGCAGCCTGGACCAGGTGCAGGGTTGGCTTTAGTGACAGTGCTGTCTCAGCTGCGGTCCACCACAGCCACACATCCCAGTTTTTGTCTCTTTGTTCAACTTTATGTATGCTTTCGAGTTCTCCCTCCCCACCGCCGCTGCTGCTGTCACAGGAGATCCCATGACTTTCAACTTCACTCATGGGCTGCTCGGCTATCAAATCAATGGCAAAGTTTTCATTCACCCCTTTGTGATGACCTACAAATTGGATCTTCCTACATGGTGGATATGCGTAACCTTCTCCCGGAGGGACGAGGACTGCACTGGAAACGCCTGGCACCCACAGCTCAGGTCCCGCAGCTCCAGGTCATCGCTGCCGCCATCTTGTGGGCTCTGAATCATACTCTTTCAACAGGTGGATTTATGGCATGTGAATTATATCTCACTAAAGTCGCTACCGAAACACAAACCATAAAAAGGGAACCTGAGGCTACCTCTGGGTACGAGGACATCTGATGCCTCATGATAGTCCAGCTGTGGTTTTGATCTCCTGGCCTCTCCCCCTTATCATCTGATCCCTCTCTGCACATTATGTGGAAGGAAGAGCTTCCCTTCCCTTAGTCCCTATCCTAGCTCTTGTTTTTCTCTAAAACTGTGGGGTGGGGCTGTGGTGCTGGGTGAGACCAGAAGCTTAACCAGCTTCTGCTGGTGTGGTGCTTCTGCTTAACCAGAAGAACCTCCTTGGCCAGTCTTGGTCCAAACTCCAGTGAGACAGCGTCTCCTCCGGCCAGCCTGAGTGGGAAGGCAGGAGCAGAAGCTGACTGTCAACGGAGTCAGGAGAACGGCAGAGAGGGGTGCTGAGCTAATCCAAAGCAGAGGGCCCTGGGCAAGTGTAGGCAATGCCCCCTATTCCCCAGCCTCCATCTGGCTTCTCAGAACCACAAATTGAGTTGGGTCCGTTCTGAGGCATGCTGTCAATGATAAGCTTTGCCTTTGCTTGGGATCTGAATTCTGGGGCCCTTGTCCCAGAATCGCAGGAATAGGGACCAAAGGAACTTCTGAGACTCAGTACCCCCATCCCCATCCCAATTCTTGGGTTTTATAATGGGGTTGAGGCAGTGGGAAGAGAGATTCAGTACCCCCATCCCAATCCTTGGGTTTTACAATGGGGTTGAGGCAGTGGGAAGAGAGACCCGTATGTGTGCCCATCCACCAGTACCCGCCAAGCAACCCCCATGGCCACACCCAGGGATTAAAGCAGAGGAAGGGAGGAGCTGGCAAAGTGGACCTGCGGGAGGGGCGCACCCAGCCCATGTGCAAGGGAGAATAAGCGGCAATCTTGTAAGTGCATGAGTTCCCAGTGCTGTGGGAGAACCGAGGAGAAGCAGACGCTCCCCGTGTGAAGCAGTCAGGGGTGGTGGATGAAGAACAGGCAGACATCTCCACAATGGCGGGGCGTCAGAGCAGGGTAGAGCGCCAGTCCCCCCACTCTCCAGCTGAGTGATCCTGCCTGGGCTGCTTCAACTGTCCGAGCCCCAGTTTCCTTGCCTGTCAGAGCCACGAGGGATAAGCAAGAAGAGAAATGGGTGGGAAAAAGAGGGAATGGCCGGCTGGAAGCTACATGTGTGTATCTTGCTCAACTTCTTAGCTGGAGAAAAGAAAGCCACAAAAGAGACTGAAGACCCCCTAGGTTGGAATAAGCACAAGAATGACTGGCAAGCTCCCTTCCAGGCTGGAACCTCAAGGAGGTCCCTGTATGGGCGCCTGGAAACCTCCTGCCCACCCCCAGCTCCTTGTTCCAGGGCAGGATTCAGATATGCAATCTGACTGCATCAGTCTCTCTCCGCCAAAACCAAAACAAAAAAATGTACACACACTCCTAAAATCCCAGCGGGTTCAATCCAACAAGGAAGTATTCGGTTCCAGCTGTGAATATTAATCTGTACAGTGTTGGTCAAGTGTGTGGACTGGCATTTCGTACTGAGTAGATGTGCTGCGGCTTGGCACAGAGCCTGGAACACTGTGAGGTGGACCTTGGCGGGCATTTAAAGGACAAAGGGTGACCTTCCTGGAGGGGGACTGGTGGGCTACTTATTCCGAATTTGGGGGAGGGGTAGCCAGGCTGTAGGATACGGTTGTGGAATTCAGATCTCAGATCTCTGATAAACAACACATCCCCCACCTGTCAGCCACGGTTAGCCTTTGCCTGGGGTGGACATGATGTTGGGAGCCAGGAGGAAGGTCCTGGGGGGAGTCAGGAGGCTGAAGTAGGAGCCGCTGAGATTGCAGACTCAGGGGCAGGTTGGCAAGGGTTGTGGGGGGTGGGAATGGGAGCTGGGATCCTGCACAACCTGTTGCAAATTGCCATCTCTAAACAAAATCGTGTGGCATACGCATGCTTACATACCTTGCGAGAGCCAGGTGAAGGGTGTGGAAGAACATACCTGTGTCACCCTTGGTCACCTGGGAGGGGGGAGGTAGATGGGCAAGGGAAGGGGCTGGGGCAGATGTAAACGATAAGCTTTGTCTTTATACCTTTGTAGCATCTCATCTTATTTGTTACAACTGGTATGATTTGAAAGATATCAGGTAAAGTACAAGAAATTAATCATTTACTAATCCTTTCTGTCCCTCCCTCCTCACCACTGCCTTTTGCTCCCAGCCAGCAAACCCAGAAAGGTTTGCTACTTGGCAGTACAACCTGAAGCAGGTCGGGACCGAGAGGTTACTTACGCTGGGGTCTTCTGTGGGCCAGGCGCCACGCATGTCAGGCACACACACACACATGCATCGAACTCTCTTCACCTGCACTAGGGGTCATATCTTCATTTTATAGGTCAAAGATTTCTGCTGAACGAGGTGGAGTAACTTCGTGGAATAAGTAGTGTGGTTAGCATATCGACTAAGGACCCAAGAGAAAACAGAATTCCCTTCCAAAGGGTTTAACTAAGGAGAACTTAAAGAAGGGACTACTTCCAGACCTGCAGATTCGGTGGTGAGAGAATCAACAAGGGATGTTGAAGACCAGGGACTGACAAGACCAGGAAGCCGTCACCACCCCTGGGCTGAGAGGACTCATGGGAGCCCAGGGGAGCAGAAGGAGGGAAGAAATACCCGGAGCCACTCTCCTCTCCTGCCTCCCAGCCCTTGCCTGTGCCTCTCATTGGCTGACCCCAGAGGAAGCCAGGGGGCTGCGTCTGTAGGGGCCGAGAAGGAGGTGGATGAGTGGGAGTGGGTAGAAATGGAGAACCACCAGCAGAGACAGTGAGTGCGGAGTAGGAGTTGAACTCAGAACTTCTGCTGCCCTACATAGCAGTATGTGCTCCCGTGTCCAGACATCCCCCCGGCCCCCACACACCACTCTGGATGTGGGGCCATCCTGCCAAGTAAGGGCCCAAGCCCGAGTCTTTCCTTCTTTCTCTGTCCGGAATGTTCTCTTCTAAGGAAAGGGCTGGGTTTTGGTTAGGACAGCTCCATCCGGCAGAGAAACGTGAGTCCTGTATTCCAAGCCTGACACTGGTGTGCACCTATGATCCCGTGCTCACACTCCTCCTCTGCCAGGAGCCCCATTTCCCCTTCTCTCCACCCGCATGGGGCGTTCCACCAAGGATCATGCTTTGTTTATTGCCAAATCCCTGTATTTGGCTTGATGCCCGGCACAAACGAGGCTCCCGGTAATCACTCACGGTGGAACTCAAACGACTCTCAGGATGCTCTTCCTTCAGGGCCCTGGACTTTATTTCACTGAGTGGGTTTTCCAGAAGCTTCTTGACCTTCTGTTGCAGATAAGGAGTGCGTCGAGTCCTCTTTCCAGCCATTAATTCACATAGCCTTCACAAAACACTCTGTTGGAAGGACGCTATTAGAGCTATGCATCACAGCTAAGAAAAATTCGCCGCTGAAAGTTAAATGACTTGCCTGGGGTCACCAGTAGAAAGTCCCATCAGACTCAGAGCTTGGTCTAGCAATTCTCACCAGAGTCCGCTTGTAGCCTCTGCTCCACCCAGTCTCCCAGGGGACCTGCCTTGTAACCCGCACCGTTTTCTTTAACTTTGATGGCACTAGGGCTGCCACTTCCCTGTTTCTGTTCTGGCCTGCTGGCCCTGGCTCTCCTCTGCTCCTGGGAGCCTAGCAACAGGCCTGCTGAGGCCAGGTCTCGGCATCACGGCTGCCCCTCCCCCCACTGCCAATTTCTTAGGCCTTTTTAGGGGTCCACACTCCTGCGGAAAGATGCTGCCCTCTCTTAAGGTGCATGGGGAGTGGGTCAGCGGGACCTTGAGTCCCTGCCTGGCCTAGGGGGAAGGGTGGCTTCTGCTTGCTGGCCTTTACAGCGGGGAGGAGGAGGGAGACTGCTTTGGCAGGACTCAGGGCTCCACCCTCAATGTCCCTTTGCCTGTGAGCTTGGGGCCCATCCCCACCTCCCCCTGCTTCCCAGCTGCACAAAGGAGTTTGTGGCCAGCTTTGCTCTTTCCTCACTTCCTCCCTTTGGCCCCCTCTGCCTGCTGAGCCCAGGGCCCAGCCCTGCCCCGAGTCCAGGCTCCCCCACCCCACCCCACCCCCACCAGGCCTGACTTTTTTTTTTAATATGTTTTATTTATTTCTAGGAGAGAGAGAGAGACAGCGTGAGCAGGGGAGGGTCAGAGAGAAAGGGAGATACAGACTCTTAAATAGGCTCCAGGCTCTGAGCTGGCAGTCAGCACAGAGCCCGACCTGGGGCTCGAACCCACGAACCGAGAGATCATGACCTAAGCTTAACTGACTAAGCCACCCAGGTGCCCCACCGCCAGGCCTGACTTTAGGAACTGAAAAATGGGCAGGGACCAGACAGCAAAGGGGGGCCTTGGCATTTGGGGCCAAGCTTGGGCTAACTGGAGGTGACTAGGGGTGCTGAGTAGAGCCTAGGAAGGAAATGTGTAGGTGGATAAAGGAGGAGGAAAGTGGGAGCCCTTGATCTCAGAGGCCTGGAGCAGCACCTACTGCTGTTATTTGTATTTACTGAGCACTTAGCATGTGCCAACCACTATCCGAAATTATTTCTATAATCTCACTGCCAGTCTATAAAGTAGATAGTATAATCCTCAGTTTACAAACAGGGAAACTGAGGTACAGTTAGGGGCCTAAGGGCACACGGGTTTGGCTAAATAGGGTTTTGAACCCAGCCCAATCCTCTTCTCCTGAGCAAGAGAAAAGCTGAACGGGGGAACCCCAGAGCAAATGGAATAATCCAAAGAGGGGCAGGAAAAGCTGCTGTACTGGGGCCCCAGAGTGATAAATCTGTGTGTATTGTGCGGGTCTCCTCCACGGATCACATGCAGGAGAGGGTCCCAGCTTCCTGCCGCTGGGGCTGCGCTCCACCTCACCTCTGAGCCAGGACTGGGGTCAGGATGGAGTTGGGGTCCAGGGCTCGAGGTGCCAATCAGGGAGGCAGGCGCCGCCGGGCTGGATGACAGACTCCAGAAGCCCTCCCTGAACAAAGACTGGGTGGGAGGCGGCCTGGTGTGTCCCCACCCCGCCTCCCCCAGCGCCTGCTGAGCCGCGACCACAGACTGCGAGGCGGAGCGAGCATGGCGGGGCCCCGGGCCGCTCTGCTGCCCCTCGTCCTCCAGCTCACGAGCGTGGCCATGGCCTCGGCGACGGACGGAGGTAAGTCGGGGCGCTGAAGGCCTGGGGGCGGCCGGGAGGGACCCCATTTCTTATTCAGCCCAGCCTGAGGGAAGGGGCTGGGGCCGCGCTGCCTCTCCCGACACCCCGCCTGGGGTACGGGCGCCTATCCGGCCGGCCTCAGTCCTCCCCGTCGGTGGGGCAGCCAGCAAGGGGGCGCGGCCCCCGAGGCTGAGGTCGGGGGCCGGAGGAGAGAGAGGGGGCTTCCTGCAAAGGCTGGAGAGGAATTCCTGCAGGCAGCGGTGGGGGAGAGGCTGCCTTGGAATCTGGGAGTCTGAAGTTAATTATTTGTCTTGAGAAAGGGGGAAAAAAGGAGGCCCGCTATGGGAGCTGCGTGAGTCTGTGTCTGGCCTTCTTCTAGAGGGGCAGGCAGGAACAGAGGGGACAGTGCAAGGACTTGGCAGCCGGCTGGGGAGAGGGGAGCCGAGGACAGCTCCATGGGGAGCCATCGGGCTCAGTGAAACAATCCGGAGCTCTTTCTGCTGAACTCTGCAAGCAAGGGACGGTTCCTTCTTCCCTGTAGGAGACCCCCAGCCTCTCCCTGACTCCCTTATTGTGACTGCTAAAATAGGCCTGGAGAGGTGGCCTGAGAGGAGGGGTCATGGGGGTGGGGGTGTCAAGCTGGGACGGGGTGGGAGGGGGATTGAAGATACTGATCATCTTCAGCTGCCCTTCAGGGAGCCGAACCAAGAGAGCCGGGTTATAGCCGGCAAGGGAAGGGGAGGGGAATGTGCACAGGAGGTTTGGGTGCGGGCCTTTGTTGGGGCGTTAGAACCTGGATGTGCAGACTAGCAGGGCAGCCCGGCAGTTGCAGAAGGTCACATTTGGACTTGCTGCCGGAACCTTCAGATGTGTGGCTTAGAGAGGTGGTGCCAGAGAAGAGGGCAGGTGGAGGCAGGGAGGCCGGCTCCGGCTTCGGCCTCCTGAGCGGAAAGAGGGGAGAGGAGAAGAGGGAGGAGTGGGTTGGGGACAACAAGGTGAGACCAGAGGCTGATGGGTCGGGGGGTACAAAAGAGGGAAGCTGAGCCCCAGATTTCTGAGTAGGCGGGGATAGCATTAACCAAGGCAAGGAACTCCGACCAAAGCAGGTTTGGAAGAAGAGAACTTAGCTTTCAGGTTAGACTCTCCAACCCCCGCTCGGGGGGGTGTGGGGGCAAGGGAGTGGATGACACAGTCCCCTACCTCACAGGACCAGTGTCTTTGAGAAAGTGTCTCTCTGTCCCCCTCTTCCTCCTCCAGCCCCTCCACTGCCCACCCCCACCCCAAAGAGCGATCTGGTCTGGGATGTCAGTGGAGTCAGCCTATCCCCACCCCACGGTTTTTACTTTCCCAACTGAAGAGGAGGGATTAAAGTGAGGTGGAAATGGCTGTCCAACCTCAGGCCTGAACTCAGAAGAATCCCTTCTCTGACAGTGTCATCAAAACCCAGGGACAGGCTGTCTTTATTCTGCCTGGTGCCTTGGGAGCTAGTGGGCGCCCTGCCGACTCCTTCCCCCAAACCCCTCAAGAAATACAGCCAAGTTCCACCTTCTGCAGCTCACTCTGCCCAGTGTGGGGTCCTGTCTTCCAAACCATGCAGGGGGGGTGGGTCCCCCTGTGCCCCACCCCCATCTCCCTGCCCACTCACCCGCCAGGGAAGGAGAAAAGGTCTGCGAGGAGGGTGCTGGCGTGAAAGCATGGAAGGAGGAAAAGGCAGCCCTGGGTGGACCAAAGTGACCCAGGCCAGCTTTCCCAAGTAGCAAGAACCTCTGTTCTTGGGTACAGAATGTGGGGCCCCAAGGTGGGGTCCCCAGGCCCTGGAAATAGTGACAAGGCTGGGCGCGGGGTGGAGGTACAGCAGAGGGAGCAGCTGCTCTCCCTGTGCACGTTCTCCAACAGCAGTGCCCTTGCTGACAGGTGACGACAGGCAGTTGGGGCGCCGGGTCTGCTCACACCAGACTCCGGGTCCCTTGAAGAAGCCCCGCCTTGCACATGTCCTTCTCCCTCTCCCGCCCTGCAGCCTGCGCTGGTTTCTGGGCCCTCCCTGCCTGACTTGTGCGCTCCCCGGGCTAAACCTGGCCAAGACCCTGGCCCGTGTAAAGATGGATGACCCTGACATGCTCCCCATGGCTGGGGACCCCTACAGCGTCAGGGAGCCTACAGGGAGGCCCTGATCTAGACACTCCCCCCTCGTATCCCCAGCAGACCAGGGTCCCTGGGGCTACCTGACAGAGAGGTTCTTGCTACTTGGGAAAGCTGGCCGGGGTCATTTTTGTTCACCTTCTCCCTTCTCCTTCCATGCTTCCACTCCAGCACCTTCACAGGCCATATCTCCTCCTCTGGAAGGTAGGTGGGCAGGTGGACAGGGGTGAGGCACAGGGTGACCCCTCCTTCGTGGTTTGGAAGACAGGACCGAGGAAGTCTTGCTAGGAAGCCCCTCACCCACAGGCCCCCCTTGGTTGCTTGTACTCTTCAGGTGGGGTCATCCTCCAGAAGCCCCCTGGGCGCGCTGACATCCAGGACTACCAACAACAGGCACCAGCCCACTCCTCATCTCATGCTGGGGCCCCACGGGAGCAGTGGCGCCCCCTGGAGGAGCGACTGGAAAGGCTGGAGCTCCAGATAACAGAACTCACAGAGCAGGTAGGGCTGAAGGCTGGAGGGCTTGTGTGTGGGGTAGAACAGATCTTGTGTAGTGAGAGGAAAGACAGGTGGGCGAGGAACTCTAAAACAGTGTTTTATCTTATTAGTTTTTAACTCCAGCTTTTTGACTTTTATTATTTATTTATTTATTTATTTATATTTTTTATTTTAGAGAAAGAGCACGAGTGGGGGACAGGGGCAGAGGGAGAGAGAGAGAATCTTAAGCAGGCTCCATGCTCGGTGTGGAGTCCGACTCAAAGCTTGATCCCACGACCCCGGGATCCTGGCCTGAGCCAAAATCAAGAGTCTGACACTTAACCTACTGAGCCATCCAGGCGCCCCGAGTTTTATTTTAAACGTACATGTAGAAGTTCTTATATGAACAGTTCTTCACACTGATTCTTTCATATAAATGAAGAACTTCCAGCGTATTTGTTTTTTCAATTTAGATTTTCATATTCCTTCAATGTTTGACAAATATGGAGCTCCTACTATGCTTAAGGCATCATCAGGAAAGACTTTGGATGGATAAAGGACTTTAACTGTTGGAGAGAAGGGATTGGGTTCCCTTCTGTCCAAAGGAGAGGTCTGGGGGCCCCATGTCCCCCGGAGAGCCTGTCCAGACTCTGGTTCCTGAGAACCGTGTCTAAGCCGGACGCTGTGCGGAGGCCGCCCACCTCTCCCCTGGAACCGTCAGATTTCCTTCTCGTCCCGCTCAGTCTTCACGCCCTGCAAGTCTGCAGGATGTGTCGGGTAGCGGGGAGCTGAGCCAGGGCCTCCCACCTTCCCCTCTACCTCTTTCCCCAGAACAGAGAGCTGCAGGCGAGGGTGAGGCAGCTGGAGTCCTGTGAATGCCGCCCAGCTTCTCCCCAGTGCTGGGGGCTGGGGCGGGCCTGGCCCGAGGGTGCTCGTTGGGAGCCCGACACCTGCACAGCCTGTGTCTGCCAGGATGGGGCCGTGCACTGTGACCCCAAGCCCGACCTGCCCCATTGCCATGGTGAGTGCCACCCTGTCTGCCTGCCGGGACCACCTCAACTCCTAGAGATGGCCGCGACTGCCTGAATGACAGCACTGTCTTCTCCCCAGGCTGCAGCCACCATGGTCAGTCCTATGGCAATGGGGAGACCTTCTCCCCAGATGCTTGCACCACCTGTCACTGCTCGGTGAGTTCCTATGACCCACCTGGGTACCCCATACTTTGCCCCCTCACCTACTTCGCTTAAGCTACTAGTCACTGTGGTCTGGTGTGCTCAGTCTTATGTAATGGGGTCTGTTTGCCCCTCCCCCAAAGTCTTGCCACCATTGAGTGGCTCTGGCTGATTCCAAGTGGCTCTATTTTCTGGGGCTTAGCCCCCCACCCCACATACATGGTGGGGGCCACAAGCCCCTCTGATTTGGGCCTGGCAAACAGCGGCATGGAGGGCAGTGAGGATGGAGTTTCTTGTCTTCCTACATCGCCCCCTCTCCTGTGGACCCTCACTGTCCCTGCTCATTCCCCTGTCCCCGTCATCTACCTGCCTGTTCTGTCTCACTTGGCTCCTCATCCACATTCTTCCAGCCTTTCCTTCCTCGCTCCTCCATTGAGGAAGTTCTCAGTCCCTTCCTAGGATCTCTCCACGCTAGGAACTTGCTGGCACCTGGAAGAGATGCTTTCTGGGGGCCAAGAGCAGCAGGAGATGATGGGGGTGGGGATAGGAAGTCTCTTTCTGCCCTCAGACCGAAGGTACCCCTGTACCCGGAGCTGCCTCAACTTCTTGCTCCTCTGGGTTGTCCCAGGCTGGGGTGAGGTGTCAGTCCCAGAGGTCAGACCCTCCGGGGCTCTGATGGCCATGCAGCCATAGTCTGCTTCCCCGCAGGAAGGAACCGTAACTTGTACCCAGAAGCCATGCCCAAGAGGACCCTGCCCGGAGCCAGGAACGTGCTGTCCTCACTGTGAGCCAGGTCAGCCTCCTGCCGGCCTCATCTCCTGCACTCAGTCTGGGGCCCCCAGAGCCACGCTCTGCCGCCTGCCTCATGCCCAGAGGATGCCCGCCTACCCACTCTGGCAGTAGTTAGGGGATTCACAACTGAAGCACAGTCAGCAGTAGTCACTGTGGCCTGGGACTGATCCAAAGGCTCTGTATGATCTTTCTCCTACCCTCAAGGAACTTCTAATCTAGTTGAGAAAATAAACAGATAGTTAATATAACACAAGACTTACGATCCAAAGAATAGAGTAGAACGTATAGAAGGCAGTATGTAGTCAGCTGCCAGAGGCTCCCTGGTAACAGACTGCTGTAAGCCTTGCATTTTGGACTCTCTTCTGTGGGCATTGGGGAGCCACTGAAGACTGCAGAGCCAGAGTGTGGCTTGTTCAAAGGAGTGTTTTAGGAATAATCATCTGGTATGGGCGAGATGCAGACAGACTCGTTAGCAGGCTCGTACACGTTGTCTAGGCATGGAGCCAGGGATGGTGGAGGCTGCAGGGGAGGGCTGTTTCTGAGAACGGGCAGGAGCTGGTGGGTTAGACCCCATGCAATAGTGGGGAACTTGGAAGGCAGTGGTGCCAGTGACATGAAGAGAACCAGGAGGAAGTGGAGGAAGCGACTCTGCTGAGGGGTGTTACTAGCCACAGGGTAGGGAGATGGAGTTGTCTGATTTAGCCAAAAAAATACAGGATACCTTGTTAAATTTGTTTCACCTAAACAACGCATGCTTTTTTGGGTAAGTATGTCTCATGAAATACTTGGGACATACTTATACTAAAAAATTATGGATTGTCTACATGGAATTCAAATTCAGCTCAGCATTCTGTATTTCATGTGGCAGAATGTCAGCTGATAGGGGCAACTGGTGGGTCAGGGGCTCAGGAGACCAGTGAGGTCTGGAAACGTAGCCTGGAAGTCTTGGCCAGAAATGAGGAGTGGAATCTCAGGAGTTAACAGATCTTAAAAAAAAAAAGAGACACACAAATTCACACACACACACACACACACACACACACACACACACAGATTTCAGGACACGTGATGCCTCAAGGCCACTGCTAGCTCATATGGTATCTTCAGTGAAATTTTTTTAAAAAGCCCCCTTTCCTCAACACTTGCATCTATTGTAAGATAGCAGAAATCCAATTACGTTTGAGTCAGATGCTTTACTGCCATCTGCTGGAATATTGTAGTAAATACACAAATCTGTTGATCATCTGAATGGTGCCCTTTGATATGCTTTCCTGGTGGGTGCTTTTGTTCCAGTACTCTGGGTCTCTTACTTGGGGGCCTGGCCCTGGTTTTGCAGGCTGCCCTGAAGGCCACAGGGCTGGGGAAACATGGCAACCAGAGCCCTGTGTCATCTGCACCTGCCAGGTAAGGGAATCAAGCCTCACCCCAGCCGTCACGCGCATCCCTGATGCTCAGCACGCATACTCCAGGCCTGGTGGTGCCACGCCCGATCTGGGGGCCAGACAGAGCTGCTGCCGCCACCCAGGCATCGAGGCCTGCAGCCTGCTATAGGCCCACTAGGCCAGCAGAGCAACTCAGCTCGGGCAGTGGAGAGGGAGGGAGGGCTCAGTGTCTGCCCTGCAGGCAGGGACCGTGCGGTGCCAGGGGCCCTCATGTGCAGAGCTCAACTGCCTGGAGAGCTACACCCCACCTGGGGAGTGCTGCCCTGTCTGCCGGCCAGGTGACCTCTCGCCCTAACCTGCCCCTCCATCCCCTCAGCCCGGGAGGGTCTGGTACCTACTTAGGGTCATGCCTTCCCTTGGGTGATGTCCACTCACCCTGCTCTTTGCTGAGCGACCTGTCATCTCGGCAACCCTCCCCAGGCTGTGAGTATGAGGGACAGCCTTATGAAGAGGGGGCCCACTTCCTGTCCAGCTCTAACCCATGTCTCCAATGCTCCTGCCTGGTGAGTCCCCACCCCTTTGTCCAGGGCTCGCTCTTCCATATATTCTTCCTGCTCTACCTTGGGTCATACCTGCTGCTCTTTCATCACCTCGTATACCTTCCACGGCCTCCTGCCAGTGAACCTCATTCTCCATCCCAGTCCTGTGCCCCACACCTCCAAGGACATCTGACACTTGCCCACCCTGCCCTCTCTGGGAGCCAGACCGGGTAGCTTTACGGCTCTTGGTGCCTTACAGAGGAGCCTGGTTCGCTGTGTCCCCATCAAGTGTCCACCCAGCCCCTGCCCTGAGCCAGTCCCAAGGCCTGGCCACTGCTGCCCGACTTGCCAAGGTGAGAGCCCTGACCCTGTCCCTTCCCTGGCAGAGCTCCAGGTGGGGATGTCACACCATTTCTTCAACTCCAGAGCCCATTCTGCTGGCTCGGCCCTGGGGGCTGTGGTCAGTGGGGAAGCGATGCCTGGCCAAGGCTGCTCTGGAGCTGAGGTGCTGAGGCTCAAATCCTGTCCTTGCCATTTCATGCCTGTGTGCCTCTGAGGGAGTTACTCTGTGCCTTGATTCCCCATTTGTGAAGCATGGATAATGCCGTTGATAAATGTGGAGCATTTTCATTAGCTATGTGCACGGAAGACACAGGGTGGGCCCTCCAGGCAGACCACTAGAGGGTGACACTGAGTCACACACCAATACTGTCGCAAAGACAGTATTGGAAGCAGGTGCCAGGTACTGTGTAAACTCGGAGGAAGGAGACCTAATCTAGCCTGGACACAGGAAGGAGAGCATCCTGGGGGCAGCGTGTCCTGGGGGAACCTTCAGGATAAAGAGCAGTTAGCTAGGTGAAGGTGGAATGAGGCAGAGGGTATCCAGGAAGAGAGGAGAACTTGCACAAAGGCTCGGGACTGACAGCAAGTGTGAGGTGGGCGTGTGGTAGGTGGGAAGGTGCAAACATGCACGAATGGCCAAGGCTTACAGTGAGAGTACAGTGAGAGTGAGGAGGGGCGAAGAGCTGGGGGAGGTGGGCGTGGTCACACTGGGTCCTGGGAGGCCTTGCACTGGAATCCCTCAGAAGTCTAGGCAGAGACATGGCCTGGTCTGGTCTGTGCTCAGGAGTGAACCCCCAGAGGGCATGTGAAAGAAGGTAGGGGCCGGCTGAAGCTGGTTTCCAGGCTGGCCCCTACCAGGCTTCCTCCGTGCCCATCTTTACCTCAACCCCAGGCTGCACGGAAGGTGGCTCTCACTGGGAACACGGCCAAGAGTGGACTGCCCCCGGGGACCCCTGCCGGATCTGCCAGTGCCTGGTGAGCCCCGCTGCTGCTCCCACAGCCCACACCCCCTCCCCATCCCCAGGCCAACCATATATCCATTCCTTCATTTCACTGAGCACATCCCATATGTACTGGGAGGGGACAGAGGTGGAGAAGACCTGATCCTGGGCGCTATGAAGGTGAGGACGGGCTGTGCCCATCTGTATGCTCAGTTCTGAGCATAGTAGGTATGCAGTATGGGTTTGTGAATGAACTCAAAGAGCTTGCAAGCTCCAGAAGTGATACAGGTCAGGGTATGACAGGCAGCAGCAGCTCCAGGGAGAGAGAAATACAGATTACCTCAAGACATCTAGATCTGTGCTGTCGCATCTGTAACCACTACTGCGTGTGGCCATTGAGCCCTTGAAATGCAGCTGTCCAATTTGAGATGGGCTGAAGTAGGCTTAGTACAAAAGAAAGGAATATAAAACATCTCGTTGCTACTTTATGTTGTTTTTATGTTCAAATAACTTTGGGGGGGGGCACCTGGGTGGCTCAGTTAAGCAGCTGACTTCAGCTCAGGTCATGATTCCACAGGTGGAGGTTCGTGAGTTCGAGCCCTGAGTCACGCTCTGCATTGACAATGTGGAGCCTGCTTCGGATTCTCTGTCTCCCTGTCTCTCTGCCTCTCCCCTGCTGGTATTCTCTCTTTCAAAAATAAATAGGGGTGTGCGGGTGGCTCAGTCAGTTAAGCATCTGACTTTGGCTCAGGTCATGATCTCTAGGTTCATGAGTTTGAGCCCCACATTGGGCTCTGTGCTAACAGCTCAGAGCCTGGAACCTGCTTTGGATTCTGTGTTTCTCTCTCTCTCTGCCCCTCCCCAAACTCATGCTCTGTCTCTCTCTTTCTCTCAAGAAGAAATAAACATTTAAAATTTTTTAATAAATAAACATTTTTTGAAGTTTTTAAAAAAAGAAATAGCTATTGGATATATTGAGTTGAATGGAATATATATTAGAATTTAGTTTCATCTGTTTCTACTTTTTGAAATTTGACTACTAGAATAATGTTATTATTATTTTTTTTTTTTTGAGAGAGAGAGAGCACGTGTATGCAAGCAGGGGAGAAGCAGAGAGAGAGAGAGAGAGAGAGAGAGAGAATTCCAAGCAGGCTCCATACCCAGCACAGAGCCCAATACAGGGCTTGATCTCACAACCATGAGCTCATGACCTGACCCAAAATTAAGAGTCAGAGGCTTAACCTACTGAGCAACCCAGGTGCCCCTACTAGAGAATTTAAAATGACTTGTGACTTGTTTCTACTAAGCAACACAGATCTAGAAAATCTTCATGGAAAGGATGGTGTTTACCTAGGTCTTAAAGGGTGAGTAGAATTTAAGCAGGAAGAAAAGGGGAGGGACACCCCAGTGCTACGAACAGAATGTTTGTGTCTCCCCCAAATTCATATGTTGAAATCCTAATCCCAAGGTGATGATATTTAGAGATGGGGCCTTTGGGAGGCTCCGCCATCATGAATGGGATTAGTGTCTTTGTTGAAGGGACCCCAAAGAGCTGGCTCCTCTCGGCGGTGTGAAAGCACAATGAAAAGGCAGGTGTCTAGTAGCCTGGAAGCTGGTCCTTGTCAGACACTGAATCTTCTGGCGCCTTGATCTTGGACTTCCAGAACTGGGAGGACTAAATTTCTGTTATCTATAAGCTCCCCAGCCTATGGGGTTTCATTACAGCAACCCAAGTGAACTAAGACCCCAGGTGTAGGGAAAAGTCAGGGCGAAGCCTGGGGGACAAAGGTGGGGACACGGAAGCCTCGTGTCTAGGCAGGGAGCATCCTGAGAAGGGCTGTTTCGAGCCAGAGCCATAGAGCTTCCTGATAGCCTATCGAGGACTGAGAACTCCACTGCGAAGGACATGGGGCATCCACCCCCTTTGCAACCACGTGTGTCCCTTCCTGTTCATGTGGACCACCCTCCCAACACTTGTGAGGAGAGTCACTGGCTGCCCACTTCCGGGACTGGACATAGTGAACCCTGATGTAGGTGTGAACTCAAAGGGCAGGGTCTGTCTGGGAAAAGCCATGGGGAGTAGCAGCAGCTACTGTTTACTTGCCAGCTTCCAGAGGTGGGTGTCACACCAGACACCATATCTAATTTCATTCCCATCACAAGGCTTTGAGGACAGGACTGTTACTGTCTTTTTTCAGATGGGTAAACTGAGTCACAGAGAGCTTCAGTAACCCACTAGGTTATACATCTGTATTACTTTCCTAGGGCCACCATAACAAAGTACCACAAAGAGGTTGCCTTAAACAACAGAAATGGACCATCTCATGGTTCAGGAGGTCAGAAGTCCAAGGTCAAGGTGTCATCCGCAGGGCTGGTTTCTTCTGAGGGCTGTAAGAGGGAATCTGTTCTAGGCCTCTCTCGGGGCTTTGGGTGGTTTGCTGACAATCCTTGGCATCCCTTGGCTTCTGCCTTTGCTTTCACCTGTTGCTCTCCCTGTGTGTCTCCCTGTGTCCAAATTTCCCCTTTATTAATAAGGACGCAGTTTTTGGAGGGGCCACCCCACTCCAGTATGACTTCATCTTAACTAATTATATATGCAATGACCCTATTTCCAAATAGGTCATGTTCTGAGGTGCTAAGGGTTAGGACTTCAACATATGAATTTGGTGAGGGGGGCACAGCTCAACTCATAACATCTAGTAAGTGGATCAACTGGCATTTCTCTCACCTGACGGAGCTCTAATGGCCCCTTCCCCTGCCCACTCTGCCCCCTCCCAGGAGGGCCACATTCAGTGCCGCCAGCGAGAGTGCACCAGCCTGTGCCCATACCCTGCCCGGCCTCTTCCAGGCACCTGCTGCCCACTGTGCGACGGTGAGTCCATGGGTGGAGTCCAGAGTGGGGTTTCAGAAAGCTCACCTGTGGGGCGCCTGGGTGGCTTAGTTGGTTAAGCGTCCGACTTTCGCTTAGGTCATGATCTCGCGGTTCGTGGGTTCGAGCCCCGCGTCGGGCTCTGTGCTGACTGCCAGCTCAGCCTGGAGCCTGTTCCAGTCTGTGACTCCCTCTCTCTCTGACCCTCCCCTGCTCACGCTGTATCTCTCTCTCTCTCTCCTAGAAATAAATAAAAACATTTAAAAAAAATTAAAAAAAAAATAAAAACAGAAAGCTCACCTGTGCCCCAGCTCAGTCTCCCATGAAGGCCAAGACTTCAAGGCGCCCTCTTCCCCAACAGGCTGCTTCCTAAATGGGCGGGAGTACAGCAGCGGAGAGCCCGTGGGCTCTGGAGACCCCTGCTCGCGCTGCCACTGTGCTGTGAGTGTGGCTGCCTGGCAGGGAGAGTCTGGCTTCTGGGCCTGCCTCCTGAATGCTGATCAGGCCCTGTTGGCAGAACGGGAGTGTCCAGTGTGAGCCTCTGCCCTGCCCGCCCGTACCCTGCAGACACCCAGGCAGGATCCCTGGCCAGTGCTGCCCGGTCTGTGATGGTGAGCTGGGGACTCGAGTCACCAGGAGAGGAGCAAGCACTCGCCCAAGAGAGGCTCGGGAGGGGGGCGGGGGCCGGCGTTTGTAACTGTAGGCAGCTCCCTTGAACTAAAGTACAGGACAAGTCCTTGATAAGCCTAAGCTCCTGTCACCACTAGTGAGGGTCACGTTCTCACTGTCTCATGGCAAACTGGGCACCATGGTGGGGCCCTTGATCCTGGAGGCAGCGGAGGCTGGCTCATGGGGGGGGCGGGGGCGGGTGGATGCTTCAAGGTGGTGTGAGGCTTCCCCATCAGCATCCAGCCCCGCCCCCGGTGCCCCTGTCCTCCTGTCCAGGCTGTGAGTACCAGGGACACCAGTATCAGAGTGAGGAGATCTTCAGGCTGCAAGAGAGTGGGCACTGCATCCGCTGCTCCTGCCAGGTAGCCGGTCACGCCCTGTCACACCCCAGATCTGCCTCGTCCCTTGAGGACCTCTCACCCAGCATCCCTCCTAGGCTGGCGAGGTCTCCTGTGAGGAGCAGGAGTGCCCGGTCGCCCCCTGCACCCTGCCTGACTCTGGCCCCCAGCTCTGCCCAGGTATGTGTGGGGAGGGAGAGAAAGAGGAACAGCTTCAAAGGAGGCCACTTCCAGACGCTGAAGGTGGAGACGTTCCTTCCCAGGAAGGGGGCCACTGTCGGGTCCACCGACCATTCCCAGTGTGTGTTTAGAGGCCGCCATAGGCATGGCCAAGCCAGGGCCCTGTGGTCTGGGAAGGTCGGGAATGGCAGGAGGTGTCTCAGTTGCCATGGTGACAGCCACTCTTGCTGCAGCCTGCGTGCTGGATGGAGAGGAGTTTGCTGAGGGCGTCCAATGGGAGCCTGATGGGCAGCCCTGCACGGCCTGCTCCTGCCATGATGGCGTGCCCCTGTGTGGGGCTGTGCTCTGCCCCCCAGTCCCCTGCCAGCACCCTACCCAGCTCCCTGGTGAGTGCTCCACTCTGACCTGGCTCTCCCCCCCTGCTTCGTCCAGCCCACCCTGCTCAGCTGGGCTCTGACCAATCTGCCTACCCAGGTGCTTGCTGCCCCAGCTGTGAGAGCTGCACCTACCACGGCCAAGTGTATGCTCATGGGCAGAACTTCACAGACGCAGACAGCCCTTGCCATGCCTGCCGCTGCGAGGTACCACCCCAGGCCTGCTACTGCCCTGCCGAGCCCTGTCTGGAGCCCACCCCCATTGCCCTCTCCCCTGCTCCCAGGATGGGACCGTGAGGTGCTCCTTGGTTGACTGCCCTCCCACAACTTGTGCCAGGCCCCAAAGGGGACCCGACCAGTGCTGCCCCAGGTGCCCAGGTATGTGCTGACTGCACCTGTCTGGCTTGGGGGCCCTAGAGCCAGCTCTCGCACAGCCCCACGGACTCAACAGATACCCTGGCAAGCACCAGGCTTCTGAATTGTTTTCAGTCTCACACAGCTGAGAACTTTCCGGAACTCACAGGGTATGGGTGGGAGGGAGAGTAGAGGTATGTTTATCCCTCGATGTTTTTACATGTCCCTTCCCTCGCATTCTATATTTGCTCTTCCAATACCCCTACCAGTCAGATATATATTTGTATGTCTATGTACAGCAGGTTCCCGCCACAAACATTTGGGTGTGGTGTGCGGAAGGCTGGGTGCCAGGATGCATTGTGACCTGGTCCCTGCCCTGCCCTCTTGGAGAGTCTGTGCCAGAGTGTGTATCACAAACCCAGGCACATTTATGTGCGAGCTCCTTGGCTGTTCACCCTCAGAGGCATACACACATGCATCCTGCAGGTCAATGGGCTCAAACACACACACACACACAAGCGTGTGCTCAGAGAGGTACCCACGCCTGCGTACCCAGACCCCTCCTCCACTCTCTCCACGGTGCTTCCTACTGGCATCTCCTCAGTGGCCCTGGACTCCAAGGGTATGGGCTGTCAGCCCATCCCTAGAACTGTCAGTCCTTGCCCCCCACTCCTGCCCCTCCCCCCACCCCAATGCTCAGATTGCATCCTGGAGGAACAAGTATTTGTGGATGGGGAGAGCTTCTCCCACCCCCGAGACCCCTGCCAGGAGT
This sequence comes from Proteles cristata cristata, assembly GCA_017311185.1. Taxonomy (NCBI): domain Eukaryota; kingdom Metazoa; phylum Chordata; class Mammalia; order Carnivora; family Hyaenidae; genus Proteles; species Proteles cristata. Next base: position 141,627 of record JAESUZ010001885.1, on the reverse strand, counting down.
GCCGGTGTCAGGAAGGCCAAGCCCGTTGCCAGCCTCGGGCCTGCCCCAGGGCCCCTTGTGCCCACCCGCTGCCTGGTCCCTGCTGCCAGAACGACTGCCACGGTGAGGTGCATGCGAAGGTGCCAGGAGGGGGGGGGGTGTCTCCTGGGATGGCTTGGCCCCATCTGGGGGCTTTTAGGGCCCGATGGGCAGCCTACCCAGGGAGGAGTGGGGCCCCTCCCAGGCCTATAGCTGCCCCCTCCCCCAGGCTGTGCCTTTGGCGGGAAAGAGTACCCTAACGGAGCAGACTTCCCCCACCCCTCTGATCCCTGCCGTCAGTGTCGCTGTCTGGTGAGTCTGCCACCTGGGTGAGAGGAGGAGGCCAGGGGAGTAGGGGTGGCCCTTGGAAGACCAGGAGAGGTCCCCCAAGGTGGCAGTCAGAAGGAGTGGGGGTGGCCTCTGCCCCCCGCCACGAGCCGGGCGTGGCGTGGTCCCACTGTTGCAGAGCGGAAGCGTGCAGTGCCTCTCCCGCCGCTGCCCGCCGCTGCCCTGTGCAGAGCCGGTCCTGCCGCCCGGAGAGTGCTGCCCGCAGTGCCCGGGTAGGATGCGCACCCCTCGGGCACGGGAGGGAGGGGCGGGCGTCCGCAGCCTCCCCTTGGACGGCTGACGCGTGCGCGCTCTCGCCGCAGCCGCCGCCTCCGGCTGCCCGCAGCCGGGGCGCGGGGGCCCGGCCCGCCACCTGGAGCATTTCTCCCCGCCCGACGACCCCTGCCGCCGCTGCCTCTGCCTCGACGGTTCTGTGTCCTGCCAGCGGCTGCCCTGCGCGCCGGCGCCCTGCTCCCACCCGCGCCAAGGGCCCTGCTGCCCCTCCTGCGACGGTAACTGGCGCCCCCTCCCGGCCTGGGCGGCAGCCCCACCACCCCCGCCACCTGCTCCCTCCAGCCCTGCCCCCAGCCTCACCCTCCCCGGTCCCCTCTTATTACGTGTCCCCCTTTCTCCAGCCCCTAACCCTGCGCGACCCCAGTATCCCTCTTTCTCCAAGCCCACCACTCCCACGTCGGGGTTCTCACTAAGAATGTGGGGGGACACCGCCCAGGTGGCCGGCCAGGGAGGCCGTGGTCCTGGCTGACAGCCACCACGACCCCGCCACTGTTTCGCCGGCCCGCCTAGGCTGCCTGTACCAGGGGAAGGAGTTTGCCAGCGGGGAGCGCTTCCCCTCGCCCACCGCCGCGTGCCACGTCTGCCTCTGCTGGGAGGGCAGCGTCAGCTGCGAGCCCAGGGCCTGCGCGCCTGCTCAGTGCCCCTTCCCGGCCAGGGGTGACTGCTGCCCTGCCTGTGATGGTGAGGGGCAGGGGACTGTGGGGAGGAGGGGTGGGGAAGGCTGGGGCAGCGACATCCTTACTGCCCTAGAGTGGGTCCGCAGTATCTGTCACAGTCACAAAAAAAATTGGACTAAAACCTGGAGTTTCTTCTGCTGATGATGCTATTTGGCTCTGTGACCCTGGACAAGTTACATAACCTCTCTGGGCTTAATTTTTCTTAATTAAAAAAAATACATTTTTTAAACTGTATTTTTGTAAAATACATATAACATAAAATTTACTACTTTAACCATTAAAAAACATTTTTTTTTTTACCATTTATTCACCCTTGAGAAGACAAAGCAGAGAACCAGTAGGGGAGGGGCAGAGAGAGAGGGTGACAGAGGATCTGAAGCAGGCTCCAGGCTCTGAGCTGTCAGCACCGAACCTGATGCAGGGCTTAAACCCACAGACTGTGAGATCATGACCTGGGCCGAAGCTGGAGGCTTAACTGACTGAGCCACCCAGGCGCCCCTATTTTAACCATTTTTAAGCGTAACTCTAATTTTAGCTCCTGTAAAAAAGAGAGGGCTTAACAGGGCCCACCCATTTCCCCAGTCTTTGGTCATTTTTGTACTATCTTAGCAACACTTGCTACTTACCCTCTCACACTTGTAATTTTATTTAGTTAACTATTTTTCTTCAAATTAAATTTTTATTTTATTTAAAAATTTTTTTGATGTTTATTTAGTTTTTTGAGAGAGAGAGAGAGAGAGAGAGAGACAGAGTGTGAGCAGGGGAGGGTCAGTAACAGAGGCAGACACAGAATCCTAAGCACGCTCCAGGCTCTGGGCTGTCAGCATAGAGCCAGATGCAGGACTCAAACTCGTGAACAACGAGATCACTACCTGTGCCAAAGTTGGACACTCAACCAACTGAGCCACCCAGGTGCCCTACCCTTTTATTTATTTATTTTTATTAAAATTTTTTTTTAAAGATTTATTTATTTTTGAAAGAGAGACAGAGAAAGAGCAGGGGAAGGTCAGAGAGAGAGGGAGACAGAATCTGAAGCAGGCTCCAGGCCCTGTGCTGACGGCTCAGAGCCTGACGTGGGGCTTGAACTCACCAGCCACAAGATCATGACCTGAGCTGAAGTCGGCCGCTTAACTGACTGAGCCACCCAGGCACCCCACCATCCTTTTATTTTTAAATCTATCTAGAAAGGAGTCTTCATATCATACTGTAAATGAGTTAGATTTTCCAGGAAATGAAGATTACCCTAACTATTAATACAGTTAAAACATCAAATTTGAGTCAGATACTTTTGCCTGCCAAGGCTTTGAGACTGAGTCTCGCCCCCTCTTTCTCTTTTTTCTGTTAAGACTTTGTTTCTTTACAGGAGTTTTAGGTTCACAGCAAGAGTGAGGGGAAGGTACCGAGATTTCCCATATGCTCCCTGCTCCCACACATGCACAGCCTCCCTCCTTACCAATGTCCCCCACGGGGGATCTGATGTGGTTTCTATTGATGAACCTACACTGACACATCATTATCACCCGAAGCGCCCTCTGTTTTCAATAAAGGAGGTCAGGGGCGCCTGGGTGGCTCAGTGGCTCAGTCAGTTAAGCTTCCAACTTTGGCTCAGGTCATGATCTCGTGGTTCACGAGTTCTGGCCCCGCAACCGGCTCTGTGTGCCTGGAGCCTGCTTCTGATTCTGTGTCTCCCTCTCTCGGCCCCTCCCCCACTCATACTCTGTCTCTCAAAAATGAATAAATGTTTAAAAAAATTAAAAACAAATAAAAGAAAAAGAAAAAAGAAGGTCAGCAAGTGTCAAAGAGCTGCTTGCTACCACCCTGGGATCCCCTCCCCGCCCCTGATTAATCAGAGGGCTTGGAGGAATATTGGAAAGAGGATACCTTGATCAGTGTCTCCTAAGGCATCTCAGGCTATTTCCAGCTCTGGCTGGGCAGTGGCCTGACCTAACTCTAGGGACGGAGTCTGCGTGGGTCTTTCCAGATAGATTACAGGCTGAAAGGGGAAAGTTTGCCCTTTGGCCAGTGCCCTCATCCCAGACTCCTCAGCTCCCCTTCTCCTGCTGGGATTGAGCCCTCCCCTTACCCCGAGTTGCTGCGTCTTTGAGGCCTCATCTGGGGCCCAGGTTTGGAAGCGGATGGCTGCTCACCTCTCACCTTCTCTGTCCCCTGCCCTGCCCCTCCCCACCCTCTCTCGAAGGTTGCGAGTATCTAGGGGAGTCCTACCTGGGCGGCCAGGAGTTCCCGGATCCCCGAGAGCCCTGTGATGTGTGTACCTGCCTTGGAGGCTTCGTGACCTGTGGTCGCCGGCCCTGTGAGCCTCCGGGCTGCAGCGACCCGCTCACCCCGGCCGGACGCTGCTGCCCGACCTGCCAGGGTAGGACAGCACCTGCCCTCACTGCCCCTTCTGAAGCCCCCAGGGGCCCAGAGCCACCTGGTCTCACGACCGTCACCCCACAGCAAGCCCACAGCCTGTGCTTCCCTCAGACCCCTCTCACGGGATCCACGGCCTCCTGTCTGTCCCCGCTTCTTCTCACACTGACTGTTGCTCTCGTCAAATAACTGGTCCTTGTGCTTCCAGAACTTCCCACTCTTAAACTATCTCGTCGCCTTCCTAAAATGTCACATCACCAGATTCAAACCCATCGGATGACTCCTATGCCCCGGAGCGACCAGTCACGAGGGGCAGCGTCCCTCCCGCCTGGCTCCCTTTGCCCATGATCCTGAGCCCAGCCCGTTTCTTGCCTTCAGTCCCGAGTGTGCCCACTCCTCACCCGGGGCCCCGCAGACGGGAACTTCCCAGCAGCCTGTGACCCCGCCTCCGGACCTTACCTCCCTTTGGGCACACCGGTCTTGGTCTCGCTCACAGCTGGCCAGGCCTCTCCTCCTAGCCCCTCCTTCCCGGCCATGGGGGGGGGCACACTCAGCTCTCGCTCTCTGACTCCCGAAGCGCTGGTAGAGTCCTCAGGCCCAGCGGTGTGCGTGGCCGTGGAGGGCCCGCTCATGTCTGCGCTTTCATTACGTTTCCTGCTCTGCCAGGATGCCTCTATCATGGGGTCACCGCGGCCTCCGGAGAGACCCTCCCTGACCCACTTGACCCCAGCTGCTCCCTCTGCACCTGCCAGGTGAGGTGGCCTTTTGGCAACATGGTAACCTTGCGTCCCCTGATCCTCCTCTCTGGCCCGGAAGAGCTTGTCTCCAACACCCAGGTCTCACAGGGCACCGTCTAGCGGAAGAGGCTTGGATTCCAGGCTCCTGGGCCAAGGGAGGGAGGTGGAGCCTGGCAGGCTCAGTGTGGGCGTCCTCCCATGGGGCGGCGCGTAGCCTGGTTTGAGGTTGCGATGACATGGAGTGAGAAGTAGCAATTGACCTCTCTCCCCCAGGAAGGCTCCATGAGCTGCCGGAAGAAACCATGTCCCCCAGCTCTCTGCCCCCGGCCCTCTCCAGGACCCTGCTTCTGCCCTGTTTGCCACAGTGAGCTGCCTTCCATGTGCCCCAGCACCCCCCGCTCATCCCCACCCCTACCCGCTCTTTCTGTCAGGCCTGAGTGAGGCTGGACCGGGCAAGGTGGCACAGCCCCTCACCCGGGAAAGGTGTTTCCCGCAGGCTGCCTCGCGCAGGGCCAGGAGCATCAGGATGGGGAGGAGTTTGAGGGGCCCCCAGGCAGCTGTGAGCGGTGCCGTTGTCAGGTAGGGCGGGGAGTGGAGGGTGGGCTGGAGGGGGGGGCGGGTCACCGTGCCGCTGGGGCGCCTGGCCTAGAGGGCAAGTCACTGAAGCTGCGTCTCCCACAGGCCGGCCAGGTCAGCTGCGTGCGGCTGCAGTGCCCACCTCTGTCCTGCCCGCTGCAGGTCACAGAGCCGGGGAGCTGCTGCCCTCGCTGCAGAGGTACGCCCCGCCCCATGCGGCGCCCCCTGGCTTCTGCCCCTGGGCTCAAGGCCGCCCCACCTCCCCCTCCTTAGCTCTCCTCCAGCCTTCCCCACTCCCTGTCCACCCACCCGGCCCTCCCACACCTCGGCCCTCAAGCTCTCAACCTTGCAGGTCCTCCCTGTCCCTCTGTGCCCCAGCTTGCCCAGACCACACCCACTCATACCAGCGCCTTCCCGACCTCACTATTCATCACCATCATCATGATAACTAACATTTGTTGGGCACATACCATATGCCCGATTCTGAGCTCTGCACTTCACGCAGATCTCATTTAATCCACACATCGTCACATAGAAACTATTCTTATTTCCATTTTATAGATGAGAAAACTGAGGTACAAAGAGATAACATAACATGCCTATGGTCACGCAGCTAGTAGGGAGCAGTCAGGATTTGCATCTAAGCGATCTGGTTCTAGAACATGAGCCTTTTTTAGGCTGCCTCACCCTATACGCTGCTCAACAGGGTGTAGCTTCCACAGAACTGTCACAGCATCTCGTGTGCCCTTGAGGTAGGCAGGACAGATGAAATCCCCATTTAACCGGGAGGGGGGGGGAGATGGAGGCTTGGTGAGACTGTTACCTTGGGCACATGGTTAGTGATGGAGCCTGTCTGTTATCTCACATGCATTTATTACATGCCTGTTGCATGCCAGGTACTGTGGCTGGTGCTGGGCAAGCCAGCAGGCGTGGGATGGGATAAGAGCCGGGCGTTCTGAGCCTAACCCAGGTCTTTCCCGTCCACCACAGAGAGCAGCAGTGCCTCAGGCCATCTTCCCACCTTGTCCCTCTAGATCCCCCCCTCCTGGCACGCACCTGCCCTGCTGACCACCCAGGGTGGGGGGACAGGAGCATACATCCAGAACCAAGACTCAGAGCTCATCCCTGCCCACCTGGGACACAGGCTGCCTCACTCACGGGGAGGAGCACCCCGAAGTCAGTAGCTGGGTGCTCCCCCAAAACCCCTGCTCCTCCTGCATGTGTCATGAGGGCGTCATCAGCTGTGCCTGTGTCCAGTGTGTCAGCTCTTGTGCCCAGCCACACCAAGGGCTCAGTGACTGCTGCCCTTGCTGCTCTGGTACCGGGAGCCTGGGGCCAGGTAGGGGAGGGCCCGGAGGCAGCACCCGGGCTGGGCCGCAGAGACAGGCTGCTCCAGGAGAAGTGACCCCCCCATTCTTGCACACACCCCAATCTCTGGAGCTGGGGGCTCTATGGGGGCAGAGAACCCCACCCCCTAGCATTCTTGCCAGCCTGAAGCCTCCCTGGTCCTGTTCTGCCTCAGACTGTGAGTACGAAGGCCGGAAGTACGAGCCAGGGGAAAGCTTCCAGCCTGGGGCAGACCCGTGTGAAGTGTGCATCTGTGAGGTGGGTGAGGGCAATGCTGAGGGGCCGGGCACCACAAAGGGGGCAGCCTGGATGCCATGGGGAGCCAGCAGCATGCTTAGAGACAGGAAGGTGCCCCCTGGGGCCAAGACAGGTGCTGAGCGGGGTGGGGGCAGGGGGCGGGCCCTCCTGGCCGGGGCTTTAGGGCAGGTGGGTATGGGAGGTAGGGGGAGACACCTGGGAAGTGCTTGGGGGGCATGTTAGGGAATTCCATTTGAAATGAATGGTGAGCGGATGAATGACGTCCTATGTCCGCAGACTTGGAAGGGGAGTGGAGGAGGATGGCGTGAGAGTGCAGGGGGTCCACAGTCATGAAGGTTCAGGCCCAAGTAACTGGAAAGAGAAGGGGACATCATCTCCCGGGACTAGGGCATGGGGTGAGGAGCAGTCTGGGGACACGCTGAGTCTCTGCAGACCGAAGTGTAACCTGCCCCAGGAGGAGGTGCAGCAGGTGGACGGAAGGGCTTGGAGTTCAGGGAAAGAGGGTAGCTCTTGGCTTTCAGGGCCTGGGACCGACCCCGTTTGCTCACTCATTTTTGTAGCTGCAGCCTGAGGGCCCCCCCAGCCTTCAGTGTCATCGGCGGCAGTGTCCCAGCCTTGTGGGCTGTCCCGCCAGCCAGCTCCTGCCCCCTGGGCCACAGCACTGCTGCCCCACCTGTGCCCGTGAGTCCCTGGGTATGGGGGTAGATAAGAGGGTAGGACTGCCATCCCCAGAGCCAGCCACTCTCCTCAACAGTCCCGGCCCCCACCTTTTTTTTTTTTTTTGAGTCCAATGGACTATTCAGGAAGCCCTGGCTGAGGAGGCCTGCATCTTGCCCGCCCCCATCCGGAGACGGGAACTGGGGAAGCTGGTAGGGACCCCTGGACTCTGAAGCCAGGGGCAGTTTGTGGAGCATCTTGCCCAGCAGGTGGCGCTGTGGGATGGGCGTTTCGCAGGTTGCTGGCTTCTCTAGAGCAGTAATGCGAGGCCGGAGGGGCTACAGAGGAATCCTTATCAACGCTGGTTAGCGTATGTGTCCGGGAAAGAGAAAAGGACTAACATTTATTAAGCGTCTACTGTGTGCCGTGCCTTGGACTTGGTGCTTTTACTAAACACTATCTCATTTAACTCTCATTTACTCAGGGAGTGGTATTACTATTCCCTTTTACAGATGAAAAATCTGAGGTTCAGAGAGATTGATTAGTCTGCCCCAAATGACCCAGGCACTGAATGCTGGAGCCAGGATTAGAACCTGGAGCACCTACCTAGCTGTCTGTGCTTCCTTGTGCTGTTTTAGCCAGGTAATATGAAAGGAAATAGGAGAGAGAGCAGGCGAGGCAGGCAGCCTGAGGGTCCTTAGGGACTGTAGGCCGAGGAAGCCACACCTTGTCCACTCCCAGGCCCTCCACCCTAGTAGCCTGCAAAGTTCTTTTTTAAAAGCCCCAGCTTTTCTTTGCTGAGCCAAGTGGAAGGAGGACTCATCCTCCTGCAATCAAAGTGCTCGGGATTATGGGTATGCACTAGCCCTAGGAAGTCTGGGGACACCACGGGTAAGTGGGTTTTTGCCCCCTGCTTTTCCTCTCCATCCCCAACACTGAATTCTTGTCTTCACAGAGGCGCTGAGTAACTGCACAGAGGGCCTGCAGGGGTCTGAGGTGGCCCTGGCGGACCCTTGCTACACCTGCCAGTGCCAGGTGAGCCCCCTGCCCTGGGGACTCCCAGAGCCCTCTATTCGTCCTCCTCTGTGCGCTGTGGCCGCGACTCCTCTCCTGCAGCGGCTCCAGGCTCCCCACTCACCCCGACGCACATCCATATATCTTGAATCATATCTGGCCCACACCCTGCTCCCTGCCTGTTCTTCTCTACTGATGGTGTTCACGTGCCCTTCCACAGGACCTGACGTGGCTCTGCATTCACCGGGCCTGTCCTGAGCTCAGCTGTCCCCAATCGGAGCGCCACACCCCCCCTGGGAGCTGCTGCCCCGTGTGCCTAGGTCAGTGCCTTGATCTGCATCCTCTGAGCATGAGCCCAGGGGGGAGACAGAAAGGGTGGCATCCAAAGGCTAAGTGGGTAACTTGAGGTCTGTACTTCAAATGCAGGCTTTGTTCTCTTGTAGAAATGAAGGGTCATTCACTGGGGTGCAGAAGGCAGAGGGAAGCAGAGAACGAAAGCTGGATTCTCAAGGTCTGGCCTGAGGCTTGTCACTGGGCTCAGAGGCCCCAGACCCACTGCATAGGCATTGCACTGAGCTGGCAGTTGGCCATAGGAAGGGTCCAGCCTCTGGCTCTTTGGGCTTCCAGGACCCTTTCCACTTCCTGAGCACTGGTTGTAGGGCCTGCCATCTAGTAGGTCATTTGGGTACCAGGTGCAGAAATCAGTACCGTCAGGGTGCTGGCGGAATGGCTCCGGCCTTCAGGGTGAACTCCAGGGAGGACCCCGTTGGAAGGATAGTGCTCCCCCATCCTTGCTTCTTCCTCCTCAGAATGTGTCGTGGAGGCTGAGGGCCGGAGAGTGGCAGATGGAGAGAGCTGGCAGGACTCTGGCAACGCGTGCATTACTTGCACCTGCTATGTGAGCTGGGGGTGGTGGGCAGGTACAGGGTGGGGTGGAGGACCTTTCAGATGGATAAAGGGAGGAGTCTCAGGACACTAGACCAGTAAATATGGGGTCCTTGAGGTAATTAGAAAAAGGCGCCCCCTCTGGGTGAGAGCGGGCAGTGGCATTCTGTGCTGGGGCAAGGAACTAGGGGCTGGATTTCATCCCCCTCTTGAACATGAAATGGGTGTTCTTGTGGGGCAGGGGCAGAGAGAAGGGGCTGCTGCCTCAGACCGTGACCCAGAGGCTCCCAGAAGCGTGAGGCTAGGGACCCCAGGCCCTGTGGGAAGTCCCTACAGCAATGGCATCTGTCCTCAGCGGGGCCACGTGGAGTGCCACCTGGAGGAGTGCCCCGCCCTCTCCTGCCCCCAGGGCTGGGCGAAGGTGCGAGAGGCTGGCAGCTGCTGTGAGCGATGCCAAGGTGCCAGCCAGAACGATGGGAGCTGGGGACGAGCGAGACCCGGTGTGAGGGACGGGCAGTTGACGCTACTCCGCTCCTGTCCCCTCAGCCCCCGCCCAGTCGTGCGCGCACGAGGGCCGGGCGGTGGCCTCCGGGGAGCGCTGGGCCGTGGACGTTTGCACCACTTGCTCCTGCGTGGCAGGCACCGTGCGCTGCGAGAGCCAGCGCTGCCCGCCGCTCTCCTGTGGCCCCGTGAGTGCCGCGTCTCGGGCGGTGGGGTGAGTGGGCACGTGGCACCGCCTTCCTGGTAAGACCCTGCGGGAGGAAGGCGGCAGAGCTTGGGTAGCGGCCGCGGCGCCGGGGGCAAGGAGTGAGGGTGGGGGTGGGGTCGGAGAACCCCACAGCGGTGCAGTTCCAGGCGCGGCCACAGGGCGGTGCCCTGAGCCCGCTCGCGGTGAGCCGGGGAGATTCCCGAGGGATCCTCAGTTCCAGGGGAGGGTCTTCGAGGGGCACCGCCGAGAGGGTCTGACGAGATCTGGGGCTGAGGCCAGGACGAGGCCCCCGCCCTGAGTCCCGGCAGCTGCTGCCCCCGCTGCCTGCCCCGACCCGCCTCCTGCATGGCCTTCGGAGACCCTCATTACCGAACATTCGACGGCCGCCTGCTGCACTTCCAGGGCAGCTGCAGCTACGTGCTGGCCAAGGACTGCCGCGGAGGGGACTTCAGGTGCGCAACCCCCTCTGCCCTCTCCCTAACTCCCTACACCTGTCCCTGCTGACCCCCTGCACCTGGGCCTCTCACGCCACAGCGTGCACGTGACCAACGATAACCGGGGCCGGAGGGGTGTGGCCTGGACCCAGGAGGTGGTGGTGCTGCTCGGAGACGTGGCCGTGCGGCTGCTGCAGGGCAGAGAGGTCACGGTGAGCAAAGCTGAGGACCCGGGCATGGTTGATCCAGTGCTTTCCACTGCCCCGACGTCGCCCCTCCTCCTGCCTCCCTCCTCCAGGTGGACGGGCGCCCGGTGGCCTTGCCCTTTCTGCAGGAGCCGCTGCTGTACGTGGAGCTCCGGAGACGCACGGTGATCCTGCATGCCCAGCCCGGGCTCCAGGTGCGGCGCAAGGCCCAGTGGGGGTGTGGGAACCTTGGACCTGTTCAGGCGTCTGTCCGTAAAGGGAGTGGGAATACCAGCTAGGTCCGGAGCCACATCAGGCCAGTGAGGTCAGAAAGGTCTGCTGGATTCTGAGGGGAGGAGAGGAATCATGGTCGGGGACCTTGGGTGCAGTGAAGGGAGTTCTGAGCTGGCTTTCTAATCTTGGTTCAGCCACCAACACAGTGGGACTCTTCTGCCAGTACCAACCCTCTCTAGCCGTTTTCTTATTGGTAAAAAGAGGGAACAATTCCTTCTTGACAGAGGCTGTCAACTAAGTAATCTTAGGTGGTTTCTGAAATTCCTTCCCAATCCCATGTCCAAGGGTAGGTTTCTCCCTGCCTTCGGCAAGAAGTACAATTTGTAAATTCATACAAGTCTTGTCTACACTTCGGATCTGGACTCTAATTGTGTTTCCTCCTCACCAAGGCCCTAACGCCGATGAGAAAATGAATCTCAGAAGCATTTCAGCAGGGGGCCCAGTTCAGGGGTGCCCACGGGGGAAGGTGCCCTCCTGCCAGGGCTGTGGGCAGCTCTTCATGTCTTCTGTGTTTGCTCAGGACTCACACAGCACGTGCCCACTTGGCTTTGGCCAGGGCAGCCCCCTCTCCATGGGGAGCCTCTACCCGCCCATTCTCCTGCCCTGCAGCATGGAGTGTGCTGGCAGTGCCTGGAGCCAGAACGGACCATGGGCTTCTTGGGGTCCCCACATTTCCCCACTCCCCAATGTCAGCCTCTCTGCACAGGTGCTGTGGGATGGGGAGTCTCAGGTGGAGGTGAGCGTGCCCGGCTCCTACCGGGGCCACATGTGTGGGCTCTGTGGGAACTTCAATGGCTTTGCCCAGGATGATCTGCAGGGCCCTGACCGGGTGCTCCTGCCCACAGAGGCTGCATTTGGGAATAGCTGGCAGGTGAGTGGCCCAGGAGCCGGGTGGCTGAGGAAGGCACGGTTGAGTGCGAGTCCTAGAGCAGCCCTCCTACATGGAAAGGAGGGTGGGCACAAGATGGGCATTGCAGCTTCAGGGTGATTTGGGGGCTTCTTGCCTGTCATGGTGCTGGGGGAGGCAGGTTGGCCCGTTGAATGAGCCCTCATCATCGGAATCCGCAAGCCCTGCCTTGCCACATCTGAGGCTGTGTGACCTCGGATAAGTCACTTAACCTGCTCAGGGCCTTGGCGTGTCCATTTGTAAAATGGGGGCAAGGAGAAAGTAGCTGGTGCTTCCTTTGCTATTCTTGCAGGAAAGTTTTTGAAGTGAAACCAAAATATTTAGTGGAAAGTGTCTTGAAGAACGTAGCACACAAAGGTCAGCCGCCAGTGGATGCTGTCACATCAGGGCCACTCTTGCCACCTAGGTCCCAGAAGGGCCGGGCCCTAGTCGGACATGTGCCAAGGGCCGCGAGGTGGATCCGTGCAGGGCAGCTGGTTACCGTGCTCGGCGTGAGGCCAATGCCCGGTGTGGGGTGCTGAAGTCCTCCCTGTTCAGTCGCTGCCACACCGTGGTGCCACCAGAGCCCTTCTTTGCCGCCTGCGTGTATGACCTATGCGCTTGTGGCCCTGGCTCTTTGGCTGATGCCTGCCTCTGTGATGCCCTGGAAGCCTATGCCAGCCACTGTCGCCAGGCAGGGGTAACGCCTGCCTGGCGGGGCCCCACACTCTGCGGTGAGGGGGCAATGCCCAGTGCGAGTTGGGGAAGAGGGAGGCACAGAGGGCTCAGGTGTGGCTGCGGTAGGGTCAGGGAGGGGTGCAGGGGTGAGCAGGGCCCCTTGAGCACTTCCCGGGTGCCCCTGTGACTCTGCCTTCCACTCCCCCTGCAGTGGTGGGCTGTCCCCTGGACCGCGGCTTCGTGTTCGATGAATGTGGCCCGCCCTGTCCCCGCACCTGCTTCAACCAGCACATCCCCCTGGGAGAGCTGGCCGCCCACTGTGTGAGGCCCTGCGTTCCTGGCTGCCAGTGCCCGGCAGGCCTGGTGGAGCATGAAGCCCACTGTATCTTCCCCGAGGCCTGCCCCCCAGTCCAGCTCACTGGGGACCAGCCACCCAGACCTCTGCCCAGCCCTGGCCAGTAGTCCCAGGGGGCACCCTGAGCCAGGATGCCACCAGGACTCATCAGGTCAGAAGCCTCCCCTCCAAGAACAGCTCCCACCCTGGCCGGAGCCACGGAAAGAGTGCCCCACCCAGGCACTGGTGGGAGCCCGGGCCCATGTCCCACAAAGACTTCCCCATGTTCAATCAGAAGCAGTAAAAGTGGGGCCTCTCCTACAGCTTGTGTGTATGTGTGTTTTCTCCTGGTGCTGGGATGGTGGCTGCTTGCAACATGGGGTGCAGTGGTCAGCATCCCCAGAATCAGAAAGGTGGCAGCTGTGGGAGCTGAGCCCTCACTTCTTGTACCTGCCTGGGCTGCCCCCACCTGCCAACCCTGGTGTTACCTGGGAAACCCTGCAATGGACGGAAGGAGCACCTAAGTATCCTGGTCCCAGCTCTGTGCTCACACTATGTCACAGGCGTAGCCCAGGGTCCCCACATTGGTACCTCTGTGGATCCCTGTGGAATCCTAGGGGGCTGAGGAGTACAGAGAAGGGGGTCAATTTCCCCACACAGCATTCCCTTTCCTCCTGATTTGGGGGACACCAAAGGCTAGGCACTTCTAACAGCTGGTGACATAGGGACCCCCATGCCTGGGGTGGGGAACAGGAGACACAATAGACTGTGACAAAATATGGACACGTATGCATGCATGCACACACAGACACACACGCACACCCCTCAGAAACATAAATGTGTGCAGCACATGCACAGACCCATGTGTGCATTCACAGCCACACCCACCCTGGATGGACATGTGAACAGGGGACATCCTTGTAGGTGAAAGAACATGGGTTTTGAAACAGACAAAAAGCCTATTTCCTTGAAAAGTCTCTTTTCAAAAAAAACTCTGTTTTTGCCAGCTATTGGCTGTGACCTTGGTGTTTTAGGCACCTGGGCTAAAAGATTGGGGTGTGGGGGGGTACTCCATTCTCATTGCCAGGTCCCTAATCTTTCAGCAAGAGTGAAGAGAGAGTGTTGGGCTGAACTGAGATCTCCTGCCCCGCGAGCTCAGCCCGCTTCTGCTGAGGCCCACCTGGGAGAGGTGGCCTCTTTCTCTCACGGAGGGGTCACAAAGCCACAGGCAAGGCTGCTCCTGGCAGCAGGGGGTGTGAAACTTACGGTTTGTACCTCCCCTCATTATAACCTGTACAAGCTGTGTTCTCATCTGCTATATCTTACGTGTCCTGAGGAGGAGTAAACAGGGTGACCTGTGGCCGGCACTTTGCAAGGGGTCGGCTTGGAGCAAGACCCTGTCCTGCTCACCATTGTCTTGCCCATGGCTGCTTGCATGGGCATTTGCCTCCAGAGGAAGGGACATTGCCACATGTTAGCTAGGGTGCTTTACTGTCTATACCGTCTTCTAATCTGTAAAATTGGGGTGATAATGATAGCACCCACTTCTCAGAGTTGCTTCCAGAATGGATTACATGCAGGTCGCATTTTGTTTCCTGCATGGAGTAAGTGAGCTGTTGGCAGCTGCTGTTTGTGTTGGGCATGTTACACGCTGATAGGATGCACTTGCAAGCGTCATACGTATACGTAAAATACATACTCTTTCTGGATTGCAAACAGGCATGTGCATATGCCTCTCCCCGGCACTGCCATCTCCTGCAGCCAAGGAACCCCGCTCAGAGGCGGGCCAGAGTCTCTCGGAGACTTGGCTGCGGTCCGGGCCCTGGCTCAGATGTCAGGTCTCTGCATTATTGAGCTCAGGAGCCTTTGTCTCCTCCTCATTCCTGGTCCTCCCTTCTCCAGGCTCAGCAGCAGAGGAGAGGAGGGAGGGGACACAGGCCCTGGCTCCCCAACCCCATGGAGCAGGCAGCCATACCTGGGGGCCCAGGGCTCCCTTGTAGCCCCAAGCAGGCCTTGGCTCTGTACCAGCACCTCTTCAGATGCCCTGCGGGCCTGGGCCAGCTCCAGGCTGCCCTGCAGCAGGTGAGGGAGGTGGGGCATTGTCTCTAACAGGCAGAGTAGAGGCCTGATGCCATTTCGTTTCCCCCCCAGGTGCAAGAGAGCCGGGCCTGTCCCTTGGGACTGGAGCTGCCCGCTGTGTTGCTGGTGATGGAGCGGACCCGGCGGGCCCAGGAACAGGTAGGGGCTGGCTGAGTGGCGTGGCAGGGGGCAGGGTGAGCACTGCTTTGTTACCCTGGCAGTGCGTCTTTTTGCAGCTCCTGTGGGACTTGGAGCTGCTGGCTGGGGCAGGGCTGAGCCTCTTCTGGCCCCCCCGGGCCCAGTTCCACGGGCTGAAGGACCAGGCCCAGTGTGCATGGAGCCATTACGGCAAGCCCCGTGGTAGGAGGGGTAGGGGCTCTGAGCAGCTGACCAGTTGGGTGAGCAAGGGCATGGCTGAAGGCAATGGGGTCAGTGTGACATCGAGGTGATTGTGGTTGGGAGGGAAGGGGAAGGGGTATGGGCTTTGGACACACATGGGCCTGGGTTGGGTCTCCGGTTTGATGCTCCCTGTGGACTGTAAGCCTCTGTTTTCTCAGCCGTGAAATGGGGAAGATAGTAGATCTTACTCAGAGGGAGCACCAGTGAGCTCATTTGTGGAAAGGATTTAGCACTGTGCCCAGTGCACAGGGCCTGTTCCTTACATACAGGCTGCTATTGCCATCCTGCAATTAACATCTTGGTCAAATCAGCTGTGCGGTGACATCTAGAAGCCTGTAGCCATGGCAGCAGCATCGGAGGCACGCAAGCCTGGCACAGCTCCTGAGGGCCAAGGCACCAATGCTTGGCCCAGGGTACACAGACCCTTCCCTCCAGGGTTGGTGGCTGGGCTGACCTCTCTAGGAGGGAAGGTGCTATGGTGACTGGGAACTAGGACCGTGCCTCCTAGTCTGATTCCCAGTCACCAGTTATCCACGGCACTCTGGGCAAGTTGACAGCCCTGTCTGAGAGCTCAGGCATCCTCAGCTGTGGCAAGAGGGGGATGTTTGTGGTGACTGCTAAGGAAGTGTCCAGCTGACATTGTTGGTCAGGGCCACGGTCTCATCTGAGGGCCCAAGTGGGCAGGAGGGTTCCATTTCCTTGCAAGGAGGGGCAGAGGACAGGGCCATACGGGGGCATGGATACCAGGAGGAGGGGTCATTGGGGGCCACCTTAAAGGCTGCCTACCACACTGGGGAAGGATGCCCTGTAGACTGGGGCACCCTCTACCTTTCCAGAGTTCTAGGCCGTGCCCATTGCCCCCGGCTGGGGACTCCCTGAGCCAGAACCATCAGCCTCCTGAGGGGTGAGTCTTTCTCTTGGGAAAGCCTGTTTCGGGTTGCCACACAAAAGGGCCAGGCACTGGCCCCTTTTTCCTATCTCCTTCCACAGCCCTGCCTAGTGCCTCTTTCTTGTGCCCAAGGCTCATCCTGGGGCTCTCACTCAGATGCTCCCGAATGGTTGCTCCCACAGCCCCTAGAAAGGGTTCCCCCTGAGTTCCAGCTCCTGGGATCCAGTGGTGGGTGCAGGGGCTGGGAGAGGCTGCCCTGGACTGGGGTGGGGAGACTGGAGACAAGCTGCCTCCTCCCTCCAGAGCCCATGGGCCACAAGAGGCGTATCTGAGGCAGCCTCTGTGCTCCTGCAGGGGGCCGGCAGTAGACCCATCATCAGCCCTGGATCTGGGTGAAGCTGCGAGGGACAGAGACCTAAGGTGGGCAAGCCCTGCTCTACCTGCAGCACCCACACCTGGTACGCTGACACCCTGGCAGGGCGGCCAGACTAGGTGGGAAGTCCTCCTTCCAAGTGCCAGGATTCCAGTCACCTCCCCCTCATTCTTCGTCTCATACTGTATATTGGGTGCCAGGAGCACCCAAGGACGACAAGCAGGTTTTATTTTATGTCCCCGTTCCACCTGACTGGTACTAGCTGCCCAGGCACAGGGTCCGGGAGGATTCTGAAGCTAAACTGGGGCTCAGGGAGAGCGTCCTGGGGAGGACTGTCCATGGCAGCCTAGGGAGGAGGGAAGGGACTAGAAGCTCCTGCCACCTATCTGCTACCCTCGCACCAGGCCCCTGAATATACAGAACACAAGAGAGACTTGGGGGTCCCAATAGTTGGTCCCTGGCTCTGAGGAGAGCACAGCCTAGTGAGAGTATGACAGTAAACGGGCAATTAGAATTCTATGGGATGGATGCTGTGAACTCTGGGCCTATTAATTTAAATGAAACAGACTCTCCAGTTATTTGTTAAATTAACACAGTTAAGCATTAAGCTTTTAATTGTTCTGTCGTGCACAGGAGAGAAGAGCCAAGTACCAATAGTTGTTTGTCTGACTGACAGAAAGTTTTATAAACAGAAGATCTCTTGGGGAAAGAGAGATATTAATTACAATATTATAACCAGAGAGACAAATTATCTAGTAAGATAACATGAAAACTGTGAGGGGACAGGGTTTGGGGGTTATGTTCCCTGTTCATGGCATTCTTTTTTTTTTAATGTTTATTTTTGAGAGAGAGAGAGAGCGCACGAGCATGAGTTGAGGAGGAGCAGACACACACACACACCCACACCCACCCCCCCAGAATTGGAAGCAGGCTCCAGGCTCTGAGCTGTCAGCACAGAGCTGGACACAGGGCTCGAACCCATGAACCATGAGATCATGACCTGAGTCAAAGTCAGACACTTAACAGACTGAGCTACCCAGGCGCATCCATGACAGTCATTTCTAAAGACCAGGGAGTCTTGTTACAGCCTCCTTTGTTCAAAAATTCTTCAAAAGACATTTTCGCAGAGAATATACCTATTTGGTTACTGTTATGCAGTGTGGACATGTGAATATTCATAAAGATGGAATTAACTTATGAAAGTTCTCCATTTAGGACCTTACGAAATCAAGTTCTTTTCACCAGTTTTATGGGAGGCAGAATGACTCTCCTTCCTCCACAGCTGCAAGGGAGCAGTGACAGTTCACTTCTTTCTTTAGATTTCTTTTGTTAATCATGAAACTTGCAGTTTTTAGGCCAGGCTTCAGCCTAAAATGTCATTTGTTGAGTTTCATTTGATTTTAGTGTCAGCAACCAAGAAGGAGCTAAAGAGGGTTTTTCTTAATAATGGTAAAATAAGGTATATACAGGGGGTTTCTTTATGGGCTGAGGCTCTACCAGGATGAAGGGGGAGGTGTTCTATGTGGGCCTGACAAGCCTGGCTGACACACCCTTCCTGCCCCCAGGCCTCTCCTGGTGGTTTTGGGGACAGCATGTGCCATGCTTCTGAAGTGCCCTGCCTCCGCTGGGAGGGTGAGGAAGATGTGGTGGGCTGCTTGCTGGCGGACAAATCCGACAGGCGGGCATGCAACAGGCAATGTGAAGAAGGGTGGACCCGTGAACTGTGACAGCCTTGGAGTTCAAACATCAGTCCTCAGGGCATCCCCTTCCCCTTGTGTGCTGGGGAAGGCTTCCCAGTTCCAGTTCAGGTGGAATGTGAGGGGCTGGGACCTGAGCAGAGAGTTCCCGACATTGGTCTTTCTCCTTCAGGTTGCCTGCGAGGACCGAACCCCGCCACCAGCAGTAGCTTTGGGGACCCAGGAGGTTCTGAGTTCAAGGTGAAAGAGTCAAATGTCCTGGGCAAGGGCCCTCTCAGCTTGGGAACAGCAGGGGTGGGGTCTGTCTGGGGGGAGCCTACTGGGGGGGGGTGGTGCTACCTCCTACAGCCAGGGGGAGGAAGGGACCTCACTGAAGTACATTTCAACACTACATAAAAAAGGCTTAACGAATTCAGGAATCAGGGAAGGGCTGTAATGGAAGTGATGCCCACTGGGACAGCCACTGAGGTCCCCAGGGTCCCTTGGAGGAAGTGGGCCTGGCAGGGGGATTCCCTCACAAGCCTGGGCCCAAATGCTTTTGCTTCTCAGAACCTGGCGCAGAGGGAAGAGAGGAGACCCGCAGGACCCACAACCCAGAGGCCCAATGGACAGCCATCCACGAATGTACACGGTGGAAAGCTCACTCAGGGAGCCCCAAGGCCCTCAGGCCTGCCCTCCCAGCGCCTGCCGGAAACCCAAGTTCCCCTGGAGGGGCTGGGCTGGAGCCTGTGCCAGGAGAGAGCAGAACTTCAGAAACTGCTGGGAATTGAGATTCCTCTGAGGCAGAAAGAGGGGGACCCTCGGGAACAGAAAGGAGAGAGACCCCGCGGTCAGAGAGGGGAAGCCCCCCTGGGGGAGAACAAAGAAGTTCCTGAGAGACAGAGAGAGAAGACACACCAGGGTGAGAGTGGGGAGGCCGCTGGTGCTCTGAGGGAGGAGGTCTCTGAGTATCCCGGGTGTGCGCCTCCCCAGAGTGTGAGGAGAGAGTCTCCTCAAGGTCAAAGAGGAAATGGTCCTAAGTGCCAGAGAAAGAAGGCTCTCCAGGAGTCGAGAGAGTGGACTCCTCCTCAGGGCCAGGAAGTGAAGACCCTTCGGGCTTCCCCAGGCCCGAACTGGGAAGTGGCTGAGGAAAAGGTGCCCACACAGCCCCCAGAGGAAGGCGGCTCCCTGGGAACGTCTAGGGATTTCTGCAGGGCCCTGGGAGAACAGATTCCGCAGCCCACAGGTAGGGAGAGCGCTGGCTCCGGGAAAAGGACCAGCCAGCGGCGAGAGTCGGCACCGGGCACGGGAGGGCAGAGCGCCGCCGGCGAGCGGGTACGGACTCCCCTTCCACCCCCGACCCGGCCGCCGCTCCCAAGCCCGGGGACCGAGACGCTAGCGGCCCCAAGCGCTGGAGGGGGCTCCGGGCGGCAGGAGCACCCCGCAGCTCCCCCCGAGCACTCAGGGCCGGTGCGCGACCCGCACGGGCTTCAGGACCCGGAAGCAAGCCCTGGCCCGGCGGAGCAGATGCCGGGTGCCGTCGGGGAGCCGAGGGGCGACGTGGAGGCCCCCGAGGCCTCGAAGGCCGCGTGGCCCCGGCTCCGAGGCAGGGAGGAGGGGTCGGCGGGCGTGAGCGCAGCGCAGCAGGAGACCGCTCTGCAGAGGCTGCTGGAGCTGCACCGCGCGGCCAGGCGCCGGCGGCGGCAGGATCGCGAGCAACAGCGGCTCCGGGTGCGTCTCCGCGTGCGTCTCCGCAGCTGCCCGGGCCGGCCTGGGGCGGGCGGGACGCGAGGGGCGGCCGGCCGCTGACAGCCGTCTCCCCCCGCCCAGGTCTTGGAATGCCTCCGCATTGCCAGGAACCGCCACTGCCGGGTGCACCCTCTGGGGCCCTCACCCAACCTAGCTCAGCTCCCGCCACAGGCAAGGCTCCCAGGAGAAGGCGGTGGCGCCACCACATTCCGGGCCTGGGCGGGGGTGGGGGAGGGGCGGGCTGGGTCCAAGCTGGGCGCCCCCTGGGTCCCTCTGGAGTGCGTGCCTAGCACACTTGCCCCGACCCAGATGGAGAGCGGAGAGGGGGTGTCAGTCCGGGTGCTGACCCCTGCTGGCTCCATCAAGCCCGCGGGGTCCAAGGCCGGGGGCGCTCATCGCTCTACACCACCCCAGGAGGATGCGGCGGGGCAGCGGCGCGCTCTGCGGCAGCAGCTGCAACAAGTGCACCGGGAGAGGACCGGGCGGCTGCGGGCCCTCGGGGCCAGGTGAGGGGGAAGGCGGGGAGGCTTAAGGGGTGATAATGGTTCCTTTCTCTGCCATCTGGGATGACCGGCCACTCTCTTCCAGGAACACCCAGAACTTCCAGCAGCTACTGTGGCCTCCTCGCACTGAGGTCCCTTTCCCAGGAGAGGAGCCCTCGTCCTTCCCAGCCCCCTCTAGTCATTGCTGAATCCTCAAAGGGATGATTAAAGAGATGGGGATGAAAGAAAAACCAACTGCAGGCTAGAGGTAGTTCCAAGAAAGGCCCAGAACACTGTCTCGGGCCTGGGAGGGCCAGAAACACACACACAGCAGTTCAGCCCCGCGAGGAGGCCTGTTATTTCTTCTGCCCTCCCCTAACTCCACTGCCAGGCCAAGGTCAGAGAGCCAGGTCACGGGGGTCCAGCACCGTGAAGGCCCCATTCTTTCGGAAGAATGATTCGATGCGGCACATCTTACAGGAAACCAATTCTTGCTTCACCGGGGGTCCTGGAAAAAGATGCCAGAGGCCAGAAATGGGTTCTGAGAAAGGGAACTTGGCCGGAGCATGGGAGCCCTGCCTTCAGAGCCCTAGGAATCTGCCTGTATTGTATCCACTTTGTATCCTTTGTGAAGGAATAAAAAGTGCTTCTGACTAATGGGGGCCTTGGGCAAATTAAGGAGCCTGCTGGGTGCCCAGATCAGCAGCCAGGCAGAACCAGCCAGTCAGCATGTGCCATCATTTCCCCCACCTCAGGCTCTTCCACAGAGCGGCTGGTGGGACACCCAGCAAGGCCTGTCACAGGGACAGACAGAGTTAGACTTCTCTGGGAGAGACAGGGCTTCCTTCTACTTCCTGTTCCCCTGGGACTTGCTTCCTGCTTTTGTTGGAAAGTTATTTCCTCTCCCTTTAGCACCCCGGGGACAGTGGGGGGAATTTTTAGGCAAAACATCAACTGTTTATCCCAACCATCCACCTATGGATGGCATTCAAGCCTGTGGAGAAAAACCCATGACTGAGTAGTCTCACTTGAAATTCATGACCACAAAGAGCAAAGGGACATGGCGTCACCCAGCAATCCCACAACGCTCCCTGGCGTGTTCCCTTTCCCAAGCCCTAACTTCATCCTCAACTACACCACTGCCTCCCCACCCTCCTTTCCCAATGGGGACCCTTGACTCAGCCTCCCAGAAAAGGCAGACTCAGTCCAGATGGACGAGCCTTCCCGCCAAAACCGTCACACAGCCCCCCCCCCCCCAACCCTTCTCTGTGCCCCTGACCTCTCCTATCAGATTCCAGCATCTGGAGATCCCTGGACGAGCTTACCCAACCTCAGGCTTTAAGTAGCACCTATATTCTGACGATCCCCTAATATGCACCTTCAGCTCTGGCCTCACTCCAGAGGGGACTTCCGTACAGCCACTTCACTGACACCTCCAGCATGGCCAGGGCTGCTCTGTCCTCACACATACCCCAGCCCCACTCCTCTCTGTCTTCCCTGTCCAGCGGCTTGAGCCAAACACCTGGACTTCACCGTGGCTCTCTTTCCCCTTCTGTCATTCAGTCCATCAGTAGGCTTCAGAGATTCTTCCTCCAAAACAGAGCCTGAATCTACCTCAGCTCTACCGCTGATCACCCTGGCCCAAGCCATCCTCCTCCCTCCCGGGATAACTCAGATGCAGGCCTCGTCTGCCAGAGCTCTTTCTCTGAACAAAGCCACTACTTACAGAATAGTGTCCTACCAGCACCATTCACAAGCAGTTAAAACTCTCAATGGCTACCTCTCCCACTTGGAATAAAATCCAGATTCCTCCATTGTGTCACTTAGCTTCCAGCCTTTAGGTGGGTCCTCAGAGAGGCCTTTCCTGACAATCCCATCTAAAACGTCTCATGCCCCCTGCCCCTCTCCCCCATCGCTCCCTAGTCTCATCATGGAACTTGGCCTTCTCAGATGTTTCCTTTGTCTTATGTTTATGGCCTGGACCCCCCGCTAGAATGGACACCCCCACCCGCATGTCCTGTGTGCCTAGCGCCAACAGCATGGCCTGGCGTGTGGCAGGAGCCCCGGGTTTGTGAAGTGAGTGATTGCTGGGAGGTTGGGGCTCACCCAGCTGCCAGCCGTACGTGAAGTTGGTGGTGATGGGGAAGAGGTAGCGCATCTCTGGCATGTCCAGTTTTCGGGTGTTGAGGTAGTGGTAGCGCCCCTGGAAGTCGTGGGAGATGCCTTCATACAGCAGGGCCCGGGTGGCGGGCAGTACTGGATACATTTCTGACTGAATAGGCGTCTCCGGGGGAGGGCTGGGGCCCTTGGAAGGCCCCGCTTTGGGGGCAGGTGGGGGTGAGTGTGGGGCTTTGGGGTGCAGGGTGGGCAGTGTGAGGGGTAGGCGGGCTGCAGCCTTAGCCTTCTGCTTGGCCTTCACCATCGACCCGTACTTGTGGTGCCATTCACAGCGCAACATCTTCTCTCGCAGATATTCCTCCTTCCAGAAGTTCTGCCGCAGCGTATCCATGTTGAGTTGCCGCGACATGGTAGCAAGGGCAGGACAGGTATCGGGGTGGCTGCAGCTGAGAGGTGAGCACAGCAAGCAGAGTCCTTCTGACAGCAGGTGGCTGCCACGGACAGTCACCTGGCAACCAGGCCTCACCTCACACAGGGCCAGGGTTCTACTTGCCATGGCCTTAGCAGACCTCACGTGTCTTGATCCACACGCAGCCTCAGGCCGGGGCCCGCTGGCAAAAGTCCTTGATCCCCAAACCTCTTGCAGGATCCAGGGCCAGTCTCGTATCACAGGCCTTTAGGTTTCCTGCGTTTCTGCTCCCAGCCCTTGGGGTCAGGTCCCTTCCCAGCCCAATAGAGACTGAAGTCGGGGAGCCAGAGGCCTGTACACCAGCCTCCTCCTGTCCCTCCCCACCAGACCAGGTCACTGTTGATTCAGAGGACCCATCCCTGAGTTATGACTTCCGGGAACCATCTTCCTGGTCCAGCTTTTCTACGCCTATATCTTTGGCAGAACCTTTCCCAGCCCTGCCAATCGAATCTCCCCAACAGCCTTGTCCCACACGTGTCCTGTCTAGCACCCAGCCTCAGTTTAGAGTGAAGCAATAACATTACTTTAATTTAACATCAACAGTGACAGCACAGGGAAGAGGTAGTGGAGAGAAGACACTCAGGCTTCCTGTTCCCTAGCCAGCCTTGACTTTAATGGCAGAGTTCCCAGCAACTCAGAAGCACCTCGCCTGGCCTCTCAATGCAGTGGGAAGGGACAGGGACTTGGAAATCAGAGGCTCAAAACTTAGAGGACCGAGGGCAAGCTGGGGGAGATGCTGCCTGGCTGTGAGAAGGCCCTAGCGCAGGTCTTCGGCCGTGAACATGCCCCTGGCCCGGCGCAGGATCGAGTCCTTGGCGGCATCGTAGGGGTGCTCCTTGGACGGGATCTCCAGAACAGCCGGGATGGAGCGCTGGTGGGCATCGAGCGCGTGCCGCACCATCTCTGCGATATACTGGTTGATGAGAATAATGCCGATGTCATCCCGGTTTAGAAACTGCCTGTTGGGAGAAATGAGAAGGGAGTCCAGGGCAGCCCGCTCCGAGGAGGTGAGGCTGGGCTGCGGAGGCAAATGTGCTTGACCCAGCGCATGCAGAGGGCAAGTGCAAAGGCTGCTAGACTGAGCTCTCTCCATTCTAACCAGAACCAACTTCACTCAGAGTCTAAGGGCCCTGGCTGTCAGGGTTGGCTTCCACCTCCCCTGCTTGGAAGGCTCCCAAGTGAGCTGGTGCTGAAGATCAGGGCACATGCTGATGTGATCTGCTCGCTGCGCTTACGTGAAAAAGAGAGAAAATAAGAATATATATGTCTGCCCCTTGTATGTGCATAAAGAAAAAGCAGAATGATAAGTAAGGAATTAAGTGCTTTCAGGGATGGAGGAGGGAGGTAACGAAGTGGAAAAAGACGGGTGGGAGTGAGACTTCTCAATATGTATAACTTTGAAATATTAATTTTCAAACCCCATGAATACTTTAACTTTTCAAAGGAAAACAATTTCTCTAAAGGGGCTGAAGAGACCACTAAAGGCCTCAAGGTCTATACTGAAGTTTGGCATGAGCCAAATACATGAGCCAATACAACACACAAAGAGGAAAACCATACTTCCCCCACAGAAAGGACCTAGCACTGGGATCCTCCTTTCTTGTAGTCACCCAGGCATTATTTAATATATTAAAAACTATTGGGGGGCGCCTGGGTGGCTTAGTCGGTTAAGCGTCCGACTTTCGCTTAGGTCATGATGTCGCGGTTCGTGGGTTCGGGCCCCACGTCGGGCTCTGTGCTGACTGCCAGCTCAGAGCCTGGAGCCTGTTTCAGTCTGTGACTCCCTCTCTCTCTGGCCCTCCCCTGCTCGCGCTGTCTCTCTCTCTCTCTCTCCTAGAAATAAATAAAAATATAAAAAAAAAACTATTGAGGCGCCTGGGTAGCTCAGTTGGTTAAGCATCTGATTCTCAGTTTCAGATCAAGTCATGATCTATCTCATGGTTTGTGGGACGGAGCCCTGCGTTGTGCTCTGCGCTGACAGTGCAGGGCCTGCTTCGGATTTTCTCTCTCTCTCTCTCCCTCCTTCTCTCTCTCCTTCTCTCCCCTGCTCACACACTAGCACATGCTCCCTCTCTCTTGAAATAAACAAACATTAAAAAAACCCATACATCTATATATAAAATTATTTTTACTGAGCACCTGCTCTGTGCCAGGTGCTAGGGCCGGTTAGACTTGACGATCTCTGGGTCTCTTTGGATGGAAACATGGAATGGTCCTGGAGTAAAATCTGTCCTTCACCCATGACAACTTGGGTCACTTTACCAGAATGCTTAGCGATCAGGCCAGTTCAGGCCTATCATCGCTAGGCAGCAGGAACTAGTCTCAGCCAGCAGCTCATGGCTGGACTGTTTAGGGGAAAACAGGTGAGAGTGGTTTGTTACTGAGACTTGGCACCAGGGGCCTTAGAGAAGGGGTGAGAAGACACAGGGGGCTGGCATCCTCATTTCAAGTCACCAGGGCAACTCCTGAGTTAAGGGACATGCCTGCATCCACACTATGAAGCTATCACTTGACCCAGGACAGGAAATGAGGACTTCAAACGTGAGGTCTTTTTGCTAAATGCACTTATTCTGGTGGCTTTTTTAAAAGAATCTTAATTATATTCTCTGTACTTATCATGTTATATGCCAATAAAGTTTTTCTTCCTTTTTGGTTAAAACGGGGGGGGGGGGTGGGCAAGGTCTTAGCACAAAGTAGGATACAGTCCTAATATTCTGCCGGTTATGCTCAGGACAATGGGAAATTCCAAGACTGAAGAGTTGGACCTGGCTTAAGAGAGTTGGGCCTGGGTTCAAATCCCCACTCCCTCTCTCCCAAGTGGTGTAACTTTGTTATGTGCCTTAACCTCTGTGAGCTCTAGTTTTCCCACTTGTAAGTGGGGATAATAACCCCTACCTTAAAGGATGATTGTGAGCCTCTAAGGGACATGAATATACGAGAAAGCCCGACCCACCGCCTAGGTGTTCGCTCAGTGTGTGGTTCCCTTAGGGTCAGCTCCCCAAAGAGCTGAGACCTAGCAATGCTGGCAGCCAGCTCTATGGGTGAATGGGGGCGGAGCTGAGACAGGTCCCAGGGGCCGGATGGGCCGAGGGGCGGTGCCCGTCACGAGCTCCGTTCCCCTTCTTTCCTGACACACAGTCATATGACGGATGAGCTCGTGGACCTGACACAGTCCGGGTCCCCCGGTACCCCAAAAGAGAACTTGGGGCACAGAGGCCTCCTCCGGAAGGGCGGCGGGGCAGACTTCCTTGATCCTCGAGGTCAGGGTCTGGAAGCCCCTCTCAGACCCCGAAGGCTGGGTCTCCGCGCTACCACCGCCTATTCCCCACGCTCCGACCCAAAGCAGAGGGACCCATTCGAGCCTCGAGGGCTACCGTACCGGAAAGTGTCTTCGATCTCATTGATGGTTGTATCCTTCTCCACCACCAGGAAATTAGGGTGGCGGTTCTTGTTAAGCTCCCCTATGCCGCCCAGGAGGAAGCCAGTAACTGTGTCCTCGTCTCCGATCACCGCAATTAGCTTCCCCCTACCAGCCATTCTCGAAGACAGGTAGAGCTCAGCGGCGACAACCTCAAGTCCCCGAAGCCCCACCTCCGCAGCGCACCGCCTTTACGACCGCACCTCCACCCTTTAGACATGCGCGGTTCAGCACGTCTCCTCCCGAGACATGCGCATTATTAGTAACACGGCCTCAATCTGAATACGCCTGCGCTGTAAAGCGAGGCCCGGAACCTGGGGACTACGATTCCCAGAAGTGCGTGCGGCACCACGGACTCACGCTGGCGCGTTCAATAAACCAGTTAAACCTAGCGCTGTCAGACCCTGAGACCTCAGAAGAAAAGATGTAGGTTCTGTTCTCAAGGGTAAGGTCCGAGCCTGTATCGTGTGTGTAAGTATTAACTATGGCACATGGTTAACAACTAGTACGTATTTGCTTCGTAGATAAAAGAT
This sequence comes from Proteles cristata cristata, assembly GCA_017311185.1. NCBI lineage: Eukaryota > Metazoa > Chordata > Mammalia > Carnivora > Hyaenidae > Proteles > Proteles cristata. The sequence goes on along the minus strand of JAESUZ010001885.1, from coordinate 114,762 downwards.
TGAACAAGATAATGGGGACACTGACTAGTGAACAGGCAATTACTAAGCGGTTTGTTAATTGCTAAAATGTGAGAAGGATATGGAAGCATCCACTGTAGGGCTAACTGACCATAGAGCGATGGGGGAAGAGTGCTCAAAGAGGGTCGCCAGAAGGATTCAGGGGAGAGAAATAAGGACAAGAGAGTGTTCTAGGAAAGAGGAACAGCATATGCAAAGGTTTAGTGACTAGAGAGCGTAAGTGCCCTGAAAAAGAGTTAAAGAATCTGGAAGTTATCCTGAGGACAAACTGTCCTGAAGCGACTGGAAAACGATGTCATGAGGTATGAGTTCTAGAGCTTGTGCTGTCCCGGGGCTGTGTGCATACCACTGTGGTAAGAGATATGTGGCCAGAACTGAAGCGGTGGAGAAGGAGATGGAGTCAAGAGATACTTATTTAGAGACAGAATGGACAAAACTGGTTTTCAGACTGGATGTGTTTGGGGAGTGAGAGAGAGAGATCCAGGTGACTCTCAGGTTTCTGGCCATTGCAACTGGGTGGGTAGCAGTAACGTTCCAGAGAGAGTGATCTCTGGATGGAATACAGACTGAAAGGGAAAGGTCCAGCTTTCCTCCTCCATTTTAACAAACAGGCATCCTGGTGTTCAGCCTGTGGCTTGTGAATTTAGAGGGCGTGGAAGCTCCAGATGGTCTCGTCTAGTGGTTATTTGTATGATTGGCTTGGGATTTGGGCACACCTGGTTTGAATCTTAGCCCTGCTACTTAAAGGCATGATTTTTGGATTTATCACCAAAATTCTCAAGACCTTGAGTTCTTCAAATAAAGTATGCCCACCTGATAGGGCTGTTAAGCTTAAGTGAGATAGAGCCCATAAATGCTTGGCGCCCAGGGCCGTACTGGGGAAGAGCAGCTGGACGCCTATAGACACACAGGTGGAAGGCAGCTGATGCTGAGAAGGAGGACAGCGGGCCATCCAGGGAAGTGCTCACATCTGGGGTGAGTGGGGAGGGAGGGCAGAGAATGAGGAAGGATGTGCATAGAAGCACCCGGGTTAGTTCCTGGCACAGAACGGTCACAAATGGTTGGGTACTTAAGAGAATGGACCCTGCCTTCAGTGGTTTTAACCGGTAAAGTTAAGGAGCTAGATACATTCATCAAACACTCATTCATTCATACAGCGTTTATCAAATGCGGCCATGAGGAGGCTGAGGACGCAAGATTGATAAAATATGATTTCTGTTCTCAAGGGGCTCCCTGTAGGATGGAGGGGAGGGTGAAAAATATGGGGAGGAGGTCAAACACACAATAAAGGTCCTGGTGGGCACCTGGGTGGCTCAGTCAGTTCAGTGTCTGACTCTTGATTTCAGCTCGGGCATAGTCTAGCGGTTCGTGGGTTCGAGCCCTGCATCATGCTCTGCACTGGCTGTGTAGAGTCTGCTTAGGAGCTTAGGATTCTTCCCACACACACACCCCCACCTCCTCCCCTCCTGCATGTGTGCACTCTCTCTCTGTCTCTCTCAAAATAAATAAATAAACTTTAAAAAAATAAAGAGGCTCTAGAGGAATCTTAAGAGGGCAGGATTCAGAGCAAGGAGGAGGAAAGGAAAGAAGAAACTTGATAAGGATCGAGGAGGGAGATAGGCTACTGAGTAAGGAGGTGAGGAAGGTGGTTCAGAGCTGGGCCACATGTGTTGGGTCTTCTCTGGCTGGCCCACCACTATGTGCTGAAATGTCCGGGACAGGTCTAGAGGTGGGAGATCAATTGAGTAAAATGCTTCTTTGCCCTGCGCTGGCTACTGAGTTACTCATTTGTCACACCTGCCTGTATTAGACCTTCCAGGGTCAGGGAACTCAGGCTCGTGGGAGGAGAGTCTGTAGATGCAAGGTCACAGATCTGTGTAATAACACAGGCATAGATGTACCCTCAGACATCCCAGTTCGGGAGCTGGTGGGGCAGATCCAGGAGGGGTGGGGAGGGGACCAGGAAGATGAGGAGAGTGGAGAGGCAAGGGTGTTTCTGGACAGTGGCCCAAACTGCCACATGGGTCCCCCTGAAGCTAGAAGCTGTGAGGGTTTGGAGTGGAGGGCGTGGTGGGGAGAGAGCACGCGGAGGACTCAGGATTCCTTGCATGAACAGGTAGGGGAAGCTGGTGTTTGAACCTGGAGGCCTAAGAGGCCTTGTTAGAAGAGTAGATGTTGGGCTGGGACAGGAGAGAGCTGTGGAGGGGCTTCAAGCCAGAGAGGCGCAAATTCCTGTAATGTGAGCCTCTCAGGCTTCAGTGTAAAGGGTGGGCCCGGGATAGCTAACGCGAGGGACTGGCAGGCCAGTGAGACTAGTTAAGTGGCTAGTGGGCCAGGGAGGCTGTAGGGCCAGAAAGACTAGTACACAGGTTGGTGACCAGGGAGGCTAAGTGAAGTGACTGGTCAGCCAGGGAGGCTAGTAAAAGGCTAATGGGCCAGGGAAACTAGTTAAGCACTGGTGGAACAGGGAGACTAGTTAAGAGGCTGACAGGCCAAGGAGGGCAAATGAACAGATTGGTTGACTGTGGAGACTAGTTAAGAATCTGGTGGGCCTAGGGGCCCAGTTCAGAGGCCAATGAATCAGGGAAGTTTAGAGGCTGGCAGGCCGGAGAGTCTAAGGTAAGAGGCTGTGGAGCCCAGAAGGCTAGTTCAGAGGTTGGTAGCCAAGGAGGCCAAGGGAAGAGCTTGGTGGGTAAGGGAAGAGGCTGGTGGGCGAGAAAGACTAGTTTAGATGTTGATGGGCCAAAAAGTCGAGCTTATAAGCTGATAGGATAGGGACTAGGGAAGAGGCCAGTGGGCCATGGAGACTGGTTAATAGGCCAATGGGTCAGGGAGACTAGTTAAGAGACATGCAGATGAAGCAGATTAGTGAATAGGCTTATGGACAAAGGAGGCTAAGAGAAGTAGTCTGGGGAGACCAGGGGAAGAGGCTCATGGGCTAGGGAGGCTAGTTACAAGTAAAGGACTTGTTAAGGGACTGGCAGTTAGGGAGACTGAGAGGCTGGTAGGCCAGGGAGGCTAAGGGAGGAGGCTCGTGAACTAGGGAGGCTAAGGGCCTGGGAGACTTGATAAGAAGCTGGTGGCTGGGGAGGCCATGAGAGGAGGCTGGCGGGTCAGAGAGGCTAAGGGAAGAGGCAGTGGCCTCAGGACTTGTCAGTGGCTGGAGGGCCAGGGAGACTAGTTCAGAGGTTTGCAGGTAAGGGAGAACACACAAGCTGGTGGGCCAGGGAGACTAGCTAAGAGGCCAGGGGCCCAGGGAAGCTAACTGAAGAGGTGGTGGGCCTCGGAGACGAGTTCAGAGGTTTGCGGGCCAGGAAGGCTAAGGAAAGAGATTGGGCTAGGGTGACGAGTTAGGAGGCTGGTTTCGGTTGGGGCTCTGAGCAAGGTCAGAACTGCTGGTGCAGCCAGAGCAGGTCCAGACCTGACTCTGGACTTAGCCAGATTGAAGTTTCCTGGGTTTGCATGGGGTTCTGCCTGTCTGCTGGGTGAGGAACATTCCTGTTTCAGTCTGTGCCGTTTTAAGGACCTAATTTGTTGAAAGTCTTTGAGGTCAGGCTCAAGGGGAGCTGGCTTCCCAGCAGTCATAGGGCAGTGTTCCAGAACACAGTGTCCATTCACCTCCCCCTCCCACCCCCGGCTCCCTAGGAGTCTGAGGACCAATCCTTGGTTCTTTCAGGTATTTCACCGAGATCCCTGACCTCACCAAATACATGATGGCCACCCACACAAAGCATGAGAACAGCCAAGCCTCTGCGACAGGCCACACTTTATTTGGAGTTTTCCACTTACACGACTCTCAGCAGAGCCGCGTGACATGTGCAAAAGTCCCCCCAGAAAGCTGGGCCTCGCAGTGTGTAAAAAAGGCCCCCCCATGGGGCAGAGCTGTGCAACCGTAAAAAAAAAAAAGAGGAAGAGAGAGAGAAAGAAAGCAGTCCTCCAGGAAGCCTGGCTGGGGCCGATGTGAACCGCTCTGGGCCAGGCCACGCGCCAGCGCTGCTGCTGGTCCTGGGTCTGTTTTCTCCTCCGATTGTGCTTTCTTTGCAAGTCCTTAACACTCTGGGGTCATAGCCACCAGAGGGGCCAGACACAGTCCTTAGCAGCAAGGTGGTCTGGCCGGCAGTGCGGTTTGAGGGTGACCTCTCTCACACGTGCAGACACCCCCAAACACATGCTTCCCCACTGGCCTCGACCCTCCCCAGCCCACCCTCGTGTCACATTCACGGGAGCAACACTGCCCTGAGACAGAAAAAGCCCTCCAACCCCTGGGGTCATGGCGGTGAGGGGGGAGGCTAGGCCTTCATTTCACACCCCAGGGCAGGTGTTTGTGGGATCTGATTGTGTGCGTGTGCATCTAGGTGTGGTACGTGTGTGTGTGAGAGTGCGTTGGCCGGAGGTGGGGGCTGAGGCTGGGGGAGGCACTTCAGGGATTCAGGGCACGTTGACTTTGAAGGGGCTTCCGGGAACACTTTCATCACCCCACTTGACAATGAGGATGTAGTCCCCTTTCTCCTTGACGGTGTAGGTGACGTTGTACACCCGGTTCCCCATGTGCTTCACGTACACCTCCTCACAGGGGGTCTTGGGCCCATGCACGCCCACCATCATCATGTTGGTGCCTGGAGGGGGAGACAGAAGGGGCAGGCTCACACCAGGGACCCACAGCCCTGTGGTGCCCCCCACCTCCCCACCCCCAGGAAACCACCCTCTCCTCCCTCAGCATGCCTGCTTTGCTGCAGTCCACGGTGAAGGAGTTCTTCTGGCCCACAAAGGCCTGGGACAGCCCAGGGCCCCGTGTCACCACCTTGCTGGCATCCGAGGAGAACTTGGGGATGGAGCTATAGCTGGAGCCACGGCTGGAGGAGGATTTGGTCACGGTTTCTACCAGAACCGTGGATGTTTCATGAAGGCTGTGGCCTCCAGACAGCCGGGGACCTGAGGGACAGCGTGGGATAAACATGAGCAGGGTCAGAGGTCTGCTGCCCAGGGACCAGCACCAGCAGCCCACGGGCCGCATCCCTTCCCCTTGGCAGCAGCCAGCATTCCTAGAGTGCCTGGCTGTGCACACCAGCTCCCGCTCACCCCAAGCCCCTGGGCCTCTGCTGGCTCCAGCATGAGGTGGGAACTCAAGTCCCAGGGTAAGAGTCTTGCTTTAAAAAGGAACATATATCCACTAATCCTTCACACTGCTTCCAAAAGGAAAGCTTGCTAAATGTTTCCTGAGCTCTGTGTTCTAGAAAGCCAGAAACATACAAAACCGGCAGGGGTAGGGGTGGGGGTGGGCAGAAAGTTAAGCTAAAGCTTGGGAGCCACTGCTGGGGGAAAGTAATCAAGTGACAGACAACAGTAAAGAGAAGGATGTGATTTTCAAAAATGATTCTCTGTGGCTCCACAGGATGGCGTGCTGTGGAAGGCCAGGCCCACTGTATTCCTGGTAAGCTGTCTGTGGATTTTAGGTCGGACTATGACTGAGTGTGAATGGCCTCTAGAGTCATCCAGGCTGGGCTGCAGGCTGGGCTGGAGGGATGGCCCCTGCCCAGGGCACTCACCTGTGACTTTGGCCTTGAAGGGGCTGCCCACGATGTGCTGGGGGCCACCATACTTGATGGCGATGAGGTAGTTGCCAGGAGCCATGGGAGTATAAGTGACCACATGGCCCTCAGGACACTCCCGACAGTCTAGCTGCACCTTGGAGGGGCCGTCAATGGTGACAGACAAGGCCCCTGAGCCCGCGTTCAGGGTGTTGACAATGAACTCTGATGGCACGCCTAGGGGCCAGAGGTAGCAAGGCTGTAGGTTAGGCCCCACACTCCCAGAGCAGACCTCTGTAAGGACTCGGCCCTCTGGGACAGGGCAGTATAGGACCAGAGGCTGAGTGCCCGGGTCTGACCCTCGTCCCTCGCCCCAGGCACTCACCGGTGGTGCCTCCCTCAAGTCCAGGACCATAAGCTGACACCAAGCCTGGGTCCCCAGCCTGGCTCTGTTCCCCAACACGGATCTTGAAGGGACTGCCAGGGATGTGGGCACCGTTGAACTTGACATCAATAGAGTGGACGCCGTTCTCATGGGGGATGAAGCGGATGGTGTGCTTGTCTGTGGGGCAGAGAGTTGGTGAGTGAGCCTTTGTCCTTCCCCTCCCCATCCCAGAAGGGCCTGGTATGGGTGGGCAAGGCCAGGGCCAGCTCACCGCTGTCCAGCTCAGAGACGTAGCACTCCTCCACCGCACCCGAGGGCGTGTGCACCCTCGCATCGATCACGCCCCGAGCACCATTCAGCTGCACCGCAAAGGACGCCGGCTGGTTCACCTTGAGCCCCGTCTCCTGCAGAGGCCACAGAGGGTGCTCAGACTCCTGGGAGGGTCTGGAACACTGCTCTCTGCCGCCTGACTGACCCCAGCCCCAGGCTGGCCTAGCTCAGGGAGGCTCTCTATAAGGCCATGGGAGGAGGAGGTGGGGGCTGGGCCTCTGGCCTTGGTATCTGCTAGGAGGTGGGCTCACTTGGTTGTGCTGGGCACAGTGGGGGATGAGATGGTGTGCCCTGTCCTGGCTAAGGAGGTAAGACTCAAACACCATAAAGCAAGTCAGTGTCCAGAGGCCCAGAGGAGGAAAGGTGTGGCCTAGGCTGGCCTGGGGAGGCTCCCTGGAGGAGGTGAGTCACTGGAGAGGACTTGAAGAAGCACAAGATGGACAATTGGGGGTGAGAGTGTGGGAAGATGATCCTGGGGTGAGGCATGGCGCCCCCTTGCTGTACAGATACTGGGAAAGAGGGAGAGACATCTGCCTGACTGTCCCTTCCAAGGTCACTGCTAAGCCTCTAGACATGTGGACCTGCCTTCACCTCCTACCTCGCTCTCAGGATGGCAGAGGGGCTCCATTCCGTGGCACATACCTGGAGGCTGGTGACGGTGAGGCGGCGAGCGTCATCTGAGAGGGAGGCCACAGGCACCACAAAGGGACTGTCTGGTATGTGTTCATCATTGAACTTGATGGAGACCTCATAGTCACCTGGGGAGAGAAGGCTGGTCAGCACAGGCCCCTGGATCACACCATCCACCGCCTCCCAGGACAGGCTCCTTGGGTCAGGGCTCAGGGTCTGGAGTGCTCCATGCACACTCCCAGGGGTGTGGAGTGGAGGGAGATGGGGTAAAGAAAGAGCAGGGGCAGTTCTGCAGCCATCTCTCTGTTCTGGTCAGAGAGCAGAAACCCAGTCTGGAAGGTCAGGCAAGCCCAGCCCCCACCTCCATCCTGGACACCCACCTGGTTCCTGGACAACATAGGAGACCCCACAGGAGCCATCTTTTCGGTCCTCAAATGCAATCTCCGCCTTGCTGGGACCCTCCACGGCAATAGACAGGCCTCCAGCACCCGCTTCTCGGGTCCAAATGCTGAATTCAGCTGGGGACAGGGAAGCAGGGCAGAGGCAGTCCTTTAGCACGATTGCCCATCCTGCCACTGCCCTACCCCCACCCCCTCTCCTGGACACCTGTCCCTCACCTGGCACGCCAGCCACCCCTCGCTCCAGTCCTGTGCCTCCGGCCCGCACTTTGTGGGCGCCACCTTCACCCAGTGGCCCCACAGTGAACTGAAAGGGACTGCCAGGCACGTGCTGGCCACGGTACTTGACAGTGACTGTATGGGGCCCCATCTCCTGGGGCACAAAACGCACACTGTAGGCACTGTCTTCTCCCTCCACAATCTCTGCAGCTTCCATCTTGCCCGATGGACTGGTCACCTGTGCAGTCATGTCCTGGGAACTGGCCTCACCTGCAGGAGGTGGGGATGGTCAGGGTGACACTGGGGCTGCTCCCAGCCTAGACCTTGCCTCCCTCCCTCCCTCAGACCCCCTTCTCTACCCAGAACACCCTGGCCAGTTGCCCATGCCCTCCCCAGCCTGTCCCAGGGGACAGAGGCCCAGCCTCCCTGTGAGGACCCTGGCCCAGCATGACCCTGCTTACCCTCCTGCTGCCGGGTGATGCCGCCAAAGGAGCCCATGCGCTCCCGGCCCAGGAAGTCCCCGAAGACCGCGGGGAAGGGGTCCCCGCCAACCTGGGTGGACTCCTCCACCCGCACCTCACGCTTGGTCTCTCCACCCCGCGTCTTGCTGATCTCGGTGCGCTCTGTGCGGGTGTATGTGTGGCTGCTGCGTGTGAAGGTGCGCGTCAGGCGCTCCTGGGCAGACACCATTTGGAACCAGTTCCCTGTAGGGCACAGCAGTAGAGGTGAGGGCGCCGGCAGGACAGAGCCCCATGGAGGTAGGCTCTGGGCCCCCCCACCCCCAGTGCCCTGCCAGGCTCCTCCCGGCTCACACCTGGGATCTTGAGGTTGAGGTCACAGGTGCTGCCAATGGTGGCAATGGAAGGTGCCTGTCTGCGCCGTGTGATGCTTTCCTTCATGCGACCCTCGCCGGTAACCTTCACAGTGAATGGGCTTCCTGGAGGGGGAGAGGCGGGGGGAGCAGATGGCTCAGACCACTGGCCTCCCAGCCTCTCTGCCCAGCCATGGCCCAAAGCTTACCAGGCACGTGCTTGTCAGCAAATTTGATGTTGATGATATAGGTGCCAGGCTCAGTGGGGCAGTAGGTGACTTTGCATGTGCCATCTTCCATGTCCTCACAGTTGATGTCCACCTTGCTAGGGCCTTCAATACTCAGCCCCAGGCCCCCATAACCTGGCCGGAAACAAAGGACTCATGTCCCTCAGGCCCTGCCACCCTGCCCTCCCCTTCCGCCCCTACAGGCTCTGTCTGGACCAGGCACCCAGCACGCATAACCGCTCCTGGAAGCTGGCTCTGCCGGAGGAGGGGTAAGCATGCCCTGAACCAGCCAGCCAGGGATGGGCAGTATGGAAAATTCCCTCAGGCAGGACTCTTAGGAGAGCTGAACTTTCTCTTAACATTTGAGAGGCATGACCTGAACATAGACTTTCCCCCAAATGGACCCCAGAATGTGAATCCCAACAGAGACTGGGCCAGGAAGTTCAGGAAGGAGGCAATGGCTAAGGGGGTGCTGGGCAGGAAAGTTCAAGTCCTTATCAGAAGCACCAGCCAAAACAAGAGGTTTCTGGGGCAAGAAGCACCTGCATTGCGAGTGTCCACGATGAACTCTGCCACCTGGAAGGTATGTCCCTCGGACAGGCCCTTGCCCCAGACCCGCACCTTGCTGGCATCTCCGATCTCAGATGGCCCCACCAGGATCTTGAAGGGGCTGTTGGTGACATGCTTGCCACTCTTGCGCACGCTTACCACATGCTCCCCAACCTCCTTCGGGGTGAAGGAGATGCCTGTGGAAAGGGGGGGGCGGTCAGGCAGGGTGCCCTAGGCCTGGCAGAGCTCCCCTTCCCAGCCCCTTTCAGGTCTTTCCTCCCCTGAGGTCCCTCCCCAGGGCCCCAGGCTCACCGATGTGCCTGTTGGGCAGGCGCTTCAATAGGCAGGGCTCCTCGTTGCCTGAGGGGGCGCGGATGCTGGCGGTCAGCAGGCTCAGGTCACTCTCTGTGATCTTCAATGACACATCCGTGGAGGTGCCCACGTTTAGCTGTGAGGTCCTCATCGAGTCGTCACCTGGTGGGGGGGTTTGACATGTCAGGTGGTTAAGATTCCAGGTAGCATGTTCTCATGGGGCACAGGAGACCTCCTAGCAGGACCTCCCCCCTCAAAGGGCAGAGAAGCCCCCAAGAGAGCATGGTCTTCATTCACGTGTTAGCTGCCGAAGATTATAGATGCGCCCACTCCCCCAGCTGCCTTGCGGGTGCCTCCAGCCCGAATAGAAAAAATCCCTAAGCTGTGTATTTTAATCACAAGTCATATGGTTTCATGGAACCAAAACACTAGACCAGTCAGCACAGACCCCTTGCTTGCTTTGTGGCTCTGATCAAGTTGCTTAGCCTCTCTGGGCCTACCAGTGTATCAAAGAGGTTTATCAGTACACTAACTTCACAAGAGTTACTCCAAAGCCTAAGTGAAATGATGTATTTCAAAGCCTGAGTGGTGCTTGGGTATTTCTCACCTGCTCTAGGGAATGGAATGTTCTTGATACTTGCCCAAAAACGCCCTCTTCCACCCAGAGGGTCCCCTACCCTAACACCCTGGGTTACTTGAACACGCTGGTCTTGCACATCCATCGTGTGCTGGGGCCCGTGTGCCTCCTTCCACCCCACCTGTGATCTTGGCCGTGAAGGGGCTCCCTGGGATGTGCTTGTCATCAAAGCGCACGATGATGCTGTAGTCCCCAGGGGCCGTGGGGAGGTAGGACACGGTGCAGGTGCCATCCTTGTTGTCCTTGCAGGTGATCTCTGCCTTGGATGGACCCTCCACAGCCAGGGACAGGCCCCCTGTAGGGGGAGGTGGGGCTGAGATCAGAGGTCCCGCCCTCATCCCTGTGCCTGGCCCCCTCCCCCAGCCCTCTGCCTAGCGCTCCCCTCACCTTCGCCGGCATCCTTGGTGACAATGGTGAAGGTGGCCGGCTTGTTGACCATGCCGTGGCTCAGGCCTGGCCCATAGGCACTCACGTGGCGGCTGTTGATGGCATCCACGTAGAACTGTAGGGGGCTTCCTGAGGGAGACCGAGAAAGGGGACTGGGTCAGTAGAGGATGGGAGCCGCCTGAGCCCCACCATGGCCCCCAAGTGCCTTCCTGCAGCTTTTGTGCCTGCCTCCCACCAAGATACAGCCTCCCCAGGGCCCAGCGTGGTGTCTGCATACAGCAGGCGCTCAGTGAGCATTTGTTGAAAGAAGGAAGGCAAGAATGAAGTCACTGTAGGTTCCTCCCAGCCTGGCCCCGACTTACCAGGGATGTGGTTGCCATCATACTTGACCCCCATCTGGTGCAGGCCTTTCTCGGTGGGCGCATACCTCACCGTGATGGTTCCATCCTTATTGTCAGTGATGTTGGGCCGGGCTGTTTTCCCAGAGGGCATCCGTACCTCCCCTGCCAGGGAGCACAGTCATGTAGGCGACCCTGTTCATCCTACCCCAGCCCACCCTGTCCCTGCTGTCCCAGGCACCAGGAGACAGCCTGGAGCAGTGAGAGGAAGCCTGAACAGGGCCACAGAAGGCTTGAGTCTGAATTGCAGCTCTGCCCTAACCTTGGGTAGTTCACCTTCCCACTCTGGGCCTGGAAGAAGTGCCCCCTCCGAGCCCTCCTGCCTCGGGGCCCCAGGACAGTACCTGTGAGTTCCCCTTTCTGCACAGTGAAGGGGATGACCAGGTTGAAGGGCCTCAGCATGGACTCCATTGGCTCTACAGGCACCACTGGCTCCTCTGTGGCCTGGGGCAAGGAGAAAGGAACAGTCATGGGCTGCGGAAGGCCTAGGGAGCTTGGCCTGAGTCCCAACTGAAGTCAGAGAAAGTGTGGAAAGAACAAGATGGTTAACGGTGAAACCAGAACGGCAGGAGAGGTGTGTCAGCTGCAGAAGAGGTGCCGTGCTCAGCTCGGGGATCCGTCTGCCCAGCCTGGCTCCCGCCTGCTCCCCAAGATGGCTCCCAGACCGTGCCCCAGCCCTGGCCACCAGGATCAGAAGGAAGAAATGAAGGAGCAGGAGGAGGAGGAGGGTGAGGTATCCCCCAGGTGGGTGGCGGCAGTACCCAGTGTGTGGGGTAGGGGCCGGGCCGGTGTGGCTGCAGCACGTCGGGAGGCTCTTCCACGTGGGGCATGGGGTCGCACGCCTGGGAGACAAGGCATGGGAGAGCACGGCTCGTTACCCGGTAGGCCAGTTCACGCCAGCTTGGGGGAGTGAGAGCTGACTCCGAGGCTGAAATCTTGGGCTGTCCTTGAGGCTGGATGGATAATCTCAGTGCTTTACCCTCTAGAGGGCTTCATCATCCTGCACGGCCACCGTGGGGGGAATGTATAGGGACAGGGGGCCTGAGGATCAGAGAACTTGGCAAATTCCTCCAGGGAGAGCCGACTGACCACCGGAGGGGCCAGAAAACAGGGGCTGTGCTCAACTCCCAAGTTGGGAGGCCGAGTCAAGCCTTTGGCTTCCCACAAACACTCTGGCCCCAGAGTCCATCAGATGTGAGGACAGGTTCTGGGATTCCTTTCTGCTGCTAAGAGGGCCCATCTCCCCAGCCACTGTCCAGGGCCTTGGAGCTTACCAGCACGTGGAAGGGGCTGTTGGGGATGTGCTCGCCTCCAAAGCGGATGGTGATGACATATTTGCCCGGCTCGGGCGCTGTATAGTAGATGTCAAAGGTACCATCGTGGTTCTCAACCACGTCCACGTCGAGCTCTGCCCCATCCGGCGTGGACACTGTGCATGTCACCTTCCCCTTGCCTGCCGCCTTGGCATCCACCGTGATCACGGTCTCCTCCCCGATCTGGATGCGGGGTCCCAAGCAGGCACCTGCCACCCAGAAGAGCCAGGTTGAGAGTCCGTGGGGGCTGCGCCCAGTCCCTCTCCACTCCCAGCTGCCCCTGCCACCTCAGCCCACAGCGAGAAGAGAAGTAAAGGGGCACTCACCCAGGCCATGGCCTCCAATGGACACTGGAAACAGAGAAGAGTGTGAGACCACGTAGCCGTTGGGAGGGGTTGGGGGGTGGGGGGTGGGAGCAGGGGAGGTGGGAGAGGTGGGCTCTCTGACCAGCAGTCCCCTGGGGCCCGGGCTAGGGACCTGGAAGAGCAGTGAGGGGTACTTGATGGTACACAGGGGCGGAGGACGTGGGGTGGGGGCCTACCTGTGACGAGACACTTGCTGGCATCCCCAGTGGGCAGGGCATGGATGCGGAAGGGTGAGTAGGGGATCTCGTCACCACCATACTTGATGGTGATGGTGTACCGGCCACTCATGTCCGGCAGGTAGGAGACAGTATATGTGCCATCCCCATTGTCTCGGATGTTTGCTTTCTTGGGCTTTCCCTCAGGGTCCTGGGTGGTAAGCAGAGGTCAGGGCCTGCCTGTGCCCAAACCCTGAGTGGGGAAGTGGGCTACACACAGACTCACTCACCAGGATCTGGACGGTGAGCAAACCCTCCCCAGCATCCCGGGCATCGATGGTGAACTCCACGGGCAGGCTGGCGGGGATGCCAGAGGCGTTGAGGCCGGGTCCGCTGGCCCGTACCTTGCTGGCATCATGGGCAGGAAGCACCTTGATCTTGAAGGGGCTTGAGGGGCAGAAAGGATGGACAGTTGGCCGGGAGTCTGAGGGGAAGACTCACCTCAGACATGAACAGGAGGGATGACTGTGGCAGGGGGAGGAAGGAACAGACCGCATCCTGAGTTTTGTGGGGGGATTAATCGAGGGTACCCATGACAGACCCTAAGAATTTCTGCATTCTGGGGAAGATGCTGTGGTTGGTTTAAAGAAGAGGGTACAGGAGGCTGCCTTCTCCGAGGGCACTCATTTTGTAGGTATGTGGTGGGAAAGCCTGGCCCAAGGAAGAGCAGGTGGGGTGGCTGAGACTGAGAACAGATGAGGCCAGGATGGTGGTGGGGAGGGAACCCCCAGGGCCCCAGCAGAGGCCTACAGGTAGGGGCCCAGTAGGAGTGCCCCAGAGCTCAGCCACAGCGTGGGAGCCCAAAAGCACTTCTCACCTGCGCGGCACTTCCTGGTCAGCATACTTAACGGCTACCGTGTAGGGCCCATCAGTGGCAGGGGTGTAGTGGACAGTGTGGGTGCCATCTCCATTGTCACGCACCTCTACAGGCTCGGCCACACCTGAGCAAGGGGGGCAGGGTCAGCAGAGCCTCCTCGCATCCTGCCCTGCCCCCTTCCACCCTGCCCCAGACATTCTGTACCTGTGGGGCCCAGCACGGCCACTTGCAGTGGGGCCCGGCCGGCTTGGCTGCAGTCCACTGTGAAGGTCTGGGGTACCCGGGCCCTGACACCGGCCCCCAGCCCCGGCCCTGAGCACTTCACCTTCCCAGGGTCCACCACATCCTTCACTGGCACCCGGAATGGGCTCCCTGCAAGGAGAAGGACGTCAACCCCTGCCTACCTGCCCGGGAAGAGGTCTTCCCTGCCCTCCCTGCCTTTGAAATACCCCCGAGAGGCCAAACCAACATGTGCAAATGCTTAAACTGGGTCAAATAAACCTGGCCGCAGACTAAGGTGAGGCAAACCTCATGTGCTGGGTCACAGGAAGAAGACCTTCCTGTGATAATAAAGTGCTAAAAATGGATTATCTTAAAATACACTTTGGACCATGAAATTAGAAAAGTGGGGGAAAAATGCCCAATTTCAGCATGCTCAAGCTCTTCACTAACGGAAGACATGACCTGCCCAAGCAGCTCAGCCCTGTTTATTGCAGACAGAGCAAGAAGGCATGAGAGAGAGAGGCTCTCTGCTGGTGAGAGCAGCCTGGACCGTATCTGAGTGACCCAACCCGTGAGGTCTGGCGCTCCAGGCAAAGGCCGGACGCCAGCACTGGGCCTGTGGGAATGAACTGAAGGGTTGTCCCATCAGCAGCCACCACTGCTCTGCCTCGGCCACAGCCTCAGCAGCCATGCGTTGTCCCTGCTGCCTTCCCTGCACCCCCCTCACCCACCCACCCTCTGCACACCTGGGATGGGCCGCCCTCCAAAAGTGATGTTGACGTCGTAGTCTCCAGGGGTGAAGGGGATGTACTCCACAATACAGCTACCGTCTTTGTTGTCCTTGCAGGACATCTTGGCTTCCGAGGGGCCCTCGATGGCCAGGCCTAGGCCTCCGGTGCCAGCTCCCCTGCAAGGTAACACTCTTATCAGCTCTGCTAGGAACAGTGAGCAGGGAGAGGGAAGAGTCTCTGAAGGAGGTGTTTGGAAGACAGAGGACAGGCTGCCAGGTGCCCGGCTGAGGAGGGATAAACTAAAGGGGCTGTTCTGGAAACACCGGGGGAGGCTGGCTCCCAGGTCACTCTAGAGGGGGGAGGGGGGAGGGCGAATGGCCGGATCAGGGTGGCTACCGCATCCATGTCCCAACTAGGGAAGGGAGAGGGTACCTGGTCTCCACAGTGAAGTGGTTGGCCTTGTTGACCAAGCCACTCTCCAGGCCCGGCCCGAAGGCCCTCACGCGGGTAGGGTCGCAGCCCTCGGTCACGCCTACTCGGAAGGGGCTCTTGGGCACAGCTACCTCATCATACAGGACCTCCACCAGATGCACGCCTGGAAGCCAGACACATGGCGGGAGTCAGGGTGGGCGCAGCCCCCAGGATCCCATCCACACTGAGAGTCATCAGCTCCCCACCCTCCCCGCTCAGCCCATGTCCTCACCCTCTTCGTAGGCTGTGTACTGCACTCGGTAGGTGCCATCCCCGTTGTCGGTCACATAGGTGTCCGTCTTAGCGCCCGAGGGGTTGAGCACACGAGCTGTCACGTGGTTCCCACCGGTGGATGTTAGGGATCTTGCATCCACGGTAAACTCCGTGGTCACCTCACGCAGGACGCCTGGGTCGCAGGAGAGGAGCACTCCGTGTGAGTCAAGGGCAGCCTCACACAGTCGCTCATGCCACCACCCTCCCCAGCCGCCAGGCTCTTGCTCTTGTCCACCTGCTACGTCCCAGCCTAGGCCCAGCCACCGTCTGCACCCATGCACTCCAGGCCCATCCCCCACAGCCCCTGCTTTACTCCCATCACCCTGTGATATTCTGTTCATGTTGGGCACCCTGCCAGGCTGTGGGCCCCTTGAGGGTGGGTCTGGGTCTTCTGTCTCCCTAGACCTTCCACCCTCATGCCTCACCAGGGACTGGCCTCCAACAGGTGGCCACTCACACTTACTGAGCTGGGCTGAACTAGCTCCTGACCTTCTACCCCAGAGCTTTCCCTCTGTACTCTCCACACTGGGGTCCATAGCTTTCTCAGACCAGGCACCTGATCTGAAAGCTGGGATCTCCCCAGAAAGAAGCACACAGTTGGCCACGTGAGCAGAGGCAAAGCTCCACGCCCAGCCTCTGGCCCTTGGTGCCTTCTCAGGGTGTCTGAGCCCTAAGGACTCCAAGCCTGCCCCCAAGCCCTCCTTTCACCCTGCCTTGGCCCTGCCTGAGCCCTCAGCCCTGCTCACTCCCTCCCGACGATGACCAGGGCTCCCTGAAGGGCTCCTCTCTCACTCACCGTGAGGCTCCACTCCAGGCCCCGAGACCTTGATTCCACTAGTGTCGACAGCAGGCTGCACGTGGACGCGGGTCGGGAATTTGGGGACAGGGTGCCCGCCATACTTGATGGTAATTGTGTAGATTCCAGGAAAGGCAGGGCTGTAGGTGATGTGGTAGGTGCCGTCGGCGTTGTTGTGGATCAGCACCTCGGCCTTGACACCGGCGTCCGACAGGATCTCGATGGTCAGCTCAGCCTCGCCAGCCTCCGAGCAGTCCACAGTGAAAGTGGCTGCCTCGCCAGCCTTGCCACGCTCCAGGCCCGGCCCACTGGCCCGCACCTTGCTCGGGTCGAACACAGGCCGGATGGTGGCCTTGAAGGGTGAGCCAGGGATGTGGGCTTCGGCAAACAGGATGTTGATGGTGTACTCGCCAGGCTCCGTGGGCAGGTAGCTGACAGCACATGAGCCATCACCATTGTCCTGGCACTCAATCTTGGCCTCACAGGGGCCCTCCACAGTCAGCCCCAGGCCTCCTGTGCCAGCCCCCTTGGTGTCAATGGAGAACGGTGCTGGGGTGCCTACCAGGCCACCTTTGAGACCAGGGCCATAAGCACAAACCTAGGGAGAGAAGCAGGTACATGGGTTCCTTACTGGCCTCTACCATGCCTGGTCTTCATTGATCCCCACCCAGCTAAGCACCTTTAACTGCAGCAGCTACAACAGACTGAGTCCTTACAACAATTCTAGATGAGGCAATGGAGGCAAAGAGATTAAATAATTTGTCCCAGTTAGTAAACTGGAATTCAAGCCCAGGTGTGATCAAAGGCCGCACTCTTAATAACTAGGCTGTCTCAAAGACAGGTCCTGAGATGGAGGATCACCGTGGCCTTGGATCCCTTGGCTGTAGTCACTCCAGGTACGTGGGCCCTCTGGCCTCCGTGACTCATCCATTTTCCCTATAAACCCTCAAATCCCAGCTCCCTTCAACTCCTATCTCCTCACCTTGGAAGGGTCAGGGGGCAGGACACCCTCCACAGCAAAGGGGCTGCCAGGCACTGGATGACCGTCGTAGGTGATATCCACCTTGTAGGGTCCCTCCTCAGGGGGCATGTAGCGCACGGCCTGGGTTTCAGCTCCACCCCCAGGCTCCAGCTTGCAAGGGATGGGGCGGCGGGAGGGTGAGGTCATCCGCACATCCAGCTGGCCCTGACCACCAGCCCCACGTGTGTTCACAGAGAATGCCTGTTCTTGTCCCACAGCCACTTCTGCGGAGAGATCAAGGGGCAGTGAGCAGACTCCGGCCCACGCTACAGCATCCCTCCTTTCCAGCGCAGCGCCTGCCCCACTTACTGCTGTTCAGGCCCTGAACTTTGACTTTGCTGAGGTCCAGTGGAGGTGCCACATTCACCACAAAGGGGCTCTTGGGGACAGGGTCCCCACCATAGGTCACGGTCACTGCCATGTTGCCCTGTTGGGTACAAAAGGAGGTTAGAAGTGGGTGGCTTAGACACAGCCTGGCAACATGCCCTTGGCCGATGTGGATTTCGGGCCCAGCCAGAGAGGATAAGTGGCAGGAAAGGGGCCAAGACAACCCAGAAGTGGTCCTGGGAGACGCACGGGAGGAGATGCAGAACCAGGATAGGTGGGGTGGGAAGGAAGCGGGACACACCTGCTGGACGGCTGTGTACTTGACAGTGTAGGAGTAGTCATGATTGTCGATGATTTCAAAGTCCCGCACAGCCTCGCCCTTGGCAGCCCCGGCAAAGTGCACATCCAGCTTGGCCTTGCCGGCTCCCTTGGTTAGCACCGTGAAGTGAGTGGGCTTCCCAACTTCCACACCTGAGGAGCGCCCCCCACAAGACAGTGGTGAGGGCCTGGTGGACACGTAGCTTTAATCCCAGCCCATCCCAGCCCCTGCCCAGACACCTACCTGTGCGGTTCAGCCCAGGGCCCTCAGCCTTGACCTTGCTGGCATCATGGGATGGGTCCACCTTAATGTGGAAGGGGCTGGCAGGGATCTCCTAGATGAAGAAAAAGATTTGGTCAGGGTAGGCAAAGGTAGCTTCTGAAACAGCCCCTTTGTTTCTTCTGAGGCATGCTGCCTGCACACAGAAAGTGCTCAACTGATGGCTGTGCCACTGTCCCCAAAGGACAGGATACCAGGCTGCAGCTTAGGCATAGAGGGTGCGGGCCACCAGGGACTGCCAGAAGCCAAGGGTAGAGTACCTGGTTGGCAAACAGCACCATAATGGTGTAGCGGCCGGCCCCTGGGGGTGTGTACTTGACTGTGAAGGTGTCATTGTCATTCTTGATGATGTCAAAGTCGATGTCAGCTTCTGCAGGGCCCACCACTCCAGGGGCGCACTTGATGCCAATACTCACATCACCTGAGGGGAAGCCGGTGCAAGGCCATGAGTGGGGTCTCAACAGCCTCCCCCACTTACTTAGAAGCAGGATCTGGCCAGAGTGTGAGCCCCACCTACCTGGACCCCACCCACTCCCCACTCCCACACCCAGGCACACCTTGCCCAGCCTCGCTGCAGTCCACTGTGAAGTAGGTAGGCTCGTTGGCCTTGAGGCCCGTCTTCTCCACGCCTGGGCCATACACCTTCACCCGCTCGGGGTGACTGCCTTCTCCCACGTTTACCTGTGGGGAGGGGGTTGATGCTCAGCCCAGGGCCCCTCCCTCAGGCCCCATACATCACTATCCACTTCAGCCTTAATGGGACCAGCCTTAGCCTCTTTGTGGGCTTTGAGGTGGGAAGTAGACACAAGGGCCCAGAGACAACCAACATCTCCCGTGTGGGGCTCCGCCCTCCCTCTGGGACCCCAGGTGGCAGGGGACAGGACAGGAGGACACACCCGGAAGGGGCTCTTGGGCACATTGACGCCTCCCCAGGAGATGATGATGGTGTGTTTAATAGGCTTGGTGGGCACATAGGAGCAGCGGAAGGTGCCGTCGCCATTGGGGATGACCACGATGTTGACAGGGCAGCCATCGGCATCCTGTGGGCGTCAGGGAACAAGAGTCTTAGAGCACTCCGGCCTCCTCAGAGCACTGGCGCCCCCTGCTCTGAGGGGGCCCTGAGGCAGCCCTCAGGCCTGGAGAGCCCAGCGCCCCGTGCTCTGGTGGTCAAAGCAGGCCCTGGGGGCCCAGAGATCTGACTCTAGGCCATTTGTGTGGCCCAGCCTCCCAGCCTAGGCATCTGCAATGTGTTGGCTGGGGAGAGGCTGGGTTAAATCAATGTTTCTAAAGTTGAATAGTGAACACTTTAAAGGAAAATCATCCTCTTGAACCCAAGAATACATTCATTAACTTCTAGGGATTAGTGAACACCAGCTTGAGAAACTGACTTGGGAAGTAACTGTCTTATTCAAATCATCTTGCAACTGCAAAATTATTAGTACAAAAAAAATAATACATTTTTGGTAAAATATGTTCATAAGGTTATCATCAGAAAACACAAAATTTTTAAGTTTCTTAAAACTTTGGTTCTTTTGGTTCCATGAGAGGCGAGCCAGGCCAGTGATGTTGCCGTGTCCTCTGCCTCTTACCTGCCTCCACCTTCCCAGGGTTCCTGCCCAGGGCAACGGGGGTTGCAGGGACCGGCAGCACCTTACCTGGGCATACAGATTCAGGTCTCCCTTGCCAGCAGCACGGGCATCAATGGTGAACTCCGCAGGCCTGTCCACGATGCAGCCAGTGGGCTCCAGGCCAGGACCAAAGGCCTTCACCTGTGCAGGGGGAGGAGCAGAGGGCTAGGTTGGCGACTGGAGGAGAGCCTGCTCACTCCATCCTGGGCAAGTATGCAGGCCCAGGGATCCCACCTTGTCTGGGAAGCAGTCAGGTGCGGCTGGCTGGATGTGGGCAATGAAGGGCGAGTCCCGGATGTCCTCATCATCACAGATGACATGCACAGCATACTCCCCAGGCTCCGTGGGCCAGTACCGCACGTCGCAGGAGCCATCCCCCTTGTCATCACACTCAATCTTGGCCTGCGAGGGCCCCTCAATGGAGAAGCCTGGGTGCGAGGGAGGGAAGATTGGGGGGTACAAGAGGCAGCTTGGACACTTGGGCAGGTCTCCTGTTGCTCCCTCAGTCACTCCTCCGTCCCACCCTGTCTCATCCTGATACTACCCAGCATTCCCGCCTCCTGTCCCCAGGCACTTCCCGTGTCCATCGCACCACTCCCCAGCGTTTCCGCCTGCTGCCACCCAGCCACTTACCCAGTGTCCCCACCTCCGTGCCAATGGCCTCCACCACAAAGTCGGCCGACTTGCCCACCTGGCCAGTTTTCAGGCCAGGACCCCAGGCCCGTACCTTCTGTGCTCCTGCCTCTGGGCTCACCTGTACCTCAAAAGGACTGGGTGAAGAGGGATCTGGTGTCAATGTCAGGAAGTTCCTCTGCCAGAGGTACCACTCCTCTCTTCCCTCAGGCAGCCCAGCTTCCCTTCCTTCCCCTCCCCGCATGGCGTGGTGCTTACCTGCGCGGGATGGCATAGCCGCCCCACGTGATGGTCACCACGTACTTCCCAGGCACCACAGGGTAGTACTCACACTCGAACACACCATCCCCAGCCTCTCGCACTTTCACCGGCTCTTCTGTGCCCTCTGTAGAGATGGGGAGCAGAGAGGGAGGGGATCAACCATCTGGAAGTCACTGATCCTCAGTTCCCTCAAGGAGCCCTGGGGACCCAGGCTCAATCTGAGGGCAGTGCTACTAGTGGGCAGAGCTGAAATTCCAGCAGGGACCACATGCCATCCCAGTGCATGATAGCCAGAGTAGCATGTAGGGAGAAGAGGATCATTCCCAGTTTGTAGGTGGGAAACTGAGGCAAGAGAGGAGACAATGTGCCTAAGGTCCCATGGTGCCTCTGGTTAGCATCTCCTTGGAGTCTCTCTAGGGGTCGGGGGAGGGGGCATGGTGCTGGCTGTCACTGCCCTCAGGAAGTGGGCTGGCGCCATATTTCCTCCCTGCTCTCCCACCCCCCAGTCCTGGGCCCTGGCACTCACTTGGCCCCTTGACAGTGACCTTGAGCTCCCCGCTGCCAGCACCCTTAGTGAACACCTTGAAATCAGCCACCTCTTTCACACGCACACCCTTGGGCTGCAGGCCCCGCCCAGAGGCACGGCAGGCATTAGGGTTACAGGCTGGGGGTTGGAGAGAGAAGATTAAAGGTGCTGAGGGGCTGAAGACAGAGCCTCAGCCCCTCCCCACACATCTCCCACCTCAGTGGGCAGTCCTCCTGACCCTCACAGGCACAGGCTACGGCCTCATGCAGCCCTCCCCTGTGCTCCCTAGAGCCCCTGACACAACTGGGGCCCTCGGGAGCCATGCTGGACGAGGCGCCTGCTACAAGAAACCCTCCCTGCTGGGCTTCTCAGAGTCAGTGTCGCTTGGGACACAGACATGGCAGAGCCTGGGCAGAGAGTGGGGCAAAGAGAGATAGGGGAGGGCCCTGAGCCATCCAAAGCCACCCACCTAGAGCCATCTGAGGCTTCTCAGGCAGAGCCACCATAGCAGCCTTAGGACTGAGTCATGCCATAGAACACTAAGCAAGGCCACAGAACGAGATATTCAACATAACACGAAGCCTTCCGCAGGTCACAGGCAATGCATGGAAATCAGCCTGCCACAGAACACTACCAACGGCAATGAACCCAGACCTTGCTCAAAGAAGGGTGATCTCAGACTGCCACGGAACACATAAAATGGCATAGAGCCCAACAGGGTGCCACAAAACAGTCAAGGACATATAATCCAGGCCTACCACAGGACATAGGCAATGGCACGGAACCCAGGGCCTGTCACAGAATGCCACAGAAGGGGAGCAATTCCATACTGCCTGGGCCATGCCACACAGCACAGGCGAGGCCAGTCAGCTATGGCCATGCTGGCCCCGCCTCCCCTGGACAGTACTAACGTGGCACCACTTTCTTGGCCTGGTGGATGATGGGCACGGAGGGGGCATGTGTCGGCAAGGGCTCTGAGCGGCAGGGAGAGAACCAAGTGGTGGGAGTCACCACCGAGGGCCTGGGGTATGGGTGCCTACCACATAGGCCCCCACAACCCTTGCAAGGTGGCACCTGCCTATATACTTTGCTGTGGTCTCCTGACCCTCCCTGGGGTAGTAGGTGGAGAGATGATCAGGATGAGATCTCTCCAGAGCGACCCCCTGCCCCCCATGGCTATTCTACCTATTTTAAACCTTCGACGGGCTCCCCTCCTACCCCTGGATTTAGTGCTTCATTTCCTGTAAACCCTCAGACCCGGAATTTGGTGGCAACTCTGTGTCCTGGCCTCAGGGAGGGTGGCTGTGGGGATAGGTGAAAGGCCTTTACCTTCTGCCACATGGACGGGGAAAGGACTGCGGGTGATGGGGGCACCAGCGAAGGCCACATGCACCGTGTGGGGCCCCTCCATCACAGGCCTGTACGTGCATCGGAACGTGCTATCGCCCTTGTCCTCCAGGGCCACCTCCACTGTGTCCCGCCGGCCCTGCGGGTCCACGATCACCACGGCCACATCACCAGTGCCAGCCCCTGCCACAGACAAAGGCCATCAGCGCCCCCCTCTCTGGACACACACAGCTGCTCGGGGCTCCCTCCCTCTGGGGCCACCCACCCTCTAGCTGAGACCCTGCCCGTGTCCCCCATCCACATCACCCCATGTAGTCACGCACTGCCTGCCTGACATCCCCCTGGGGCCCATCCTTACCCGCGGTATAGATGTCAAAGTACGTGGGTTTGTTGGCCACGTTGCCCACAGGCTCCAGGCCAGGGCCACGGGCTGACACCTTGTTGGCATCTCCCAGAGCCATGCCCACGTTCACCTCAAAGGGACTGCGTTCGATATTCTGGCCAGCAAAGAGCACGGTCACCTGCGGGTCAGGGGCCAAATGTTAGCTTCTCGGGGAAAAGCGGTTCTTTTGAGAGGGGGTGGAGGGGCAGAATGGAACCGAGGAGGGGGAGAGGTGGGCTGCTGGGCAGGCTGGAATGGGGTGCAAGCTGAGAGGGCTCCATGCAGACAGAGCCAGGGATGTGAACGGAATGGGGAGGATCGTAGGGAGATACCTTGTGCAGCCCAGCAACCTTGGGCACATAGGAGACAGCGTAGGTGCGGTTCTTGTCATTGTTGGGAACCACCTTGGCCTGTTGGGAAAGGAAAAGACTGGAAGTCACAGTGGCTGCAGCCCCTCCTGACCCCACAGGGCCTGGCAGCACCCATGGGTGGCACTTTCCCCCCAGTCCCCAGCCCAGTAGTTAATCCTGGCAGCCGTCTCCAGGCCCGTCCTGCTGTTAGCCTGCGGTCTCTGGTTCCAAGCCCATGCCATTCCCTCTTGTCCCCAACAGCTCTCATACCTCCTCAGTGTGGCCCTCAGGGTCCTCAATGTAGACCAGCACCTCACCCACACCGGCGTCCACCGTCTGCACGGTGAAGTGCGCAGGCTGTAGCACAGTGTTGCCGTGGGGCTCGATGCCTGAGGGACAGACGCAGAACCACATTACTCAGGAAGACCCCTCCTGGGATGGACCCAGCTGCCCAGGGAAGACCGTCAGGGGCTCAGCACGTACCAGGCCCATAGGCAATGGCCTTCTTGGGGTTCAGCTGTTTAGAGCGAACAGGGGCACCAGGTTTGAGTTTGGCCTTGGGGAACTGGGACAGGTAGGTCATGACAGAATGCTCATCCACGTTGGGGTCCACGATCTCCTCGGGGGCAATCACCTGCCACGGGGAGGAATGGAGTTACAGGGCGCCCTCTACCTAGTCACCGTGGCTCTCTCCCACATCTCCACCGGGCAGCCTTAGACACCCAACCTCCATCCCGGCCCTTCTGCCCTTCCCCTCTCCCCCGCCCTCCTTGCCCATGTACCTGGGGCACCCCGAGCCAGTCATCCGCCTGCTGCATGGCCTCCCGGGCGTTCTCCACGGGCTGGTTAGGATCCCAGGCCTCCCAGTCAGGGCACAGGCCTACAGGATGGTAGAGGAAGGTGATGGTCAGGGGAAAGCAGCCAGTCAGAATGCAGGGCATCTGCTCGCCTGACACCCTCACAGGCTAGGGCTTCACGCCCGCTGCCACGCAGCTCTAGGCCCCCCACCAGCCAGGTCCCTGCTGATGCCCTACATTACGGCCCCTCGCCGGGATGCCCAGCGCCATGGAGAAGCGCGGCGGCCCTCCCTGGCACCAACAATGAGGCCTTTCTGCCCTGGATGACATAGCCTGGCACCAGCCCTGCCGGTCGGCCTCCTGCCTGCCCAGGCCCCAGCGCAGACCTGACAGTGCAGACCCTGTCAGGACACCCCCCCACCCCATACCTCCCGCCTCACTCCTGCAGGGGTGGGCAGAGGTAGGGTAGAGGTTCCGTCCTGGACATGCCTCTGACCCCATCCTCTACAAAGTTTCCTCACAGCCACCCTCAAGTCCTATAGCTCCAAACAGTTCCCACATCAGCCTTAGGGCCCAAGACACCCTCTCCTTCCTCACTACTCGGGGAAACTGAGGCACACAAGGGCCTGTTTTGAGAGGATGGGTTCTCTTCTGTGGCCACCCCAAACCCAGCCCTCCTAACAGGAAGAATGCTGAGGCAGCTCCAGTTCGCTCCTGACAGGGGGTGCAAAGGTCAGGGGGTGCCTGGTCCAGGCCAGAGCTGGAGGAGGGGTGATGCTCGTTGGCTGGGAGGGGGCCGGCTCAAAGGCTGGAATCCATGACTGGCCGGAACAGCTGAGCTCACTTCTGGCAGCCTCACCAGCTGTGGGCAATGGCTCAGCAGCTGGGAATGCTTCCCGGGCGGCTGGTGCCCCCGCCTCCCACCCCCTGCTCCCCAGCTGACCCCAGACTGGGGGAGGATTCTCCCAAGGGGCCATGGCTCCCCGGAGGCAGAGCTGACCGACTCAGGTTAGAAGGCAATCTCTTCTTGGGAGGTGATGGTCAGAAAGGGAGATGCATGCGAGGCGGGGCTCTAGCCGGTGATGCCTCAGTCTTCTCATGGGCCCTGACTGCCCCCACCTGACCAGGCCAGGGCCTACCCTTGGAGAGGGCAGGGCTAGTCCACCTGCCACTGGGGAGCAGCAGCACACCAGCCTCAGTCCCTCCTCAAACCTCTGCTAGGGTCTCACAAAGAAGAACCTTCAGGGTCTAACTCCTGGGCTTCTTGCTACAAGTCCTCCCACATTTCCTTTCTCTCAGCTCAGCAGAAACGGTACCCATATGGCAAAGCAGGAAGCTCAAGGAGCAGGAAGCTGAGACCTTGGGCTCAAGTTCAGTGCTGCCGCAGATAAGCTGTGTGATCTTGGACAAGTCACTGGCCCTCACTGCCCTTGTCTGTAAATGAAGAACGCTCAGCCTGTTGCTGCAACTGCAGTGTCTGTCACACCCGTCAGGAAGGCCCTGTGGCCAGCAATGATTCTCAGCTGGAGCAGGGGGCAAGCCCCACAGGCGTTGCTGACCCCCTGGCCCGGGGATATGCATTCTGACAAGCATGGGCCTCGGTACCACCAGCAAAGGGCTCCGTGAGGGGCCCGCTGGCCCACTTACCAGGGGCACAGTTGTCCACCAGGGCACCCAGAGCTTTGCCGTCCTGCCAGTCACGGTTGAAGTTGGTGATGGGCAGCTGGGGCACCTTGTTCTGGATCCAGCCGAGCAGACGCTGCTTGGGTGTCTGCTTGCGGGCATCCTCGTCATCCTCATCCTCCCACATGGGCATGGAGATGGAGTAGTGTAGGATCAGCGTCCAGATCAGACCCAGGATCAGCTTCAGGTTCCCATCCACGATGGCCTTGCTGTCTGCAGAGCAGAGGGGGACAAGCTGGCTTCAGTGAGGGAGCCGCCCTCCCGCAGCTCAGCTCGCGAGGTAGCCACAAGAGCAGGGGGGTCGGGCCTCCTGCCCCTTTCTCCGCCTCCCAAATTCTCAGCCCCAAGCAAGGCCAAGGCCAGACCCAGAGGCCTAACGTTTTGGGGCCCTCCCGCTGGAATGAGGCTGCTTCCCAACGCGCCCACAGCAGGACTTTCACCTGTGGAACAGCGTGTGCGTGGGCCTCCATCAGGCTACAGGCATCCTGGCAATCATCCGCGATTGTAAGCCTCGTGGGGCTGGCGCGGTTTTCATTTTTTAACAGTTTTATTGAGCTATGCCTGACAAGCCGCAGGTATTACACAACCGGACAAGCTTTGACAACGTGTATGTGCCCCTGACACCATCACCACAGGTCGCACACATAACCATCTCTCCCTAAACTTCCTTGCACGTACCCCCTGTGGACCCTCCGCCCGCCCTTCCTGTCTCTCTTTCCAGGCAGCAACTGGTTTGCCCTTGGTTGCTACGGATGAGTTTGCGTTTTCTAGAGTTTTATACCAATGGAATCATATAGTATGTACGCTTTGGCTTTCACAGTAGACACAATTTCTCCATACGCAGAGCCTAGAACTTAGTAGGATCTCAATAAATACTGGTTGAATGAATATGTTAAAAACTGAAATTGGAGAGGAATCGAACTAACCTGGTCCCAGCCAAATTCTCCTCCAAACACTGTAAAAGGCTTTTGGAACAAAGCTCGGAGAGAGGGAGGGGGTACAGTGCATGCTTGGGTAAGGCTCGAAAATCATGTTTTCAAATGCTGGGGACAGTGGGATTTCACACGAGCCAGGAGGAATGTCACCCGTGTGGACTCAAGTCTCAGTCAAAAGCTGAGGCTCTTCACCCATCCCCACCTTAGAGGAATACTAGGGACCAGAACAGGTCCCCCAAATTTGGGAGACCTAGCTCTCCTTCAACAGCCAGAGAGAAATATCCAGAAGCTGGGACGGGGGGTATGTGGGGGTGGGCTTCAGTACGAGTCTTTGGAAACCAGCTTATTTGTAAAGGACAATGCAGGCCTGAAATCCATCAGCTTCCCAGAACACCGTTTTTAGGAGGCTGGGAGGGGGCAGAAGACTCAGCCTTGTTTACTGGTGTTGCCTGAGAGATGAGAGAGGGTGGGGCTCGAGGCACACCCCCCCTTACACAACTTTTCCTCCTCCTCTAGATGTTGGGAGAAAACAGGAGACCAAAGGCCTGGGGAACCCTCTCATCCCCCACCCCATCCTCTGAGAGGGGAGGGGGAATCGCAGCCTCTCTGTCCCTCTGGCCTCCAGCTCTGGCCCCCTTGGCTCCCCCACCCTTCCACTGATTCATCCTTCCTTCCCCGGCAGCTCCCCAGCCCGCCCCCTCTCCCCCTGGCCCCGCTGCAGCACAATGGTTTGGCAGCTTTCAGATTCCGTGACACACTCCCTCCCGGCCTCCCGGTGCTTCAGGGCGCTCTCTCAAACACACAGGCCGCCATACTCTCACACAGTCCTGACACCCAGTGCCCCACAGCCTCTCACCACCCTCACAGTCTCCAAAGCCAGTGCACCAGAAGTGCTTCTTGCAAACTGGAGCCAGATTCCTGGGAGGGAGGCCTTGAGGCCGCTGGGGGGTGGAGGGGGTGTCATTCATATTTGCTGCAGGGAGAAGTCTCTCCCCAGTAACTGGCCCTGGGCCAAACAGCAAGTGGTCCACTGCGGCCTGAGGCAGGAGAGGAGCCCAGAGTCCTCCTCCTGAGCAATGACCTTCCCCTCCCTACCCACCCCGGCCCCAGGCCAGGCACCTCCCTCACACCCTGATCCACCACTTCTTCTCCAGCCTGGGGACACCCCCAAAGGGGTAGGAGGAGCCCTACAGCCAGATCCGAGGCCACCCCAGGCCTCAAGGGGGGTGGGGAAGGAGAGAGGGCCCTGGCGAGGGAGGTGCCTGCACAGCTGCTGCCCCTCCTGCCCCTCCCTCAGCTGTTGGCTCTAGAAGGAATAGCAACTGGGGAACAGCTGCGGCACAGAGCTGCCTCATTAGGCCTCTTTGTTTGGAGGGGCTGAGGGGGTGGCGGGGGCTGGGTTGGGGTGCTGGGGTAAGGGCACACAGCTCCTTCAACCCAGGCTGAGCACCCCCGCCTTCGGGTGGACTTCCCAGCCCCCACCCCACTCTTGGGAAGGGAAGTGGGGAGTCTTTCTGACGCCCTCCCACGTGCCCAGATGCTCCATCTCAGTGTGAGATAATACCCAGAGGAGGCCCCCTGGACAGCCCCTCCCCACCACCGTGGACAGAGGGAACTAGAGGAAGCAGAAAGCCGCCCTGGTGGGGAAGCCCTTCGTCTCCTCAGGGTCGAGCGGCCCTGCCGCCCGTGCCCCTCTCTCCACCCTCAGCCTCAGGCCCGGCCCCAAATTGCTGACAGCTTATCTCATCAGCAAGAGTGAGCCACTTGGCCCAAATGGGGAACAGTTCCCCTTCCTCTCAGCGGGAACCCAGGAGCGTCCCTCCCACCCCCAAACCATCTTTTCCTTCTTCCCCCTCTACTCTGAGCCGGCCCCTCCACAGCAGAGCCAAGGGGCCCGAGCCAGGCACCGCCGTGGGGGAGGGGAGAGGTGAGCTCAGGAAGGATGAGGCCTGGAGAGGGGCCGGCGGGCGGCCCCGAAACAGGGAGGGGAGAGGAAGGCTGGGCAGTTTCCTATAAAGTCCTGGTGAGGCCCCAGGCCCTCCCCTTGGGACCCCACCTGGGACAGCCCTGTCCACAAAATCTCAGCATGCAGGGGACAACAGCCCCAGGACTGACTTGGCTCTGACTCCCCCACACAAACCCTCTGACGACCCCCCCCAACACACACACACATACGCATGTAGTCCTCGCCCCCACTACAAACACCAGGGCCCCCTCCCCCACCCCCTGTCCTCCTGCTTGTCCTTCTGGAAAGCTCAGAGACATCTGCTGTGTCACGGAGGCAGGGCTATTTCCAGGCCAGAGCGGGTGGGGTGGGGGGGCAGTCTTGGGGGCAGGAGGGGTAAGGCCTAGAGAGGGGACTGGACAGGGCAAAGGGCCCCGGACTGACTTCAGCTGCTAATTCAGGAGGCCTAGAGATGCCCTGAGGGAGAGTGGGGGTGGACAGATACCCAACCTAAAGAAGTCTTCGAGGTAGCCTGGTGGGGGAAGGCGTTTGACCCCATGTGAAACTCCTCTCCTGGGCCTTTGGGGTGCGCCCCGAGGGGCCCTTTCATGTAAATCACAGCAAGACTCCACTGGGGTAGGGGGTCTTCCCCAGGCCCCCAGCCAGCAGGGAGGGCTGGAGGGCTGTGAGGGGAGGAGCAGCCACTGACCACTCAGAGCCCACCCTCAGCTCCCCAGGCTCCCAGGCCTGGAGTGCTTCCCCACCCCCACCAGCACTGATACACCTTCCAAATCTGGTTACACTCAATGACTTCCTCCCTTCTACAGGCCTTCCCCTCCCTCCTCTCAACCCAGACAGTTAGCTGCAGCCAATCCAGGCCTAGGGGGTGGGCTGGGGGCCTGGCATGGACTTAGGGCAGCACCCTCCTGGGCAGGCTAAAGCAGGAGGTGGATAGGCAGGGGTTAAGGTTTTCTGCCCTCGCTCAGTGCCTTTTTAGGTTTCTGAGGCTGGGCCCTGCCTGCCCTGGCCCAGGGGCCTGAACCCAGCTGCTAAGCACAGGCCTGTGGAGGGCCCCCCACCCCATGCCTGCCTGGCCACCAGCTTCCCCGGACCTGCCTTCAGCCATCTCCTCCCCCATGGAGGTGCTGGGAGGCAAAGAAGTTATTTGCTTTGTTTAGGGAGTAAATGCCCCCCAGGAATCAGTAATGGGCACCCTGTCTTCTCAAACATGGGCTGGGATGGCCCGATGGCACGAAAGGGGACAATGAGTAGAGGCGGTTGATGGGAGTGTGTGCGGGGAGGCTGAGCTGGACGACCTAGAAACGGTAAGCTCTGGCCTCCCCCGGAGACCCCCAAGATGCCGCTGAACGGACAGAGGGCTGTGAAGGCAGTGCCCATGCGGCCTGCATGGATGGAGGGAGAGCAGGGGCCAGGGGCCTCTCCCTGAGCCAAGGGGCCACTCTCTGCCCTATCTCGGCCCACCCGACACCTGTGCCCTCTGCCGCCCCCGCGGGCCAGCCCTTTCTTGGGGCACTTCCCCCCTCCCCGCTGTGCCCGTGCACTGCTCGCCCGCACTGACCGATGGACACGAGCTTGATGTGCTCGCGCTCCAGGAACTCGAGGGCCACAGACACGTTCTCCAGCTTCATCTGGCGGAAGTTGGGGCGCGGGTGGAACTTGCGATACATGCGCTTCTGGCTGAGCACCTCGAGCAGCGCGATGAGGCGCAGCCCGTCGCTGAGGTCTCGCTGCAGGTCGGTCAGGCGCTTGCCCACACACTTAAGGTGCTCGTTGCACCAGCGCGTGAACGTGTTCTGCTGGATCTTCTTCCACGGCGCGTCCTCCGCCAGGTCCTTCTCCGTGGACGGCATGTCGTCCACCTCGTCGCCCAGGCCGAGGCCGGCGGCCTCTGAGTAGTTGCTGTTGTTCATCATGCTGGCGTGGGCTGGGGCGGGGGCTGCTCTGCCTGCTGGGGTCAAGCTGGGCTCGGGCTGGAGCGCTGTCGGGGCGCTGTCGGGGCGCGACCGCGGGACTCGCAGCTCTGCGCTGCTCTGCTCTCAACTTGTCTCGGGCCCCTGGCTGGCGGGACTCGGCGGGCCTCCTCGGCTCCTTGGCCGCTGTCTCTCTCTCTCTCTCTCTCCCTCCGGGGGCGGAGCAGTGCTCGGGAAGTGCGGGCCGGGCCGGGGCGGGGGGTTTAAGAAGCCCCCGGGGCCGCCCCCCCCACACCACGCCGCGCTTGCGGCCCCCGAGTCCACGTCAGAGCGCCGGCCTCCCAGGAATGCCGCCCGGTCCGCGGGTGGGGGCTGAGCCGAGCCGGCGGCCCCGCCTCCTTCCTCCCCTCCCCCCACAGGGCCCCGGTGGCGGGAGGGGCTCCCCCCCAAACACACGCCCCCCCAGCCTGGCCCAGGTCTGCGGGCCCAGGCGGGGCTCCCTCCCGCGCAGCTGCTCTGGGGAGTTGGATCACAGAGCTGGAAGGCGAGGGGCGAGCGTCCCCAGTACCCCCCAAACCAAGCATTGTCAGTTCGAGACGAAATACACCCCTTTCATACGCTGTGGGACTACAGAGATAAATGGGGAAACTGAGGCTAGTGGTTGAGGCAAAACACACTGAAGCAGTGCTGACAGAATTTTCTGGATGAATTGGTGGCGGGACCGTTGACAGGGCTTGGGAGTCCTGGCTCCCTGCCCAGGGTATTGTCCACCTGCAGGGGAAAGGAAGTGTATGTGCTTCAGTACAGACAGACTGAGAGGAAGCAGGGACACTGCCCGGGCCAATTAGAAAGAAGGCTTGGGGGTGCTCCACTTTACAGGTAGAAAAGCCTCATTTGAAGCCCAAACCCAGGGTCCCAGGGGAAAGACTGAGGCTGCCCCTGACTCAGTGTCCCTGTCACCAGGGACCTCATCCCCTCAGAATGAAGCTGAGCTCAGAAAAATAGTACCCAGTGAGTCACACTGTCTCCCCCCCACCCCACCATGTCTGACTCAACCAAGGTGATGAGAGGGCAGGGAGAGACTCTGTCCCGTTGTGCCAGGGAGCCCCCTGGGCAACGTGCCCATTTGGGCCACAAGGCAGATCCTTCCAGCAAAAGGGCGGGTTAGCCAGACAGAAACAGGGAGAGCCTTGCCCAGAACAGCCAAGGGGAAACGTGACGGGACTGGTGGGTAGGGAGAGCTCAAGGGAGCCAGCCAGAAAGCCTAGGCAGGACTGGGCTCAGGGTAAGCCAAGGGCGGCTGGAGGCCTTGGGGATGGTGACAGCAAGGAAACTGAGGCACTCAGAGGGGCTGTTGGGAGAGGAAAGAGCCATCAAATGTACTTATATAGAGAATATATAATCTGCAGCTCTGTGTAGCATACATGTGTTCTATGTCTAGTGGTCCCCCTTTTAGGCCAAACTTCCTCAGCTGCCCCATCCGTCTTGACCCAGTAAGTTTGGGCCGGACAGTCCCCGACTCAAGCTGTGTGATGATTGACATTTGAGAAGGTTCTGGGACCTTCTAGGTGAATCATTCTGTCTTCTTCCTCTTCTATCCCCAGGCAGTGTGAAAAGGAAGGAGACTGGGCATCTTTGAGGGCTGTCTCTTCAAGGGCAGGATGAAGGCCATCCCTGTTACCGAGCTCAGAAAAAGAGGGGTTGGGGGGGGAGGGCAGTGCTTATGGCAAAAGGAGTCCATGCAAGATTTCTTTCCCTTCTCATCAGGTAGGGAGGGGGAGGAGTAGAGAAGGGACCAGAAACAGAAGAGGGACCTGCTGTGCGTGGCTTGGGAGGGGGGAGCTCTGGGGGCCCTGATAATGACAGGCGAGGTATAAATAGCTTGGGCCCTGCGGCTCATGTTCTGTCGGCTGCCTGTGACGAGGTGCTCAGGAATTCCACTCTCCTCTTGGCATGCCCCCGTCTCCAGAACTCTCATTCCCCCATGCCACCTTTGTCCCATGTCCAAAACCAACCATCAGGCATGAGTGCTGACCATCTACTTGAGAGGCTAAGCTCTCTCCTGTGGAGAGATGCCCAGCTGGGGACACATGACACATAGCTGGGGCCCACAGGGAGGGGTGCGCGCGCGTGTGTGTATGTGTGTAAAAAAGGTAGACATTTGACACCCAGTCTGAGGTGCCAGCTCAGAGTTCAGTGAGGTTGTCATTGAAGCCCAGATAAAGAAACAGGTACAGATCTGAGACATCTCTCCCGGGGAGGAGAGGGAAGAGTAGACTGGGTTTGCTCGGAGCTGACAGCCTCTTTACAAACCCCAGTGGCTCACAGTCCTGTTTTGTGGGCATTACCCGAGGTCCCCCAGCAAGTTGAGGGCATCTGTTAGGGAGCGGGGATTTCAGAGGGAAGCCAGTGAGTGAAGAAAGAACTCCCAAGTATAGCCCACCTTCTCTCTCTCCCCTCTCTCCCTCTTCTCCTTCCCTCTCTGCAAGAGAGGTTTGTGTGCGGCTCCAGGGGAGTAAGTGAATGGTTGGCAGACGAGGGCACCCGGTGCCAAGGATGGTTCCTGGCATCCTTCTTGCCCCCTCCCGCAGAAACCCGAACCTGTTGCTCTCCAGGATAAATCGGGGCCTGACTCAGGCCCCAGCCAGCCAGTCACAGTCAGCCTGACCCAGGCGCAGGCTGGTGACTCAGCCCTCAATATAGCCCATGAGCCTAGGCCCAGCCATCAGCGCTGGAACAGGCCGTGCACAATGCCGCTGCTGAGGCCTGCCAAGTGGGGCCCCCCCTCCCTGAGGAGGGCCGACGTGCTCCTCCCCCCTGAGTCAGGCAGGGGCACAGAGAGGGGCTTACAGGGGGTTTCATCAGCTGAGTATTTGGGGCAGAGCTGGCTGGGGCCAGAGGCCTTTTATAACCCCCTGACTCACCACCCACTGACCTGTCTCAAGAGACCAGGTTGCTGGCCATTCACCTGGCCCTGCCTTTCCCATCAAGGGGCACTGCTTGTCAGTTACTGGCTTTGGCCATAGTTTAACCTGGGCTGAGCAGAATCTAAGTGACCGGGTCCAGCGGGCCATGTTTGAAAATCTTGTTTCTCTGGAGTCAGGGACGTTTCCAGAGTCACCTATGAGGATACCTGATAGGCCAAGTTCATAGCTGGCACTTCGATCAATCAGTGATACTGACCGTAGCCCTGACTCACGTGCCGGGGACACTCTGGTAGGGTAGAAAAATCTATAGGCCTCTTCAGTTCTGGCTCTGCCACCTTGGGCAGGTAATATGTAATGCTTTTGGCCTTCCATTTTCTAATCTATAAAATGGAGTTAATAGTACCCTCATAGGAGATTTTTTGTGTGAAGATGAGGAGAACAGGTGAGGTGATTAACACAGTGTCTGGCAGCTAAGAGGTGACCAGAAAAGAGCAAGTTTGCTTCCTGCGCTAGTACCTGGTAGACCACAAGGTTTCTAGTGAGCAAGCCCTTCCTCACAGCTGTCCCCATTCCCTGCAGAGTCCATTGCCAGGCTCACTACACAGTTCTCCTCTTCCCTTCCCTGTGTCTTAACACTGCACCTTCCAGAACTGGAACTTCTGATCATTGGAACCGCCCAGGAGCGGCGGGTGGTGGCCCGGGGAGAGCAAGCAGAGGGGGCTGTTGTGCAGAAAGGGAGCAGCTGTCCAGAGCTCAGCAGCAGGGAGATGGAGAACCCCTGGGTTTGGTTCTAGCTGTACCTCGACCTGGATGCCTGCCTCGCAGTGGCTTATGAGAGACACCCCTGTAGAATTCAAACTAGCTCAGGTGACTGTTTCACATTCAACTCGAGAGCCCTCTTTATTCGGGCAACAGTTATCAACAAGACCAGGAGGCACAAAGCCCCAAATGATGAAGACAGCTTTCTAAAATGAGCAAAACAGCTGGGGGGGAGAAAGCAGGCCCACTTTCCTGCCCATTGCTCAGGCTCTAGGCTCAGGCCTGGGAAGGACTAGATAAAGTCCTAACTGGAAGCTGACTGCCTACCAGATCGTGACTTCCATCTTGGCTTCTAGTTACAAGTTAAATCAGCGATCCTCACTGGTAGGTAATCTTCCAGTCCTTTCTACCACATATGTTCTCCTGCCAACTGGTGGTCAGAGTAAAGTGGATAAAAAACAGGGTTCCCCTACACTCAACAGCAAGGGGCCAATGGTATCAGAAGGATTGTGAAGGAATTTCTTCAGTTTAGGTTACAGCTGAGCACACACAACCTAATGTCGCTGAGGGCAGTTCCCTAATTCTAGTGTGCATTCTAATCAGCTGAGGATCTCGTTAGAATGCAGATTCTGTGTCAGTAGGTTTGATGTGGGGCCTGAGATTCTGCCCAACAAACTAACAATGCTGATGCTGCCGGTCTGTGGACCACACCTGGAATAGTAGGGGGCTGGGCCACCCCAAATCAGCACCACCTTCAAAGAGGAGTCCTTTACAGGGAGCAAAGGAATGTGTGGCACTGTCCTCAATCTGCCTAAGTGCAGCTCTGTTTACAGTGACTGGTCATGATTTTAGCACTGGCCCCAGAGCCCCCTGAGGAAAAGGCTGAGTAAGAAGTGAATTCATTTAATGCTTAGCAGTGCCCAGTACAGCACACACTCTATAGGTACACATTACTTTGGATATTTGGGTGAATGGAACAAACTCCTTTGGCATCAGGTAGAAAAGAGGCAGAGGAGGGTTCCAGTAAACCAGCAGTCATGGAGCCATTTTGTCCACTGTGGTTTATGAATACACTTGAGGGCTCTCCTATGGAAACATTCATACGGAACAACCAATCACAAAGGATTCCATAGAAACAAAGGTAAACAAGGACACTCATAAATTACCTTATTGTTCTGCCTATCTCCACTTTGATCCCCTTTCCATCTTGTTCCCTGCTCTGAATTCCAAGAGACTGACCTTAGATCACCTGGGCATCACTGTTCTCTGGGATCACCCAATGAGAGGTGCCAACAGAAAACTGACTGGTAGGGGGGAGAGGGTGTCAGGCTCTGACAAGGGCCGTACCCCTCTGTGGGTCTGGGGCCCCTTTCCAGGCCTTTACCCTCCCCTCCGCCCCTCTCTCCTTCAGGTCTGCAGTGGGAGACCCTGTTGGTGGTGTCTGGGGACTTCACTATTCCTTGCTGGTTCTCTAACTCTGCCTGTGTACAGAGTCCCTTCATTTAAACATTCTTCAAGTTAAGGCTCTGGAGCGTGCCACCTGTTCACTGCTGGATTCTGCATGATAAGTCCTCGCTGAGACCCAATCCCACGAGGACTAAGCCACGAAGGCTCATATGCAGATCTTCTCAGGGCACTCTTCTCACAGCAGATGGGTGTGGGCACGGAGCTAAGGGCAAGTCACCTGGCCCCCCTCACAGTGTCCAGCTCATTCCATTTCTCTGTGCTCGGATGAGCTGCTGGAGGTAGGGTTTATATGTGCAGACCGATGCATCTGCAATTCGGCTGGAACACAAGGAGCCACCCTCATCTCTGAGGTCATCTGTAGGGTGAGAAACCATATTTAGGAGCCCGATCCATATGGGAGGCACCCCATTAACGGGGACCCGCTGTTTGGGTTGTGAGGTGTTTCGCAAATAAAAAGCCACAAAGTCTCATGTAATTAGGTTGATATTTAATTACACGGAACCCAGGTTCTTATACAAGGCAGGAGACGGCAGCCAGCAGCTCCCCATAACCTTTCCAGCCTGGGTGACTGAGGCTAAGGAGATGGGGACACACGGGACACATGGGAGGGGAGGGGACTCTGGCACAGTGTGAGGGTAGTGGCCCCTGGGGATCTGCCCCCTCGGCTGGCCCAGCTCTGCCATCACTCCATGAGGCAGAACTCTGGCTCCTGCGGTCGCATGTTGGGTAACACATACAGAGCCACAGCTGCGATAGCCAAGAACACGATAGGCTTCCACATCCCAAACATGTTCTGTGGGGACCAAAGACAAATGGTGAGTGCCCAGCCTTCTGAACCCTTCCCTAAGCCAGAGAGTCCCCTGCCTAGTGGCGCCGGAGAGACATCGGGAACCTCCTGGTCTGGCTCTCTCTCGCTTCCTGGGTGACGGCTGAACAGTGTGGTCCTAGTCCCAGAACAATGCTACGTGTGTCACCTGAGGTGACTTCGTGTCTTCACGTCCCACGGAATGAGGAGAGGACCCGCTCGTAGGCGTAGAAGTGAGCTCAGGAGCCAGACTTCAAAGAGCATCCAGATGGTGGCAGTGAGAAAGAATCAAGTGCCATGGCAAGAAAAAGAGGGTAAATCGGGCCCTTTGGGGAAAGCAGCGGTGCCTCATTGGCTTTATGCAGGCAAAATGAACTCAGTCAGAATGATAAGACTTGGGGGTGGGGGGTTAGGGAGTAAAGAATACACTGTGGAGTGTATGCAAATAGGAGGTTCTTAGGCAGCCCCGACCTTTTGCGGAGAACGCTGTTGGTTTGAGGAAACTCAAGGAAGCCAGTCACTGGCCCTGGGAGGCAAATGCCAGGGTCCTCAACATAGCCCCGGTCACCAGCGTGTTGACTGACTTCCTGAGCATGTGCCCGTGCGCTGAGGCTTCTGGACTCTGAGGACCATAGCAAATCCTGCTGATTCATGGGACAACAAAACATCATTTAGGGAACATGAAATCCTGGGCAAGAAAATACATACTTAGAGAAATAGTTCCTGTTTTTATTACCTTTTCTTACTGTATTACTTGAAAGAATTTGGGTTTCGAGTTATAAGCTATGGTGTGATAAGATATGGTGTTTTAGGTAAGAACAGAGGATAGCCCATTGATCCGAAGAATGCATTTGCTCAGAGAATAATGGATCTAAAGAAGAGGATTTTAAGTCAATTATAAAGAGCAAAGATCTCCTACATTTGTAGAAAAAGTTACTAAAAAGAACTGAAAAAATGAAATGGAAAGTGAAACAATGCTGGAAGTGGGTATACAGAGTAATTTATGTAAGAAAATAACTGGAGGAGCGCCTGGGTGACTCAGCTGGTGAGGCATCCAACTTAGGCTCAGGTCATGATCTCACTGTGGGTTCGAGCCCCATATCGGGCTCTGTGCTGACAGCTCAGAGCGTGGAACCTGCTTTGGATCCTGTGTCTTCTCTTTCTGGCCCTCCCCTGCATGCTCTCACTCTCTCTCTCTCTCTCAAAAACAAACATTTAAAAAATTTTTTAAAAGAAAATAACTGGAAAGGAAAAATATTTACATGCTCAAATGCTTATTTACTAATGTACACTGCTAAAAACGTCAGTCTGGGGGTGCCTGGGTGGCTCAGTCAGTTAAGTGTCCTACGTTGACTCGGGTCATGATCTCTCAGCCCCGCATCGGGCGCTCTGCTCTCTGCACAGGAGCCCACTTCAGATGCTCTGTCCCTCTCTCTCTCTGCCCCTGCCCCACTTGCATGCTCTTTCTTTCTCTCAAAAATAAATAAAAACATTAAAAAATAAAAATAAATAAAAACGTCAGTCTGATGTTCTCGAAGGACAGAGCTGGACCCATAAACGTGAACTGGTACCCTTTACACCAGTCAGAGGCAAGTTCCAGACCGGCTGAGTGGAGGGCTGGTAAGTCGTGTCAGGCTTTCCTTTCAGGCTGCGTTACGAAGTTGACAGAGCAAACAAATGGTTTTGGACTTTATCGAGAAGTCTGACAGATTTTCCATGATCTTGGAGAGAAGAGAAGGAAATAAGAGTAGGGTGCCCACACGGTTTGCTGTGTGACCAATTGTTAAGTGACCAAGGAGCTAGATAAAAGAGAGCCTGGAGAGACACCACTCAAGGCTCGGCCCTCATCTTTTTTTTTTTTTTAATGTTTTATTTATTTTTTGAGAGAGAGACAGACAGCATGAGCAGGGGAGGGTCAGAGAGAAAGGGAGACACAGAATCTGAAGACAGGCTCCAGGATCTGAGCTAGCTGTCAGCACAGAGCCCGACGCGGGGCTTGAACCCAAGAACTGTGAGATCATGACCTGAGCCGAAATCAGATGCTTAACCAACTGAGCCACCCAGGCGCCCCTCGGCCCTCATCTTTAATGTGTGTGAACACGTGGAGGCAGGCTCGTCACTCCTGAGGAGGGTGTGGAGCTGGCAGGGAAAGGGAGAATTTGAAACTACAGGGTCAAGATTAAATAAAAAAAAGAAAAAACAGGGGCACCTGGGTGGCTCAGTTGGTTAAACATGACTCTTGATTTTTGGGCTCAGGTCATGATCTCAACGTGGTGAGATTAAGTTCCATGCTGGGCATAGAACCTGCTTAAGATTTTCTCTCCCCCCCCGTCTTTCCCTCTCCCTCTGCCTCTTTCCTACCCTCACATGTGCTCACAAGTGAATGCACATTCTCTCTCTCTCAAAAAACAAAACCAAAAAACCCAAAAACTTCACAGATTACATCAGTGGACTATACCTAATAGGAATGAAGAAGAAAAAGTTCTGCCTCAGATCTAAAAAATCAACTACAGGTAGAGAATGGCAGGAGGATACTTAGCATATGCAACACGGCAAAGGAGCTTTGTAAACAACATGCACAGGAAGTTGACAAGGTTTGATACTAGTTGTCAAGAGAGCTAATGCAATTGGAAGCTGTGTGAAGACGAGTGTGAGGGCTTCCTAATTACTGCTCACAATGAGGAGAGATGGTAAGAGGGGGAGAGCGGGACTGGAATTTTATCGTTGCTACTGTCAGTCCTTAGAATCTAATTCACAACTCGCTGGCTGTATTACTTGACCTCTCTATGCCTTAGTTTCATTACATATAAAATAATAAAAGCTACCTCGTTGGGCTGTTGCAAAGATTAAATGAGTTAATGTATGTAAGGTAATTAGAACAGTGCCTGGACCAGAGCATGTACGATGGTAAAGCGTGTGTTCTTCTTAAATGATTTCTGTGGTGTTTTATCATTTATGAAACACTTTCATAAACATGAACTCAGGTGATCCCCACATTAGGAAGGCAGAGGTTTCACTATCCTTTGCTTGTAGTTGAAGAAATTAACATTCTGATTATACATTTTGCCTCCTGGGACTAAGTGGTAAGAGGCAGAGGCAGACCTGGCCAGGGGCTCTGACTGCCCATCCACCACACTTTCCACAGCACTACATTCAGTTCCTGGATGGAGAGCTGCAGAGTGAGGCACAGCCAGGCTCCCCACGAACACCCCGACCCAGGACCCCGTTCCGCTCACTCTGCCTGAGCCCTGCTGAGGAGGAGAAAGGCTACGGCTGAAGGCTTTGGGTCTCCTCCCCGAGGGACTGAGAAATCTGGATGTGGACAGAGGGAGAACAGGCATAGGGAGACACCCTGTCACTAAAGGAGAGAGTAACTGGCGTGCCTTAAAGAAGAGAAAGGAGAAAGGAAAAAGAGTAGAAAACCTAAGGGGAAAAGGAAGGAGAAAAGTGCTACCGACTATGTTTCAGCTGCTCCCCCAACTTATGCATTAAACCAGCTCCACTCCATTTACAGGAGTGAGGGGAGGGGGCAGTGACGGGGGAGAGGGGAGGGGAGCAGGAGAAAGGAACCAGAACAGACCAGGAGAGAACAACTGATGGGTTCTAAAGACAGGTGGAACCCTAGGGCTGTACCTTGGGCCCCAAGAGCACACTCTGTCTCCTAAATTTGGTATCCTGTTGACAGACTAGATTACAGGGATCGCGGCCAAGTGGAAGGTGCCCAGAATATGTCAGCCTTGGTGCCCTGAGAATACTCGCACCTCATTCTTTTCGCCAGTACCACTTTCTCTCCAAAAAGCCTGGCTTGGGAAGCCAATTACAATAGAATCTGGCCCCTAAAAGGGATGAAGAAAGAACTATAAAACATTTCCTGGCATTCTTGTTCTGATTTTTCTGAAGACCAGAAGTCCCAAACCAGACAGCTTCTCGGTAGAAAGTACATGATAGGGTAGAGGGTTCTGTTCTGTGTTCACCAAGTGTGAAGGACAAATTGAGGCTGCCCTCCTCCAAATGCCCCTCAGCAGGGGGTTAGGATTAGGGTTGGGTTGGTCACAGCTCTCTAGAATTCCTCTCTCACCCAATGGGGGAGGCAGCAATTCCTTAATTTGACGGCCTGGGTGGCGACAGCAGTGAGAGCTTGGCTCTGGGGCAAAACAAAGACAAAGAGCACTCGGGTCAGCCTTGCAGACAGACATCAGCTCATCAGAAGTGGTCAGGCATTTTTGAAAGTGGCAATAGCGCTGGAATCACCCAAAGTTTTCCCAGCCAGGAAACAGAAAGTCAAACCACGTCAGCAGTATGCATTGCCACTAGTTGTGTGTTAGGAAGACATGCCCGTGCTTAGAGATGCTGCGGGCTTTGCAGTAGCCCAAGGAGAAGCCAGAGCACAAACCCAGCCCTGAGTATCCTGTTGTCAAATGGCTAAAGCAAGAAGCAAGCGAGTGAGAGAAAAAGGAAAGAGGAGAGGCCAGGGCAATCTGCACCCCCCGTCTACCCCTCAGAAGGAGAGGACTCGATACCAGTACCTGTATTAGGACGACGTCTCGGCCCACCAGCACCAGAGCAAAGCCGATATGACCACCAGGCCTACAAGAGGCAAGGAGAAGATGGGGGGCTCGGGGGCAGGGGATGGCTGCAACATATCAAATGAGAAGGAAGCACGAGGAGAGGCCAGGAGGTGAGGGGTGGTATAAAAAGACATAAACATATGAATCCAACGGATAATGAAGATGAGAAAACAAAGGGAAAAGAGAAAGAGATCAAGAGGTTAAACAGGTAGTGAGGGCAGCTGCATCTCTTCTCTGCGCCCGGGCCTGGTTCTTCCCACTGGCAGCCTGCGGAAGATGCAAACCTGAATGGGTTAAGCAGCTGCTGAGGTCCAAATCAGGCGGTGGGGCCAGGGTCCTGGCTCCCCATACCCCTCTCACATCTTGGCAAGCAGGGGTTATCTGCCCTAGACCTCCTTGCAGGTCAGTAACTCTGGAAAAGTGAAGCTCCGAGAGTAAAGCGGGGCTCTCCAGATGAGGAGGACGTATACTTCTCCTAGGTCACTCAGGGAAGAGCCAGTCTCCTGTCAGGCCACCTGTCCCTTTGTGAGGCTGCACGTTCTGGCTGCTCTCCACCAAGTCTCAACGTTCTGGGTTCTGGTCCCTATGACCCTCGAGGAGTCTAATGCTGTTGTTGGGAGACAAAATGCACGAAAACAGGCTAACAATGGAAGAGTGTTAGTTCTTTGCAACAGTCTTCCAGAGAGAAAGTGAATTTGCAGGTAGTAACACACATGCCATTAGATCTGCCTGCAAAAGATGCAGGACCTGCGAGGCAGAGGGATACCTCCATATGCAGGCCCGAGGAATGTGCTCGACTTTGAAGTACAAGAATCTGGTTTGGCGTTTAGAGATGTGGCACCCAAGACAAGGAAATCTAGGAGGCTCTAACCAATCATGTGGTAGAATACGATGAATTCAAAGACACAGAACACTGGAGAAGAGAATGTGGTCGCTCCTACTTTTTACATCCTAAGTGACAGTCCTCTGGCACAAGGTTAACAGAGAACTGTATGCTGGATCCTCAGCCAGTGCTGCAGACTGAGCTACCAGAAAATTCCAGGTAGCCTTAGACCTGACTGGGGATATCCCACCACAAGAGACTTATTTTCTTCCCCTGCATTTAGAGAGATAGAAAGAGCCTGTAGTGTAAACCGAGGACTTATTCAGGAAGTACTCACTCTTCAAGGAATCAGAGCCCCCAGTTAACCTCAACCAGGCAGGAATTCAGCTGGTACATACCTGTACAAATGTACCAGTAGTTACTTTGTACAGTCGGTAAGCTACTCAGGAAACTGCCATCCCAACCTCTCAAGATCTAGTGTCTAAAGGGTTAAGGCTCCAGCTGCTCTTCCTCAGACTGGTCAATGCCCCTGCTGTATGTACTGAAACATTCAACTACTTCTGACCACCTCCAGGTCCCTTCCTCATACCCTGTGATATACAGAGCCCACAAGCAACACCAGCCTCCCCACATCCCTAACGGCAACAACAAAGGCCAACCTAATAGGGCACCTTGGGGAAGCAGGACAGAGCGACACGCTGACAAATAGCCTGAACACCGCACACTGTGTCCTCAGTGCAGCGCCAGTTGAGGGCTGAAGAGCCCTCCTGATGTGAGGAACAAGGGCTACCACATAAATGAAAGGAGGTCGGGCTGCAGTGACCCCACCCTGGTTCCCAGAGCAGGGATTTCCGGGACACAGGTCCACAGCAAATGGGTCTCAGGCCGCCGTTTCCCGCAGAGAGGCCATCTCCGCCACTGCCGGGCTCCGTCCCCACTCTCCCCCAGCGCCACGCCTCAGGACATGTGGCCTCTCCTCCTGCGGGAGTCCGTCCTCCGTCCTCCGGCTGGGTCACCCTCCACACCAGCACCCTGGAGCCCGGGAGCCCACTTCCCACTTGATCCGGTCTTGGACTGCGGTTACCTTTTTGCTCTCAGAAAGCTTGAGGGGGTTGTTTCCCTCCGAAGCTTCAGGGCAAGCGCCGTCACGCGCGTCTTTGTCGTCTTCCGCCTTGCCCTCCTGCTCCTGGGACTCTTCAGAAGGCCCCTCTTTATCTTCTGCGGACTTCATCTCTGCAGGGCCTGATGCCTCAGAAGCTTCGTCCTCCCGGGACTTGTGCTTCGTCTCCTCTCTGATTTCCTTCTTTCCCTTCTCCGTTTCCTCCTTGGTTACACTATCTAAATTCGTGTGGCTGGCCTTGTAGTACAGCACCACCTCCGGACTCTGCGGGGTGGAGGCAGGGCGGGATGGGGGCTGCGGTCACCTGCGAAGATGACTACCTTCATGACCAAGCTGGGCTATCTCAAGAGCACTCCGCTTCCCAGCATGGCACGGTGGGCAGGCAGCCCCGCGTTTGTACTGGGTCTCTCCCCACGCACAGTGTGGGGGGCAGTCACGCCCGGCCTCGGGGCCCACGCAGCCATCTGGCCACTGGCCATTTCAGACGGCTATCAGAGGGCATTCCTGGCTATCAGAGGGCATTCCTGAGCTCCGCACCTCAACGGCTACTTCCTACCCCTGCGGGGCGACTGCGACTCCTATTTTGCCCAATCCTCTCTCACTTATTTACAACTGCTCTGAATAAATTCCTCTCTCTTCACCCATTTGGTCC
The DNA here is from genome assembly GCA_017311185.1 of Proteles cristata cristata. Taxonomy (NCBI): domain Eukaryota; kingdom Metazoa; phylum Chordata; class Mammalia; order Carnivora; family Hyaenidae; genus Proteles; species Proteles cristata. Next base: position 71,245 of record JAESUZ010001885.1, on the reverse strand, counting down.
CACTCTTCTGCACGGAACCGAGGAAGAAAAGGGGCCCCAGGAAACTGGGCTGAGCTCCCTGGAGCAGTCGTCCATCCTCCAGGCGATGGGCCTCTGGGGCTGTGCCTCCGGGTAGAAGCAGTCTGTATTCCACTCCCCTTAAAAAACCTCACTGGAAAAGGGCGAGCCCAACTGCCACCAACAGGGAACTACTCTTAACACATCAGAGAGACCAGCAGCTTCTCTACAAATACCTCACCTGGTCGAAATGGTGGTGGAGACGATTCTTCTTCCCCAGGTCTCTGCTTATATGCACTAAGGTTATCACTCACCTTCCCGTTCTCATAGCTGTATTCAGAGCCGTCCAGGCTTGGTCTGGTCACCTTTTTATTTTGAACCCCGTTGGCGTTTTTGTTCATATTCTTATTGCCATTTTCCCCCTTGCCGTCTGTGGTGACAGAGGACTTCTCCTTGAGCTGGCGCAGCTCCTCCTGGCAGCACTGCAGCTGCCCCTCCAGCTGCTCCTGCACAGCCAGAAGCCGCCCCTGCTCGTCCATGCTGGCCTGGTACTGCAGCTGCAGCTCCCGCAGCTTGGCCTGCAGCTCTTTGATCTGCGAGGGGCGGAGCGCCAGTCACCCACAGCCCCGCCCACTCTGCGGGCCGGGGCCCTGCCTGGGGGCCGCAGCCTCCGACGCTGCCCTGCTAAGGCCCATGGGGAAGCAGACAGGAGAGGACGCACTAAGCTGCGCAATGCGAGCCTCTAAAGCGGTTCCACAAATGGTTTCTCTTTAACTGAGGCCCCTGATGAGTTACCTCTAACGTCATCAAAAAAGGATTTAAATTATGTTTTTACTGTGACCTGTCTGGGGAATAGCTACAGGCCTAGCCCTTCTGAGCCTCAAGGCTTTATTATTGACACCTGCTTCACTCAAGCAATTCTCTAATAGGTACAGCTGCCCAAATACTGTGTTGTCTACTGCTGGGAGTATACATGGACTCCAGGACCTTGCCCTGGAATCAGAGGCAAATTCCAGCCCTGCTCCCTAATCTCTGGCTTTGTCTTTCCCGACTTCTGGCATCACAGGCTCCTTGGTAGGAGCCAATGCTAAGCAGCCTAGGCCCACATGTGGCTTGCTCTCCGAACTCTCCCACGCACACAAGGCGAGCGCCGCTGGGCTGTGGACAGCTCTAGGGCAGAAATGCTGCCTTCTGTCCCAACCCTCATGGATGCAGGGCACCCTTCCTGGCATTAAAAGAGATCCAAGAGGAGGCACGGCTTTGCCCTCGAGGTGCTCACAGTCCAGTTGAAGAGACAAGACAAATACACTCAAAAATAACTCAAGGTGAAAAAAAATGCAACTCTATAGAAGTGCTCTGGGACCCAGCAAAGGAGAAGCGTGGCAAAAGGAAAAAAAGTTATTCGGAGATTCCTGGTGATGAGTAAATCTCAGGACAGTGAGCACCTGAGGAACACCCATCAGTGACGCGGGGGACTGCCCAGCCTCCTGGGACTCACTCCTTGCTCCGTTCCTCTGACCAAGAAGAGTGAGCAGTGAGCTCTCCAAAATGAGCTGTGACCTACGACCTCCTCTGACTCTAGGGGCTCCTAGAAGAAACCTTGCCTCCCAGATAGCCGTTACCTCGTTCTTGTCATTTGAGGAGGCAACAGGCTTCTCAAGGCTTTCCATGCACTCCTTGAATTCCTTTTCACAGGCATCCAGCTCTCCCTTCAGCTCTTTCTGTTGTTCCAGCAGCTTCTTCATCCGCTCTTGCAGCTGGTCATGTTCCCCCTGGCTGAGCTGGTACATGGCCTGCACTCCCTGCAGCTTGATCAACACCTTGGCGACCACCTCCTCATAGTGCTGTGGAGGGTGGGGGAGTAATGTCTGCACCCTGGCAAGCACCGGCCCTCCGCCCGCTCTCTTTGCTAGGCCCTTTCTCAGGCACAGGATAATGGCCACAAGGATCCGAAGCTGCCCTGGGGTGAATTCCATATTTCTTCCCATAAAGCACCAGCACTGTGATGGGAGCATCCCCGTATCAGACAGACGGAGTGCCTCATTCATCTCCAGTGAGTTGCCCAGCGCACCTCCGACCCCGCTGCCCACCTCACTTCTTGCACCCATCCCCGCTGACCTATCTCCTAATAAGACAAGAGCCTTCCGTCCCTGTCTGACCTCTCATCTGGCTACTTTTACCTCTATGTCTTCAGGCTCAGCAGGCTCATCGTCAGCGCTGCTGCCGTAACTCTTGTAATAGGTGTCCGAGCTACTGCTGCTCCCGTAACTCTTCTTGTAGGTGACGCTGCTGCTGCTGCAATTCCTGCCGCAGGTCTCGTGGGTACTGGTGCTGCTTTCATAGCTCTTGAGAAAGCTCTCATCACTGGCCTGGGTGCTGCCGTAACTCTTGTGATAGCTCTCACTGTCATCGACGCTGCTACTATAGCTCTTACGATAGCTCTCGTTGCTGGCGGCTATGCTGCCGTAGGTCTTCTTGTAGGACTCAAGGCTCATTTTTATGCAAGGGGACTGCACTTGGAGCAGCTGCATTTCTTCCAGGCAGAGCTGCAAGTCCGCCTGCAGCCTCTTCCGCTCCTCGAGGAGCCTGCCCTGCTCCTGCTGCAGTAGCTCCTGCTCGGTCTCAGTGCCCTTGTACAGCACCTGCAGAGCCTGTATCTGGGTGATGATCATCTTGGACTGCCAGGAGTGGGTGGGGAGACATCATCATTACTCCAGACCCTGCCGTCCTTCTAGCTGCGCCCCTCCTGAGGCAGACGTCTGAGAACACACTTCAGAGACCTGCACACCCACACTCATCTCCCCACAGCCTAAGTCTGCGATAGCCCACGGCTCCTGGCAGATGTCAGTTTCTTGCTCCTTGGGGGAAAGTCCCCCCAGGCCAGCTACTCTGGGATTTCCAGGCTCCTGTCTCTGCTAGTTTCAAAACTGTGGTTTCCAAACTCTCCCTGCAGCTGAGTGGGTATCAGGAACACTCTGGCTCCCTACCCTACCCTCTTCTCAGTCAGGATATACCCATTATCCTGATCTTGGGGCTCAATCCCCTCCCCTGCCCCCATTTCTAAAATCAGCCCTGGCTTTGAATTAAGCCTAAAAAGAATTCCTCCCTCAGAAGATGTGGACCTGGAATTAAGGTCTCACTACAGGTCCCTGCACCTCCTGCCCCAATTCTGAATCTGGCCTCTGGGCGTGTTTCCCAGGCCCTCTGGGCCTGGCTTCTTGGCTGCAAATGCTCAGGCTGAGATTTGATCAGTTAAGGAAATATTTTATACCTGGTTCCTGGTCTCTGTGTTTTCCAGGCCGAAATCTGATGCCTCTAGAAATCTGACCAAATCTCAGTTGGGACTTCTGCAATTCCCTTGGTCTCCAGATCTGGGCTAATATTTGAATGAACAAATCTAGCCTAAATTGAAACTGTCTACCTGCTCTTCCTTGCCCACCCTGAGACCTCAGACCAAATGCATCTCTTAATCCTGAATAGACTTATGTGGAAATCTCCACCAGTGCGAGCAATCTCAGAGGCATGACCCCTTCCTGGCGCTTGAGATGCAAGGATTCTTTAGTCTGACCCCCCTTGACGTGGCTGTTATTGTTACCAAAGTTCTAATGAAGACAGTGTGGCCTGTAGCAAAAATGCCACATGCTAGGAATTCTTCCCTCAGAAATGAATGGCTCCAGATGTGTCTCATGTAGAATACGAATATAGGTTTTGGTCACTGAAAAGTGTACCACTCAATTATCAACTACCTTATAAGAAAAGGATGACACGCTTAGAGTCAGTCCCATGGAATCCAGACACTCAACTGATACCATAAATCTGGAAGATGATATGTTGAAGGGGCTGCATCAAATTATCAGACACTTAGATTCCCGGGTGACCCGGTTCTCCGTGTTCACAGAGCTTCCATTGGGCATGTATCTGACTGAGGTCCTCAGGCCATAGCTAAAGCCACAGCTTAATGAGCCTATGGGTGGTCATGGCTGAAGAAGGGCAGGGCCTCAGTCTCTCCCTTACTCCTGGCCGGAGAGGCCTTCCTAACTCTGACCCTTCCACAAAACCCTCCTCCCTACTGTGCTATTGTCCCCGGAACTGTCCCCCTGCCTCTTCTTCTGGTTACCTTGTTAGGACCGCACTTGGAGGACTTAGACGATTTGGAATTCTCGGGATTCCCCAACACTTCATGGAAACGAGCCTCTTTGAAAAGATGCAGCTCTTCATGCAGGTATGACTGTTCTTTGAGCACGCGTTCTTGATTCTGTACCAGTATTTTCTGCTCTTCCTGCATACCTTGGTAGAGCACCTGTAGCTCACACAGGTCTTGTAACTTTGTGAGTAGCTCCTGACTCTGTGAGGTGGAGTGGGAAGGAAGCGGGCGGGAACTGTGGGGGCCACATGGGAAGACCCAGGCCTCCTTCCTGCTGGGGACCCCTCCCTTGGGAGTCTCTGGGTTGGCTCTGAGCAGCCATCTGGGACGGGGTCGGGGTGAGGGGGTGGTTTTTCTATGGAGATCTGCCGGCTGAGTAGTCACGATCTCCTAGGTCTGTAGGTATTCTGTAGTTTACAGGGTGCACTCGGAGTACATTTTCTCCAGATGGACTAAAATTCTAAATAGAAAGCTGGATGGATTTCAGGGTACAGTACGTATTTTAAGATTTAAAACCCTAATCAGCTATAGTGAACTTTTTGGTTTGAAGAGATCGGTGCCAAAGGAAGGAGTGGGTGATTCAGAAAAGAGAAGGTCCAGTCCCCACCCTGTTATTTTTCCCAAGTACAGTCACACCTGGGATGCTTCTCAGAGCAGCCTCTCCATGGCGAGCAGCCGTTCCCTGGCTGGGGTTACCTTCTGGAAGAGGCCAGCTTTGGGGAGCGGGAACGTGAGCCTGTGCAGCTCCTCCTGCAGCTGGCCCTGCTCCTCCTGCATCCTCCTCTGCTCCTCCAGGAGCTCGCACTGCTCCACCTGCAGCTGGCCCACCTCCTTCTGGCTGGCCTGGTACTGCTCCTGCAGTCCTGTCAGTCTGGACAGCAGGGTGTCACACTGTGGGTGGGGGGGCGGGTGTGGACGGTGGTTGGTTACGCAGAGGCACTTCTCAGCGCTGTCTGTGCCCTCCTGCCTCTAGTGGCTCGCCAGGGGCTCCCTCCCCGTTCAGTCCCCCGGGACTGACCGTTCCAAGCCACGCTGCGCCCATACGGGTTTAGACACCGAATGGGAAGCCCCAGCAGGCCGATCATGAATGCTTCGCTATGCTGTAAATTCTGTCTACTGGCCCCTTCTGAGAGCCCTGTGGGGGGAGTGTTATCGACGCCCCTCCCTCCTCATTCACCCCCCCGCCCCCCCATTTCCTTTGGCCCTTCCCGTCGGTACACACCGTTCTCCTAGCCTGCTGGGAGTTCTAGTTCCTGTCACTGTCATTATCCCCAGTTGGTTTTATATCTAATTATATTCCTTGCCAATAAAAAACTTCACCTTCTTTGTCCCCAGTTTTGTTTTCATTATCATCTTTTTAAATCTTTTGAAAAAGATGAGCGACTGCTGACTTTGGGTTGAGAAGACTAAATTATCCCATGATTCCAAAAACCCAAACCTGCTAATACCAAACTCGTCTCAATGCTGTGTCAGGACAAGAGGAAAAGCTATGCTCCTCCCTCCCCATAGTCCCTTCCAGAGGAGAAGAGGGGGTGAGCTCGCCATGGGCACTCGGGGCCTCTAAACTGAGTAGGAATGGAAGAAGGAAATGTGAGCCTGGGAGTCGAGAGGCAGACGGACTGTTGGAGTGGCCCAAATAACCTCCCCGCTCTGTGTCTTCCGAGGCCTTTCCCTGGGGACACAGCCTGCTGCTGGTTGAGGTGGCAGCTGTGAATAATCTGGCAGAAGGTGGCTCGCTCCACCGTCTTTTGAGAATCCTGTGCCTTTTCTCAATCATGTTTCAACACCTTCTATTTCCTGTCAGTGATCAGGAGCTGAAAGTGCTCACCACAGGGTAACTGAGAATGACTTGCATTTTACACACTATGGAAAAAGAGAAAATGAGTAAGGAAGGCCTTATTTATCACTACCAGGATTTATTACTAAAGGAGGTGAGAAAAGAGCAGTATTCTGTTCAATTTAAAGAGAGTCAAACTCAAGCTCAGAGAACTTCACTATTCTGAAGTCACAAAATAAACCCTGAAAGAACTGAGGTCCTTCTAATGTCCCATCAGCACTCGGGACACAAGACCCATGTCATTTGACAAGAGCATTTGCAATCGGCCTGAGGAAACTGGGCCTCCTCTTTCTAGGCCTAGTGATAAAGGCTGTAGATAAGGGCTTTTGTGTATGTTCTTCTCCACGAATGATAATATATCACGACAGTTATAAGAACAAGTATAAATGTCTGCACACATGGAACCAAGTGCAAAACCCTCAGGTGTTCAGACTGGATCCAGCTATACAGCTCCTACTAAGCTGTGGCTTGGACTGAAAGTCAAGATCAAGGCAAATTGTTTAAAATTGACCAGCGTGAGACTCAGCCTTTGTTTCCTCCCTTGAACGCTCAGCTGTGATGAGACTGGGAGCTCATCAAGCCCCTTTGCTGGATGACTTTCACCTTTTGCTTTTATACCTCCTTCCTCCAGAGGAAGTACCCAGGAGATCTCACCTCTCTTAATTACAATTACCTTATTAGCACATTTCCCCTTGTCCTCTGGGACGGGCTGGGTGGTCTTGAGCTCCTTCAGCTCCTGCTGGCAGAGCAGGAGGTCCTGCTCGAGCTGATCATACATGTGCTTCTGCCGCTCTAGCTCTTCCTTGCTGGACCGGTACAGCCGCTTCATCTCCTGAAGCTGGGTGTGCATCTCTGCGTTCTGGGGTAGGGGAGGCAGGCCCCGCCATCATCCCAGAAGCCCCTGCAGCTGCACTCGCATCTCTCAGACAGGGATGAAGGGAGCGCTACCCGGTCCTTTCAAGTCCCAATCTCATCCCAATGGGGGCTACCCAAGATGGACCAGACCCTAATGGGATCAAGGAGACCTTCCAGGGCTTCCATTTTGGGGAGGTGGGGAAGAAAGAGGGCTCCCTTTTCATAGGCTGATTTTCTGATTTAAAAACAAAGGAAGCTGGGGCACCTGGGTGGCTCAGTTGGTTAAACATCCGACTCTTGATTTAGGCTCAGGTCATGATCTCACAGTTCTCTCTCTGCCCCTCCCCCACTCGCACTCCCTCTCTCAAAATAAATAAACTTTAAAAAAAAAAAAAAAGGAAGCTGAAAGCATTGTGGCTTTCTGAAATCACCTTTCCACTAAGCGCCTTTTCCCCCACCCCCGCCCGCACCGATGGATGTACCACAGGACTCCTACCATGCCCCTCCTCCTCAGCATTATCGCTCTCACAGAATATCCCACCTGGCTACATTCTCCCTCACCTGGAGTTTCTTTTACCTTCTCACTGCTCTCCTGGAAGGAGGCCACGACGTCCTTGAGGCGCTGCACCTCCGCCTCATGGTACCGCAGGTCCCCGCACAGTTGCCGCTGCACGTCCAGCAGCTTGTCTTTCTCGCTCGTGATGTGCTGGTACTGGAGCTGCAGCTTCTGTAGCCGGCACATTAACTCCTGCCGTGCAGGGGGGGCTTCGGGAAGTACCTCTGGGATCCTCAACCCGCTCACCCTCCCTGAGTCCCTTGCAGACACAGACAGTCTGAGAGCTGACCGGTCCCTGCCCCTTGCTGGCCTCTCATCGAGCGTAGCACTCGAGTGCGGCCGCAGGGCCACCGGTGCTGCGCGGGGGCAGCGGCGCTTATTGTGTCTCTCTGCTCTGGTCCACTTCCCCCCAAACCTCTTGGCACCTAAGTTGGCCCTCACCTCCTTTTGTTGTTACCTTCTCACTCGGGCTTTCTTCGACCGTGGATTTCATGACTTTGAGCTGCCGGAGCTCAGTCTGAAGTTGTAGCTGCGCCTTCAAGAGCTCATTCTGCTCATCCTGGCTAGCGTCGTACTTTTGCTGCAGGGCGCAGAGTCTGGTCTTCAGCTCCTCGTTCTGTGGTGGGAGGATGTGGGCAGAACAGTTACTCTCGAGAAACAGCAGACCCCTCTACAGACCAGTTTGGTTCCTTCCCAGATGCAGACATCTTGAGGATGCGCCCACAGATCTATGGTTTGGTTTCTTCTCTGAGGCAGACACTCAGTACTGACTACGGTTTCTGGAACGCAATGCTTTGTGACTTCTCCAGCTAGTCTCCAGCAGACTGTACCCTTGATCGCAGGGCAAGAGGTAGCAGAGCACAGCCTTGCTCTGCTTTCGTCCTTCCCCGATGCAGCAACTCCACGGAGGCCCTCCTGCCCTCCCCAAACGCTCCTTCCCTGTCCGTGTTTACCTGGGCGGCACTGTGGGAAGTCTGAAACCGAAGCACCTCATTCTGTGCACACTTGAGCTCCCTCTGTAGCCGCTTCTGCTCCTCCTCGCTGGTCCGGCGATGATGCTGTAGTTCTTGCAACTCACAACACAATTCCTTACACTGTGCAGGACGTGGAACAGAAAGGCTGCATGAGCACAGGTACCACATGCACTTGAAGAACAGGCTTAGGAGAATATGGCGTTCTTTTCACTGGCATATTTACATCGGGCAAGCGAGACCCCAGAGTGCTACCTCCTGCCATAGTGCGTGCCTCCTCTGTCAGCCCTGTGCCCGAGGAGATGTTTCTACTACAGGCAGGAGAGGGTAAAGGGGACAGTGAAGGTGCCTGTCTTCCCCTACCTTGTTCTGCATGTCATGCATCTGCTCTTCAGCTCCCAGAAGCTGTTGTCGTAACAACTGGGTTTCAGGATCAGGTTCTAGAAAATCCATTTCTGAAGTCTGAGACTCTGTTGACATCGTGTTCTTTACCATTTGGAACTCCAGCCACTTCTCTGTTGCTCTTCGTGTCCTGTAATCCAGAACCCCAGAGCCGTGTTTGGGAAAGTGCTGTCTGGCATCACCTGCTTAGCGTGTTTGGTCCTGAGATCTTTATTTTAGGCAAAAGATAGTAAAGAGCCTTCTATGGTGACTTATCTCCCAAATGAGCATGCTGAGCATATGAAGAAAAAGTTCCAGCACTTCTATCAGGGCATGTTTGGCTCTGGGAGACTAAAGAGTTCGAGTCTAGTTGGGCTCACGGCTGGGTCTTGTGTCAAGCCAGCTCCCATCTGGAGGCACTACACCATTAGATGGGGACCACAAAGGAATCACTTCTGATCTACTCTGGGGAAGGCAAACCAGACCCCAATTCCCAGAATGGAAGCAAACTCAATGTTAGGACTCAGGTCCCGGGACTGCTGGGTCCCCATGCCTGCTTCTAGGCGGTATCCATACCCTTTGGATACCATGGAAAGGACCAGCTCTCTAGGAGTAGAGGGACGTTCATGAGCCTGGCATCTGCCTTCACCGGTGCTACTCAGGCAAAAGCTCAAAGCGGGGTCCTACGGAGCCTGGGCAGCCTGCTAGGCTGTACCTCTCACTCTCCAGATCTGCAAGCTGCCCCGTGAGGCTGCTGTTGCTCTCCTGCAGGGCCCGGTACTCCTCGTTCAGGAAGCGGTAGCGTTCCCGCAGCTGCTGTAACTCTTCTGCAGAGGCCAAAGGGAGAGATGTGAGCTCCTCGGGGGAAAAGCACTGATGATCAGCCCCTAATTTTCCTGCCTAGAAATCTGACAGCAGAAGGCTGACTAGCTTCTCTCTTTCCAAAGACAGAAGAGATACTACATGCAGCGGCTTAGAAGACAGGGCCCTGGAAATTCCACGTCGCTTTGTGTCCTCCTTCAGGGAGCTGCCCTTCTTTTCATCTTCCCAGATCTGCCCCGCGTGCCCATCTTCGAAACCCCAAGCAAGGCAGGGTCTTGAGATTTTTAGGAGCTCATGAAGGTTTTAATTGAGTTTCTGGGTTATTGTATTTCAAGTTTCCATCGAACTGCTTATGATTATCTTCTTATTACTCTTTTAGTACAAAAGCTGAGGGATGTAGACTCCAGGTGTCACACTGCCAGTGCTGGTCCTTTCAGAGACAGCCCAGGCCTCCTGAACATCCTTTTACTTACATGGACTGCATGTAGTCAAGAATTCTTTCTAATGATCTTTTATCTGCTGACCGAAGAGCCCGCCCCAACCAGACCCACATATCATCCTCAATCAGCAGCAGAGATCTGGCTGAAATGTCCCAGAACATGTCCCTAAGTACCAGGTACCAACACTTTTTAAAGTTACAATTATACAAACACCTCTGTTTTGTTTCTTCCTGATTTAAGAATTATTTCTCTTATGGGGCGCCTGGGTGGCTTAGTCGGTGGAGCATCCAACTCTTGGTTTGGGCTCAGGTCATGATCTCTTGGTTTATGAGTTTGAGCCCTGCATCGGGCTCTGCACTGACAGTGTGAAGCCTGCTCAGGATTCTCTCTCTGACCCTCCCATACTCGCTCTGTCTCTCTCTCAAAATAAACTTAAAAAAAAGAAAATGGGGGGAGAGTGGCACGCCTGGGTGGCTCAGTCAGTTAAGCATCTGACTTCAGCTCAGGTCATGATCCTATGGTTTGTGAGTTTGAGCCCCGCATCGGGCTCTGTGCTGACAGCTCAGAGCCTGGAGCCTGCTTTGGATTCTGTGTCTCCCCCTCTCTCTGTCCCTTCCCCACTATGCTCGGGCTCTCTCTCTCTCAAAAATAAACATTAAAAAACAGAGTTAAATCTTTTTTAATTCAAAAAACTAAAAAAAGAAAAAACCAAAACAGAATTACTTCTTTTAGAATACCAACCCCCCTGATATTTAAAGAACATTAACTTGCTCCATTAGAACACAAGGCCTATCTTACCTATGTAAGATTCAACACCTTGAAATTCACTTCTAATGTCCCCTCTTTGTTCCAATCAAAAGTCCTTAGAATACTGCAGGTTACCAGAAGGAAGGAAGGAAACTAATCTTTAATACAATCAACCATGTACCAAGCATCAGACGTGATGGTTTCAGCCTCAGATTCAGTTAGTATATGAGTACTTCAACATAGTAGGCATTTCATTTAATCCCCAAAATAGCGCTATAAGGTTTTCTTTTTCTTTCTTTTTTTTTTAAAGTTTATTTATTTTGAGAGAGAGAGAAAGTGCACACACACTTGCAAGTGGGTGAGGGGCAGAGAAAGGGAGAAAGAGAATCCCAGGCAGGCTCCACACTGTACAGAGTCCAATGCAGGGCATGAACGCACAACCCATGAAATCATGATCTCAGTCAAAGTTAGATGCCTAACCGACTGAGCCACCCAGGTGCCCCTTTCTCTCTCTTCTTTTTTAAATAAACTTTAAAAAAATATTTTATTTTTTAATTAATTTATTTTAAAATTTTTGTTTATTTTGAGAGGGAGAGAGAGAGAGCGAGAGAGAGAGTGTGTGTGCACGTGCACATGAGCAAGGGAGAAGCAGAGAGAAAGAATCCCAAGCAGGCTCCAAACTGACAGCACGGTGGGGGTGGGGGGGGGGAAGGGGGGGCTCTAACTCATGAACCATGAGATCATGGCCTAAGCCAAAATCGAGAGTCAAAAGCTTAACTGACTTAGCCACCCAGGCGCCCCTAAATAAACTTTTAGTTTTACAATAGCTTTAGATTTACAGAAAAATTGCAAATATAGTGCCAAATTCCCTGGGAGAGTTCTCACCTCATTCCCCCTAATGTCAGCATCTTACCACAGTACGCTTGTCCCAACGAAGGCATCAACATTTATACCTTATTGGGGCGCCTGGGTGGCTCAGTCGGTTAAGCGTCTGACTTTGGCTCAGGTCATGATCTCACGGCTCGCAGGTTCGAGCCCCGCGTCGGGCTCTGTGCTGACAGCTCAGAGCCTGGAGCCTGTTTCAGATTCTGTGTCTCCCTCTCTCCCTTCTCCTCCCCTGATCACGCTGTCTCTCTCTCAGAAATAAATAAAACATTTAAAAAGTTAAAAAAAAAAAACATTTATACCTTACTGAAACTCAACAGATTTCCCTCCATTTGCCCTAAGGTCCTTTCCCTGTTCCAGGATCCCCTCTGGCTGTAAAGTTTTATTAACCAATTTTTACAGATCCAGAAACTAAGGGTCAAAGAGTAATAACCAAGCCAAGTTCATCCCGCTAATTAGCAGAACTGAGATTCTGAATTCAGCTCTGTTGAACTTTGACCCAAGCCTCCCCACTGCGCTGGCCTCCCGTTCCTGGCACCACCAGTCCACAGGCTCTTCTGAGAAGCTTGTTACAGCGGGAAAACTTGCAGTTCTTTGATTCCTTGCTGACTGCCTCTGCTCGACCCGGCCTAATACATGGCCTCCCATTATACCCAGATCATAAATCTAGCCTCAGAATAAAGGCAAACTCTCTGATGTCATGAATCCTAGCAACTAGCTGGGAGACTCATTGTCTGAAAGCAGAGCTCTAAGCTTTTTAGTACCTCATGTATTACTGGAAATAACCTCTTTTCCTCTCCAGCTGTCTTGTGCTCTGATTTGTTGTCCCCTAAAGCTTCTACACTGGACAGGGCTAAAGGGGCCTAAAATTAGCATTCTAGGACCTGGGAGCAGGAATGGAGGCCCCCCATAAAGCAGTCCAGGCAAATAACCACGATGCCAGAGCAGAAGGTTCCAAGGTGACAGGCCCCTCATCCTCGCATCCTGGAACTGGAAACTTTCTCCAGAAGCGCCTTCCCACAGTCACAGCAACAAACATCCAAGGTCTCTCTGAGAAAGAATTCTCAGGGTACATCCCCATCGTGCCATTTCTGATACCACCACTGACTGGTTATATGACATCTGGGTAAGTTTTTCTCCCTTACAATCTTAAATACAACCTGGAGGTCTTTTCCAGAGGTTCCCAATTCATGGTCACCTTCCACCACCTTCTTGCATACTAACTCCCTCTGCTTGACTTTCCTGACGGATAAGGAAGGTTTGCCCTCTCATACCTTGCATCCCAGAGAAATCTGAGAGACTACTGGATGGTTCAGAGCTCTTCATTTCCAATTCTGCACGGAGGGAGGTGATCTCCATTTCATACTCTCCCCGAATGCGCTCCATGTCATCGAGTTCATTCTGCATCCGGCAGAGGTCCTCCTGCAGGGATGCTATGTCACTCTCATGTTCAGTCGCGGAATCCTCTGCTGCTTGCCGGAGATTATGGATCTCAGCCTGGGCTAAGTGCAACTCCTGTTCTATTTCCTTAAGTTCACTTTCTTTCTCACGCTCTAACAGGGAAATCTCCTCTCGCAGAGACCGCAGCTCACCTGCAAAGTCCAAAGGTTGGGATGGTCAAGAGGATAAGTGAACTCATCTACCATGTTCTAGATTCAAAAAGTTAAAGGCAGACTTATTTATGATCTGGAAACTACTGGCAACCTACTCTCTACCGCATTAGAGAAGTATAGCTTCATCTGATATGGAATAGAGGGAAAGCTGAGAGGAGTGAATCCATGTAGTAAGGTGCAGTAGAAAAGTAGATTTTGAGGGACACCTGGGTGGCTCAGTCAGTTGAGCTTTCGACTTCAGCCCAGGTCATGGTCTCATGGTTCGTGATTTCGAGCCCACATTGGGTTCAGTGCTGACGGCTCAGAGCCTGGAGCCTGCTTCGGATTCTGTGCCTCCCTCTCTTTCTGCCCCTACCCCGCTTTTTCTCTTTCTCAAAAATAAAACATTAAAAAGAAAGAAAGAAAGAAAAGTAGATTTTGAGGCCTGGCACCAAAGCAACACCTTAGGCTATTGCAAACAAAAAGTATTAAGTGTATCTACATTGTAGACTAAAACTAATTTACAGTATTTTATGGATGCACTGAGTCTTTCCATAAATTTCCTGTCTAAAAAATTTTACACAATTATTCTCATCTATTCAGTCTGCTACCTTAGATATTACAGAGCCTTGGAGCGCCCACGAACTGCCTGTCGTAAGTACTGGCCCCCAAACAATGTATAGAGTTGACAGATGAAATTAAAATGCAGGCTCACCACATGATAGCCAAATATGGCTATGACCTTCACTTCCCCACTACATCCTTGATGTTAGGGTTCAAATTTCCCTTAGGTAACCCTCTGGGGTCTGGTCCTTCAAAAAACAAAAAAACAAAAAGGCTTTCTCGGAGCCACTGGAGAATGGAGGAAGGTTTCCCTCAGCCCAAAAGCTCCAATTTGGAGCACTAAGGGGCAGAGCCCCTCCAGGGTGGAGGGGCGGGGCTTCCAAGCCTAAGAGGGAGGAGCTTATCCAAAAGCTGGGCGGGGCGGACCCTGGTTGGGAGTTGGAAGGGTCGGACAGGGTTTCCAAAGAGGGAGCGCCGGTTGCCAGGGGCCTGGGACCGTCGGGGCGAAGCCGAGGGTCTGGGAATTGGGCTGCGGGGCAAAAAAGTGGGTTCCTACTTACTGGTTATTGCCTCCATCTCATCGGCCCCCCGCAAGAGGTCTCCCTGGGGGGCCTCCCGCCGCCGGCCGGTCCCGGCCCCCGTGGGGCTGTGGCGGCCGGAACGGCCTCTCAACACCAGCTACCTCTGAGGCCGCGCGCGCCCCCTCTTGGCGGAAACGGGCAGCGCGCGTGCGCAAGGACAGTCTTTATTTCCTCCCGTGGGGGAGCTTGAGGGTCTACGTAAGACGTGTTGCCCCTGGCTTGCTGGAGCATAATCTCATGCCCAGTAGAAACAACCCTACTGAGTGGGTTTCTGTTTCCCCAAGTTGTTGCCTACCTGCACCTCTACTGACTACCCTATTTTTAAGGAAGAATATCCCTTCTCCAAGCAAAGGCCTTTTTCTCCTCTACTGGATTGCTTCCTTCATCGTACAAACTAATCTTGTGTAGTGGGTCCTCAAACAAACAAACCAAACTTTCGACACAGTTAATTATTATCTCTTTGAAACACTTTCTGCTCTTGGGGTCCAGGGCATGAACCTGTAGTTCCTCCTCAGTCATTTTTGTTCATATCTCCTCTACTGGACCTTTAAAGACTGGACTATCCCTGGGACTGGGCCTTTTCCTCTTCTTCCTTTATCTCTCCATCTCATTTCTTAGTGATCTCTCAGGGATTCAAATGCCATCTATATGCTAATGACTCCCAAATTTATATCTCCAGCCTTGATTTCCCCCCTGGTTCTAGATTCATATATCCAACATATTTATTTAGATATCAAGAGCCATTTCAAACTCAACATATAAAAACATGTCTTAAATGGTTCCCCTGGCCCTGAAACTTGTTCTTTGCCAAGTCTTCCCCATCCCAGTAAATGATAGCACTGTCCAACCAGTTTCTTAAGGCAAAGTCATCTTTCAGGTCTCTCCTATTCCCAACCCCATCCCCATGCTTCACCCCATCCAATTCATCAGAAGTCCTGAGAGCTCCACCTTCAATATAAGACTCTCCGGTGTCTTTTTACCATACAGTACTTAAAATGAAACCTCTCAGATGGCCTCCACGGCCCTTTGTAATCTGGCCTTGGCCTGCCTCTCAGAACTCTCTCTTACCAGGGTCCTCCACATGCAGTCCGCTTCAGCCACGGGGACTGTTGTTCTGTCCTTCAAACACATGAAGCTCATTCCTGCCCTTGAGCTTTTACAGTTGCTATTCCTTCTGCCTGGTATGCTCTTCCCCCAGATCTTTCTCATTATTTGGGTCATAGCTCAAATGTCATCTTCTCAAAGAGGCCTTTTCTAACTGACCTATTAAATAAATTCCACAGGGTGCATGGGTGGCTCAGTCAGTTGAGCCCCCTACTCTGGATTTTGACTCAGGGCATGATCCCAGGTTCATGGGATTGAGCCCCTCGTCGGGCTTCACATTGATCACGGACCTTAAGATTCTCTCTTTCTCCCTCTGCCCCTCGCACCTGCTTGCATTCTCTTTCTCTCTCTCTCAAATAAAAATAAAATACAATAAAATTCCCAACTCACCGATCTCTCTATACCATATTGTTTTTAAAGGGTTTATTTGTTTTTATTTTGAGAGAAAGAAACAGAACAATTGGGTGAAGGGCAGAGAGAGGGAGAGGGAGAATCCCAAGCAGGCCCCATGCTACCCGCATGGAGCCCAATGTAGGACTCAAGCCGAGGCAAACCATGAGATCCTGACCTGGGCAGAAATCGAGAGAGCTGGACGCACAACCAACCTGAGCCACCCAGACACCCCTCTATCATATTGTTACATTGTCTTCATAGCATTTATTGCCCTACCTGAACTTATATTGTTTATTTTCTGCTTCTCCCCCATTAGAATGTACTCTTCATTAGGGCAGGGATCTGGTCTGTCTTGTCCATAGCTTGCCCTCCAAGTATACACGCACTCAATAAATGCATGATAAACAAATAAAATAGCCTCATTTTACTGATAAGGAACTGAGTCTCAGAAAGATAAAAGTGATTTGCCAAGTCCCCAAAGCTTATGACATGGCACAACTGGACCCAAGAATCTAGGTTTTCCGAGACCAATGCTCACATTCTTTTCCCCGTGCAATGCATCTCCTGCCATTTCTCTCCCTTGCCTTCTCCCCATTCATTGTCCACTTCTCCTGCGTCTACCTTGGCTCCTATCTTTCCTTCTCTTTTTCCTCCCCTTCCTCCACCGTTGCTTGCTGCTCTTCAGGCCTGCTTTTCCGGCCCCTCCTTTTTTCTCCATTTATATTTTTTTTTTGGTTTGATTTCAGTTCTCCCTGAAGAGTCCCTGCTGGTTTCTAGGGCAGCTCCCCTAAACCTTCTGGAAGCCCACAGAAATACCAAAAGCTGCTCCTTTATTTGGTGATGCAATGGAATGTGGGACACCTGCCTTGCTGCTTCCCAGAAACAAAGGAGTGTGGGTGTTAGAAGAAAGGGATCTGGGGCCACAAGCTCTGGTCCTGGGAAGCAAGAGAAGCCTTCTCGTCTGCTTCCCTGAAAAGATGCAGAGTCCCTTCCAGTCACTTCTCATCGGCTTACTGCTCTTCCCATGGTGTCCTTTGAGGCACAGGGAAAAGCAGTCTGTTTTGGAATTCAGCCCTGATTACCTACCCCCAGACCTGCAGAGCAAAGTAAAAGGGATACGGGTGTGAAGAGAGGAGTCTGGAGGAGGGAAAAGGGAGAGTGTTAGCCAGAGAGTGAAGTGGGAGGGCAAGAAAGGGCAGAGAAGGGCAGCAGAGCCAAGTAGAGATGCCAAGAAGAACGGCAATTAGGTAAAGAAGAGAATGGAGAGAGGAGAACAGGTGAGACTAGTAAGGGGGAAATGAGGAAGAAGTACTGAATCAGCTCCTATTTGGCTGCTGCTTCGGCCAACCCCGCAGGTGGATGGCCACCCGCCCTCCAGCCCAGGCGCTGGGCGTTACCTTGGAGCTGCTGGATCTGCTTGGTGAACACCTCCGCCTGCTGGGCACTGGCCAGCCGTTCATCCTCCAGGAGCCCTGCAGTGAGAGGGGGAGCAGATGTGATCGTGGGCTCCAGCGGCCCGGGCCCTCGGGCCCCATCCGGGACACTCACCCTGCAGCTCCAGGGAGTCATCTTCATGCTGCCCCGCCAGCTCCCGCGTCTCCTCCAGCTCTGCTACCAGCTGTAGCACCTGAGCCCTCAGCTCCTCCAGCTCCGTCTCCGTGAGGCTCAGCCCTCGGTGCTTGCTGGCCGACAAGGAGCCCACACTGCCACCTTTCTGCACTTGCTCTTCCTCTTCTTCTGCCTCTTCTTCCTCCTCTTCCTCTTCCTCCTCATAGAGGGCTGGGAGTAACACTTCCCCTAGGAGAGAAACCCATCTCACCGGGGGTCAGAGTCAGCTTCCTTTCCAGGGCCTTTCGAAGGCCCTCAAGCTCAATGTCCCAGGGCAGCGATGGTATCATAGTGCCACCTGCTGTCCCCCAAGGAGCTCCTGGGCACGACCTGCACTCATGATGAGTCCTCAGGTGTAAGGGTCAAATTTGGAGGTAGCCCATCCCCCACCCAGGCCCTTTCTGGACCAACCTTGTACCAGGTGGCCTCCTATTACTGTCTTTGGGCAAACTGAGCAGCTGGGTGCTGGCAGCCATATGAGCTTGTACAAGGACACCTGCTTCTTCCAGACCTAGTGGTCTCTGTGGGACAAGTACTCAAGAAAGGATTCAGGGCGCCTGGATGGCTCAGTCCGTTAAGCATCCAACTCTCGGTTTGGCTCAGGTCATGACCTCTGGGCTCAGTGCTGACAGCGCGGAACCTGCTTGGGATTCTCTGTCTCCCTCTTTCTCTGCCCCTCCTCCTCTCAAAAATAAACAAACATTTTAAAAAAGAAGAAGAAAGGATTCAGACACTGGGTGTGTCTTTAGGCTGAATGGGCCAGGAGTTACAGTTTGGGGGTCTGTCCAGTTAAAAAAGTACCCAGGTGGCTTGGAAGAAATTAGCTTTTTCATAGTAAGAAAGTGCTGCCCGTCAGTAGGTAGATAGAAAACATCTGGATGAAATGATTCTGAATGTTTTACTTGACAAACACCGGGGCCCTTTCAAATGTATTCTATCATAAAGCCTTTTTGAAATTTTCTGCAAGGACCCCCCCCTCCCCAGGTGCTGTAAGTGTCCTCCTCCCCTGCTGACCATAGGGCAGCCTTCAGGGGAGGTCTGAGGTTGTACATGTGTGTAAAAGAAAGCCTGCCATTTTAATGCACTAAGAAACTGGGGTGTACTGGTCCACAGCTCTGGCTGGCGAGTACCCTCTCTTTTGCTGCAATGCAGTTCCTTGAAATAGCAAAAATTTGGTCTGGATTCTGATTATTTGCTTTGTTTTAAAATTCTGGATCGCTGGCCTGACTTACAACAGCAGCCTAAGGTTCATCTGGAACCCGTTGCATCATCTGTCACCTTTAGGGGAGCAGGGTTGCCCACGCAGCGTGCGTAGGGGCCTGGGGATACTTCACAGGAAGTCCTGGAAAATGGAACAGCATCCTTCACCAGGGGCCTGGTGTTGGCAGCAAATGCCAAGTCACGTGGGCGCGGTGGGGCTATGTGGGTGCCGGGAAGTTGGCCTTCTCACCTGCCCCCTTCCAGGCAATTCTTTCAGGCGGTAAGGGATGCTAGAGGACCAAAGCCACAAGGCTTACATTCAAAGTTAGTGGTGATGGCACCAGAAAGACAATGCTGACTTCACATGCTCACCTCCCTGCTTTTCAAAAATATGAGACAGCTTGGGATCTGGGTCGGGTGGCAGTGAGAACAAACCCCCTGCTGAAAGGCTACTTCAAAGCTGCCCAACGAGGCCTCTTTCTCTGTCTGGCAGCGCCGCCACCCCCAACCCCAGGGGGACACACAACCTGGTTAGCTGGTGATTAGCGCCCCAAAGGGAAAGCACCCAGAGCCTCCCTCAAAGCCTGACCCCGAGAAGGGGTCAGACTCAGACCTGAAGGGTAGAGGGGGGCTCAGGTGAGCTGGAGGAAGGGTTCTGTCCTGGCTCAGAGTTCTGGGGGCCAGATGGGAGGAGGAGGTGGGAAGGGGCATTGGCTGCGGGGAGAGAAAGAAAGCTTTTTGGGGAAACTCACCCTCCATAGCTTGCATCCCCCTCCGCTCCAGGGACCCCCAGCGTTGGCCTTTCTTCCTCTCACAACCCTCAGACATCTCGTAGGAGCCTAAAGTGGTCACTGTGGGTCCTGTAAGCAGGGAGAGAGGAGGTACTGTGGAATGCTGGGGGGAAAGGGGGGCTGGGACTGGGGTGCAGGGCAGAGAGAAGGGGACGTGCCTTCCAGCCCTATGGAGCCCTGGAGTTTTCAATCCCGGTGGAAGTGCTTGGCTCACTTGGCCCAGGCTGCGACTCCCCTCCCTCAGCCGCCCCTCGCGCTGGGCCTGTGGGGACCCCGCCCTGCGCTGCCCAACCTCCTCAGCACCCGCTTTCAGGCTTCTCTCCCTGCACAGACAGAAAGGGTGTGCGCCTCTTTAGCCGGGAGGGAACAGGGAGGATACCGGCAAGGATGGAAGAGAGGTCAGGAACCTGGGAAGAGGTTGAAAGGGTGAGGTGGTGCGGGCAAGGGGAGGGAGATGCTGCGGGATGGGGGTGGGGGGGTGTGGTAAGGGGATCTGGCCCGGAGCCGCTCCCCTCCCCTCCCCTCCATTCTCTCCCTGGACCTCGTCCATCCCACCCTCGCCCTGCGCTCGGAAGCCTTCGGGCCGGAATGGGTGCAGGGTCTGGGGCCCCCAGGGCTGGACAGATGGGGTGAAGAGGGTTCAGGGCGAGGGACGGCCAGGGAGGATGCGGCCGGTGTGGGGAAGACCCGCCCGGAAAGATGGAGATCGGGCCCGGGCGGGGGGCAGGATGGAGGAAGAAAGACAGGACGGAAAGGTGGGAGCAGCGGAGGGAGGGGGGGAGGACGAGGGGGTCTGGAGGGAGGAGAGATGGAGAAGAGGAAGGAGTGGCGGTGGAGAGGTGAGGGAGGGGCGGCTCTGACCTGGGCCGGGGCAGCTCCAGCCCGCGGCGCCCGCGCCGGCCCCGGCGCCCGCCTCCATGGCCGCTCGCGCCGCCGCCGCCACCGCCCGGAGCAGACGCCGCAGCCGCGAGGCCGGGGACCCGGAGCCGGTGCGCAGGGGGAAGGAGGGAGGGCCGAGGGGGCGGGGCCTGGCCCGGCCACCTGACGCCGCCCCCACCCGGAAGCCCTCCCCCTCCGCCCGGCTCGCGGACCTGGCGGAGGGTAGCGAGCGCGGCGAGGGCAAGGGAGCGCGTCCCCAGACAAACCCCAGGGCCCGCGTGTAGGAGGCGGGGAGCGGACGCTAGCCATTCGGAGCTTGAGGTTGCCCCAGGAGTGGCCGCGACGTCCCCTGGTTCTGGCGAAGGGTCCTGTCCGGGGTCGGCTGCGCGCGGGGAACCCTCGGGGCCATGTGTCCGAGCCCCGTCCCTCGCCGTGATGGGGGCGAAGAAGGCAAAGCTGGACGAATCCTCGGGTCCTGTTTCCTCCAAACGCGCAGACACTCACACGCCCACCTCCCCCACCTCCGCAGTCAGCGCAGACCCCCGGCCGCCGTCCCCATTCCCGCAAGGTGGCCTCTTGCGTCCCAGGACTGCGTGAGGGCTGGAGGAGGGAAACCGAGGCGGAGATATACGAACTACGGGGCCCTGATCTCCTTCTTTGCCCCACCCCCCGCCCCCGGGCCCGCAACAAGCCAGAACCAGGGACACTCCCAGGAGGGCAGCTCCTGACCCCACGCAGCCCTCGCTGCCTGAAGACCTCTTCGCTCCATCACTGCGCCTTCTCACCTGGCCCCACACCCTGTGCGCTGCGAGCCTGAATCCCTACCCACCCTGCCCCCTGTAGCCTGTTCAGGGTGAGCACTGCTGATTCTCACTCTCATACAAGGGAGATGTGGAAACCCAGAAGGCTTATTTCACTTATTCAATCATTCGTTCATGGAACTCCTACCGGGTGCCGGATCTTGAGTTGTTCTTTCTCCACAGGTCGCAGCCAGGGAAGAAGTGGGTACACTTGGGAACCAGGCAGTCCCAGCACATCCAGAAAAGCGTTAGGAGGTTTCTGAGCCAGGGACACACACCAGTCCCTTTTCCTGCATACCCACTCCCCAGGTTATGGGCATACGTTGTCTGTGTTCGCCACACAGGCTTCCAGTTTCACAAGCCCCTTGGACACCCCCTACTTATTCTTCAACCCTCAGTCACCTCTACGCAGCCCTCCCTGCAGGAGAGGCCTTCTTGGCCTCGACCCTGGCCTCCTTCCCTCTAGGGCAGCACCGGTCAATGTGAGGTGTCCGTTTACTCTTGTGTCTGCCCAACTTCTGAAAGACTGGGAAGTATGTTAGTCATTTGTATCTCCGGCATCCCCATCTCCACCATACACGATAAATGAGAAAGGTAAATCTCTCAACTGCACAGTTAATACTCTGTTTTATCGTGTAATACATGATTTCACACTTAGGGAGTTAAATATTGGCTGTGAACTATAATGTTGCCCTATAAGTCTCTTTCTCCCTGCTTTGTCCTTTTCTTCTCTCTCGCAAACCCCCAGCCTGGTGCTCTGAGAGATGATGAGCACAGATCAAGGAGGTTTCATTTGCTCCCCCAGAGGACAGGATTATACCCCAGATCCTGTGGTCAAAGTGATCCATTTGTGGGGAAAGGCTGTTGAACAAGCCCATGAGGACCCCTTTCAGAGAGTCTGCTGTGCATAACAGGCCTGTCCAGACATGGCTCCCATGGGGTGGTGAGGTGTCAGGATGGGGGCATAGAGCTCCAGAGACCGACAGAGACTGCAATGTCGGAACCCCAGTGGCTATTCTGCCCAAACACACTCCTTCTACACCTGGCTCAGCCAGGAAGTTCAGCTAGCAGTTGACCTTGACTGCTGACTTCTTGGTTCATGGAGGGAGGGGCAGGAGAGGAACTTGTCAACTGTGACATCCAGTGATCCAGGCTCTCCTCAGGGAGTTCTGATCCTGAGTATTAGGACTAATCTCTCCCTGTCTCCTGGGGTGCGGGTCACCATTCACCTTTGATTTGGGGAGCTTTCAGGAGAGACCTGAGCCAGTCAATTTTCAGGACCCAAATTTGGGCAAATCCGGGGCAGATCAGTACTGGGTTGAGAGTAGGGGTGAAGTTAAGGGCTTAGCAGACATGGGGGGGGGGTGGAGTTGACTGTGGTCCAGGGATGCATATCTGAAGGGCCAGGAGTTGTGGCGACCCCAGCCAGGTAATCAGCTTAGGGGGATGATCTGAATTAATCCTTATAATCCCTGGACTCTGGACTCAGCCTCTCCCCTAATCCCATCCCAGCAGATCATCCTCTCTGATGATCGATGCAGCCATTTATCCCCCTTTACCCTTATTTCTAAATGCCCAGATCCCTTCATTTAAAAAAAAAAAAAAAAAAGCAGAAAGGTACAGTACAGAGTATATAGCCACACACAAATATCCATGTACTTACCACTGAAGTCCAGCTGTCCATTCTTGCCACATATCATTCACAGATAGCCCTTCTATTTATAGTTTTACAGTTTTACATTATATGTATCTATCCACAAAAAGCAAAATGTTGATTTGTGTATTAAAAAAAAATCTATCTGGGGTCCCTGGCTGGCTCAGTCAGTAGAGCAGGCGACTCTTGATATCTGGGTTGTGAGTTTGGGCTCCACGCTGTGCACAGAGATTACTTAAAAATAAATAAATAAAAATTCTGCAACCTTTCTTTATTTCTCAACTTTTTTTGAACAATTTATCCAGTTTTACTTAGCCCCAATTCACGAATTTTAGCTGCTGAATACTATTTCAGTGTTCAAATATCCACATCTACTTTCCATTATTTTGCTAATGGGCATTTAGGTTGTTTCCAGTTTTCTGTGTTGGAAAACATGTCTTAGTGGTTAGGGCTATGCGTGCCTCCTAGGCACATATGTAAAGCATTTCTCTAAGGTAGGTACCAAGAAATAGAATTTCTGAGTCATAGAATCTGTGCAAATTGATTATTGCCAGACTGCTCTAGAAAGCAGTCAGATCAATTTACACTCTGCTAACAGTGGTTTTCAGTGTTTGTTTAGATTCACTAACATTTATAATTTTTCTGCTCACCATTCCTTCTTGCATTTCACTCCTTTCTTATTTGCTCCCTTCTTATGAAGTATATCTTTTTTTAAAATGTTTATTTATTTTTTGAGTGAGAGAGAAAGCGCAAGCAGGAGAACAGCAGAGAGAGAGGGAGACAGAGGATCCTAAGTAGGCCCCACACTGATAGCCTGACAAGGAGCTGGAACTCATGAACCTCTGGAACTCTCACCATCTGAAATAATGACCTGAGCCAAAATCAAGTGTTGGATGCTTACACAATTGAGCCACCCAGGAGCCCCTGAAGTATATATCTTTTGGTGGTATTTTGGTGACAGTCTTTGGTGAACATTCTCAATCTTTGCCTTAAAATGTCTTTACTTCATATAATTTATATTTTTAAATGTTTATTTATTTATTTTGAAAGCGAGAGCATGAGGGAGGGGCAGAGAGACAGGAAGGAGAGAATCCCAAGCAGCCTCCATGCTGCCAGCACAGAACCTGACTGGGGCTCAATCCCACAAACCGTGGGATCATGACCTGAGCCAAAATCAAAACCCAGATGCTCAACCAACTGAACTACCCAGGTGCCCCTATATCATTATAATTTAAATGGAAACGTAATGGGCATAGAATTTTAGTTTGACAGTTTTCTCTTGGCCTTTGGAAGATATTCTCTTTTTTTTCCTATACTCTTTTGTTGCTAATGCTGTCTTATGCTTTCCCTAGTGTCTTTTAACTATTCTTTCATATTTTCAATCTCTTCACTTCCCCCTCTCCGTACTTTGAATGATTTCATCAGCTCTATCTTCCAATTCACTAATTCTCTTATCAGCTGGGTCTAGTCTACTGTTTAATTGGTCATTGAGTCTGATTTCAATGGTGTGTCTTTCACTAGGTTTTATTTTTTCCCTTAATAGTGTTTTTCTTAATAGTGCAATGTTTTCATTATGATTTATTTTGTCTTTAATCTTTGGTAGTTTTTCTTTTTTTTTCTTTTTTCTTTTCTTTTATTTTTAAACACTTTTTAAGATGTTTTATTTATTTCTAGGAGAGAGAGAGAGAGAGAGACAGCATGAGCAGGGGAGGGTCAGAGAGAGAGGGAGTCACAGACCCTGAAACAGGCCCCAGGCTCTGAGCTGGCAGTCAGCACAGAGCCCGACGCGGGGCTCGAACCCACGAACCGCGAGATCATGACCTAAGCAAAAGTTGGACGCTTAACCAACTAAGCCACCCAGGCGCCCCTAATCTTTGGTAGTTTTAAGTATGCTTATTGTATAGTGTTTTTCATGTTTTTCTATTATGCACAGTTCTTGGAATGTTAATTCTCCTAATTGTTGCTCTGCTGACTCTTCCTTATGGTGGATTGCTTCCTTGTCTGGGTTATGATATTTTATTGTGAGCTCTTCTTCAGTGCTTGTTTGTTTAGTGAGAGTCTCATATGCCCTGGGTTATGAAAACATTGGAACAGAGCTCTTTCTTGCTTTCTGTGGGGCTACATGGCATTCCAAGGATCCTAAACTGGGTTTAGATTTAATTTCACTGCCTGAGGATCCAAGTGTAGATAACATAAATCCAGATGCAATACAAGCATTTGCTTAGGCTGGGGACTTAAATTTCTCTGAGTTGACTTGTGTTTCTATTTCTTATCATTTCACATATCCTTGGACTGGTATGTGCCATTTTTCATCTTCTTTCTATGGACAAAGTAGATCTTTGCTGTTTGTTTGGTTTTTTTTTTTTTAACTCTTTTTCATTTTTGAGAGACAGAGTGCAAGCAGGGGTAGGGCAGAGAGAGGGAGACGTAGAATCTGAAGCAGGCTCCAGGCTCTGGGCTGTGAGCACAGAGTTTGACATGGGGCTTGAACTCACAAACCATGAGATCATGACCTGAACTGAAGTCAGATGCTTAACTGACTGAGCCACCCAGGCGGCCCGATCTTTGGTGTTCCGATCTTGAGCAGGGTGTTCAGTCCCAGCTTCTTTTCTCCAGTGGACTGATATAACTTTTCTCCAGTTATATCCTATATCTGGAAGCACTAAACACAGCTCCGGGTCCCTGGGCATATATCTGCGTCTGAAATCCACCATGGGCCACAATGACGGCCTCCTTTTCTCTTTTCTTTGGCTTTGTATTCCTTCTTTAATTCTGAGAATTTCCTTTAAAAAAATAAAGTTTTGCATTATTCAGATATTAATTTTGTTTTATTTTTTTTTTATTTTTAAAATAATCTCTACACCCAGTGTGGGGCTTGAACTCATGACCCTGAAATTGAGAGTCACATCCTCTACCAACTGAGCTAGCCAGGCACCTTGATATTAATTTTTTTTATTTATTTATTTTTTTGAGGGAGAGAGTGAGCATGTGAGCCAGGTAGGGGCAGAGAGAGGGAGAGAGAGGATCCCAAGCAAGCTCCATGCTGTCAGTGCAGAGCCTGACTTGGGGCTGAAGCCCAACATGGGGCTCAAACTCACAAACTGTGAGATCATGACCTGAGCTGAAATCAAGAGTTGGATACTTATTCGAATAAGCCACCCAGGCACCCCACCTAGATGTTAATTTTTAACTTATATTTTATGCAGGGGCGCCTGGGTGGCTCAGTCAGTTAAACACTTGACTTCAGCTCGGGTCATGATCTCACGGTTCGTGAGTTCAAGCCCCATGTCAGGCTCTGTGCTGACAGCTCAGGGCTTGGAGCTTGCTTAAGATTCTGTGTCTCTCTCTGCCCTTCCCTCCCTGCTCCCCCACCCCATCTCTCAAAAAATAAATAAACATTTTTAAAAGTTTAAGTCTATTTTATGTAATCTTTCTGTGTGTGTTTTAGGGGGACCCTGAGTGAGGAGATAGCTACATTAGTTCAGTCTGTCATGTTGCCAGAGTTCCTCTCTAGATTTTTCTTTTTTTCCTTTTCTGGGTTTTTTTTAAAATAAAAAAATGTTTATTTATTTTTGAGAGGGAAAGAGAGACAGAACGTGAGCATGGGAGGGGCAGGGAGAGGGAGACACAGAATCCGATGCAGGCTCCAGGATCTGCGCTGTCAGCACAGAGCCCGACCGGGGGCTCAAAGCCACTGACCAGGTCATGACCTGGGCTGAAGTTGGACACTCAGCCAACTGAGCCACCCAGCCACCCCTCTGGTTTTGTTTCAAAGTAGGCTTCATGCCCAGCGCAGAGCCCAATATGGGGCTTGAACTCACAACTCTGAGATCAAGACCTGAGATGAGAGCAAGAGTCAGACATGTACCCAACTCCAGCACCCAGGCACCCTAGGTTTCTTTATTGTTAGCGTTATCCCAAACAGTCCTTCTGTCTGTGAGGCACATTGTAGTTTGCAAAGGGCTTTCACATACAACCTCTGCTTTAAGCCTTCCAATCACTCTAAGAAATAAGTATTACTGTTCCCATTTTACCAAGAGGAAAACTGAGACTCAAAATGGTAACTTTAATCCTACTTTTCAGACTTTGAATCCAGTGCATTTCAGAGCTTGGGTTTATAAAAGGAGCTTGCCTTTCCATGCCCTCCAGCTCAGACCCACCCTTGTCCTGATCACTCACTCTTCACATGAGGCCCTCTGAGAGGCTCTCTGCCTGACGCAGCGCAGCTTCTGGCTCTGACCTTCTCCAGCTCAGCTCCCGATGCTATGCCAGTCCCCTCCTGCCCCATTTGGCCTCAGTGGAAATTATGGGGTATTATACAGGCCATGGCTAATGGGGAGACAGACCAGCAGCTTGTCCTCAGGGTCTTTATTCACTCACCACTAGGCCATCTTTATGCCTCTACACTAAAAAGGGCAGGCATTGCATATGTGTATGTTGGGCCAGAGGAAAAAAGTTAGGAAAACCAGGGCTCGTCCGGGATTTGAACCCGGGACCTCTCGCACCCTAAGCGAGAATCATACCCCTAGACCAACGAGCCACTGATGGTTATGTTTGACCAGATGTGCCTTCCTGCCACATCAGCGGCAGGCACAGTTTGTGGTTCCTAGAGGCAGACTCTTCCCCAGCCTGGCAGCCAGCCCAGGTCGGCTGCACTCCAGCGGGCCTTGCCTCCCTCTTGGCTCTCCGCACCCCCCTGGCCCACTGCGGAGCCACGCAGATGCCTCGTGCTCCGGGCAGGGCCCCTTCTTCCCCACTACCAGCTACTCCTCCCCCAAGGCCACCATGTGGACTTTGTGGGAGGCGCTGGTGGGAAAGGGTCCAGCAACTTCCTTTTCTAGAGGAGCCCCAGGCCTACGGGAGCCCGTCTGCCGGCTCCGGTACCCCATAAAGAACAACGCTTCTTTATTACCTCCAGAAAAAAAAAATCCTCCAAATCCATCAGCCTCCTAGACGAGGAAGCAGAAGACTGATCAGATCACCTTGATAGGTGACATTTGCTAAGTCACTCAGTTGCTTCACCTGTCAGCTGGGGAAGGGACACCTGTCCTGTGTGCCTTATGGGGCAGTTCTCACCTGAGGATCAGGTGGGGCAGTGTCTGTGAAGCAGTCTGCAAACCGTAAGGTGCTGTACAAAGCAGAGGTAATTATGATGGCAACATGAAAGTGGGGGGCGGGAAATCATTGGAAAGTTGGCCTCTAAAGCTCTATGGGCCAGTGTGTTCTGTGCTTTACGGATCTTATTTAGCCTTTAACTAACTACCTTGTGAGATAGGCGTCATCCCCACTGTGAGAAAAAGAAACTTCTCTACATTCAGCTTACAAGAGGCACATTTATCTAAATCCGAAAGCTGTTTTCAACGCAGTACACACCACTACCCAGACTTTCTAGAAAGCTGGAGATGGGAAAACATCCTGCAAATACTCACACTCCCTCCCACACCCCAGCCTACCCTGCTCACCCTGCCTGGGGACACGGCAGGAAAAACCTGCTAATCGGCTAAGTGGGCCTGGGTGGTTTCCTTCTAGTTGGGAGTTTCCCAAATGAGAGTGAGGGGGAGGCTCAGAGACTGGCGCCCGGTGGGCTCTGCCAGGCTCCCTTTCTTGTGCTTCTACTGTGCAATATCCATCCCCCCCCCCCACCCACCTCGCCACCATCTTGCTTGCTGGCGGAAGGCAAAGCCCTGTCTTCTTGGTCTTTGCGTCCAGCCTTCCATCAGTCCTGCTGACGAGTGACTCCAAGCTTCTCTGTGAGCTGGGCTTTGTGTAATCACTTTACCAGATTCATCTCATCTCATCTGCACAGCACAACTGTTACTGCAGACATCACTTAGCAAATGTCTGTGGAATGAGTGAATGAGTGAGTGAGTACGTGCAAGAAAAGTGTCAGGGGAGTACACAAAAAATCACTCGTGGCAACAGAGGTTCAGGTCAGTCCACAACTCTTGGCCCCAAGTAGAAACCATATGCCTTAAGAAAACCTCCTGCTTTCCAACCTTTTTTTTGTTTATGTCTTTATTTTTTTAATGTTTTATTTATTTCTGAGAGAGAGAGACAGTGTGAGCAGGGGAGAGTCAGAGAGAGAGGGAGACACAGAATCCGAAGCAGGCTCCAGGCTCTGAGCTAGCTGTCAGCACAGAGCCTGATGCGGGGCTCGAACCCACGGACTATGAGACCATGACCTGAGCCGAAGTTGGATGCTTAACTGACTGAGC
Source organism: Proteles cristata cristata (assembly GCA_017311185.1). NCBI lineage: Eukaryota > Metazoa > Chordata > Mammalia > Carnivora > Hyaenidae > Proteles > Proteles cristata. The sequence goes on along the minus strand of JAESUZ010001885.1, from coordinate 42,229 downwards.
CACCCAGGTGTCCCCTCTCCAACCTTTTAAGCAGGCTTCCTAGGGAACCAGCTCCTCTCTCGGAGGTTAGGCAGCAGGAACGGCCCCTCACCTGAGAGAAAGGATTGGGGAGCATTCTTTTGTATCCAGGGCAGTTTTGTGGTCTCCATCCAGGAGTGACAGACCAGGCAGCTGGTTGGGCTACCTAATCGTGGCCAGAGAGAAAGGCGACAGCTCATCTCTTTCCACCACCAAAGAGACTTTTTTGGGTAGCTGTTCCCCGGCTAAAAACTGGCTGATAAATAATAGCACACTCAACGCGTCATTCCATTACCTCAGCACACATTCCCTAAATTGCTCCTCTTGGTGGATGTGCCCGGAAGTGAGGTCGCTCCAAGAAAAGGCTCCTAGGGGCTGAGAATGTTTCAGGGATGAGATGGAGGTTGGATTCCAGCCAGTGCTTCTCTCTGGGGGTGCTGTTTGAATCTGTGGCAGGATCATTCTTCTTTATGTGGCCTGTCTGGAACAGTGCCCTGCCCGCTAAATACCAGTCATCCCTTCTTCGCTGTGGAGACAGCCATGAAACACCCCCCGCATACTTCCAAATGCCTCCAGGATGGCAGGGGTCTGGGGAGATGACAGCTGCTCAGGTGGGGACCCACTGGCACTTACCATACATTTTTTTTCTGGCCTAAAATCACTGTGGCCTTGCTGTGGGCACTAGGACATTAGGCCCTCAGTGACTTGTTTGTGCGTTTAACTAGCCACAGATGGAATTCTCTGGGGAAAATGGTGGCTCTGTTTCTAGGAGCTTCCCCTTTCCCTCCCAAGAGGGGACAGCTCTCAGTCAGGCAGGTCCTTTGATGATTCCTCATTTCTACACCAGTGTGTAGACCTTACTCTTATCATTTGTCTGGAGAGGACTTATAGGTCAGTATTTAACAGACAGCAACTGTCACAACACATCATCTCGAGCTCATTGTCACCTCCTCCCACCTGTGGGTGAGCGTATGTGGAGTGTATGTCTGTCTATATGCACACATGTACATCGGGACATCAGTGTCTCACAAATGACTGCCTAGGCTCCTTCTAGCCTTTCTAGCTCAGGGTTCCAAGGACAGAGATTTTAGCCTAAGGCGTGGCCTTTTGGAGTTTCACATGGGAAGCCAGAAGTGTTTGCCCAGCTCCTCTAAATTGCTGGGAGTCAAACTCAAAACTCAATCTGCTCAGGCTTAAGGCCTCTAGCTCTTGCTCTTTGCTGGGCTCCTCGGTTACTCTCCACACATCTAGCTCAGCAGGCAGCCTAGGATTTGAGGGGAGTTTGCATGCAGATTTGAAGGCTTCCTCTTCTGTGGCTTCCTTCCTTCTAGAAAACCCACCTTCGGTCTGACTATCTTCTGATTCTGCAAGCCATAAAGGCTGGGACTTTCTGCTTGAGCTCCAGCTATCCCTTGCCGTGTAGACTGGGGAGTGCCCTCGGGAAAGAATCCATTTTAATGTAGATGGTTCTGGTCATTCAAGGATTGGGTCGTTGCCATTTCTGCCTGCTTTGGGGTACTTTATAGCACTTTCCAGTAGTCATTTCTCATATTTTGTCCGGAGTTTATAATTTTTACCCATGGGAGGGATTCATCTGATACTCCTTTCACTTATCTGTATTTAAAGTGTGTCACTTTTATCTCCGCATTCCGGGTCTGCTGTGGTTGGGAAGACAGTACATTCACAGAGCTGAGGTATAGTGTTGAGTGTAAGCGCAGGTGGAGCTTAGAGCGGAGCTGGCCTCACTGGGTTGGTGAGCTGCACAGAAGTGGCCTTGAGTTAGGCTGTGAGAGCCGGGCAGGACTCCAGCGCAGATGGGGCAAAAATGTAGTAACTTGGGTACTGCTGAGCTAAAGGCAGGGCCCGTGAGCAAAGCAACCTCAGCCAGGCTGGGGTCTGAGTAGGAAACATACATTCTCTGGGTAGACTCAACATGAAGAAACAAACAGAGGCAGCCAGGGAGGCCTGAGACCTCAACATTGTCAAGTTGCCCCTGTACTGAACTATGAAGGCTGTTGACTAAGGTGCTCCCCAGGCACTCCCCATTCACTGCCCCTTCCTGCAGCCTGAGGCTAGTTCCCAGGCTGGCTGTGAACCCGAGACCTCTAGAAAGGGAGACTTACAGGGGTGCAGAAACCTATAGGGATGTGGTGGTGTCAGAAGCCAAATGGAAAGTCGTGCCCTCAATAGCTCCACTCAGAGAATGTGCACAAAAGTGATGGAGCATCTCTGTTAAATATGGGTCAGCATCTCCTAGGTTGCAGTGAGCTGTTTCTTATTCATTCCAGCCCCCAGCACTGCATGTTGATTCTTTGAGCCCAATATTTTTATCCTCTCAACACGCAATCGGCTTTGCGCTCACAAAAGGAGGTTTAGGTGGGGGCTTGGACATCTCTAATCTCAAACTTTGTCCTTAGGAGGCTTAGAATCAGTACTGATCATTCAAGGAGACCAAAAGTGGCTTTGGAGAGAGGATTCTTTGCAGGGTGGGGGAGAGGTGGTGGGACGGTATTCTATAAGAGGAGTCAGAGGGTGGGGGACATCCCATGAGTAAGATGTCAGGGGAGGAGGAGGAGTTTTTTCTGTTCAAGAACATCTCCTTGGTGGGGCCATGGGATGGGCCTCAGTACCACATTGCCCCTGTCTGGGCCTTCCACCTCCAGGCAGTCTTCATGGGCTTTGTCTTCTTTGTAGGAACACCACTCAATGCCACGGTGCTGGTGGCCACCCTGCGCTACAGAAAGCTGCGGCAGCCACTCAACTATATTCTGGTCAATGTGTCCCTGGGGGGCTTCCTCTACTGCACCTTCTCTGTCTCCATTGTCTTCATCACCAGCTGTTATGGATACTTCGTCTTTGGCCGCCATGTTTGTGCTTGGGAGGCCTTCATGGGCTGTACAGCAGGTACGCAGGGGAAGGAGACTGGGGGGAGACAAAGGACTGCTCTAGGATTGGAACCAGGAACCAGACCATTGGGTAAGAGCGGGCCCCTAAAGAGGAGTCTGGGGGAAAGGAGTCTGGTGCTCTTTATCACTAGGGTATAAAGCAGCACGGACTAGAAGTTTGACCGAGTCCCAACTCCGTACCAACCGTCAGTCCAACCCTCTGTCTTCCTATGCTTGCTCCACCCTGTCAGTATTCCACTCTGTCTGCCAGGCTGGGTAGGCCCATCTATCCCCAATTACCCTCACGTTTCACTACAGGTCTGGTGACAGGCTGGTCATTGGCCTTCCTGGCCTTTGAGCGCTACCTGGTCATCTGTAAGCCCTTTGGCAACTTCCGCTTCAGCTCCAAGCACGCACTGATGGTGGTCCTGGCTACCTGGACCATTGGCATTGGCATCTCCATCCCACCCTTCTTTGGCTGGAGCCGGTGAGAGTGTAGGGCAGTGGCACTAACTTAGCTAGGAGCTCAGGTTGGCGTGGGTGGAAAGAGTTGGGTATAATCTTAGTCTCTGACCTCCACTTTTTTAACGAGCTGGCGGAGTAGGTGAGGGCAAGGGCTGGGGGAGGCAAGTGCTAACATTTACCCTGCAGTTGGAATTGCTATGGCCTCAGCTGTTAAAGACAGAAACCACCCTGGAGGTCTGTGGTGGAGGAGCACAGTCCAGGAGCTCAGCTCACTTCACTCATTTTTGTGGTGAATCCTGCGGTGAGCAAATGCCTGTCCAGCGGCTGAGTGCTTGGTCCCTTGCAGGTTCATCCCTGAGGGCCTGCAGTGTTCCTGTGGCCCTGACTGGTACACCGTGGGCACCAAATACCGCAGCGAGTACTATACCTGGTTCCTCTTCATCTTCTGCTTCATTGTGCCTCTCTCCCTCATCTGCTTCTCCTACATGCAGCTGCTGGGAGCCCTCAGAGTTGTGAGTGATTTTTGTGAGGCTCAGGGAGGACGGGATTGGGGGCTTCAAGATGAGAGGGAAGAATGGGTGAGTGCTTTAGAGCATAAGACATCTGGGAGTGTGTGGCTGGCTCAGTCGGAAGAGCATACAACTCCTTGATCTTGGGGTTGTGAGTTCAAGCCCCACGCTAGATGTAGAGATTCCTTAAAAAAAAACAAACTTAAGGAAAGAACATTAGACATCTGGAAATGTCCATAGCCAGGTAGAGATCTAAAAGCAGTGGAGGAAGTGGGGCAGAGAGAATGATGAAATGGTGTGAAGAGTAGGAGGGGGTCGTCTCTGCTCAAAATTGTGTCAAGAGATTCTTGAGATCCCTTCCAATGTCACAGACCAGAGAGCCATCTCCATCCTGCCTTCCTCATGGAAGGAGAACAAGAGGCGCTAGGCTAGAAGCTGGGACAGAAGAGAGGCAACTGGAGTGCATGCCCCGCCCCGTAGAAAAGGGTTGAGTTGAAGACCAGGAAGAGGAGGTTTCTCTGTGCTCTGCCCAGGTCGCAGCCCAACAACAGGAGTCAGCCTCGACCCAGAAGGCAGAGCGGGAAGTGAGCCGCATGGTGGTGGTGATGGTGGGATCCTTTTGTGTCTGTTACACACCCTATGCTGCGATGGCCATGTACATGGTTAACAACCGTAACCACGGGCTGGACTTACGGCTTGTCACCATTCCTGCCTTCTTCTCTAAGAGTGCTTGTGTATACAACCCCATCATCTACTGCTTCATGAATAAGCAGGTAAAGCTCTCCATTTACATTTCTAGGAGACTCATTTATGACACCTGGTTCTTCTCTCATCAATGACTTTTAATTCAGGGCACCTTGGACTCTACTCAAAAGGTTTCTAGGGGTGAACAAGGGAAGCTCTTGGTAAGTATAGGGAGAAAGGTGTGGCCATCGAAACAAGGGAATAGAATCCAGAGAAAAAGAATCTGAGCATAAAAATCAGGTTGCTCCAAAGGGTTTTGTTTTCTTGAGAAACAAATAGATTTAATCATTATCCTAAATTCCTAGTTCTTCCATTTCATGAGTTCTTAATCCTTCCCAACTTCCAGCCTGCAGGAGCATATGCAAAGCACAGAGATCACAACATTTGCATAAATCTTGAAAACACTTTATCATCTGAAGTACCAGGTGGCCTCCTACCCCAAATCCTGAATCGGAGCTAATAAAAAAAACCCCAAATTCAGATGAATCTAGGAGATTTCCTATCTTGTGGGGCAAACCCCCTGCTTTGAGAATTATTAATAGCTATATTGTTTCCTTAGCCTTCAGAGATGGATTCAAAACTCCTGGATGGAAAGAAAACTGGCAATTCTTTTCAGTTGGGAGCACCTTCTAGTAATGGTGGGGTGGGTGGATGGGCCTACTCTGGCACCACTTTTGAGGGTTTAAGTGAAGCAGGTTGCTTTGTGAGGTTTCCCAGCAGTGGACCCTCTGAGCCAAAATGTGTAGGGATTACTACTGTAGACCCAGCAGCAGCTCTCAGGATTGGGGAGATGTATGCAAAACTACGAGGAGATCCTGGGTATATGACACTGTATGAGCCTTTGGAGATACAAAGAATGAGATCTCTTCCCCTGTCTCCCCTACCCCATTTCCCAATGTCATCTCCTCTGTACTGGTCTGCATGGGACTATCTTCAATTCCTCCCTTTCCTTCCAGTTCCGAGCTTGCATCATGGAGATGGTGTGTGGGAAGCCCATGACAGATGATTCTGAAATGTCCAGCTCCCAGAAAACAGAAGTTTCTACTCTCTCTTCCAGCCAAGTTGGTCCCAACTAAGGAGCCATATTGGCTTATTTGCAGCAACTAGGATTTTACATTTAGGGAAATTCCTTTTTTCTCTCAAAAACCAAACTACTAGCAAAGCAAAAGATGGGAAGGGGAATAATGGCAATATGGGGCATCAACTTTCCATTTTCCTACCATTCCTTTCCTGCCTACAAAGCTATTGTTCCAGGCGGGTCTACTTTAGACCACTCCAAAGGCTATCTGAACAATACTCCCAATTCTGTTCCTAAGTGGCACCATTCACAGCACTGGGAGAAGTGATTTTTACATATGGGGCAACTATAAAGGAGCCCCATATGTAGTATGTTATTCAGTGTATGGATAACAATTATCTTCCTTTTCAGTAACTTTTTTTTTTCCTACTGGGGAATCTCTTTAAGATGATACAATCTGAATTAGAACAAACACAAACACCTTAGAAATGGGAGACAGACAGAAAAAACAAACAAAACCTTGAGTAGGCCCAAAATAGGGGTTTGAAAGAACTTCTGTATGCCATCACTGCCAATAATCACTATAGCTCTGGCAGGGACAGCTGTGTCCAGAAGCTCCCGAGTCAGCAGGACTTATTTCAGGTGTTCCCCACTCAATTAGGCTAAACCTATATAACTGTCTTAAGCTGTGTATTAATAGTTCTCTTCATGTTTTCAAAATGACTTTACATACCTTTACACAGTTTATAATGTTCAAAAAAATGCTCAAAAAATGGTTTTACCTTATACTTTCTGCTCCCCCTGAAAAAAAGCCTTCTGGAAATAAAACTCAAGATAAATGTTGTGTGTACATTCAGGAATGGCTTGTGTTTGGTATCAGATAATTATGTAATGAGCAGCTGGGCTCCTCTCCAGTTATATAGCCCAAGGAAAGCAGAGAAGGGTTACAGCTGTAGTGAGAAGGATGACAGAAGATTTCAGAAGAAAGGAGTAACTAATCTGGGAGCAGGCGGAACTTCTCTGGGATGGGAGGGAGTACGGTAAACCTTCCAGGGGATCTCCTTTTCTTTGACATTTTATAGCACCTTTAATTTTAAGGAAGGGTTCTATTTCTTTAAAGAATAAAGGACATACATACCCCACAATGAATGTAAACAGTTTTATTTAGAAACAGATAGGTACCTGTTTGCATTAGAGAATATAAAACTTGGTTTACACTCTATAAAAAATAACCAGTATCCAAATTCAAGAGAGCTAGCATTCACAGAACACACAATGTGGGTGTGTGGCCACTGTTCACCAGCCTCAGGCTTGACTTAAACCAAAAAGATAATCCAGGGGGATCATTAGAGATTAGAGTACAACACTTGCTGCTGAGCACCCAGCTTCCAGAAGTTGCCATTTTAGCATATGAAGGTTTGCTTTCTAAGTGCATAACTTTAACATAAGGCCTGGGTTCTCTGTACCTAGTGAGCTGTGAGGCTCTCCTGCCCCACAATTCATGTGCTCTCTATAATCCTGGTTGACGTTATTATCTCTGATCTTAACAATAAAAATGGGGAATCTGGAGAGCAGAGAATTTCCATTCCCCTATGCTGGAGTTAAACTTTAAAAGAGTGTATCTACTCTCAAGAGCTCAATGCAAAGGCCAGGATGAAGTTACATGATAATGTGGCTTTTTACGAGGCCAAGTAGTCCCCCTCAACATGATCATGGAAGACCAAAGGATACACCTAGGTTCAGATTATAATAATCACCCAGCACCACCTGAATGTATTATCCATAAAGATATATGAAATAATAAAGGTTAGATATACATATATTTATCTTAGTAACCTGAGGGCTAAAAAAGTTTGGAATACAATTCTTCTTCTCAAAAGAGGTCCATCTTTAAGAAAGGGACCAAAAAAGACAGAGTTCGTGTTACATAAAATATGGGTAAAGTGTGTTGGGAACAGAAGGTGGCTTCTTCAGCTCTTTCTACAATGTCCCTCTCCTTGACAAGGATTGGCAATCTGCTGAACCATGATAAACTTTTTGGGGGCAGCGGGAAGAAGGGGAAATGGGGGCAAAGTAAGTGACAGGTCAAAGGCAAGAAGGTTGAGCAATGGTCCTCAAACCAAAGAGTCCTCTATGTAGGCCCTCTCATCTTTGAGTCTGAGTTCAAGCTCTTCAGCTGACACAGAAATAGGCCTGGTAGTAAGTGGTTAGCATTCTGAGGTATGAGGATCCCTGGTAAATTCAGCAGCATGTGGTTTTTGGAAACCAGCCCACAAGATAAGAACACTGCAACCAAGCTCCTAACTAATACTGCTATTTAACCACTGTCTGAAAGAGAAAGGAAAGAAAAAAAAATCCCCAATACATTGGGAGGTTGTAAGCTTCATTTAAGGTGGTCCAAATAATCTAATTTACCTTAGGGTTTCTTAAAAGAACCCTCATTTAGTAATCATTTCTCTTATTAAAGGCACTTTCAATGACGTAATTGGAAAGGAGTACAATTTAACTGCAGTGAAAGCAAGATTAATTCCTTGGAACACCTGGGGAGACAGGCGCTGAATGGGGCCCTTCCAGTGAATTCAATGGGCAAGACAGTCTTGAGCACTTCAACAGATGCACACCCAGAAAAAAGTATGCCCTGAAAACACTGGTATTTTTCCCTTAATTTTCCAGCTGTTTCTATGTATAACTCTGTAAAGAGATCACACTCACTACTTGATTGATTTTCAAGACACTGGCCCTAACTCTTCCCACACACAGCTGTGCCCAGCAAAATTAGCAAACAGCTAGTCCTACTGGGAAGAAAAAAAAATGAATGAAATCAAGTCGAGCCAAGTTTCCTCACAGCACAGGGATCTGTACTTGCCCAGATAATGCCACGATCAATTGCTGGACTTAGAGCAACTGAATGGACTATGAGGCCCCTACCACTTATAAAACATACTTTTCAATAGGCAAGATTGTTTCTCTAAATATTAATTGTGGGGCATTTTTCCCCTTTTTCTCTCTCCTAAACATTTCTTATTGATCTCAGGCTTCAAAAAATTAGGTAAGTCAGAATTATAAAAATTACATAGCAAGGGTTGAGAAAGAGTGAAGGGCTAATATCTGCCTATAAGCGTGAGTTGAGGATGTTGATCCTTCATATCATACTCCCAACCAGAGAACAAATACAAAAATAAACACACCATGTTATACATAATACAAAGTGTAAATCTACAAACACAAGTGTACTAATTAGAGTTGTTCCTCAGAAGCACAGTTCCCTCCAGTCCCTCAAAGAGCAGGAGGAATGGGGACGGGATGGTTTTCATTACGCCTTTTCAGGTCTTAAAAAAAGTTTGTGATAACAGTCTCAGTAGCGCAAACAATTTCATGTGAAACCAGAAGCTGTAAAAATAAATTACTTTTGAAGACATGTGGGTTCCTCTGTCTGCAGCTCAGAACTCATCGTGTCGTACTAAGGCCTCACCAAAATCTGTGGCCTGGCTGCCCACAAATAAATCATACTTGTCAACAATCTCCTCCTTGGTAAGCTTGCCATCCTGAAATCAGAGAGAAGAGTGGATTGAGGCAAAATAGATTTCCCATTCCAAATTTAGAAACACTGTATAGAACGAAAGGGGTAGTCAGGATTTAAGATTCTAATCCCATTAAATTAAATGGGAACTTAACCCTCATCCCTGACCCCCTCCACATACACACAGAGGAAAGAAAATAGCAATTAATACATTTTTCTTATTAAGTTAAACTGGAAGGATGGAAATAATATAGCTCCATAACCTAATGCTAGAGATACGTCAAGCAAGATGTGGAACATCTCCTCCGTATAGGTACCAGACAGGAAGAGCTGGGTAAAATAAAGTGAATCAAGTCACTGCCTCACAGGAACATCTGCTAACACCCTCACATAGTCCTTATCCCCACTACACTCTAGCCACCAATCAGACTGCAGACACAATCCCAAATGAAGGCTGAGACACTCATCTCAAAAACTATCTAGGACAGATTCCCAAGATTTGACCTTGTGAGTTTCTTTTTCTCACATGGCTCAGGACATAGCACTTGGCTACTTTAAGTGACTGAAGTAAGAACTCTAAACAGACCAACCCTTATAAAGGCTCGATGCTAAGACACTGTATAGACAGAAGACTAGCCTAGATAGGAGAAATGTTCAGAATACAAACCTCCCCCCATCTATAGATTTTCAGCTCACTCTAGGCAGAGAATTCAAATCGCTGAAAAGGTGACAGGGCTTAGTAATAATACCACTCTTTTAATAAACCAAATGCCTCAGATAATTGATCAAGGACAATTTTAACAGGCTCCAGAGGAAAGCTGATTTACAATCTAACTACTAAGAATTTAGTTTTAAAAAGCATATTTAAGAAGGAAATGACCAACTTTGAGTAGGCAAAATGTGCTTATAATAGGTAAAAGAAAAAAAGAAATAATGAAGAAAAAAAAAAGCAGGGAAAATTTCTTGAGGATCCAAAGATAACAGATGACGCATGCTGGGCACAGGCTACGCACACAGGCTCTTTTCTGAAGCCAAATGCCTCCAATAGTGTGAACACTGGGCAAAGGGATTTCTAAGACAAGATCGGATAGCTAGCACTGCCCTGTAAGTTTTTAATCGCCAACTTAAGATTTGCAGCAGACTTAGACTAATTAAGACTTTACATGCTCCATGTACCTCAACAGCAATGTTTTAGGTAATCCCCTAGAAAAAGACTTTGATCACTGCTAGGTTGTCTGGGCCTGGCCGGACTTACCTTGTTCTGGTCTGATTCATAGACTAGGTGCCTGGCTTCTGCCTCTGCATGATCATAGTCTGAGGGCAGGATCCAGTCTTTGGTCTCTTCCTTGTCCATCTTCCCATCACGGTTCTTATCTCGAAACTCCACAAATTGTTCTCTTTCTGTCTTTACCCATTCTGGCTCATCAACATTTCCATCATGGCTGTACATGTCACCTGCATGCACAGACACACATGATATAAAAGGAGAGTTTGTTTTTTCCCCCAAGACTGTCACATGCTAATCTGGCTTAACTTCTTCCCCATCTGGAATGTAGTAGCAGTTACAAGGCTATTTTATAGGTCAGAGAGGCCTTAGAAATCAAGGCATTTTCCTGAGGTTTAATTAGTATTTCCAGCTACTGATTTTGAGTTAATGAGTCCAGAGTCCTTGGCCCTTAAAAAACGAAAAAGGGAGATGACTAACATCCAGAAAGATAAAGGCTAACTTTCAAAAGATAAGTTGTTTCCTACATTCTATTTCAATCCAAGGCAACTAGTTAAACCTGACTACTGGTATTAGAAAGGTGTTATTTTAAATCCTCAAGAAAACTTGAGAAGTGTAGACTAGAAGCTCAAACTGTCTACCAACCAATTACTAAGGATACTTTAAAACGTATTTCTAAAAATGATGGGTATATTCTTTTTTTTTTTTTTTTAATTTTTTTTTAATGCTTTATTTCTAGGGAGAGAGAGAGAGACAGCGCGAGCAGGGGAGGGTCAGAGAGAGAGTCACAGACTGAAACAGGCTCCAGGCTCCGAGCTGGCAGTCAGCACAGAGCCCGATGCGGGGCTCGAACCCACGAACCGCGAGATCATGACCCAAGCGAAAGCCGGACGCTCAATCGACTAAGCCACCCAGGCGCCCCCCATGATGGGTATATTCTTATATAGCCACGTCATTATCACATTTCACAAAATCAATTTTTTGGCATTCCTGAATACTTAGTCCAAATCTTAATTTTCTATTATCTTCTAAAGTTAGTTTGTTCAAATTACTCATATGAATGGTGGTGGCTAAGAAATTGTTAATGTACCTGAATTTTACTAGATTTAAGAGTTAAGGTACTTTATTTACAACCAACAGAGATTATTCTTTACAACTGTTTAAACTTCTATTTAAATACTGTAGATACCAATTTTAAAATGTGTAATAAAATATTGTTTGTCAAAATTCTTTTAGGGGTGCCTGGGTGGCTCAGTCGGTTAAGTGTTCGGCTTCAGCTCAGGCCGTGATCTCACAGTTCGTGGGTTCAAGCCCCGCATCGGGTTCTGTGCTGACGGTTAGCTCAGAGCCTGGAGCCTGCTTCAGATTCTGTGTCTCCCTCTCTCTCTGACCCTCCCCTGCTCATGCTGTCTCTCTCTCTCAGAAATAAATTTAAAAAAAACATTAAAAAATTAAAAAAAATTCTTTTAGAATTATGTGAATGAAAAAGTCTGAAGACTCCCGAGGTATACATCCAAGTCAGTGTATGTGCACTGGATGCAAGGTAGGGGAACATGCCTTGTATACGTCTAAATAGTTTCTAGCAGCTCTAGGCAAAGGTAGCTACTTAGTTGTGGTAAAGATTTTATATGTAGGAACCCACAAAATGGAGAGTGCTCCAGGAGACGGCCCAAGCCACAAAACTGAACACAAGTCAGCCTGCACTTAAGGAAACACCATACTGCCAAGGAAATTTAACACAGACCAGTCACAATCCTCCAACTCAGATCTGGCTAGTTTACCTGACCCTAGAAAATAGGACCTGCTACTCAGTCACACTGTTTCTATGCTGCTTTTTCTAATGCTCCAGAAAACTCGGCTCTTGCCCCAAATCCCTTGGGAAGAGAGCGGCCCTACTTGTTAGGCACTGCACTCCCCAGACCACGGACTGTTTTCCCTTGAATCAAGGATGAACTCATTACTAAAGTGTATTATTGTCACTTGACAGTTGGTACTGTCATTTTCCTGAACTTGAGGGCTAAGATTAGAACTACTTCTGTTTTAAACAAAGGAGGTACTAGTACCTCAGGACAGGACTTGCCTGTTTTTTTCTATGCTACAGCACATTCAGAAAATGTAGTATTTGTATGATGCACTGGGCCAGTGCCCTGCCTTAGCTGTCCTATGTGTTACTTTTATAGTACACATATGGGGAAATTCTGAATTAGAGAGGGAATAAATGTGTTTTTAAACATTTAAATTTTTTTTTTGAATATTTCTTTTAATGTTTATTTTTGAGAGAGGGAGGGAGACACAGAATCTGAAGCAGGCTCCAGGCTCTGAGCTGAGAGCCAGCCACCCAGGGGTAAATTATTTCTATGGGCAAACACAGTTCTACAACTTCTCACCTTCTTCTAGGAAAAACAGTAGAAAGAGACTTACCAATATACTCTTCCAGGTCAATGAAACCATCGGCATTCTTATCTATATCCTCCATTGTTTCCTGGACAAAAGAGAGTAAGAAGAGACTATTAAAGTCCGTACCTAGACTTTAATTATTCCAGGTTTAGGCAATTATTTATCACTCATTAAAAGCACACACGAACGTGTGGGTGTAGTTACAGTGTCGGGGTGGCTTAGTCAGTTAAAGTGCCTGACTTTGGCTCAGATCATAACCTCACGGTTCATTAGTTCGAATCCCACATTGGGCTCTGCGCTGACAGCTTGGAGCCTGGAGCCTGCTTTGGATTCTGTGTCTCCCTCTCTCTCTGCCCTCCCCTGCTCACACTCAACCTCTGTCTCTCTCAAAAATAATAAATAAGCATTAAAAAAATGATAAAAACACACATGTACACGTGTGGGTATGGTTAAAGCATAGGAAGTTGCTATTTTCCTAGCAGAAAAAATGGTAAAATATTAACTATTTTTTATGCTTCAACCCAAAATAACTAGGAATCTTCTCAGAGGAACACTGGCACTATTTAATAATGACCTATCCCACCAAGCCCATAATGATGTGGAATAGCCCTAGTCATGCCGAAGTCATTCTAATATGACCAATAGGTCTATAACTATAGTCTACCTTTCATGTTTACAAAACTAAAGTCTACAGCTTATGTTTTACTTCTGTGAGAATTCTTCAATTATTACTGTTATTAGAGTCTGATCACTGGTTATGGGATTTTTTTTTTTAATGTTTATTTTTGAGAGACAGAGAGAGAGAGAGAGAGAGAGAGAGGAAGGGAGGGAAGGAGGGACATGAGTGGGCAAGAGGCAAAGAGAAAGAGGAATAGAGGATCTAAAGAGAGCCCCATACAGGGCTTAAACTCTCCAACTGTGAGACAGTGACCTGAGCTGAAACTGGACATTTAACTGACTGAACCACACAGGTGTCCCAGTTATGGGATATTGTTAAGATTAGGATATTCCTAGGACACCTGGGTGGCTCAATTAGGCGTCCAACTTTGGCTCAGGTCATGATCTTGAGGACTATGGGGTCGTGCCCTTCATCAGGCTCTGTGCTGACAGCTCAGGGCCTGCTTCAGATTCTGTGTCTCCCTCTCTCTCTGCCCCTTTCCCACTCACTCTGGGTCTTTTCAAAATAATAAATAAACATTTTTAAAAAAAAGGACTTTCCTGGAGCACCTGGCTGGCTCAGTCATTAGAGCATGGGATTCTTGATCTCGGGGTCATTGAGTTCAAGCCCTACAATGGAGCTTAGAGCTTACCTAAAAATAAGTCATTCTTCCAAATATAGGGAAAGGCTTAAGAGAAAAGATAGTGTAAACAACAAAAAGAGAAACTGAGTTTCTGTTGAGAATCACTGCTCTCCACAGACCTGTACTACTATGTCTTTCATGTAGTCATACTCCTCAGGGTGCAGGAAAGCTGTGAATTCTTCCTTTGTGGCAATAAGGTCTCCATCCTTGTCTGCCATTTTAAACCTCCGCTCATCTCTAACCATCATTTGTTTATAGTTAAATCCATCATCAGGGTCTGGATCATCTAGAAGACAAAACATTTAGGCCAAATCTTAACAGACTTCCACAAAACATGAAAATGTATGGGCTGAGGAATCAGTTTTCAAGAAGGACAAACCAAGCAATGAAGAAACAACCTAAATCTCCAGGTAAAATTGTAACAGTGTGAAAAAACATTCAGTTTTGGTCATCAAAGTCAGGTCCAAGTTGAATGAAAATGTTTGCCATCTAACATGGAACTCTGACTTCTTGTCTATGTAATCTATGTAATGCCTCACTATTTTTGGTGTTAAGGCTACTAAAGGGTTTGACTTTCTAGTTATATCTGAAAAGCAGTGGTAATTCTAAAGTCATACTATTTGAATTTGAATCCTAACTCTACCCACCTCCTAGCTGTGTGGCTGTGGACAAGTAACTTAACTGTGCTCCAATCTACTCATCTGTAAAATGGAGGTGATAATGGTGCATGTCTCAAAGGACTGCTATAAGGGTAAATGAGCAAATAACTAGGTGTTTAGAATAGTGCCTGGCGTATAGTTGGCTTTCAATAAATGTTAGCTATTGCTATTTTTATTAAACATTCGAATCCCACTGAGAATCTAGATATCAAAGGCTTTCTATCTCATATTAAGGTCACTTTGATTCAAGCCTACAGCATTATTATCCTTTGAAAAGTCACGTTACTTTTTTCAGCCAACTCAAATTGTCTACCAAGAATTATAGGTACTGTTTGCCACCCCTTTCCCTCAACTATGTAAGATTCTAGGATGCAAAACTAACCTAGAGTTATACAGAATAGGTTGCCTAGGGATAGGGAAGGTAAGCATGATTATAAAGGCACACGAGGAAATTTTTTAGGGCAATGAATATATTCATTTATCTTGACTGTAAGGATGGGTTCACTGGTATATACCTATGTCAAAACTCATTAATTGTGCATTTTAAATATGTGCAGTGTACTACATCCAATTATACCTTAATAAAGCTGTTACAAAAAGCAAACATTAGATTACAACCAAATTGAATCTGGACCTATCCATGTGTTATGATGTTGAACTATATATATATATATATATATATATATATATATATATATATATATATATATGCAGTAGTTATTTAGTCTCTTGAAGAATGAAATTCAGCTCTTTAAGTTGAAGGAGTTATCTGTAGGAAAAAGCCCAAAATAAATGAATAAAAAAATCTTTTCAATCTGCTGTGTGGACCAAAAGATAGCACGTGAAGATATCATGAAATGTAAAAGACTCCACATTTAAACTAAAACAATTGTTCCTAGAATATACTGATTAAATAAAGATACGGCACTAGTTTTATAAAAAGACTCACAGGATCCCTTTAACAATAGCACCACACTGCTGACTTTTAATACCAAAGTTCAGTCCTTCCATACTTTAAGCACAGTTTGGAAAACAGAAACAAACTACCACTCTATTTTGAAAGTGGGGCAGTTTGAAACCTCATTCTTTGTTGACTGTCAAAATTCAGTAAGACGGAGGGGCGCCTGGGTGGCTTAGTCGGTTAAGCGTCCGACTTTCGCTTAGGTCATGATCTCGCGGTTCGTGGGTTCGAGCCCTGCGTCGGGCTCTGTGCTGACTGCCAGCTCAGAGCCTGGAGCCTGTTTCAGTCTGTGACTCCCTCTCTCTCTGACCCTCCCCTGCTCACGCTGTCTCTCTCTCTCTCTCTCTCTCTCTCCTAGAAATAAATAAAGAAGAAAAAATAAAATAAAAAAAAATTCAGTAAGACGGCTTACTGAATCGTGAGTATACATGATACTCAAAATCATAATAGGTTGAAGATGGAGAATTTAAGGAAAAGACACCCACTGTTTAAAGATACTAAGTCATCTTTTCTAAAAGAAAGTTTCAGTACCAACTGTGTAATAAAAATAAGAAAGACAGCAGAAGACAACTTACACAATAAGACTAGATTCTTAACTAAGAGCCCTTCTCTCCATCTCAGGGTAACATGTGGTGACTGGAATCAAGCAGCCCGATAACATGCACACAAACGATAAAATATTTTTAATAACTAAATTCGTGTGTTTGCTGTCAGCCACATCTATCCTAAGTACTGTGCTAGGCAGCCTGCAGTTTCAAATAGGCTTTTGATCTAGTTTTGGCATAGCCAGGATGGATCTCAGTATTCCATATTTTACTTGTAGCAGAGACAGTGTTAACCTTCCTTTTGTGGAAAGCAGATTCATTAGGACAGGTTTTAATTAAAAGCTAAGATGACTTACACCTGAACTCAAAGATTAAATCAAGAACATACTCTCACAAAAAATCCCCGCAGCACTTCTGTAAGCCACCTCCTTACCCTAGTGCTATCCACCCACATGCCTCCAGGGAAAGATGCCTTATAAAGATATTGCTTCTCTAGCCAGTGCTTCAGCTTATTCAGTCTCAAGTAGAAATACCCATTACATTGAATCATTTGACCTGAGAGAGCAAAAGAGCTCTCAACAGATTTTTATGTACATAATCATACAAAGAGTTTAAAATTCATTTTGGGCAGCAAGTAAGTGCCTAGGTCTCTGAACTGAAATTTATTAACACACCATTCTGTTTAGATCACCAATAGCCTAGCCTTTGCTCTATATTTGTAAGTCCGAATGAATCAGGAGGGTGTTGGGTCTTAGCCAGAAAGCAAGAAGCACGGGTGCCTCTCCATCTGCACTGACTTCTTAATACACATGTTCTTAATTGGGTGAAGGATATGTTTGGTTCTTGGCTAAGTGTCAAGCATGAAGACAGATTGCCACTTTAGTCTTAGCAATGAGAACAAGCTCAATACAGAAATAAAAGTCTCTTCACTAGAAATGCATGCAGTCCTGTAATTAACACAGACAGCTGGCTATCCAGTGGGGGAAACAGACCATTATACACTCACTGCTTGTTAACCAGTGGTGGAGAATGCCTGCTTTAATCCAGAAATTTGCCTAATTTCCAGGATAAAAATGTAAGAAGTAACATTTATACATTCTTATCTCAAATTGTAACCACAAAGAGGAATCACATAACAAAACACCCTAATCATCAACTCAGTAAGACTGCCACCTCTCATTCAGCAACAGGCAAGTGTGATAAGTAATAGAAGATTACTAACAGGTGGCCCAAGCATACAAGCTACCAAATCAACAGAAAGCAATCACATTTATTTGCCTTGAAGCATGTGCATAGCAGGCTGATAAACTCATGTGCCAGAGAAAACAAATGGGAAATTTTCATTTCTAAACCTCAGTTAGCAGACATACTAAAAGTTAAATTTTATCCAGGAAAGGTATTTGATCTTTATTTTATTATGGAAAGTCAGTAATTTTCCTATTCTCACCAGTTATAAAGGAATCTAGTTTGGTTTGAATTTCAGGGTCACCACTTTAATGTGACCATGTCAAGAGATATTTCAAAGTCTCTTGCTTTGCATTATTGAAACAACACAGACTTTTAGAGGAGATCTGCCCCCAAAATGGTCTGAGAGAACACAGAAAGAAAAATTGCTAAAATATTATCTGAAATGCTAAAGACGTAGAAGATACCAGACCTTACAAAACTAGAATACTTAATATACACATTTAAAGTTAATAAGATTAAGGTAAATCAGTTCACAGCATTTGGACTATTTTTAAAGAGCACAATTTCGTCCTTTCCTTCACTGTGTGACCCATTTGTTTCTTTGACTCAAGACCATGGTCTCTATCAGGCTGACATCTTGCCCCTTACCCAAGTAAGTGCCATAAGTCACGTTTCTGTACTCATCCCAGGAGATTAAGCCGTCTTGATTCATATCAAACTCGTGCCATTGGTTTTCAACATTGTCATATATGTATTTCTTCTGGGCGTGCTTAATCCAGGATTTCAGCTCCCCCTCCGTCACAAACCCATCTTTATCCACGTCTATTTTATCTACAATCATTCTACAAGACAAAACAGTTACGTTTCAAGGTGCCAGCTCCACAAGGCTTTTTCCCCCAGATAGTAGGGACCTACCTAAAACGTAGCCGTAGGTGGCATTTTTATACTCCTCCCAGGAAACGAGGCCGTCCTCATTGAGGTCATGCCCCTTCCACTGTCGCTCTACATCCTCGTAAATCCAGCGCTTTTGTGCAAACTTAATCCAGTCTTTGAGCTCATCCACAGTGACAAACCCGTCCTTGTCGCCATCTATTTTACTTACAATCTTTCTGTAGAAAATGCAGAGAAATCCAGCAAGAGGTTAAAAGGACACAAGGCTCTAGACTTAGCCAGGTGTGTGCTGTGACCACAGGTGTTGCCTAGGGCTAAAGCATGGACATAAAAATTGTCTCCAAAAAAACCTTCCAGACAGGCAACTGAAAATATTTCTCTTAAGTGGACTGTTACTGGTAATGAGCCATCTAGACGAGGCAAGTACAGTCCATGGCTGGTGCACTTACATGCAAAGGCAAACCCAGTCTCATCCTTTCAGGGGCAAGGTTACAGCCAATGGTCAGAATCCAGAAGTGAATATCCATTCCTATCTGGGTTCTCCATTCTTTGTATCAAACAACATGCAAATCTTGTTTTATTAATATGGAGCGCTTCACAAATTTGCACGCCATCCTTTGTGAAGGGGCCAAGTTAACCTCTGTATCATTCCAATGTTAGTCTATGTGCTGCCGAAGCAAGCACAACACGCAAATCTTTATGCTTTTATTGCTTTTAGAACAATCTAAATTTCTTGGTAAATAATCACAAATCACTGATAGGGTTTTCAAAAAATTCAAAAATTTAAACCAGACTTAAAAAAAAATCCAGCTGCTTAAAAAAAAAAAGATAACACTTTTGTTAAAAATGTAAGATATCAAAGATAGTTCTGAGATCACTTACACCTCAAGTCAAGATTATTAAAAAACAAAAGCCAAAAAACCAAAACCCAAACACATACATAAAAAAACACCCCAAAAACCAAAAAGAAAAAAAAAAAAACCACAGGTACACGAAGACAAAAGAATAGACACATGCTTCTTATAAAAAATAGCTAACAGCTAATTATATATTATGTTGATTTGGACTTTCACATAGAACCATAAAAACAGAGAACTCAGAGGAAATGATGTGGTAAGAATGTCCACCCCTGACATACATGAGATTATGAGACTGTTAGTAAGTTGAGAGGGTGAGAATACATATGATAAAGCAAAACTACAAAGCTAAAGAATGAATATACTTTGCCCTTCATGTGCTTTTCTTCCTGGCTTGGCATCTCAGTTTAACTTAAGAATTTCAAAATATGTGCATGATATGAAAATCCCTAAAGATACAACCACTTACTTATAGAGACTAAGACAACCTATGAAAAGTCAACCCAAGTAAGTGGCCCAGTTTGAAATGGGAGCTTCAAATCAAGATATCCAAGAGAAGTGAAACCTTCGCATACTCCTATGCTCTATTATTTGCAGGACTGAAAAAGACTGTCACTTGGTAGCAAATAATGTCTTTTCCTAGTCTGCATTCATTTTATGAATACAACATTGGAAAGTGATTAAAATCACAGACTACTAGTGACACTATGAAGAGAGATTCATCTTGATATTGGTATGTTGTTAGCCTTAACTGGCTAGTACTTAAACTCTATAATTTAACAAGCATACTCCTTCAGGAAATGTATAATCTTAGAGCTTTTATGCTCAAGTGTTAATAGAATAGGTAAAACAGTAAAAAACTTTCTCTTAAATACCCTCCTCTATCTGCATGGACATGAAAGGTTTTTTGCTACTTTAACCCTGGAGTTTTAAAAAAATATCAACACATTAAGTTACACTGGTATTAAAAACTTTTGCATTATCTCTAATAGGACCTAGTTTATGTCCAAATGGTACTGACTACCAAGAATGCTACTGTACCATTAAGAAAAAAAGGGTAAGGCATCAGAATGCCTGCCATTCTAAAATGAAAATTTCAAACTACTATAAACAGCCTAAAGTGGGTCACTCAGATAAATATCATTCAGATAAACACAGGACTGCTCAGAATGGGCTTTTGTTAATGAAGTTGGCTGAATCCCATTCTATTTATTCCAACCAAAATACCTCAGATGGTTTAACGCAGAGGTTGGCAAACTTTTTCCGAAAAGGGACTGATAAATATTTTTGATTTTGTGGCCCACATATGGTTTGTCACATGTCTATATTTCAATAACCATTTAAAAATATAAAAGCCATTCTTATCTTGCTGGCCATCTAGCCTGCAGGCAGCTGTGAAAATACACTGGAAATGGGTATGTCCTCTTTTAGGCACAAGCTCTAAACTCTGGTCTCTAAAAGGCTGTGCACATTTATGAAGCTAATGGTGTTGTTTTCCTGTGACCTGACAGATGTAGTTATGATGTCATCAAGTAAGCATTTATTAAAGGGTAGACACAATGCACTTAGCGGACCTGGTTATTTCTCCTAAGAAGTAACACATGCCTCTACTTTTTTTAAGAGTCAAAAAGCAAATTCTTTGTTTTTTTTAATGAACCTGCATTAGTAAGTAGATTCTAGGAGAGTTCATAATATTCCTGAAATTTTCAGCATGCAAAATTTTATATATCCCTATGTGAACTGTTCTGAGGAAGAGTCTTTTGGTTTCCTTAGACTCTCAAAGGGGTTGGCCTGTGACCTAAAAAAGGATGACGAGCTGCTCTAGTTCATTTCCAAAGCAAATATATCAAGTGTGAGAACCTTTTAATATTCAGGATCACCGCCTCAAACAAATAAACCCTCATTTGAAGGACACCTAAACGAAACCTAGGTATATTTAAGATCACTTTGGGTGAGTGTGGGTGAATACACACATATGAAAACATGTTCTATTTGTCAATATTCTTAAGAAAAAAGGGAAATTATATTAAATTGTTTTAAAATGTTTTTAGATATTACTAAAGATTTAAAAACAGTAGTGAATTTTTGCCAACTACAGGTATAAACAGTGACCTCTCTATCACTTGCTTTCAATATAGATGGAAAAGAGGAGGAGAGTTTGTTGTTCCCAACCTCTGGTATACAGTCACCTACCAAAACAATTTTTAAAATGCCACAGTGAATAAGCTTTAAAAAAAAAGTTCATCTGGAATCCTTGCTTACAATAGTGCATTACCTCATTTGTCATTACCTCCAAAATTTAGGAGAAGCGAATAGTACTCGTTCATACATTCTATAAAAGATATGATTTTAACCATCTTATTCTAACCAAATAAGATTATGTGTTGAATTTTTGTTATTTACTGATGACAAAAAAGGAACATTCTCTCTACTGAAAACTGCTAGCAGAGCTATTCCACCACCTATATAGAGCCAGAACACACTCAGTAACACCAAGTCTAAAGGCCCTTCATTATTTAAGAGTAATTCTGTGAAGAGCCATGTATAGACCCAAATATGGGTCAAATATGCACATTATTAATAGGTGAGACATGAAGACTAAGAACACTCTCATGCACCCCTATTTTTGGCCCAAATGTTAGCATAGTTATAAGATTAAAATTAAAAGTAAGCGTAGCCTCTTAAAATTAGAAAAGCAACTAACAGAAGACTAATGTATTTGCGGCCTATTTTCAAATGAGATAGTTTCTCATTCTACATAGCAAAATCTTTTGGGTATTTCTGAAGTATCACCCAAAACAAACACTATAATGTCTCCTAATCATAGCACTATCCACAATGGCAAAATACTTTTGGAAATTCCTATGTGGTACAACTTTCCAAACAAATCTCTTGAATATAGTTCAGAAAGTAACACCAATGATGCTCATTAAGGAAAAAATGTTCACTAAATTAACCTGCATTTTCTTGGGGGCATCCCACTTTGGTTCAGGTCCTGATCAGGTCTGTGAGTTTGAGCCCTGTGTCGGTCTCCCTGCTGTTAACGGCAGAGCCTGCTTAAGATCCTCTGTCCCCAACCCCTCTCAAAAACAACCTGCATTTCCTTAAAAAACAAAAAAAAACAAGGCTTCAGAAGAGCCAAAAATAAAAACTACCAAAACAAACAAACAAACAAAACATTCTCAGATGCTCAGAAATGATCAACTGGTATACCATCAAATCAACTTTCCAGGTAAAAAGATGCCCGCTGAGAGCTACAGGACCCAACTATGACCCAGCTGTCATTGAAACAGCAACTAATACTCTGACATTAAGACCATTACTTATTACAATCTTCTAAAAGGCAAGGTTGGTTTGCTTTTGTTTTTAATTAAGCAAATATCTGAGACTGAAAACAAAGAATGAAGGATATTCTCAGAAATCATCAATTTTATACAAATTAGCCTACGGGTATCATTTGCAGTTTATTATCCACTCAAAGGCTTGGCTTGGGGCACAATGAATAGGTCACAAATCATTTTTAAAAATTAAAAGCATCAGGGATGAGAAGCCTCCCATGTAATGTGCCTCTAGGAACAAGATGCAATTCAATCTGGGTCCTGTAGCATTTGGTACTTTATGCAAAAATGACTTTGCTTTGTAGAATGAGGTAAAAAACATTATTCAGTGGAGAAATGTATGAAAGCAAGCAATTAACTAAGTTTTAGTGGTAGCAATTCTGTGGCTAGCTTTCAGAAGATGTAGTTCAAAACAGCTTTACTGGGTTGCCAAGCCAAAAGAGAAAAAAAGAATGAGCTGGCTTATAAAGAAATGTTGTTACTTTAGCCCCTTGAGAGCTGGCACCTTACCCAAGCCTTTCCTTGCTTTCTTCTGGTGTCAGCTGATCAAAGGTCTTTGCCTCTTCAGCACCCAAGAAGGCATCATGGTCATAATCAAAACTCTGAGCATCATTGTGAACTTTGTCGCTGAGTTGAGGCTCATGGTGTACACGGTCTTTCTTTTCTGTGGGCTTGCTCAAAGCAAAGGCTGTGCACAAGGACAGGCACATAAGAAACTGTCGCAGGTCCATGATAATCAGATCCTAAAGAAAAACAAAGGTTAATTAATTTCAGAAGCAGTGTGCTTTGTAATTAAACAAGAAATTAAAAGCTCACATCCAGTTATTAATTTGCTATCACCTGAAATATTACTTAATCCATAAAATAAGAATGGTAGAATATCAGACTTTCCAATTTTATGGTAAGAAATTTTCACCAGTTTCCTTCATTTGACTGGAAGCTGACAAGGAATCAGTTAAAATACCCACCTTGTAAGTAGGCCCCCTTTAAAAAACACCAAAGTAGAACATTAATGTCTTTAAAAAGTGAAAGGACCAACATTTAAATTCAAATTTACTTACTGACTCCCAACAACTTTACTTTTTGTGCTACATCAGAAGTCTGGTCTTTAAACCTGGCTGGTTATTAGGATTACCTAAGAGCTTTAAAACAAACTCCCCCAATTGAATTAGAATCTTTAAAGTTGAATAAATGCATCTGCAGTTTTCAATGCTTCTCAGGTGATTCTGATAATCATTAGATTAGGAACCATGAACTATTTGAGCAGCGTCCTTCTCCTATATATAGCACCAAGTTGTCTCCCATTATCCATGCTCAATCTCAAATCATCTTCAAAGATCAAAGCATTCAGACGGTACAGTGATGGATAACAACTGCTTTAGCATTCCTTACACTGTGTTTCCAAACTTGCCCAGGCATAAACTCCGCCTGGAGTGCTGTTCAAGTACAGGTTTCCAGGTCCTACTCCATACAGTCAGAATCTCAACAGTCACAGGTGATTCTAATGAACAAGCATAAGACTGGTACACTTTATTGAAAAAAATGATTAAAAATTACAGAGAAGCTGCAGGATGCTAACTTATTTAGCACTCTACAGATACCCCTCAGTACTGTCTAGAGAGGTTACAGTCTTAGAAAAAAAAACCCATAAAATTAAAATCAGAAGGAAAGATTTTCCCAATTTTCATATTTTAACTTAATCTTTCACCAGTAGAACACGGATTCTGAATGCTTTCCCCCCTGTAGTAAGTTTTTGTAAATTCACGTAATCTCTTACTCATTTCCATTTGTGATTAGCGGTTCCCTTACTGGATAGATATAGGTGGTTATTAGGCATGAAGTTTGTTGTGGGTTGAACTGTATATCCTCCTAAAAAGACGTGCTGAAGTCCTGACCCTGGTACCCACAAACGTGACCTTATTTGGAAACAGTATCTTTACAGAGGTAATTACGTTTAAAATGAGGTTGGGGCGCCTGGGTGGCTTAGTCGGTTAAGCGTCCGACTTTCGCTTAGGTCATGATCTCGCGGTTCGTGGGTTCGAGCCCACGTCGGGCTCTGTGCTGACTGCCAGCTCAGAGCCTGGAGTCTGTTTCAATCTGTGACTCCCTCTCTCTCTGACCCTCCCCTGCTCACGCTGTCTCTCTCTCTCTCCTAGAAATAAATAAAACACTAAAAAAAAATAAAAAAAAATAAAATGAGGTCATTTGGATTAGGGTGGGCTCTAATCCAATGACTGATATGCTTATAAAAGGAAGGAAGTTTGAACAGACAGAGAAGAGAATACCAAGTTATGGAAAGAGGCAGAGATTGGAATGATGCATCTGCCAGTCAAGGATTCCTGGCAACCCCAGAGGCTAGTTAGAGGGAGGGAAGCATCCTCCCTTGGAGCCTAAAGACAGAGAGTATATGGCTCTGCCAAGACTCTGATTTCTGATTTCTAGCCTCTACAGCTAGGAGAGAATAAATACCTGAACTTTTAAGCCACCCAGTTTGTGGTAATTTGTTACAGTAGTCCTAGAAAAGTAACAAGAGGCTCACTATACAGAAGGTCACTGCATCACATGAAACTTAAACACATTACCTTACCCTAATTTGCAGATTAAACTAGCCAGACTTCACTTTCCCCAGGATGTCATCTAGTCCAAAGGCTCATAATTTTTATGTAAATATTTTTGAAAACATGAAAATATTTTCAGCATAACTTAACTCAGTGGGGCTCTCAATCCAGACTGACTGCACACTAGTATCACCCAAAGACCTTTAAGAAAATATGACCACTAAGTCCCACCCCTATTAATATTTTTAAAAGGCAGCCAGGTTGTGAACCACTATTTTAACTAACCTCTCAAACAGCCATAGTGATATCTTAAGAAATCTGACCTGAACTTATACTTAATATAAAGAAACTGCATATATCTGATCCTGCCTCAAAACTCTGAGAACTAGAATGAGCTGCTCCAGGGGATAAAGAAATTAAATATGCCAACAGATTAGACATATTTCAATGTATCTTTTTCTTGTAACCAAATAGCAGTTAAATGAAGTTACATTGTATTACCTCGGATTTAGAGTTCTTTAAAAAAATTTTTTTTTAGTTTTTAAAAATTATTTTTAGGAAGGGAGAGGTTTTTTGTTTGTTTTTAGAGAGAGAGGGAGAGAGTGAGTGTGCACATGGGAGAGGGACAGAGAGGGAGAGAGAGAATCCCAAGCAGGATTCCACATTCAGCATGAAGCCCAGGAACCCATAGCAGGCTCAAGACCCTGTGATCAGGCTGAGCCAAAAACAAAGAGAACACTTAACCGACTCGGCCACCAGGAACCCCTAGAATCCTTTGGATTCAATAAACTAAAAAATGTTTACCACAGCCATTGGTAAGCATGTTATACAAAGATTCCTTAAAAGCAGAAGAAAAGCGAATAGAGAAATATGTTTAATCCCAATGCAACCTAGAGAGCTGATTATACAAAAGAAAAACCGGAGGCCTCCATGAATAACTTTCAGCCTGTAAATGCATACAAGGACACCATATCCCACATCTGAGACAGCAGCACACTGGAGAAGGGTGAGAAATAAGGTCCTGAAATGGCAGAGAGGATTTGTCAATGTAAAGTGCTGTATAATAAGAAAGTTCTGTAGAATAAATAAGAATGGAAGGCAATCACTCCCCCGAATACCCATTCTCCAAAATAAAAGTACTCTCACTTGATGGTTAAGACTGATGAAACCCTGCAGTGCTTGGGTGACTCGGTCAGTTAAGCCTCTAACTTTGGCTCAGGTCATGATCTTGTGATTTGTGAGTTCAAGCCCTATGTTGGACTCTGCTGACAGCTCAGAGTCTGGAATCTCCTTTGGATTCTGTGTCTCCCTCTCTCCCTCTCTGCACTCCCGCCACCCACACTCTCTCACTCAAAAATACACATAAAAAAAAAAAAGAGAGAGACTGATGAAAACCCATGAGAAGCAGCAATGTGAAAGAACAAGAGACTCAGAGAAATGGGAAGGTGGTACTTAAGCAGTTTCCACCAATGTTAGAACTCAGATAAGCTTTTTTCTCAAAGCTTACTGCATTCTGTTCCATGCTATTCCATTAAAAAACCCAAATTTGTATACAAAGGCACTGGCACAAAGATTTTAACATTGACAGTTTATAATGATAAAAAAAAAAATGGAAAACTAAACCACAGAACTAGTAAATACATACTAAATCTGTATTATGGAACAATACACAAAGGTTAAAAAGAATGAGGTAGATCAGTCTGCACTGAAATGGAAAATTCACTGACATGTTAAGTTGAACAACAACAAAAAAGCAAGTTGCAAATCAATGTCAAGATCTCATTTACGTAAAAAGAAAAAACCAAACAGCCTCCCAGATTGTTTATATTTGTATAAAATATAACACATATGCACAAAAATGGCATGGAAGAATAAACATCTATAAACAGTGGTAACCCCCAGGCTCAAGGAAGAAGAGATGGGGTGGCGTCATGAGGTTGGCTTGGAGTAAACTTTAATATTGTACTCTGTTGCCTATATTTTGTAAATGAGTACACATTCACGTGTATTATCTGTATTATATATTTTTTAGATTTATTGGAGGGGGATAGTGAGGGACATAAAGAGCCCTGCACTGTCAGGCAGGGCTCAAACTCAAGAACCGTGAGATCATGACCTGAACAGAAATCAAGAGTTGGATGCTTAACCGACTCAACCACCCAGGCACCCCTCTGTGTATTTTTTAAACAATATTATAAAAACTCTTTTCAGGGGCGCCTGGGTGGCTTAGTTGGTTAAGCGTCCGACTTTCACTTAGGTCATGATCTCGCGGTTCGTGGGTTCGAGCCCCGCGTCGGGCTCTGTGCTGACTGCCAGCTCAGAGCCTGGAGCCTGTTTCAGTCTGTGACTCCCTCTCTCTCTGACCCTCCCCTGCTCACGCTGTCTCTCTCTCTCTCTCCTAGAAATAAATAAAACATTTAAAAAAAAAAAACAAACTCTTTTCAGTATTAGTTGGAACGCCAACATTTTCAAGACGTTTCTGTAGAATGAAAAAAGGAAATTGAAGAAAAAACTATTCTTAAGACATAAAGTCTTTTCAGAGTAAAACATGCCATTCTAGATAACACTTCAGCATACCCGTCAATAATTCAACTGATCAATCAAATCTGTGAACAGGAAAGAGAAAATTAGATATTTAGTGGCTTTCTTAAATGCCAAAGTGAGTATGCCTTTATCTTAGGGCAAAATAAAACTTCCATCTTAAACTAGAAACAAATATTTAGACCAACAAAACTCTTCCAAGACAAAGAACAAATTTCTGTTGTTATTTTGTGACATATCCAAACAATATCTAGAGGTTTACAAAATCAAGTAAAATCAAGTCACTCCAACAGATTTTCCTTATACCTATTAATACAGAAATTTCACATTTAGAAAAACTTTATAAATGACTAATTACATTCCCAGAATAAAATACCCTAAAAATTCTGACATAACACCCTAACAACTCCTGTAAACCCCAAATGTTACAATATGAATGCAATAAGCTCATTACCAAGGCCTGCAAAAGATACATGCAAAGTTTTGATACATGTAACAGAGAAATGTAACTGATTCACTGCGATTTAGATGGAAAACAACAAATCAAGTTTCAGGCTTTACTTTTTTTTTTTAAGTTTATTTATTTATTTTGAGACAGAGAGCCCACACACAGGCACACAAGTAGTGGAGGGATGGAGAGAGAGAGAATCCCAAGCAGGCTCCATGCTGTCAGCACAGATCCTGATGCAGGACTTGAACCCACGAACCCAGGAGATCATGACCAGAGCTGAAACCAAGAGTCGATGCTTAATCGACTGAGCCATCCAGGCACCCCATCAGGCTTGACATCTTTATAACAAGAATAAGAGAAGAATTCCAGAGTAAAAGTCAAGAGCTCCTGTTTTATCATCTATCCAACTTCTTCCTTTCCCGCTCTCAACTAACCTTCCAATCCCACTCCTCTAAAGGTTCCTTCCTCTATTCTGTCAATCAATACTTCTCAGGTCTCCAAAATCTAAAATTAGTCTTGCCCAGACCTTGCTATTCATTCAGGCTTGCCCTTCCCTTTCCTTCACCCACAGGATTGTCTCTACTGCTACCTCTGCTTCCTCACTACCTACTGCCACCCTGAAATCTAGCTTTCTATCTACCACTGATGAAACTGCTTACAACAGTAATCAAAGACCACTTGATGGACAAACCCAATGGTCCTACCTTCATCTCTCTGTAGTGGGCAATGAAAAGCCCTGCACTTTATATATATATATTTTAAATATACGCTCTCTGTGCCCACATATATCAACTCCTGGTTATTAGAAACTTTAACAAAGGCCTCTTGTTCTATGAATATAGATACTTTAAAAAGACTACTAAATTTATCTAAATCCATATAGCATATAAAAAATGTTCAAGTGGAAACAAAGACTATCCCCCAAGACAAAGGATATTTTATGTGGGAAGATGTGAGAACAGTACAACTTTTCACACAAGGTATTTGAAGAACGGTATTAGTGCAGTTATTTCTGAAACATCTCTTTTCAACCAAACTGAAACCAAATGATAGGAAACTAAATGGCCCTTCTTTTTTTCCTTCGCTCTTCACTATAGCTACACATCAGTGGATAACAAATATCAGGAAAACTTAAATGAAGGACTTAGTTGTATGAATTT
This sequence comes from Proteles cristata cristata, assembly GCA_017311185.1. Lineage (NCBI taxonomy): Eukaryota > Metazoa > Chordata > Mammalia > Carnivora > Hyaenidae > Proteles > Proteles cristata. The sequence continues at coordinate 12,998 of JAESUZ010001885.1, read as the reverse complement.
TTACCACGTGATCTAGAAGGTAAATCAATGGTTGTGCAAAAAGCATCTCCCCATCTATTTCTCAAGTTACCTATAAGTTTTTTCCTTCTAAAATTCTGTCCCTCCCTCACCAAGGGTAACAGCTTATATTTTTCTTAAAGTTAAAAAAAAAAAAAAATCTGGACCGGTACTGTTCAGGACAATAGTTACTAGTCACATGGGGCTGCTATGCACTGGAACTGAGGCTAGTGTGAATTAAGATGTGATAAAGTGTTAATAGAAAGAAGGTATTTTGTAGGTACTGGACTTAATAAATTATTAAATTAACTTAAACTGCTTTAAAATTTCAGGTGAAATGTATTCATGTGACTTGTACTCTGTTTCTATTGGGTAGTGCCACGTTAGAGTCACAAACTAAATAGAACAGAAAAATACCAAGTAACTATCATCATTTTGAAGTATGTCACCAATAATGGTCTTTTGCAAAGTTATTCTCATGAATTGCTCCAGTTAATTTAGAAGGAGAAAACATTAGTATAAGCTTGAATTTTTTCAATAACAAAGATTAGCCTGAAGAATCCGTTTATTTTAGCCATTCAAAATTTTCCTTGAAAGCTTCCTTCCCAGTCATCGGTCACAGAACACTTAAATTGCTTCAGGGAAATTTAGATATCTGGATTAAATACAACTTCTCAAGAACATTAGCACTGAGTGATCCCACAGATATTCTGGTTGATCAAAGACCCATTGCTCAAAGTTAACAAGTGGGAGAAATGGGTGTGGTAATAAAATTCCAGTTCTCTGAGCTGGATATTCAGCAAAAAAGGCAATCCTAAGTGACTACTTCAATTTTGGACTGGAGGAACAGACTGGGCCTATAATAAGGCCCAGGTTATGAAATCTAGAAATTAAAGCTATATGGTAATCTGACACTCTTTACTTACAACTTTAGTACAAGTACCACCAATGGATTATCACATTAAAGGAATAATGTCATCCTTCATGATCTGATAAAAGTTATGATAATGACAAGCCATTTACTCAATGTTTCTCTGGTGATGATCAAATTTAGATTCGTTCATTAACACCTATTTTATTTTATATTTGAGAGGGAGACAGAGAATGAACAGGGGAAAGGCAGAGAGATGGAGACAGAATCCGAAGCAGGCTCCAGGCTCTAAGCTGTCAGCATAGAGTCAGACTCCGGGCTCGAACTCAGGAGCAGTGAGGTCATGACCTGAAATCAGACGGTCAACTGACTGAGCCACCCAGGTGCCCCAACACCTCGATTAAATTATTTAGGGTATTGAGAGCACACATTTATAAGACAGCTGAGAACAGAAAACTGCAAAATTTGTCTATAGAAGAACAGCTTTAGGAATGACATGCTTCATGAACTCTATATCCAAAGCAATCTAGTACAAACTTAACATTGCTTTGGCTACAGAGAAAATTTTTAAGAAAAAAATTCCAGGACATTCTGGGAGAAAAAAGTTTCCTTTGGGGATGATGAAACTCTAAAACATAATTAATTGCCACAGGAATGCTTTGCAAAATTGCCACAGGAACTTTGTTTTCTACTTGTAATTTTGCCATACATGTTTCACATGCATAGAGTCCTTGAGAATTTGGTAGTTATTTTAGCTCAACCTCCCTTCTGTGCCAAATGTCTATAAATAATTTTAAAGTCCTAGATAAAAAGATCTATCTACTATGATTACTCCAGCTGGATGTAATCTGTACCCATTACTCTCAACTTCTATAAAATTTGTACCGCTCCACAATAGATCGTAGGCTACTATAAGTTGTCTCCTTAGCTCCCCTATAGATACTATATTTTAACTTTTTTTTCTTTTTCTTTTTTTATGTTTTATTTATTTCTAGGAGAGAGAGAGGCAGCGAGCAGGGAGGGTCAGAGAGAGAGGGAGTCACAGACTGAAACAGGCTCCAGGCTCTGAGCTGGCAGTCAGCACAGAGCCCGACGCGGCTCGAACCCACAAACTGCGAGATCATGACCTAAGCGAAAGTCGGACGCTTAACCGACTAAGCCACCCAGGCGTCCCTATTTTAACTTTTTTAAATGTTTTGTTTATTTTTGAGAGAGAGACAGAGTGTAAGTGGAGGAGGAGGAGACACAGAACCTGAAGCAGGCTCCAGGCTCTGAGCTGTCAGCACAGAACCTGACGCAGGGCTCGACCCACGGACCGTGAGATGATGACCTGGGCCCAAGCCAAGCGAAGTCAGACACTTCACTGATTAAGCTACCCCAGGTGCTCCTAGATACTACCTGTTTAAAAGCAGGACTCTCAGCTAACAGAAACTAGTATCTTTCTACAGTCCCTAATACAGTGTCTTGCACTTTTTATATACTAATACATTTTACTGGGTTAGCTGGACAATAATTGGCAGAAATGCAGTTCCTGACTGCTCCCAAACCCCAATTCCCCTTACCGGATCTGGCCATCAGAAAAGGGTTATTTCAGCTGTTTTAACTCTAATACATAAATTACAACATCAATGACATCCATATTTAAGAATTCAGAGAGGATCTAGGATGTTATGGCCTCGTATCTTCAATGTCTATGCCTGGCTACACCTCTGTCTTTCTTTCTTTTTTTTTTTTTTTAATGTTTTTTATTTATTTCTAGGAGAGAGAGAGACAGCGTGAGCAGGGGAGGGTCAGAGAGAGAGGGAGTCACAGACTGAAACAGGCTCCAGGCTCTGAGCTGGCAGTCAGCACAGAGCCCGACGCGGGGCTCGAACCCACGAACCGCGAGATCATGACCCAAGCGAAAGTCGGACGCTTAACCGACTAAGCCACCCAGGCGCCCCAACACCTCTGTCTAATACCCCTGGCACACCCATGTTATAGAAAAGTTGTGTTAATATCAATTACTGATCTCCTATACTGGTGCAATGTAAATAAAATGCCACCAATAAGTATCTTCTGACACATGAATGAATGAAAGCAATTATATTGAGAATGATGAATTGATTTCAAAGCTGTAAGTAACTGAGTACCATCCACTCAGGCATACCCAATTAATTCATCTTTATCTGTTCATGGGCCTCCTCGTTGTAATCCTCAAAAAAAATCCTTTGGACACCCCAAATCATTGTAAAACTCAGACAAGGTCTAGGAAACCTATCTTCTACACACAATTACAAGCTACAGGTTTGTACTGTGAATGTGTTCAGTGATGGCCATCGTTTGTCACTTGGTTAACTAAATTTACTGAATGAGGTCAGACATGCATTTGTGGTGTGTCTTCCGTTCTAGGGCAAAAAAAAAAAATTTTATGGGAGGTTGCACGGTCTCCACTTCCCAGTTATAAAACCATATTAGAAGCAACCTTATTCCCAATTCATTAACGTTGACTTTATGGCTCCTGCCGCCAGGAAGTGAATTCAGTTCAACTCTCAGACATCATTCCAGTAATTTATACACTTAGTAATTGAGATCAAGGGCCCTAAAATTTTAGCAAGAGACCCAGAAAACGTCTGCCTTGACGCAAAAGCTGCTTTCAAAACTATCAACCGCCGACTACGCTCTTAAACAGGGCAGCTGTAGGGAATTAAGTTTACTGCTGAACACAAGATGCCAAAAAACAGAACTAGGGTCCGGACCTATGAGCAACAAAACAAGGTAAAAATACAATCCCCTAATAAAGGTTTAAAAACTCTTTTCTGTCGCTGACAGAACTATGCAGCCAAACAGGAGGCTCTCGAAATAGTCGGCTTTTCTTTAAAATTACACAAAGTTTTATTTTAAATCACAAAGTGTCTCCCCGCCCCGTTTCTACACCCTCGAAGTCGGTGAACACAACTTTCTTGGCAGACGCACCCTCCTCTCGGGATGTGGCCTTGGGGCTGGAGGACACAGGTAGGCCGGGCAGCGGGAGGTGGCAGGGAACTGTTACAATACTACTACTCCACTGCCCTCCGACCTTCAGTAGGCAAACACGAATGACCCTCTAGTCCGAGGGACTCAGTGAGAGACGCGACCCAAGGACGGAGGACGTGGCAAGGCAGGCACTAAACAGGACCCCACACAACGCAAAGCCGGGAGCCGGAGTTGGCCGAGACCCAGGCCCCTTCCCAGAGCGCGCGGGAGTGCGAGCGGCGGCCTTCAATTCAGACTGCGCGCTGCGGGACCGGGGGTCGCGAGCAGGCTCAAGGCCCGTAACTCCGCGTTAGCAGAAACAGGGGCCCCGAACGAAGGGTACCCATGCCGCGTCGAGAGAGAGGGCCGAAAGAGAGCGAAAAATGGAGACGGTGCGGAAGGACTGAGGGCCACGGCACCTACCTTTCCTCTTAGTACCCACAGCCAAGGTTGCCGCGGCCGCCGCTCACCCACCGGCTCCGCTCACGCGCGCAAGCACCGCCCAACCGGAAGCGGTTCCGCGCCCCGCCCCCATCCGCCTCGCCGGCGTCCTCCTGACCAATCACCAACGAACCCGCCGCTGTCGCACAGCTTCCTCGGACATCCATTGGCCCTACCGTCGTGTAGCCGGGATTGGCTGGAAAGCGCCACGTCCCCGCGAGCGCGCCGAGTGCGTGGACCGGATTCCCGCCCAGCGCTGGTCCCTGGCCGTTTGAGGTGATGCACCCCAGCTCCCGACTCCGGGAGGCGTATGGGCGCGGCTGTCTGGCAGCCACGTCCCAGTTCACAGCGCATGGCTCGGCCTCCACAGGGCTTCTTGGATTACCGTGCTAGTTATCTCCTTGCCCACCCGCATGTAGGGCCGAATTAATACGCCTGAATTAGTCCCCAGCTGTATTGAATAGTCCCGATTTCTTTCCCTTCGATGCTACCGCCCTGATCGAGTAGCCTACAGAGAGGCTCTACAGTCGTTGACTCCAGTATTATCTACAGTCGTTGACTCCAGTATTATCTTTCTGCTTTATCTCACTACTCCCGCTCACAGACCTTGTGCTCTGGCCACCATTAGCTCGGTGTTACCTAACAGCCGACCCTTTCACATCTCTTCGGTCGGCTGCGTTCAAGCGACCTCCTTCGCCTGGACCAAGTGCGTTATCATGACTCTTTGCGTTATGAGTGTCCATAGAAGTACCGGTTAGCTTTTTGGAAGTCTTTCCTGGCCCCACCAGACATAATAATCCCCCCTTTATTCGCCTTCTTAACACTTTGTATCTACACTTTGCCAAATTTTGCTATAAAAAGCTGCTTCTCCATTGTCCTCTTCTAAGCTAAGCTCCAGGGCAGGGACAGGACTTAACTCATCTTTTTATCTACAGCTCTGACTTGCTGCCCAGTTCAAAATAAATGCTTAATAATGTTAAGTGAACGGAACGGGCGACAGCATTTTCCTGATTTAAGAGGAATACAGGAAATGTTTCACTTACTCATTTTCTTTTTCTTTTCTTTTCTTTTTTTGGGCCATTTTATTTGTTTAGAGGCAGAGGAGCAGTATAAAGCAGGAGGGATTAGAGAGGAGAGAAGGGCATCTGAACAGCTTTAAACTTCAGCTCTGAGTAGCAGTCTTTCAAGAAACAAGTCTAAGACATGAAGCTGAGTTTGCAGATCACTGACATTACCTAATGAGAGAGAGTGGAGCGCAACAGGCTCAAGCTTTTCAAGCCTATCAAAACTTTTGTACTCCATTTCTTGTCATGGAGTTCAAATGATGTTAATGAGCCACTGATTTTCCACAAACAAGCGGAGCAAACCTAATTCTAACAAGTAAAGCATCTCTGAATTTCAAAAAATCAAGTGGAGGCACTGACAGCTACTGGATAGAAAGAGTTAAATACAAAGAAAACAAGTTAATATACTGTGCCAAGAGTGAGAGATTGACAATGAATGTAAGCGGAATGTACAAGGGTGACAGTGACCATAGTGGTGACAGAGTCTTTCAAGAAAAATGCAACAGAACTGAACTCCAAAAGGAGTTACCTGGAGAAACGTAATGCTCAACAATGTAATGCTTGAAAAAATTCACGCACAAGCGCAGGAAGCAAGAGCCTTTAAGTGAAGTTGGATGAATTACAGTGAAACACAAGCAGATGGTTTTACAAAGTAACGCAAAGTCTTAATCTGAGGAGAGCTGAAGGCAGTAGGAATTGTCGGTCTTCTGAAGGCTTGTAAGCTTGCACCTTTGTGGGAGGGAGGAGCTTGAAAATGGTTCTTTCTAGAAGGGATATCTCCTAAAAGGGATTGATGACAGAATCGACTGCATCAGGAAGTATTTTAAAAACTTTAAAAAATGCCTCCTTGAAGTCAGGCACTGTGCCAGGGTGCTGATAAACCCGCAATGAATAGGCTATGGTCCCTGCCCCTCCTGGAACTGCAGACCAATGGGAGAGCCACCCGGCTCGGAAGTGTCCTAGGGGAAGCTGGGTAAGGTTATGGGACTCCGCCAGAGATGGGGCCCTGCAACCCTAAGATCCCCTGTAGATATGGGCTTTGCCTGGGCAGAGCAAGGAAAGTGGGAGAGAACTCCTAGATACAAGAGAAATTCTTAAGAGTGGAAATAACAAGTCCTGGACTTAGTGACTTAGATGAAAGAAATGAAGAAGCACTCAGAAATTTAAAGTTTTCATCATAGGAAACAGGGAGAATGCGCTCGCTGGGTGGAAGAGAAATGAGTTGAGTTCAAGACATGGAAAGTCTAAATTGATGGCAGGATGCCAAAAAAGAAGGAGACAGTAGGCTGGAGGGGATACTTAGAAGGGTCATTGGCCAGCAGGCAGCTGATGGAGCTGTGAGAACCAGGAAAGCACAGTAAGCTTTAAGGGGGTAAGAGAGCCCCAGAGTTAGAAAGTAGGTGGAGAAGAGAACCTGAGGGGTGACATGCATAAGAAATGTCACCTTACCTGCACCCAAAGCCCATGAGGCCTGGATTCTGTCTCTGAGAGAAGCGCTGAAGGAATGTTTGTGGCAGGTGTGATGTCAACCTCAAAAGGCTGATGCTCTTCAGGCTTTCCCTATTCTGCCCATAAGGTGCTACTAAACATTTACTCCACGAATAAGTGTATTGTTTCCTGTATGCCGGACACTGTTCTAGGCACTGCGATCCAGCAATAGACAACATGGACCAAACTCTCTTCTGGTGCTTATGTTCTGCTATGTAGCTAATAATCCAGGTAAAAAAGCAAAATATATAGAACGGGAGGTAGTGACAGGTACCAAGAAAGAAAGAAAGGCAGGAAAGGAGAGAAGAGAGTGTTGGGACTCTCCAGCTTGGCGATGGAATTGTAGAAAGAGTGGCCAGAGAAGGCTCATAAGGAGGATGACATGTAAGTGAACATCTGAAGGCAGTAAAAAACATTCCAGGAAAAAGGAAAAGGGTAAAGGCCCTGACCTGAAGCATACTTGGAGTGTTTGAGAAGAAGCAGGGAGCCAGTTTGGCTGGACTGTGGTAATTAAGGAGAGTAGAAAAAATGAGGTCGGAGAGGAGGTAGCAGTGATGGGGGTGAGGAGGGGAGGAACACCATGTAGAGCCTTTAGGCTATTGTAAGGACTTTCACTTTTACTATGACTTAGAAGGCATGGAAGAGACTATTTACCAAACTCGTTCTTCTTCCTTCTATGAACACAGCTAGACGGCAGTGTGCACAGGTAACTGAGCTCTGGCCAAAGGAAAAGTAGCAGAAATGATGTCTACTACCGTTATTACTTGCCATACAAACCTGCCACATGCCATTCTCCAAGCTCTTTCTCTTTCCGTGACAACCCTGGAAGCTGTGTATTGCAGATGGCCCATCACAGGATAGAAGGAGCCCACGTTCTTGTTAAAAAACCACTCCCTGGGGGCGCCTGGGTGGCTCAGTTGGCAAAGCATCTGACTTATGGTTTCAGCTCTGGTCATGATCTCACCGTTCATGGGTGCAAAGCCCTGCATTGGGCTCTGTGCTGACAGCGCGGAGCCTGCTGGGATTCTCTCTCCCTCATTCTCTGCCCCTCCCCCACTCGTGTGTGTGTGTGTGTGTGTGTGTGTGTGTGTGTGTGTGTGTGTAACACACACAAAATAAATAAAAGAAACTGCTCACTGAACAGGGATGCTGTTTGGGGACTTTTTCTGAGAAACGAACTTCTATTGGCTATTTTATGGCACTGACATATTGGAATTTATCTTACAGAGCTAGCATTTCCTTAGCTGGTACAGATGGCAAGACATTGGAAGGTTTTGCAGAAAAGTGACGTGATCTAAGATTTTAACAAGGTTACATGTGGCTGAAGAGGGTGAGAATAGAAACAAGCCACCTGTTGCAGAGGCTCTTACAACAATCCAGGTGTTGGTAAAGTCAGTGGAGGAGGAGAGCCAGGAGAATACATTGTTCTAGAAGCCAAGTGAAGAAAGTATTTCAAAGAGAGAGGAGTAATCACATAAGTCACATGCTGATAACAGTAAGATGAGGACTGATTAGCCGCGGGCTTTAGCAATGTGGGCTCAGGTTTGGTGGGGAAGTGGGTTCGAAAACTTATCAGAGGGACTCAAGAGAGAATAGGAAGCAAGAAATTGGAAATGCTTTCAAGGAGTTTGCATTAAAGGGTAGAGAAAATTGGAGCAGAGGGGGAGAGAGATCAACAGAGGTTTTGTTTTATTTTATTCTATTATTAAAAAGAAGAAATAACAATATGTTTAGGAGAAATACCAGTTTGTGGCTGTCGAGAAGGATCTAGGAGCAGGGATAAAACTGATGTAGGAAAAAGAGAGAATTGCTGGAGGAATGCCCTTGGGTAGAAGAAATGGGATAGGAACTAGTACGAAAGGAGAAAAGCTGAACTTTGCTTAGAACTCAGTTCTTCCATAGTAACAAGGAGAGAAACTAGATCTACAGGTCTGGTGCCAGGTAAGTAGTGGACATGGTCATGAGAGCTTGGAGTTCTCTTTCAGTTGCTGCTATGTTCTGGGTGAAAAAGGAAGCTGGGGGGGGGGGGGCGGCGCCTGGGTGCCTCAGTTGGTTAAACTTCCAACTTGGGCTCAGGTCATGATCTCATGGTTCTTGAGTATGACCCCTGCATTGGGCTCTCTGCTGTCACCACAAAGCCCTCTTTGGATCCTCTGTCTGCCTTTCTCTCTGTGTCCTCCCCTGCTCCCCGCTGGTTTTCACTCCTCTCAAAATAAATAAATAAACTTAAAAAAAAAAAAAGAAGAAGCTAGGTCATTAGAAGGCACTGGTAGGGGTGTACGTGAGGCAGAGGTGTGAAATAGCCATTCAGCAGAGAGAACAGATGAGGGGAGCATAGTATGATCTCCAGGCAACATTAAGGACCCTCCTGAGGCTTGAGATGATGACTTGGAGGGTCATGTGACTGATATGTCACATGGTTTTCTCCAAGCAAGTTTTGCAGCATGATACAAGAACGGAGTTGGCAGAGAGTTTGACTTAGCCAAGTGTATACAATCAAGTGGAAGACACACAGGGTGCTGGGGGTGCATGCTGAATACAGAGTATGGACTCTACACTTGAGGGGAGGGAAATGACATGAGGAGACTGAGGAACAGTGAAAGTCCAGAAGGAGCAATAGATTGTGGGATTGGTGGGTGGAAGGGTTGTTGGACTCAGGGAATGATAGGAGGTGGTAGAGCTGCAGAGTGGGTGTAACATGGTGGGGTGCAGTTATTAATGACAAACACCAGGATAAAATCATGGGAATCAGTGGCTGAAGAGAGGTGTGCGCAGGATTACTGGGCAGCAGATCGAGGAACTGTCACCAGGGCATGGGAAGGATCATCTAGGTAGATATTGAAGTCACCAAGATTTAGGACAAAACCCACCCTTGGAAAGAGCGATGGTGATCCAGGAACTAACTTTTTAGCCCTCCAATCATTTCAATCTGAAAATTACTCCCGTGAAGGAAAAGACCTTTCTAGAATATCTTAAAACAAAGCAAGACATCTTAAAAAAGTTTTCCGCTTGGAAGTCTGGGCAGTGTTTCTGAAACACTCATAGTCTGTTTTTTACTGAATATGAAATATTGTACATTTTAAACAAAGAGGCCAGTCCATCGGCCACCTGACAGATACTCCTTTGTGTTTCCCTTGACCTATAATTTGTGAACCTCTGATTTTGCCTTTACTTTGAGCCAGGAACCTCTGACTTCCCCATGTTTTGAGGCTGTACCTCCTCTCTGAGGAATCGCTAGTTTAATAAGCACTAATAAGGTATGTCAACATTTCATGGGGGTGTCATATGCAAAAGAAATTGACCCAGTGCTAGTAGGACTGAGGCACAACAGGAAACTTAGAAAGTTTGACCACAAAAGGAAAAATTCCCCCTACCTCACACACCTTGTCTTAACACTGCCTCCTGCAGGAAACTTTCTATGGCCTCAAACCCAAACCTTCATTTGAATCGTCAGAGCTAGGCTAGCAAGTCCAAGTTAGGGAAGTGAGCTAAAGAAGGAGGTGTGAAGTTTGAATCAGAAAAGAGGCGCGATGATCACCACCACCACCACCACCACCACCAAGAAAAAACTGGCAAAAAAGAAAACTTAAGGAGAGGTCCTTGGCTGGAATGAGTTTCTGGCCCCTCATATTTATCCAGAGTTATCTGAACAGAGAAGAAAAGACATTTCTGTTTTGGTATATGGCCTTACTTTCAAGTTTTAAATTAGATAAATAGAAGCTTGGCGAGGCATCTCTCAGTGGTATGTCTCTTCTCTCATCCTCCTCAGCTTCTTTTTCAGGTCCCTCTGTCTCCTGTTACCACCTCTCTGTGAGATCTCCTCTCTTCTTGGACTTCCTCTCTCCACCTCCTCTCTTCACCTCCATTTTGGTCTCTTCCACCTCTCCTCCAGTGCTGCTTCCCTTTCCTTCCTTCTCACCATCTCTTGGCCTTGGCCCTTCTGAGAGCATGTCTTCTCGTGCTCGCTCTGATGGCGGAATGGAGGCGAGGTGCGGTGATAGGTGGTGGTGCGGGCCCGGAGTGCATGGAGTTACGTACTGGAACGATGCAGGAATAATGCTTCTCACCCAGAACCGTGCTCCCAAATGGTTCTCCAAGGAAAGACTATACTATCAGCATGAGATGATTCTAGTGATTCCTTAGTTGCAGCTTTCTCCTCCCCCACATCCAGATAGAGTCCCTCAGAAAGCTGAAGGCTGCAGAGTGGTGTTGGTGAGGGCTGCATAGATTCTCCCCAGTATGAAAGGGTGATTCAGATAGAGTTTCCTGTTAGTGTAAGAGAGAAAAATGTCCAATGAGCTATAACATACCTAAAAGGTTCTTCTGCGGGCACATAGATATGCTATTTTTTTCATTGTCAACTATTAATAACAGGTATCTTTTTTTTAAGTATTTAAAATTTTTTTTAATGTTTTATTTATTTCTAGGAGAGAGAGAGAGAGAGAGACAGCGTGAGCAGGGGAGGGTCAGAGAGGAGGGAGTCACAGACTGAAACAAGCTCCAGGCTCTGAGCTGGCAGTCAGCACAGAGCCCGACGCGGGGCTCGAACCCACGAACCGCGAGATCATGACCTAAGCGAAAGTCGGACGCTTAACTGACTAAGCCACCCAGGCACCCCTATTAATAACAGGTATCTTGTCATTGTCAACTATTAATAACAGGTATCTTGTAAGAGTTAGTGCTTTATTAATAATATTTGACTTGAGAAGACACAAACCACTCCTCCTTTCTTTAGGGATCAATCTCTGGTCAGACAGAGGCACCTAAGAAGTGCTTAATGAATATTTGCCAGATGAATATATGGATGGATGCATGAGTGTTGGCACATGGACAGATAAGAGCTGGGCTCCAGAGAAGTATCACCTCCACATCCCCATTTTGGCCTAGCTCCTCCTCAATCTCTGCAGAAGGTTGGGGCTACCCAAGAGCTCTGGAAAGGCAAAGGGAGAGCCAGCTTCCCACACCCTCAGAGAAGAGCCCCAAGAGGCATTCCGTGTAGGCAGCCCCTCTCACACAGCAGGAGAGAAATCGGGTCTAGCCACAAGTGTTGTCCTGGTCTCTGTCCCTTCAGGGCTACTTGCAGGAACTCCCAGGGGCCTCTACGGGCTTTGGAACTCCCACATTTAGGGTTTCACTCAGCCCAGTTGGATGTAGAGAACAGGGCAGAAACAGATGGTTGACTTGCCTTTGGCTGGCACCCCCCACTCCCACTCCCAGCCTCCTGGAATCACCCCCAGGACCCTAGGAGCTGACCCCGGGCCTGAGGTGGAACTCCAGGCCTGTCCCATGAAGGCAATCAGATTAATCCCATCACTGTACCTATGAGTGGGGCCAGCTGTGGCCCCATGGAGGCTGCCAGAGTGCTGAGGAGCGAAAGGGGCTGTGGACCAGAGGGGTTCTCTCTTTCCCACTCTCCATAAGTGAACGAATCCCTCCAACTGAGGTCGCGGGTGCAAGGGATGCTGTCTTCACTGGGAGTATCTTCCTCTAGGTCAAAAACAGAATGCATTTGTTTGTACTTTAATTCACAGAACCGTCTCACAGGTTATGGCTAACACATGCGGGGCGCTTATTATGGGCCAGACGTGGGTCCAAACAATCCCATTTATTAATGCTCTTTTACTCCTCACAACAACCCTGAGAGGTCAGTGCTGCTCTAGTCTCCATTTTCCTGGGAATCTGAGGCCCAGTGAAGTTCAGTCACTTACCTATGGTCATATACTGAGGAGTCAGAGCCAGCATTCAAAGCCAGACAGCTACGCAATAGAGCCCATGTTTTAACCATTCTATCGTTTGAACAAGGCAGTGCCAGTAAAAGAAGGGAACCAATGTGGCTTGGAGAAGATCACTGAGTGAATTTCCCCAGGAGATTCTGCTAGCTGCGCTGGCAATGGCCTTGAACCCAGATGGCCTTAAGCCAGAGCCTGTTCTTTTTTTTTTTTTAATGTGTTTTATTTATTTCTAGGAGAGAGAGAGACAGCGTGAGCAGGGGAGGGTCAGCGAGAGAGGGAGTCACAGACTGTGAAACAGGCTCCAGGCTCTGAGCTGGCAGTCAGCACAGAGCCCGACGCGGGGCTCGAACCCACGAACCGCGAGATCATGACCTAAGCGAAAGTCGGACGCTTAACCGACTAAGCCACCCA